>CAWUFW010005586.1:0-735000 GCA_963921515.1 Calotriton arnoldi | reverse complement strand
CCAGAGAGAGAAACAACTCCCTCTTTTCCCTTTCTCCATTACGTTACCAAATAGCCTCGGTCAGTCCTGTAGCTGGTACGCAATGAGAGCGAGTCATGCCCCCTCAATTCAATGTTCAAAAACAGCTCCATTTTGCTGGGGGCCCCCAACTCTGCAGGGCGGGCTCAGCGGCAGGAACGGAGAATCCTGTTACTTCAACATCACCAAAAAAATGCAAAGCCCAACTCCGACTTGCTTGACAAGCTGACTTTATTCGTCACATGCACGGCACCTTCACAACACTCAGTAACTCCTAACCGGTTTCGGCATCTTTGCCTTGTTCACAGGTGAGTGTCTTTAAGTAACTCCCTAGTGGTCACATGACCCATAGCAGCCACTACGGGCCTCAGAATGCACCAGAATGTTCATCACATGTCCCAAAATAGGTATCTCTACTTGGTGCAAAACTGTAAAATACGTGAGAAGCATAGTGCACTTCGCTGCCTTGCATGAAAAATATGTGCTTGAAAATGCGGTGTCCCAGAGAGAGAAACAACTCCCTCTTTTCCCTTTCTCCATTACGTTACCAAATAGCCTCGGTCAGTCCTGTAGCTGGTACGCAATGAGAGCGAGTCATGCCCCCTCAATTCAATGTTCAAAAACAGCTCCATTTTGCTGGGGGCCCCCAACTCTGCAGGGCGGGCTCAGCGGCAGGAACGGAGAATCCTGTTACTTCAACATCACCAAAAAATGCAAAGCCCAACTCCGACTTGCTTGACAAGCTGACTTTATTCGTCACATGCACGGCAGCTTCACAACACTCAGTAACTCCTAACCGGTTTCGGCATCTTTGCCTTGTTCACAGGTGAGTGTCTTTAAGTAACTCCCTAGTGGTCACATGACCCATAGCAGCCACTACGGGCCCCAGAATGCACCAGAATGTTCATCACATGTCCCAAAATAGGTATCTCTACTTGGTGCTTGAAAATGGCAAAGATGCCGAAACCGGTTAGGAGTTACTGAGTGTTGTGAAGCTGCCGTGCATGTGACGAATAAAGTCAGCTTGTCAAGCAAGTCGGAGTTGGGCTTTGCATCTTTTTGGTGATATTAATGCCGAAATGCATCATGCTTTGCTGTCTCCATTAAACGGCTCCCGAAGGTTTCCCCGTGTGGCCTCTTTCCTTTTCCTATCGGAGGGGTGTTTTGTTTGTATTCTACTCACGCACATGCCAGAGGTGCGCAAGAGGCCCCGTTCTACTAAGCGGCAGGAGAGTTGCTGGCATCAGCTGTTTCAGCGTTTCTTTCCTTCGAGGTATCGAATCACTCCTGCCCTCCTCGAGTGATGGTGAAGCTAGGGACTACTGCCAGGTGCAGCTCGTGACTGCACGAGGAGCCGCAATCACTTTATTGTTGACTCACGGCCCAGCGGACGCCTATACTGGAGGCTGGAACATCAAGGGGACCCAAGGGAGCCTGAGGTCTTCATTTTACCGGGACACTCCATTTGAATTGCCGCGCCTTTTCCCTGAACAGTGATCCCTTTTCCATGCAACATCCACCAGGGAGCAGTGCTTTCTGGGATATGAAGTGGTATTTTGGACTACATTGGGTGTAAAGACCATGTGACCTGGGGTCGGAACTTACCTTCCAATGAGGGCAATGCAGGACACTTTTAAGGCGTGGGTGGAGATATATCGCGGTAACAGCAGCATCTGAGGAAGGCTATTAATGCCGAAATGCATCATGCTTTGCTGTCTCCATTAAACGGCTCCCGAAGGTTTCCCGTGTGGCCTCTTTCCTTTTCCTATCGGAGGGGTGTTTTGTTTGTATTCTACTCGCGCACATGCCAGAGGTGCGCAAGAGGCCCCGTTCTACTAAGCGGCAGGAGAGTTGCTGGCATCAGCTGTTTCAGCGTTTCTTTCCTTCGAGGTATCGAATCACTCCTGCCCTCCTCGAGTGATGGTGAAGCTAGGGACTACTGCCAGGTGCAGCTCGTGACTGCACGAGGAGCCGCAATCACTTTATTGTTGACTCACGGCCCAGCGGACGCCTATACTGGAGGCTGGAACATCAAGGGGACCCAAGGGAGCCTGAGGTCTTCATTTTACCGGGACACTCCATTTGAATTGCCGCGCCTTTTCCCTGAACAGTGATCCCTTTTCCATGCAACATCCACCAGGGAGCAGTGCTTTCTGGGATATGAAGTGGTATTTTGGACTACATTGGGTGTAAAGACCATGTGACCTGGGGTCGGAACTTACCTTCCAATGAGGGCAATGCAGGACACTTTTAAGGCGTGGGTGGAGATATATCGCGGTAACAGCAGCATCTGAGGAAGGCTATTAATGCCGAAATGCATCATGCTTTGCTGTCTCCATTAAACGGCTCCCGAAGGTTTCCCCGTGTGGCCTCTTTCCTTTTCCTATCGGAGGGGTGTTTTGTTTGTATTCTACTCGCGCACATGCCAGAGGTGCGCAAGAGGCCCCTTCTACTAAGCGGCAGGAGAGTTGCTGGCATCAGCTGTTTCAGCGTTTCTTTCCTTCGAGGTATCAAATCACTCCTGCCCTCCTCGAGTGATGGTGAAGCTAGGGACTACTGCCAGGTGCAGCTCGTGACTGCACGAGGAGCCGCAATCACTTTATTGTTGACTCACGGCCCAGCGGACGCCTATACTGGAGGCTGGAACATCAAGGGGACCCAAGGGAGCCTGAGGTCTTCATTTTACCGGGACACTCCATTTGAATTGCCGCGCCTTTTCCCTGAACAGTGATCCCTTTTCCATGCAACATCCACCAGGGAGCAGTGCTTTCTGGGATATGAAGTGGTATTTTGGACTACATTGGGTGTAAAGACCATGTGACCTGGGGTCGGAACTTACCTTCCAATGAGGGCAATGCAGGACACTTTTAAGGCGTGGGTGGAGATATATCGCGGTAACAGCAGCATCTGAGGAAGGCTATTAATGCCGAAATGCATCATGCTTTGCTGTCTCCATTAAACGGCTCCCGAAGGTTTCCCCGTGTGGCCTCTTTCCTTTTCCTATCGGAGGGGTGTTTTGTTTGTATTCTACTCGCGCACATGCCAGAGGTGCGCAAGAGGCCCCGTTCTACTAAGCGGCAGGAGAGTTGCTGGCATCAGCTGTTTCAGCGTTTCTTTCCTTCGAGGTATCGAATCACTCCTGCCCTCCTCGAGTGATGGTGAAGCTAGGGACTACTGCCAGGTGCAGCTCGTGACTGCACGAGGAGCCGCAATCACTTTATTGTTGACTCACGGCCCAGCGGACGCCTATACTGGAGGCTGGAACATCAAGGGGACCCAAGGGAGCCTGAGGTCTTCATTTTACCGGGACACTCCATTTGAATTGCCGCGCCTTTTCCCTGAACAGTGATCCCTTTTCCATGCAACATCCACCAGGGAGCAGTGCTTTCTGGGATATGAAGTGGTATTTTGGACTACATTGGGTGTAAAGACCATGTGACCTGGGGTCGGAACTTACCTTCCAATGAGGGCAATGCAGGACACTTTTAAGGCGTGGGTGGAGATATATCGCGGTAACAGCAGCATCTGAGGAAGGCTATTAATGCCGAAATGCATCATGCTTTGCTGTCTCCATTAAACGGCTCCCGAAGGTTTCCCCGTGTGGCCTCTTTCCTTTTCCTATCGGAGGGGTGTTTTGTTTGTATTCTACTCGCGCACATGCCAGAGGTGCGCAAGAGGCCCCGTTCTACTAAGCGGCAGGAGAGTTGCTGGCATCAGCTGTTTCAGCGTTTCTTTCCTTCGAGGTATCGAATCACTCCTGCCCTCCTCGAGTGATGGTGAAGCTAGGGACTACTGCCAGGTGCAGCTCGTGACTGCACGAGGAGCCGCAATCACTTTATTGTTGACTCACGGCCCAGCGGACGCCTATACTGGAGGCTGGAACATCAAGGGGACCCAAGGGAGCCTGAGGTCTTCATTTTACCGGGATACTCCATTTGAATTGCCGCGCCTTTTCCCTGAACAGTGATCCCTTTTCCATGCAACATCCACCAGGGAGCAGTGCTTTCTGGGATATGAAGTGGTATTTTGGACTACATTGGGTGTAAAGACCATGTGACCTGGGGTCGGAACTTACCTTCCAATGAGGGCAATGCAGGACACTTTTAAGGCGTGGGTGGAGATATATCGCGGTAACAGCAGCATCTGAGGAAGGCTATTAATGCCGAAATGCATCATGCTTTGCTGTCTCCATTAAACGGCTCCCGAAGGTTTCCCCGTGTGGCCTCTTTCCTTTTCCTATCGGAGGGGTGTTTTGTTTGTATTCTACTCGCGCACATGCCAGAGGTGCGCAAGAGGCCCCGTTCTACTAAGCGGCAGGAGAGTTGCTGGCATCAGCTGTTTCAGCGTTTCTTTCCTTCGAGGTATCGAATCACTCCTGCCCTCCTCGAGTGATGGTGAAGCTAGGGACTACTGCCAGGTGCAGCTTGACTGCACGAGGAGCCGCAATCACTTTATTGTTGACTCACGGCCCAGCGGACGCCTATACTGGAGGCTGGAACATCAAGGGGACCCAAGGGAGCCTGAGGTCTTCATTTTACCGGGACACTCCATTTGAATTGCCGCGCCTTTTCCCTGAACAGTGATCCCTTTTCCATGCAACATCCACCAGGGAGCAGTGCTTTCTGGGATATGAAGTGGTATTTTGGACTACATTGGGTGTAAAGACCATGTGACCTGGGGTCGGAACTTACCTTCCAATGAGGGCAATGCAGGACACTTTTAAGGCGTGGGTGGAGATATATCGCGGTAACAGCAGCATCTGAGGAAGGCTATTAATGCCGAAATGCATCATGCTTTGCTGTCTCCATTAAACGGCTCCCGAAGGTTTCCCCGTGTGGCCTCTTTCCTTTTCCTATCGGAGGAGTGTTTTGTTTATATATATATATATATATATATATATATATATACTATAATGAAATGTAAAATAATGAATCTTTCTCTCTCTTTCTCACCTGATGCCACCTGATTTCCAAGGTCACTGGACCAATATACTGTAATGAAATATAAAACAATGAATCTTTTGGGGAGATTTTCTTTCTGGGCAATAGAAGGGATTATGTAGTGATTTTATCCACTTGCACTTGCAATTCCCTTCTTACTGCATTTTGTCCATTTTGTCACCTTGCATATTCATGTATATATATTTATATATTTTTCTGTTAGGGTGAGGCATCCTTTCTTTAATTTTAGGACAAAACAAATTTTTAATTTTCTTTAAAAAAGTTTTGACTTACAAAGGGGCCGATTCCCATCTCGGTCGGAGGCGCACCCAATAGCATTCGGTCGGGAAAAAAGCCATGCGAAAGCCTGTTTCCCGACCGATCCGTACAGCACACCGAACGAGTAAGTACGATGCGCACAACAGCACAGAATCCGGCCGAGCCGTACTCACCAAAACCAGGTCCTGTTCCCCGACCGAGGCGAATCCGGAAACGCCGAATCGAGTCGCACGGAAGGAAAAATGCAGCTCCGTCCGGCCGAACGAGTACGATGCGCTTTCCGTATGCGCCGAACCCGTCGCTACGCACGGCACGTCAAAGCATCCGGGAGAGGCACACATAAGCTCCGATTCGCGCCACAACACGATCCACGGCTACGAGACAAACACGCCAGCGACGAGGACGACGCGAAGCGACGAGGACGAGGCGAAACGACGAGGACGACGCGAAGCAACGAGAAGGACGAACGACACGAACCAACCATGAATCCCTTCGTCCCGATCATACCAATATTCTACATTTACTACCGGAACAGGCACGGACGCGTACGGCGCAGAAGGTAAGCCAGACACCAACCACAAAACACATACAACACGTACACGACACATCACACACACACAGAGGGATGCAGAATATACTTACACCAGCAACAGCAGCACCATAGGGGCGGGATGCCCATCACCAATGCCACATATGCACACAGGGGCCTGAATGCGCACCACCACCCCTACCCAGGGGGGCAGGATGCCTACCACTACTACCACCCTCACCCAGGGGGCTGGATGCCTACCACTACTACCACCCTCACCCAGGGGGGGCTGGATGCCTACCACCACTACCACCCTCACCCAGGGGGGGCTGGATGCCTACCACTACCACCACCCTCACCCAGGGGGGTCTGGATGCCTACCACTACTACCACCCTCAGCCAGGGGGGGCTGGATGCCTACCACCACCCTTAGCCAGGGGGGCTGGATGCCTACCACTACTACCACCCTTAGCCAGGGGGCTGGATGCCTACCACTACTACCACCCTCACCCAGGGGGCTGGATGCCTACCACCACCCTTAACCAGGGGGGCTGGATGCCTACCACTACTACCACCCTCACCCAGGGGGGCTGGATGCCTACCACCACTACCACCCTCACCCAGGGGGGGCTGGATGCCTACCACTACTACCACCCTCAGCCAGGGGGGGCTGGATGCCTGCCACCACTACCACCCTCAGCCAGGGGGGGCTGGATGCCAACCACCACCCTTAGCCAGGGGGGGCTGGATGTCTACCACTACTACCACCCTCACCCAGGGGGGGCTCGATGCCTACCACCACCCTTAGCCAGGGGGGCTGGATGCCTACCACTACTACCACCCTCACCCAGGGGGGCTGGATGCCTACCACCACTACCACCCTCACCCAGGGGGCTGGATGCCTACCACTACTACCACCCTCAGCCAGGGGGGCTGGATGCCTACCATCACTACCACCCTCAGCCAGGGGGGCTGGATGCCAACCACCACCCTTAGCCAGGGGTGCTGGATGCCTACCACTACTACCACCCTCACCCAGGGGGGCTGGATGCCTACCACTACTACCGCCCTCACCCAGGGGGGGCTGGATGCCTACCACCACCCTTAGCCAGGGGGGGCTGGTGCCTACCACTACTACCACCCTCACCCAGGGGGGGCTGGATGCCTACCACTACTACCACCCTCACCCAGGGGGGGCTGGATGCCTACCACCACCCTCACCCAGGGGGGCTGGATGCCTACCACTACTACCACCCTCAGCCAGGGGGGGCTGGATGCCTACCACCACCCTTAGCCAGGGGGGGCTGGATGCCTACCACCACTACCACCCTCACCCAGGGGGGCTGGATGCCTACCACTACTACCACCCTCAGCCAGGGGGGCTGGATGCCTACCACCACCCTTAGCCAGGGGGGGCTGGATGCCTACCACCACTACCACCCTCAGCCAGGGGGGGCTGGATGCCTACCACTACTACCACCCTCACCCAGGGGGGGCTAGATGCCTACCACCACCCTTAGCCAGGGGGCTGGATGCCTACCACTACTACCACCCTCACCCAGGGGGCTGGATGCCTACCACCACTACCACCCTCACCCAGGGGGGCTGGATGCCTACCACCACTACCACCCTCAGCCAGGGGGGCTGGATGCCTACCACTACTACCACCCCCACTCATAGGATGGACAATGCATGACACAACCAGCACACCACAACCTAGGGAATGCAAGAAGAAGACATCCCCCCAACACCATGACAAGCGTGTGTAGACTGTGGCAAATGCCTACAACACCGAACATGAATTTGAACATACAATGTGACCCCCTAGCACATGTGCCACACATATATGTGTGTGGCACCCACAATGCAAGCAGGCCATGACCATTGTGGCAATGGGGTCCAAACCCCCATCATCACAGTGACGAAAATGTAAGTGTGGGGTCCATAGCTGAAGCACATTTTGAACATTGTGGCAATGGGGTCCAAACCCCCATCATCAAAGTGACCAAAATGTAAGTGTGGGGTCCATAGCTGAAGCACATTTTGAACATTGTGGCAATGGGGTCTAAACCCCAATCACCACAGTGACCAAAATGTAAGTGTGGGGTCCATAGCTGAAGCACATTTTGAACATTGTGGCAATGGGGTCCAAACCCCCATCATCACAGTGACCAAAAGGTAAGTGTTGACAAAGAAAGAGGTGCAACTGCCAAACTGCATGGATGATTCCTGGTCACAGAACAACAAACACATCAGTGGCAAAGTAGTGTATGTGTCCCATTGCAACATAAATTGGGGGAGCCAAATACTGCAGTGCAAATAAGACATACCTTTGGCCATGTGCAGACAAACAACACCCATGGGGGCTGACACCGTCAACAATCATCAATGACACAATGACAGAAGTGACCATCAGAATGCAGACCCACATATTTGCACCAATGGGCACACAAATGCAGATACCCTGTGGAGACTGCAGATGTGAGGTGAACAGATACCATACCATGGCAGCAATGGGACACACAAACCATGATCATTGTGCTGACCGATGACCTAGGAGTCCCAGGGACAGCAGGGGAAACCCACCAAACTACATACAGCCAATGGCACACCCAAGATATGCCAATGCAGTGGTGCAGATGCACAAACACAAACAGGCAGACCCACACTGCACATCATACACAACAGGTGAGGGGGGGTGCCAGTGTCCCCAGGCAACCACACAACACATGAGGAGACCTGAATACCAATCATACAGATGTGCATACAGTGCCACACAAAGGTAACTCATGGATCCAAATCCCCTATGTGGGCAAGCAGGCATTGTCAGATGAGAGGGAGCACAAATCACACATGTCACACAGGCACGTAGGGACAGCAACTGGCACAGCAAGACACAGACACACCACAGCACCACCCCCAGGGCCCCCACAATGTGGTGACCCTGGGCTGCATTACAATCCCACTGTGATGACAAAGCTAAATGTGGTTCACACTGTGAACCACAGTCATGTGTCCTGAGCAACTAACTACCATCACACCTACACAAGCACAAATCAAACAGCATGGCCAGTAAGCCAAGGCCAACATGGAGGCAGGGGCCTAGCCGGGCAACAACTCTCATCTGCACACACTCAACACCACACCCCTCGACCTCCAACAATGTGCAGCAGTGAAGCACACATGCACTGGTGACATTGCACATGCACCCATGACTATTCCAGGGTGGTGGGTGGGAACCAAGGTGCAGAAACACATCACACAGGGCCACTCAACAAGACTCCTGAATGTCTGACACACTGCACACTACGCTGTACATGGACATGACGGCAATACCACACCAACCAATGGGATCCCAGCCACAGTCACACACCAATGAAGAAGCCAAGGTCACCCACAAAGAACACACATAGACAACAACCAACATTGCAGCCCGGACCCTGAGCAGTGCCAGCAGTCACACACACAATGTGTCACAATCACTGAAAGATAACACAAACTGGAAATCACATGACAGGGGCAAACAACAAGTGCCAAGGGGAAACCTGACTGTGACCCATCTGCGTCTGCACACAAACTCAGCCCTGACAGAAAACACACCTATGGGTGACACCCTGATGACCAGTAATGTGCCATGCACCCACATCACAGAGAACCCAGGGAGAAGACTTTGGGGGAACATAGGTCAACTCAGCTAGCATCACAAACAGGTACAACACTAGGGATCACAGCATGCACAGCTAAACGGAAGTGAACACACAGACATGCACATACAACACACACCTTGGGCGCAGTGCCAACGGAATCATCAGCACAGATCCAACACACTTGTATAGCAATGTTGCACTGACAACACAGATGAGTCCTTCCCCATTGATGCCCAAACCTGCATGTCCACTGGAGATGGCCACACGGTCAGGGAAGTAGACGAATTGAACAATGGCAGGCACAACAGATGTGCAGGGGTGGAAGCCACAGATGTGAAATAGGCAATCTAAGTAGGAAATCCCATTGCCAAATACTGAACACATGACACCCTCAGATGCTGCTATGGATGACATGGATACACCACAGGATAGGACACATTCCCCCTGGACCACATGGGTTCCTGCACAGTAACACTTCATTATCATGAGACCAAATATCACCATTACTGCAGCAAGGGCATGGTTAGCATCATCAACATCATGTACATCAGAAGCAAAAGCACTAGAGAACAGAAAGTTGCTTTATTCAGCATATGTGGCATTAAAAGTAGAAGTCCGGTAGGAAATAAACAAAGGCCAATGGCCAGTCCATCAACAAAGTCACAAGTGGGTGACAGTGGCAGATGCCACCCTACACATGCCTGCACAAAACCAGGGACAATCCACTAGGAGGGGCAACCGGGGGGTAGGCCAGGCACACGCAGGGACAGGATCAGGGCTCACCAGGAGGAAGCAGGGAAGGGGTGGTGGGTGCTGGAGAGCCACTGACAACTGCAGTGGAGGTGTCTGACATGGTGTGTGCCGGCACAACTGGGTGGCATGGCTCAGATGTTGTGGGTGCCGGCACGACTGCAGTGGACCCTGCAGATGGAGTGGACAGGTCCGCCACTGCAGTGCCCAAGTCAGACAGGGTGGTAGTGGACTCCACTGCAGTGCCTACCACCAGGGGAGGAGAATGGGGAACAGGCAAGGTGGGCTGGACAGAGGGGAGGACACCCTCACCACATCAGTGGCACAGACAAGCGCAGCGGGGGTGTGGTGCCGGGAGAGCAAGTGCCAGGGGGAGAAGGCCGGATCCTCTTGGGGATGGTATATCTGTGGGTGGGGGAACCTGGGGCAGGGTGTGGTGGGGGCACCTGTGGAGTGGGGGCCTGAGGGATGGAGGAAGGAGACCTGGTGCTTGAGCTGCAGGGCGGGGGCGGGGTCTTGCTCTTACCACTCCGGGGGGACTTGCGGGTGGGGGCCTCAGTCTGTCTGCGCCTGGGGGAGGGTGTCCGGGGGTGAGGGGCACTCTGCTCCGTGTGGGGGGGCTTCCTCTTCCCCCTGGATGCTGGAGCAGCTGGATTGGCGGGGAAGAGGCCGAGGTCACTGAGGAAGAGGCGCTGGGTCTTTGGGGTTGCAGGTGAGGCAAGGGAGGGTGTTTTGGAGGGAGAGGCAACTGAGGAATGCGCAGTGCCCGTGGATGCGTGTGTGTGTACCAGGGCCCCATCCCCTGTGAGTCTGGTTTCAGTCCCCTGACTGTGCGTGCGTGTGCGTTTTGTTTGTGGCGTGTGTGTCTGTGTGCTGGACGTGTGTGTGCTGGTGTGTGCCTGTGCCGGTGTGTGTGTGCTTGGGATGGGTAAGGTGCTGGGGAGTGTGGATGGAGCAGAGGCAGGAGGGGTGAGGGACTGTCTGAGGAGGAGTCCATGGACCTATTGCCCCTCTGTAGGTCAGACATGCCCGATGAGATGCCCTCCATGAACGACACCAGCTGAGTCAACAGAGCCGTGTGCGCATGGAGGACACTCAGCATGGCTGTCTGCCCTACATGGAGCTGGCGAAGGTGGTACACAGACTCCTCACTCAGGGCAGCAGGGGACACAGGGGCAGAGGGTGCGGTGCCTGGCCCAAAGGAGACACGCTCCCGAACATGGGAGCCTCCACGGACCTGGGGAATGGGAGCCGATGGGAGGGCGGTGGTGGTGCTGGTGGTGGCGGGGACAGCAACACTAGCTGGGGTGTGGTGGCTGCTGACACCCGCCTCCATAAGGGAGTCATCCTCCGAGTTGCTCTGGTCCTCAGCTGAGGTGGATGGTGCTGAGGACTCCTCGGTGTGGCTCCCCTCGCCCTCCGTGCCACTGGGTCCCTCCGACCACTCCTCGGCTGCTGACCCAGTCTGGCTCTCTGGCTCCTCCTGGTCCGTGGAGCTGTCCCCTTCCGTGGCCGTGGATGTATCTGTAAACAATGGGGAAACAGACAGACATCAGTCACCTGCACCAAACGCACACACCACTGTGAGCACAGCACATTACAGAGCAAGCCCTGGCATCATTAGTTGCACATTGCTAAAAGTGCCCTAACTGAACAGGAGAAGCCAATTGTCAGTCTGATGCCAACCATGGCACTCACATCCCACATGACCTTGCACCCATCTGTCTGGTGTCTGTTGGATTGCAACACCCCAGTGTGGACACATGCACCAACTACACAGTAGTTGGACAGTGCAGAGGACACGGTGTGGCATGTGGACATGCACACATCACAGCTCTTGCCACTGAGTCAGTACAGGTTTCCGGATGAAAGGGATGCCCAGAGTCAAATAGGAAATGCATGTGATGCATACCAGCGACAGACACCATGATGCACCCATGTCCTGATAGCCATCGCCACAATGGTGTGCATGTAGCACATGTCACTACCCTGCAGGACCACCAATAAGTTGACACATGCCATGGCAGAGGCATGACTGCTAAGTCATTCATCACTGTCTCAGTGATGTATGACTTGGCAGCCAGACAACAACACTATGCACTGTGTCACAATAGTAGGTCATGAGGAATGCAAGTCCTGGAGCTGCACAAGTGCACATGTACATCCCCCACACAACACATCATCTTAACCCTCATCTGTCCAGGTCATACCTATTGGACATATGGGAGACCTGTGACACTACCCTCTGAACCTGAGCCCCTCACAATCTGCTGTGAATGGGGAACAGCTGCCTGGACTTCACATTCGCATACCCCAGTCTGCACGGGCAGCTGATCAAACACCTATGTGACACACAAGTATCGTCTCCTATGGTCACATCTCCAGGGGCATGCTGAGCCCCTACCAAGAAACACCCCAGCAGTCCTGGCAACTAATCCACAGCACACTGACACAGAGGCAGACACCTGAGGGGTCAAATCACTGCGCACAATGTGTCAGCTGATACACGGGAGTGGGAGTACAGAGTGCATTGCATGGCCTGGAGTAGGCATGACTGTCCTGCTCCACATGAATGAGGGATGAGCCCTGGACAGTGGATAGCTGGCTATGTATGTGTGACACACGTAATCTGCACACTCCTGGGGCCCAAACATTGTTCCCACCCGCTGCATGGGCGTGTGCCACATACCCCAGGCACATGTGGTGGCTCAGCTCAGCAAGTGGACCGCATATCAAAGCAACACGCAGATTACATGTCCGAACACAGGCGTTGTGTGAACAATGGACCCACCCATGATGCCCACAACAGAGTTAGGGAAACAGATGCTGTCCCCCACCTTTAGTGAAGCAAACTGCAAGGATACAGTCCCAAGTGACACAATTCCCTGAATGTAAGGGCCACACCTGGGTATCAGACGAGCAGTGGGCAGTGCACAATAGAGGGACATGGCTCCTGGACAACATGACTGCTGCACTGTGGCAGTTGAACCAGGCCAGAGGAGGGCACAAAGCATGTAATACAGAGTTCACAGTGCAGTCTTTGACTCACCCCCTCCTTGCTGCTGTCTGGCCTTCAGCTGCCCATCCAGGTCTGGAAACACCACCGCCAGGATCTGGAGCATGTGGGGGTCAGGGTCCGTGTTCCGCCCCTCCTGCGAGGAGGCGACAGCTTCAGCTGGACCCGTGCAATCCTCCGGGTCCAGCCCCGAAGGTCCTGCCACCTCTTCTGGCAGTTGCGGATCCGGCGCTTGTAGACCCCCACGGCCCGGACGGCCCGGACGATGTCCTTCCAGATCTCCTGCTTCCGATGGGCATTAACCTGTCAGGATGACAAAGTGAAAAGGCCATTACTACACATGCAACATATCCGTGCATGACACAGTTGTATATACATGTCTCAATCACAGGGGCACATGATGTACACAGGCAGTGCAAAGCTGCCCATGGACAGTTTGCCAGACGTCACTACATGGTATCATTGCATGGGAAGTAAAACCTTGTTCAAATGCACTGTCACTGCACCATACCTGTCCAGTGCATGTCACTACACACTATGGGGGGTGACAACTACTCAGTGAGCCTGCTAGCCAGTGGCGTGCAGACTTCCAGCCTTGCTAGTTAGACAAAATGCACATTCAGAAAGGCAGTGCACAGAACACTCACCTGCTCCCCTGGTGTCCCATACAGCTTGCTGTACTGTGGAAGTAGGCTGTCCAGCAGGGCCTGGTTCTCCTCAAGGCTGAAGGCTGGGGCTCTCTCCACAGTACGTGCCATTGCAGGGTCCAGAGGGGCAGAGACAGCAGCAGTGCAGTGGCAGATGTCGTCCTGGAGCATGTAGTGCAGGCAAGTGAGCTCTCAGGGGAACAGCCAGCAATATATATGTGCTGGAGAGACAGATACTGTCCCTTGTGTCCAAAGTGATAGGTCCAAGTCGTTTGCATCTTCTGAATCTGGCCAATCCATGGAATAGCAGCACCAAAACACGCCCACAGCATCCTTCAAATCTTCAACTTCATGACATACATGATTTTGCAACATTGTTGTGGGTGACCAACTGATTTTCCAGCCACCGACTCGTTCGAAATTCGAAAACGCGTCCGTTGCCAGGCAAGCCCATTGTCAATGGGTGCGCACCCGATCGGTCCATTGCGGTACAACGCGTTCAGGGGTACAACGCGTACCCGCACATTGAATGCAATGGGCCGGCCGGGGGCACCGATCTGTCCATTGCAGTACAACGCGTACAGGGGTACAACGCGTACCCGCACACATTGAATGCAATGGGCCGGCCGGGGGCACCGATCGGTCCATTGCTGTTCAACGCGTACAGAGGTACAACGCGTACCCGCACACATTGAATGCAATGGGCCGGCCGGGGGCACCGATCGGTCCATTGCTGTTCAACGCGTACAGGGGTACAACGCGTACCCGCACACATTGAATGCAATGGGCGGCCGGGGCACCGATCGGTCCATTGCAGTTCAACGCATACAGGGGTACAACGGCGTACCGCGCACATTGAATGCAATGGGCCGGCCGGGGGCACCGATCGGTCCATTGCTGTTCAACGCGTACAGGGGTACAACGCGTACCCGCACATTGAATGCAATGGGCGGCCGGGGCACCGATCGGTCCATTGCTGTTCAACGCGTACAGGGGTACAACGCGTACCCGCACACATTGAATGCAATGGGCCGGCCGGGGCACCGATCGGTCCATTGCAGTTCAACGCATACAGGGGTACAACGCGTACCCGCACACATTGAATGCAATGGGCCGGCCGGGGGCACCGATCGGTCCATTGCTGTTCAACGCATCACTGTACATGTGACTGACATATGTCAGCATGCCTGTCTCAGATGGACATATGCCAGCCACAGATAGCTCCCAGGGAGTGAGGGGCACACCTACATCACGACAGCCTGTCCAAACTTTATCATAAGGCATGTAAGGCTGCATTTCCTATTGTGTGTATGTTGGTGTACATGTTGTCCTGTGGGTGTCACCTGTGGGCAGCCACCCCCAAGCTGTGCACGTGTTCATGGGGACAGGATCCTGGGTGTTACGTGTACATGACCACTGTGATGTGCAACTGTTCATATCTGTGCATGTGCCATGGTCACATTTCACGGTGGTGTATGTGTATGTCATGTCACATACCCCGTGAGTCCCATGTGGGACGGTATGTTTGAGCCAGGGTGTCCCAGTGGCACAATAGTGATGGTCCTCCACAGTCTTTGTGCATGTAGTGTTTACAATGTCTCTGATTTCATGTGCACAATGGGAGATAGTCTCCACATCCACGTTGTGTGTGCATGGACTTTGATGTTGTGCGTGTGTGTGTCACAGACGTCCATGTCTGTCCTGCCGTGGCAAGTGGGACCACTACCTGTGGGGGTCATGGTTGTTTTGCTGTGGTGTATACATGATACTCCATGTAATGCCAGTGTCCATGTGGCAATACAGGGTCCCTGGGAATGTACCTGTCGTTGAGCTGTGGTGCCTGGGTTACATCTGTCCTCACATGTCACTGTGGGGGGTGATTGTGACACGGCAGCAGGAGATGGGAACTGTGACACGGCCTCATGATATCCAATGGGCCAACCTGGGACTAATTGATGCCACCTGTTGGACCGTGTTGACAGATGTTGGCCATGTATGTACTATACATGTCCTTACGGAACTGCACACTTCATGTAGTTGTGCCTCATAATGATGTATGTTGGGATATTGAGTGTGTTCAATGCCGCATATGTGGGGTGACTGACAATCTTGCTTACTTCTCCTCTGCACTGCAGGGCTCCTGCTGTCCATCGACCATTCCCAGACCTGGCAACGATGGTGGAACGGGACAGCATCCGACGGTACCACTTCACCAGGCAGCTGATTGAGGATTTGGCAGTGCAGTTGTCCCCACATTTGCAGCCTGGCCGGCCGTATCCTACAGCGCTGACCCCCAAGGTGAAGGTGATGGCAGCCCTACACTTCTTTGCCACCGGTACCTTCCAACATACTGTGGCGACTGCTGGTGGGATGTCACAGACCATGTTGAGCCGTGTGCTCCGCGATGTTTTGGCGGCAATGTTGCTATTCCTGAACCGGTACATCTATTTCCCTAGACTGCGACGACTCACTGACGTGAAGAGTGACTTTTATGCCCTGGGGAGGATGCCGCATGTCATTGGCTCCATTGATGGGACACATGTGGCTTTGGTACCACCACAGGCCCAGGAGCAGGCCTACAGGAACCGCAAGCACTACCACTCGGTCAATGCACTGGTGGTGTGTCTTGCAGACATGACCATCACACACGTGTGTGCCCGTTTCCCTGGTTCAGCACACGATGCCTTTGTGATGAGGAGTAGTCGCATCCCCAGGATGATGGCACAGATGCAGAACCAGCGTGCCTGGCTTGTCGGTGTGTACTGACTTTGTGCCATTGTGTGTGATCTGATCTGTAGTATTCCGCCCACTTTTCCAAGTCAGCTAATGTGCACTTGTCTGTCCATAGGTGACTCGGGATACCCCAACATGCCGTGGTTGCTGACACCCCTCAGGAACCCTGTGACACCAGCCCAGATGCGCTACAATGAGGCACATGGTCGGACCAGGAGAGTGATTGAGCGGACATTTGGTCTCCTGAAGAGCCGCTTCCGCTGCCTGGACAAGACCGGAGGGTCCCTCCCATATGCCCCTGCGAAAGTGTGCAAGATTATCATCGTCTGCTGCATGCTCCTCAACCTGGCAGTGCGGAAGGAGTTGCCTCTCATCCAGGATGACAATGACCAACATCCGCCACCTGTGGAGGATCCTGGCCTGGACCACGATGCCAGTGACGATGATGATGATGATGATGGTGATGTCCGCACACAGCTCATCACCAACTTCTTCAGCTGAATGTGAGTATCCTGAGGTGTCATGTCAATGATGTGAGTTGGCATGATGTGTAGGTGGTGCTCTGGTGCTGTTGGAGTGTGTCCATGGGCTACTTGACTGGATGTGTGTTGCGATGTGTGCTTACAGGTGGGCTGTACTCCCCAACAGTGTTGACATGCTAACTTGGTTCTGGGTGGGTATCTTGTAACATGTATTGTGCATGAGTTTTGCTGTTCTGTCCTGTACTCCATTGCTTTTGACTGTGTGTCATTTCTGTCCTTCACAGGGTACTTTCAGATTCGTTTGGTCAACTGTGTCCACCGACGACGTGATTGCACTTCCAGGCTGGTAGCTGTTGTGTCCCTACAGGTGATGTGCGCCACACCCATGGACTTCCTTCCGTCTACAGTTGTTGACTGTGTGCCCGCTGCCAGGTGGGATTACCTTGCATCTGTAGTGGTTACGACATGTTGCAACTGTGTAATAAACCTGTTCTTCACTTTGTGATGTGCGTTGTCTGTGGTCACACATTTGACTGCCATTTGCTTACTGCACCTGTGGGCTACTTGACTACAACTGGGAATGGGTGTGGTGTCTGTGCATTGCACTGTCTTCCCTGGCAACATCAGTGTAGGCAATGAGTCAGATGGCCTAGGTGTGTATGTGTTGTGTAGCCCTGGTGGTGTGTCTCCCTCATATGTGTCACGTTGCCTTTACTCACATGCCTGTGTTGTCCTTGCTGTTGCAGTTCGCATACACAGTGTAATTTTGCAGTTCATCATCCCCATAACAGCACCCACGTTGGAATCACAACAGAGGCAAGTATGGTGTATTAGTGTGTTTATTGTGATACATTTGTGTGAATAGTGCATAGGATGGGTAGTGCTGTACATAAATCTTGCAATCCGAAGTTCCTAGGTGAATTGAAAGTCCTGGTAGACAGAATCCCCAGTATCGGGGCCACAGTTGTCTGATACATTGGTCCAACTTGTACTCCCCATGCAATGTGTGGGAGTAGTGTTGCCGTCAACAGGGTGAACAGTCTGTGCACAAAGGTGAACATCCAGAACAGGTTCAGACTTCCTGGGAGTTGCGCTTGGCCATCGGCCTCTCACTTGCCCCTCCTCGGATGACCCCTCTTCTTGGGGGGGGCCCCTCAAGTACAGGCTGCTGCAGTGCAGGGGACTCTCCGCCAGAGTCATCCTCCCTCCCTGTGGCAGTTGCAGTTTGGGCAGCACCAGATGTTGTTGGCACACAGGGAGGTGTGGACTGGTTGCTGTTCATCTGGCGGAGGCATTGTAAAATGTCCCTGTGCACCGCCGTCATCTCATGCAGTGCATCCCACTTGGACTCCACGCGGGACATGTGTGAGTCCACGCGGGACATGTGTGACTCCACGTGGGACATGTGGGAGTCCAAGCGGGCATGATGGGCAGCCTGCTGCTGTTTCATGTCTCTGAGGAGCCCCACTACCTGGCTGAGGTCTCCGGTGCTGGACTGGTACGCATCAGCTATGCGTACCAGTTGTGGGTCATCATGCACACCAGCAACGTCTGCAAGCAGCGACCTCTGTCTCCCACCCCTCCCACCACCCCTGCTGACATGTGCAGTGTGTGCAGTGGCACGCACAGATGACCCTGGTCCACCTTGGGGGTTGGTGGTGGTGGTGGTGGTGGTGTCCATGGCCCCAGGTTGGTCCAGGGTCCCTGTGCTGGTGTTGCTCCTTGTTCTGTCCATGTCGGCAGGGATGGTATTTGTGGTGACAGTCGTTGGAGGGGTGGGTGCAGGGGGTGCAGCTGGTGGTCCTGCTGGTGCTGCATGTAGACTTGCACCGGATGTGCCAGGTTGGTCTTCTTCGTCCGAGGAGGACAGAGGCTGTACGACGCCAGTGAGCTCCGCATCCTCTTGAGCCTGGGACTGGGACTCCTCAGCGTCTGCTGCTGTGTCCCCATCATCACCTGTTTTTGGGAGACACACACAATGTATATTATGTTTCTTCAGGCATCAATGGTTGACACACATGACAGTTGTGACTGTGCCTCTGGGTGCGGGCCTGTACATTGCATTGTCCTAAGTCGTCACAGTCAGGGGTTGATATTGGTGTGGCACATTGTCCTGCATTATTTGGGCATTGCTATGTATTTTTTGGGGTGTGAACATGGTCTGCATTGGTTGTGTTTGGTTGACAGCCGGCCCTCCTTCCCACCCACCCAGCCAGTCAGTTATCCCACCATGGACTGTGCTTGCATTGCAGGGAGTGTAAGTTGTCTCTCAGGATGTCAGTCAGTGGTGTCCTGCTGTTTGTTGGTGCACAGTTGCCAGCAGGGCCTTGTGCTCCCCACAGCAGTAGCCAGTGTCAGCCATCTTGTGAGTCCTTCTCCACTCCCTGTGATGTGAGCATGGTTCAGGGTGGTGTTGATGGGACAGTTGTGGGGGTGACCAATATCAGTGACTACGACTCCCATCATGCTATTGCCTCCACCCCCCTTCACGGCATGCCCATGCTTCCTTCCTTTTGACTCTGCTTCCCTGTGGGGTGGGCTGGCTGTGCTGACAGGATGGCTGGGAGTGTTGTCCTGGCAGTTGTTTGGCTAAGAGTCCCAAGAGTGTCCCTGTGCTTCACACAACATAACCCAGGGTGGTGGTTCTTTGTGGGATCTTGTGTTAGGATGGGGGCATTGCATTCTACCAGGTGGGTTCTGTGGAGTTTGTGTTGGGGGGTGTGTGTGAGGGAGGTGCTTGTGACTATGGTCAGTGCTGCAAGTCCTCCTTCCCACCCACCCAGCCAGCCAGTTATCCCACCATGGAACGTGCTTGCATTGCAGGGAGTGTAAGTTGTCTGTCAGGATGTCAGTCAGTGGTGTCCTGCTGTTTGTTGGTGCACAGTTGCCAGCAGGGCCTTGTGCTCCCCACAGCAGTAGCCAGTGTCAGCCATCTTGTGAGTCCTTCTCCACTCCCTGTGATGTGAGCATGGTTCAGGGTGGTGTTGATGGGACAGTTGTGGGGGTGACCAATATCAGTGACTACGACTCCCATCATGCTATTGCCTCCACCCCACTTCCCAGCATTCCCATACTTACTTGCCTTTGTGGGGAGTTCAGTGTGTGTGGGTGTGAGAGCAATGGCAAGATGGCTGACAGTGGTGTCCTGCTGTTGGTTGTTGCACAGTTGCCAGCAGGGCCTTGTGCTCCCCACAGCAGTGCACAGTGTCAGCCATCTTGTCAGTTGTTTTCCACTCCCTGTGATGTGCGCATGGTTCAGGGTGGTGTTGATGGGACAGTTGTGGGGGTGACCAATATCAGTGACTACGACTCCCATCATGCTATTGCCTCCTCCCCACTTCCCAGCATTCCCATACTTACTTGCTTTTGTGGGGAGTTCAGTGTGTGTGGGTGTGAGAGCAATGGCAAGATGGCTGACAGTGGTGTCCTGCTGTTGGTTGGTGTGCAGTTCCCAGCATGCCCTTGTGCTCCCCACGACACAGCAACAGTGTCAGACATCTTTGATGGGCCTTTCCACTCTCTGTGGGATGTGCATGCGTGTGTGTGAGCTTGCTTTGCCATGTGGTGGGGGATGTGGAGCTGTGACTACGACTCCCATCATGCTATTGCCTCCATCCCCCTTCCCAGCATGCCCATGCTTCCTTCCTTTTGATTCTGCTTCCCTGTGGGGTGGGCTGGCTGTGCTGACAGGATGGCTGGGAGTGTTGTCCTGGCAGTTGTTTGGCTAAGAGTCCCAAGAGTGTCCCTGTGCTTCACACAACATAACCCAGGGTGGTGGTTCTTTGTGGGATCTTGTGTTAGGATGGGGGGCATTGCATTCTACCAGGTGGGTTCTGTGGAGTTTGTGTTGGGGTGTGTGTGAGGGGAGGTGCTTGTGACTATGGTCAGTGCTGCATGTCCTCCTTCCCACCCAGCCAGCCAGATATCCCACCAGGGAACGTGCTTGCATTGCAGGGAGTGGAAGTTGTCTCTCAGGATGTCAGTCAGTGGTGTCCTGCTGTTTGTTGGTGCACAGTTGCCAGCAGGGCCTTGTGCTCCCCACAGCAGTAGCCAGTGTCAGCCATCTTGTGAGTCCTTCTCCACTCCCTGTGATGTGAGCATGGTTCAGGGTGGTGTTGATGGGACAGTTGTGGGGGTGACCAATATCAGTGACTACGACTCCCATCATGCTATTGCCTCCACCCCCTTCCCAGCATGCCCATGCTTCCTTCCTTTTGATTCTGCTTCCCTGTGGGGTGGGCTGGCTGTGCTGACAGGATGGCTGGGAGTGTTGTCCTGGCAGTTGTTTGGCTAAAAGTCCCAAGAGTGGCCCTGTGCTTCACACAACATAACCCAGGGTGGTGGTTCTTTGTGGGATCTTGTGTTAGGATGGGGGGCATTGCATTCTACCAGGTGGGTTCTGTGGAGTTTGTGTTGGGGGGTGTGTGAGGGGAGGTGCTTGTGACTATGGTTAGTGCTAGAAGTCCTCCTTCCCACCCACCCAGCCAGCCAGATATCCCACCATGGAACGTGCTTGCATTGCAGGGAGTGGAAGTTGTCTCTCAGGATGTCAGTCAGTGGTGTCCTGCTGTTTGTTGGTGCACAGTTGCCAGCAGGGCCTTGTGCTCCCCACAGCAGTAGCCAGTGTCAGCCATCTTGTGAGTCCTTCTCCACTCCCTGTGATGTGAGCATGATTCAGGGTGGTGTTGATGGGACAGTTGTGGGGGTGACCAATATCAGTGACTACGACTCCCATCATGCTATTGCCTCCACCCCCTTCCCAGCATGCCCATGCTTCCTTCCTTTTGATTCTGCTTCCCTGTGGGGTGGGCTGGCTGTGCTGACAGGATGGCTGGGAGTGTTGTCCTGGCAGTTGTTTGGCTAAAAGTCCCAAGAGTGGCCCTGTGCTTCACACAACATAACCCAGGGTGGTGGTTCTTTGTGGGATCTTGTGTTAGGATGGGGGGCATTGCATTCTACCAGGTGGGTTCTGTGGAGTTTGTGTTGGGGTGTGTGTGAGGGGAGGTGCTTGTGACTATGGTTAGTGCTGCAAGTCCTCCTTCCCACCCACCCAGCCAGCCAGTTATCCCACCATGGAACGTGCTTGCATTGCAGGGAGTGGAACTTGTCTTTCAGGATGTCAGTCAGTGGTGTCCTGCTGTTTGTTGGTGCACAGTTGCCAGCAGGGCCTTGTGCTCCCCACAGCAGTAGCCAGTGTCAGCCATCTTGTGAGTCCTTCTCCACTCCCTGTGATGTGCGCATGGTTCATGGTGGTGTTGATGGGACAGTTGTGGGGGGGGCAATATGTGTGACTGCGACTCCCATGATGCTATTGGCTACACTGACTTGGCCAGCATACACAGAATTCCTTCCTTTGAGTGGTCTTCACTGTGTGTTGGTGTTGTTGTGGTGGATACATGTCTGGATGTGTTTGTTAGTTCTATTTATGCCACTGCCTAGCTGTAGTTGTAGTTGTGTTTGTACATGTGATGGCACAGTTGGATGTGACTTTTTTGATGGCATGTGTTGTGTTTATCTGACTGACATACACATTTTGGGATGATTCTGTTCTGGTTGCTGTGTAATTGCTATGAGTGCATGGTTTGACTCTCCCCTTGACAGTGATGTGTGTGTGTTTTGTGGCAGTATATTGTGTACATTTGTTGTGTACTCACCAGGCTCTGGGATGTCCTCTAGTCCATATACGCTCACTGGCGGAAGGATGGCCCGCACCTTCTCCTCCCAGGGCCTGAGGTATATTGGCTTGGCAGGAGGGCCACTGCCGGTGTGTTGGCTGTTGATGTAGTCTTTTTTGAGCAGGTCCCGGACCCTCCTGCGCACGTCATACCACCTGTTCTGGATGTCGCTCTTTGTGCGCCGACATGGTGATTGTGCGTTCACCCTGTTGATGATCCTCTCCCACATCTTGGTTTTCTGGGAGATGGGGGTCTGTTGGACCAGTGTGCCAAACAGCTGTGGCTCTACCCTGAGGATCTCGTCTACCATGACTTCCAATTCACAATCTAGGAACTTGGGATTCTTCTTGGGGGGCATGGTGATGGGTGGTGATGGTGAGTGATGTGTGTGTTGGTGTGCAGGTGAGGGTGTGTGAGTGTGTGTTTTGCTGGGTGTATGTGAGGTAGGTATTTGTTGGTGTGCTGATGGTGTGTGGCTTGTGTGAGGGATGAGCTGTGGGTGTGTGGTTGCTTTCTCTTGGGTGCTGGCAGTGGAATGGCATTTGCAAAGGCTCATGGTTGTGATTTGTGTCCTTTATATGGGTGGAGTTGTGGGTGTGTCTTTGTTCTCTGTCCCCACCCCCAGTATTTATTGGCTTGGTAATTGCTTGTTTGGCCTTTTTTTGGGTGATTTTTCCTTTGTACTGCCTGTGTATGTTGGAAACGTTCTTGTGACCGAGTCGGACCCTGCATTTGTCTCGTACGGTCTTCTCCGTTTCGTTCACGCTGTGTATGTGCAGTTTTCTATGCTGCGTACGCGTCGGTCGCGGTGTTTTGTGTTGCTTCGGCTCGGTTTTGTATGCGTGTCGGTCGTACGGCTTGGCCTCCGTCCGACTCGCTCGTGGTTTCGCGCCTTGCATCGTACTTTGCGGTTTGGAGTTCGCGTGTACGTTTCGGTCGGATTTGTTCCGGGTGCGTGTCGGTCGGTTGGATTCGCGTGTTTTCCGACCGGATTGCTGTTTTCCGTGCGGCTCGGTCGGTCGACTTGGGTTCGCTACGTGTCGGTCGGATTTTGCACGCCTTGCATCGTACTTGGCGTGTCGGGCGCCACAGGTACGTGTCGGTCGGTATTATTTCCGGATCCGAGTCGGTCGGTGCTTTTTCCGGCCCGAATCGGAATCGACCCCATAGTCTTTTTTCTTTGTGACTGATGAGTTGGCATTTTTCTGTTTATGCCCAAAGTCTTTTTCCCATGTTTAATTTTCCCTCCACTGTGTCTCACTGTATGCCATAAATACAATGCCACAATGTGTGTTCCCTAGCTTTGACAAAGACCTCCTGGTCGAAATGCGTCAGCTACCCCAATACATTTTTGGGGATTTACCTGTAGTGCGGGCACTTTTCTTGTGGCGCGGCTGCATCAGCAAGGACCTTCAAGCAAGTTTGACGGATTCTGCGCCCGTCTGCCCAGCACCGGCCTCGTTTGGTGGATGCAATCAGATTAAAGCAGAGAAATCTTCTAGTGGAGGTATCCGATCTCCGATTCCCGCCGCCTGTGTTAAACTTATCCGGATTGAAACATTCGACCTGCACTGACACTGCACGGCTGCTACGGCCACACAGTCTCTTCTGAAGGAGACGAGTGACGGCTTTTTGGCACGCTGCAACAGTGTATCCGGCATCAAAGGAATCTCAAGCAAGGCAAAGGTCCCGCTCTGAACATGACTCGAATCTACACGTCTGACGGCAGGTACTGTGTCTCCGGTTCCCTGAACAGGCATGTCTATCATTTTGTGGGACAATAACATTGACTTTTACGGTGAAAATATTCTGCCCGGAGAAAAACTTTTCCCGATCATTGATTTGTGTGCCGCTTCTAAGGGTGATGCGAGATGGGGCGATGAATAACAGTGACCCTGCCATATTGAACACACCAGCCAATCTCCTCTCCATTGGGGACATTGGAGGCCTGGCCTCTTTGAGGGAACTGGAACTGGGGGACAGGGATTGGTCATCAGAGCGAGAACTCTTGGATGTGCTGGACCTTCAAGCACATATATATATATATATATATATAGACCTACAGGAATTAATGACAGAAAATCAGATCTATAGTACCAACATAACAGGGGTTGACAATGAGGAAAACAGAGAAATACAAATGAAACCAAAGACCCCTTTTAAGCCTCGTTCAACATTCAATCCGCTCATGATCAAGGATTCAATTGATAGTTTTCATGAAAGTGTGGTTGGAGGTCTCAAAGATTTAAACTACAAAACATTGAATCCTACCAAACAAAAAGTCAGTAGACAAGAGATACAATTCAATGCACTGATGTCTAAACTCAAGAAAAACCCAGACATTGTCGTCCGCAATGCCGATAAGGGCGGCAATATAGTTCTGTGGAAAAAAGACGATTATATCATCGAGGCAATGAAACAACTCAAAGACACGTGCTATTGACGCAGCGACTATCTCACTTGGCGTAAAGTTAACAATGAATTTTATTTGAAATTAATTGGATGGAAGAACTCAGGACAATTATCCTCGGATGAATTCAAATTTATGAAAAATGATAAACCAGTGGTTCCCATTTTATATTTTATTCCGAAGATACATAAGAATGCCCAAGTACCACCGGGCAGACCAATTATATCTGCTCGCAAAAGCCTGCTTGAAAACACCTCCAGATATATTGACTTTTATTTACAGGAACACGTCCAGAACTTGGCTTCTTACATCCGTGACACAAGTGACTTTTTAGCTAAATTAATTGACTATCCATGGCGCGATGAATACCTTTTAATCACGCTAGATGTGACATCCCTATATACGTCTATAAACCATAGGGATGGTCTAAGGGCCTTAGAATTTTATTTGTCTAGGAGAGGACCAGAGTATACTCAACACAGCTTGATGATTTTAAATATGGTGGAGTTTTGTTTATGTAATAATTATTTTATGTTTCAGAACACCCTATATCAGCAATTGCGAGGAGTAGCGATGGGAGCCAGCTTCTCCCCCAGCTATGCATGTTTGCACATGGGCTGGTGGGAGGAGCTGGTTCTATCGAAGGAATATACAACAGTTTTAAGAAGTAATCTAAAAGCCTGGTGGAGATATATTGATGATCTGTTTTTAATTTGGGACGGATCCATTAGTGAAGCAGAGGGATTCGTACAGGCACTGAACATCAATTGACTTAATTTACAGTTCACTGCCTCCATCAGTGCCACTAGTGTCAATTTTCTAGATGTACAGGTTTGTGTTGTAGAAGGCAAGTTAGTAACGAAACTTCACAGGAAGCCGACAGCGGGCAATGCAGTGCTGCACGCTGGCAGTTCACACCCCAAGCATCTCATCCGAAGCATTCCTTACGGAGAGATGCTGAGGCTAAGACACATTTGCAGCTGTGAGGGTGATCTAATGACAGAACAGGAAAAAAGCAAACATCGCTTCATACTAAGGGGTTACACTAAACACTGCATTGATGTAGCCATCCATAAAAGTATGGCCGTGTCTAGAGAGTCCCTTTTGAGGAAAGATAGTGAGGCCCTCGCTCCTGAAACAAAGAATTCTACGAGGCATATTGTTGGTGGTACTTTTAGATTCATCATACAATATAACAAACAAGAAAGACAAATTAGGAGACTATTAACCAGGAATTGGCCTTTAGTCCTTAGTGATCCTACAATTGGGCATCTGCTCATTGGGAAACCAGCTATCACGTACAGCAGAGCGATGTCCATGAAAGATATCTTGGTCCAGAATGATCCTACAGGTCCGAATAAAAGCTCTTGGCTAACACAAAGGAAGGGTTTTTTTTAGATGTCGAGTATGTAAGGCATGCCAATATGGCTGCAATCAGACTACATACAAAACCCCTTTCAGCGACAGGGAAAATGTAATAACTAAGGGGCATATTAGCAAGACCCACGTTAAAATTATCGCCGTTTTAGCGGCAGGAAACTGCCGCTAAAACGGCGATAATGGGCTTGGTAATATGCGTTATAGAATTCAATAGAAGCCCAGGTTAGATGTGCAGGACATCTAACCTGGGCTTCTATTGGAATTCCATAGCACATATTAGCAAGCCCATTATTGCCGTTTTAGCGGCAGTTTCCTGCCGCTAAAACGGCGATAATTTTAACGTGGGTCTTGCTAATATGCCCCCAAGTCCCTAAATTGCAAAACTGAGTATGCCGTTTATGTGCTGGAGCGCCCTTGTGGGCTTCGCTACGTGGGTAGCACGATTTTACAAGCCCACAAAAGGGTACTCCAGCACTTAAGGGCGATAAAAAATCAAGACCAGACATATCCAGTTTCGGTCCCCCTACTCGGACCTTGATCACGGGATCAAGGTCCGGTGAAAGGGACAGCAGCGTTGAGCATGGCAGAGTTTTATTTGCTTGGAATAAACCGCCATAAAATCTGGAAACTGAGCGTGTGCGACCATTATTGCCGAAAGGTGAAAGCTGTTTCATATATATATATATTTTTTTTTCACCAAAGGTCGAAGAACTTTTGAGAGCGCACACACGGCAAGCTGAACCACCTGGCTTTCACTTTCTGGCACAATCTTGCATCATTGTTCGCTGGTAACATGTTACAGACCTGACGCGTTTCTAGGCTGCTGCCTTTCATCCGAGGTCGCTCTTGGAATGACTCACAGGCAATTCTGGTATACTTATTTATAGCATGCCACGCCCTCAGTGGGTTTACTTTTTCATTGCATGCTGGGTCCCGTAGTTCCCTCCAGAACAAATAATACCTTTAGTAGGTCCTGCTATCGTCATCACTTTCCAAGCATGTTTTCTCCACCCTTAGCGGGCCCCAGAACAAGGTGCAAGTAATTCTCGCCACAGTCCGCCGTGCCGCAAAATGGGTCCGGATCCAGTTCCGACCCACGGCTTCCTTTAATTATCAAGGGCGGTGCTGCTCCCCGCGACAGGACTGCCGCGTGATAATTTTTTCCACCAAAGGTCCAAGAACTTTTGAGAGCGCACACACGGCAAGCTGAACCACCTGGCTTTCACTTTCTGGCACAATCTTGCATCATTGTTCGCTGGTAACATGTTACAGACCTGACGCGTTTCTAGGCTGCTGCCTTTCATCAGAGGTCGCTCTTGGAATGACTCACAGGCAGTTCTGGTATACTTATTTATAGCATGCCACGCCCTCAGTGGGTTTACTTTTTCATTGCATGCTGGGTCCCATAGTTCCCTCCAGAACAAATAATACCTTTAGTAGGTCCTGCTATCGTCATCACTTTCCAAGCATGTTTTCTCCACCCTTAGTGGGCCCCAGAACAAGGTGCAAGTAATTCTCGCCACAGTTCGCCGTGCCGCAAAATGGGTCCGGATCCAGTTCCGACCCACGGCTTCCTTTAATTATCAAGGACGGTGCTGCTCCCCGCGACAGGACTGCCGCGTGATAATTTTTCCACCAAGGTCCAAGAACTTTTGAGAGCGCACACACGGCAAGCTGAACCACCTGGCTTTCACTTTCTGGCACAATCTTGCATCATTGTCCGCTGGTAACATGTTACAGACCTGACGCGTTTCTAGGCTGCTGCCTTTCATCAGAGGTCGCTCTTGGAATGACTCACAGGCAGTTCTGGTATACTTATTTATAGCATGCCACGCCCTCAGTGGGTTTACTTTTTCATTAGTGGTTCAGCTTGGCGTGTGTGCGCTCTCAAAAGTTCTTGGACCTTTGGTGGAAAAAATTATCACGCGGCAGTCCTGTCGCGGGGAGCAGCACCTGATACATTGCTTTAAGGTTTGTTCCCTGTGTGTCGCTCGTCGTGCCGGTCTGGCCAACTGGTATGATCCGTGGCATGTGGGGTATGGTTTAGATAAGTAGGAGATGTGATGTGATGTTGTTTTGTGATGTGATGTTGTTTGGATGACGGTTTAGATGAGTAGGAGATGTGATGTGATGTTGTTTTGTGATGTGATGTTGTTTGGATGACGGATTAGATGAGTAGGAGATGTGATGTGATGTTGTTTTGTGATGTGATGTTGTTTGGATGGTGGTTTATATGAGTAAGAGATGTGATGTGATGTTGTTCTAAGTATTTCCACTTGCACGTTCTTTTCAATTTAATTTATGCATTGTATCCAATTTCTTGATGATATGTCTATATGTTATTTGCCATATTGTCATTATTTTTAATTGTTTCATCTAATCTATTTCACAATGCATTTGTTTCCCCTAAAGAAGGGAGATATGTTGTAACTTATGTTTACCTGCTGCTCAGCCAGAATGAGTGTGGCGTGGAATGTTGGATGGATGGAATGTTGAATGTCTGTGAGTGTCAGTTGGGTATGGGCTGAGCAGCAGGGCGGCTGCTCCTGGTGGGGTTTTCCTCGTTTCTTCATGTAACATCTTAATAAAAGAACTTATCTAATCTACGCTTGGAGTACGGGCCATCTTTAGAATACAACACAGTCCTGTCGCGGGGAGCAGCACCGTCCTTGATAATTAAAGGAAGCCGTGGGTCGGAACTGGATCCGGACCCATTTTGCGGCACGGCGAACTGTGGCGAGAATTACTTGCACCTTGTTCTGGGGCCCACTAAGGGTGGAGAAAACATGCTTGGAAAGTGATGACGATAGCAGGACCTACTAAAGGTATTATTTGTTCTGGAGGGAACTACGGGACCCAGCATGCAATGAAAAAGTAAACCCACTGAGGGCGTGGCATGCTATAAATAAGTATACCAGAACTGCCTGTGAGTCATTCCAAGAGCGACCTCTGATGAAAGGCAGCAGCCTAGAAACGCGTCAGGTCTGTAACATGTTACCAGCGAACAATGATGCAAGATTGTGCCAGAAAGTGAAAGCCAGGTGGTTCAGCTTGCCGTGTGTGCGCTCTCAAAAGTTCTTGGACCTTTGGTGAAAAAAAAATAAAAAAACATATATATATATATATATATATATATATATATATATATATATATATATATATAGCCATATCTATGTATAGAGATATATATATAGGTATAGCTATATAGATATAGATATAGATATATTTATGCTTTTTATAATAGTAAATTAAAAAACAACACCAAATATGTAAAATAATGTAAAATATATATTTTTAATAATAGTGTTACATTATCTAAATGTATATATAAAGATACACACACATATATGTGTGTGTGTTTAAAAGCATTTATATATTATATCTAATATTAGTTCATTTATTTAATTTACATGTATTTAATTTACATTATATTAATGTAATATATTAAAATATTTAAGACTCACTATTTAAAACTTTATATATAAATTTATATATAGACATATATATATATATATATATATATATATATAAAAACGATATTTTTCTAAACAAAATTAACAATATTAGGTGAAACTATAATTGTTTTCCAATATTTTTGTACTTACCATTGTAAGTATAGGGATACAATATTTTTGGAAACTAACGGCCGGATTACGACTTTGGCGGCCTTGGGACCACCGTCACATCAGCGTCAGATTCACCGCCCACAGACCAGTTTGCCTGACAGTCGAATTTCGATGTTGGCGGTCCCACCGACGAAAGACCGTGGCCCCCGCCGGAGGTTTCTCTTTCCGCCAGTCACAGACAACAGCTGCTTATGGAGTGAGTCCAGCCCCTGTTCCTGCCGTCGACATTACTATGTGCCTTACCGCCAAACTGACTGTGGCGGGAAGACACCCACACTCGACAAGGCGTAAATGCAAGATTTGAGGAAACAACTTACCTTGTCTCCTGTTTCCACCCTCTGTTTGGTGCTTTACCAGGTGGGCATGCACAAGGGTGGCAAATGCGATCTGCTGACAATATTCTTTAAATCACCAATGTTTCTATGATAAAGATAATCTGCATGTGTGTGCTGTTGGCTCATATTGTGGTTTTTTAATTGTTGTGGTGAACAGCCATTTCTTACATACTCTGGTTGATAACCAGTATTGCCAGATGGCATTGTTTTTAATGCTTCATCTCCTTATTGCTTCTTTTTCTCTATGGGTCTCCTCCAGAAGGTATTCTATATCTATAACACTGATTTAGGGTATGGTATCATCTACATGCACAAATTCACCATCCCTGCATGAGTAGATAAGGATTCATTGGTCCTGATTAAATGCCACGATCCTTTGGACAATAATAGGCTCGAAACATGTTGACCCCCATTTTTTTCACATACATTAACTAGGGTTGGAGTGGATCATTATATCCACCTCTTGACTTGACTTTTGGTTTTTATCATAAGAAATGAACCCAGTAAATAAAGCGCCTTTTGGATTCCTTTAGTTATTTTTATAAGCACATCCTTTCTCCATATCTATTCACACTTAGCCACTACATCCCCAACTACACCTCACACTTCACATCAGCAAAAAGAAAAGAACTCCGGCAAAGAGCCCCTCATGGGGCCTGTTGGCCATTGCAGCGCCGGCCCAACGAGGAGCTGCCCGATGATGAAGCAAGACACCCCTTGGGGTGTGTGAGGGTCCTTGTTCCTAAAAGAAGCACCCCCCTCCGGGTAGACCTATACCACTCTTTAGGAACTGCATATTTCTTGTTGTGTAAGATATAAAAAATGTGTAAGTGATGGTATGTCATATTAATGCATATGAAGTTTGTAAACTATGTTTGTTGTCTGTTTCTTAGTGTGTCAGAAGCTCTCATTTAGAGAGTAGCAGGTTACCTGCTGGTCTGCCAGGTCAGCAGAGGCTATGATTTCTACACCAATCAAGAGGAACTGCATGACTGATTTACAAATCCTCACCTGCTTTGTGGGGAACTCTATAGCCTTGTTTAAAGATGCTGGTGTTGCAGCTGCACTCACCTTACAGAAGAGATGCAATGTTTGTTTCACACTCTCTGTAAAGTTATTAGTTCTATAATGAAGAACTCGCAAAGCAGGAGTTTGTTATTGAAAAGCAGAACAACAATGGTCCTGATGTGCCAGGAGATTTCTCCCTGCTCGTTGGGGTCATTAATTAGTTTCCCTGTACAGGGCCGCTCTGATTCGTGATTCTCAGCAGGAAATCTAGCTATGGTCACCCTCCTTAGCTTCCAAATAGGGCAGTGTGCTGGCCACTGTGAGATGCCGGTTAAGTGATGGACGTGCCATCAGATCAAGTATTTCCAATGGCAGAGCCTCAGCTGGTTATAAACCCTGTAGTTTCTTCTAAATATGGCTAGTAAGAGAGAGGTTGGAGGGCAGGTATCAGCCATTTTGGGCTCGTCACCCATCCACAAACATCTTAATGACACCCTTTGTCTTCATTCCAATAATTGATATTATATCAACACATCGAATTAAACACACAAAACATATTTATATTGAATTGTAAAATTTATTACAGAGCTTTAATCTGAACAAGAAATTCAAAAATAACCTCCGCTTTAAGCGAAAAGAACATGTAAGGACACTTTTCATTATCTGTAAATGAAACAAGTTTTGTAAATTTTTAACAATATTTCTTTTCTTTAAATCCACAAATTACAAAAGCAAACAGTAGCACGTAAATGGAAAAATGCACAGAGAAGTTAAAATGCCGGAAAGCTGTACATGCTCATTAAGTGCATCCCTGGCAAACTGAAGCATAGAAAATTTTATATTCACACATTTTGCAAACAGGGTACAAGACAGTAGCTTAGACAGTCAAATACAAAGATGAAAATACCAAAGTATCTTGGTAACGTGTCATCCACTTGAAACAATTAACACCAAAGGTGAAATATATATGGAATTAGGGTCTCACAGAAAAATCCTTTCATTGTATGGGCTGTGAGGTGGTCGAAAGTGCAAAAGCAATAGTAGGTTAAATTTGTTAAAAAATGACTGGAGGGAAAGTAAGGTCTACATTGTTCAGTTGCATTGAAGCACATGAGTTAAATAAGCAGCTTTAAAAGCATGGTGCGATGTTTATTTATAGAACTTGGGTGGAGTACGAAACCAAAGGAGACAGGGCGAGATTTTGCAAGCAAGCTGTAAACGTGAGCACGTGGAGAACCAGGACTCAACACTGACAAACACAGCCTGGCATTGGTGCATTTTTATTTCACTCAAATTGGCAGTGCTCTTTAACTTAACCATCCTGCTAGTGCCCTCGCATGGCACATACAGTGTAATCCCACCAGCATTTTTCATAGCATTGTATCATATGTGAACATACAAAGTCAGAAGGCAATTGGCAAATATGCAATTCTCAACATTCCTGAAATGTGAAGTTTTACCTATTGAAAACCAAGCTAATAAAGGGATGCATTTAAGCAATCTTAACTTTCTTTCTGTGACAAGAAGCTCCATAAAACACATTTGTGCCACTGTACTTGAGCAAAGTCTTAACAAATTTTTTATTATCAGTCTTCATGGAGAATTATATCTTGAGAGTCTCTGCCCAACCATTTTAGCACTCAAGAAGAATCTCCAGCTGTGGCCTGACCAGCCTCCTCAACATGCTTGAATTCAAGAAAAATATAGAGTCAAACGATAAAAGAGATGGCTTTGCCACTTGTTGTTGATGGGCCTATGAATTTAGTGACATTGACTAGCATAGGGACTCCCTATCATGCCATTTCCCAGCATGGCTGTAATATAATTTTGGGCATTAGAGGATTTCCAATCTAAGTGCCCAATTCGTGAAACAATATATACCTCTCGTAAATTACTCCTATATCTATTTTTAAGTTATACCCAATGCTTAATTTGAGCCGGTGGTTTCCGGTGCTCGGCACCGGCACTTAATTGTCAGCACTGGGGCCTGTGACAGTCTGCCACAAGGTGGCACAGTTTGACTAATTTAGAGATTACCACCACAACAGTTAATTATTAATTCAATCTACATTAAAAATTATTATTACTTGCCACCCAAGCCATTACTATAGCTTTGGGGGCCTGAAATAGTCCGAACTGTCACACTTGTAGGAGTATGAATGTTAGTTCTTGTGTTGTTAATATCATTGGCGGCGCTGGCAGGGTCAATGCGTGGTACAAGGTGCAGTGGCATCCTGACGAGAGCCCTGGCACTTATTTTTTTGCAAATTAAGCACTAGTTATACCCGTTGGCAGTATTCACTAACCTTCCCTTTCCCCAAAAGCTTAACTTATATATGTCTTAAGGAACAAGTTTTTTTTAACTTACCAAGAAAAAATACACATAGTTCTAAGTTCGAGTGTTTTGTGAATTAAGCTAAAATACACCATTTTCGGATTAAGATATTTAATCATTTAAAAAAATATTTTTAGAAATTTTTCTTCTTTCACAAATATATATCTTGCTAACATGTCCTTTCTCCCTCCAACCCCGTTGTGAAAATTGGGGTGATTGATTCTCCTCTCGTTTTTTATGTCTGACCCATTCAGTTGCAACATAAATATGCACAGGTGTGTGAGAAATACACTTAAAATGTTTGTGAAAATCAAAAAAGTTACAACTGAGCGAGTGTATATCCGATTTTTACTGGATTTCCTAACAGCTGTACTGACAGATTCCCAGGATGCCAATAAGAGAAGCTTAAGAAGAAACTTAAGAGTGCCTGAGTTTCACACATATATGCTGGAGTTAGGCACTCTTAACCCACTGATTAAAGCAGTTTCTTTTTTATTTTCGTGAATGTGTTGTAACAGGCGAACGCATGAGTTAATAACTCATAAATAAAAAAAAATCTTTGTGACTCATGCCCTAAAAGCATAATTTTAAAGCGTGTTCTTAGATTATCAATCAGTTTCAGAAAAACAGTGACAGACCGGAAACTAGAAATAGAAACAGCTCTTATCATCCTTACCATTAAGGTATAATAAAAGGTTAAAATATACAGCTCCTGTTCATGAGGATTTCTACGTACACAAAATAAAATATTCATTTATATAGAAAATGAGTAAAAATTATTACAAAAATGTAATACCTCTTTTAAACTTTCCCAAAGGTGACTGTCTTTGCAACTTCTTAAAGTTGGAGCAATTTCTTCCCCAAAATCCTTTTTGCAGACGTTTTTCCTAAAAAATTGATTTTAGTGGGAGAATATGTGGCAATACAGTTGAGTTTGTTGACTTTTTCTGCTTCAAAACCTACATGCTGTGGGGTTGGGGGGTTTACACTGTTTATTTCTTTTCATTAAACTTTGCACGCTTCATGAAGTTTATGAATATTTTGAAAAGTCACATTGGTAAAGGCTGCCTTCCACACCTTCACACATCCCTATTATTAGCTCAGCACCCAGGTAAATAAACCAACCAGAAGGAAACACTGCATATCGAGCTGGACTAGATGCAGACAAGCCTCTATGGTAACACTTCTGGCATAGAAAGGTTTCTTTCACCGCAAACATACCTACTAATGAGTTTGCTTGCTGGTGGATGAAGGCAGAGTGACTGTGCAGATGATAGCCATGTCAGAAGAGAGAGAAGAAAGTTCAAACTGTTCAGTACTGTTTACATTCCTGGAGATATCATTACATTCTAAGCATCAGGAAAGTGGTTTATATCAGCAGAGCATTCTCCGTTACTGCAGGTATACTGTACAACTCTTTACTTAAAGAAATATAGTCATGAACATGCATGTCTGATGTGCAGAAAGGGTTTCAAGCAATGCTATTACACGTATAACATTTCTCTTGTTTGTCTACAAGTGTCTTTTCAATTTTGTGTGTTAGTTGTTCTGCGTGCTGCAAACTCACTGTCTGCAATAAACTAAATTGGTACTAAAGAAAGGGAATGGTCTTGTTTTGCTGAATCACATGTACTTTATCATAGTTGCTCAATAGTCCCTCCATCCTCTAACATCTGAAATCCACACGCCAGCCTATAAGTATTTACAGATAGTGAATTGACTAACAGATTCAAAAGGCACTCTCTTCACTAATACAACAAATCTTTTAATTTTGCCTTATTGAAAAGGTATATAACAATCTTTGGACATAATCATGTCTTGCCTTGTCAGCATATGAAGAATAGGTTTGTGATTGCACATACACCAGTTTTCTGCATTTCTATATCCACTACCCTCTCCAGATGCCATATCGCGGTTGCAGAGGTCGAGTAACTATTACATACACACTGGATGGGTAGCACAGTTCAATACACTTTGGTGACTCCAAAAGAAGAATGACAGACACATTGTGATATACATTTGGATTTCCTATTGCAGTCCAGCACTGGTGCCACATAGGTTTTTCTGGATTAGACAGGCAAGCATTTTTCTGAGGCCTGATTCTTGCAATGTGTACTAGAAAAAGATGTGAGTGATTCTACCACTGTTCACAAGATTTTGCAAGGCAATTCATTGTTCATTTTGTGAATGCACAACATGTACTTTGTTTTTAAACCTATTGACATTTTAAAGAGATTTTTCATTAGCAGTTGGTTCCTGAGGCCTCTAAAAACGACATAATAAAATGGTAATCCTAAGTGAGAAATTAAGAAATGCATTAAAGAATATTGGGGCATATTAGCAAGACCGGCGATAAAATTATCGCCGTTTTAGCGGCTGGAAACTGCCGCTAAAACGGCGGTAATGGGCTTGCTAATATGCGTTATGGAATTCCAATAGAAGCCCATGTTAGATGTCCTGCACATCTAACCTGGGCTTCTATTGGAATTCTATAACGCATATTATCAAGCCCATTATCGCCGTTTTAGCGGCAGTTTCCTGCCGCTAAAACGGCGATAATTTTAAAGTGGGTCTTGCTAATATGCCCCATTGTTGTACTTGAAAGTGTTGAATGATGTATTACAATATTGTTTTTAGCAATATATCATTTTAAAAATGCTATGATATTTATGGGTTTCGCTTTGATACTTAGATGGTAGATGTTTGACTATAACAACATTTTGTACATGTCTGAGAGATTCAGTGCCTTTCATCAAATTCAAAGCTGTTTACCAATTCAGTATTTTCCACTTCAACAATTATATCGCATTTTATTACATTAATTTAACAAAATATGCTTTAACCTAACCATTCCAATGTAGCCTGTAGCTAGGAGTGTGTAAAAAGTCAGTAAAAGATATCTTTTAGAGTGGAGAAAATACTCTATGAAAAATGCTTTCCTAAACATTTGTACAGTAACAGTAGTGTTGCTGAGATCAAACCTTCATAAACTGCACAAACTTTGGAGTCACAATGCTTTGCAGATGAAATTAATTTTTGTCACCATTATCTATTGTTGGTGAGTACAGATTGTCTGTGCATAAGATTATTAAAAATAGCTTTTACATAACATGCATAAGAAACCTGTGTGGCATAGACATGTGCCTGTGTCATATACACATTATTTTAAAAATCATCACTTTATACACCTATTCACAGCTGCTGCAGGGCTGAACCTCTCAATATGGCATTCATATCTTCAAATGAGTCCATTATTTCATAGCAAGATTGGTCTCAAATGTAAAATTGGAAAATACCTAATTCTACTAAACAATGATTCCCTTAGGCAGCTGGTGATGCTCACTGAATTGGTCAAACCTCAGTTACATTTGAAAATCATGTCTACTATGCCAGGATCTTTGTGCCTGACAAACTTGTTTATGCTTTATTAAAATATTAACAGATAATGATGAAGTAAAAAAAAATCTCTTTTGAAGATATGTGAATACATAGGTGTACACCCAGTAACATCAATTTTTGGAGGCTCAGAAGTCATAATTCATAGAGATGTGGTTTGATTGAAATGTATTAAACAAACCATTATGAATGGAGGACATGGCATTGGGGCACGTAGAAATATATATTAATTTAGTAGTTGCGAAACCCAAAAGAACAGGGTCCTATTAACTAAAAATACCACAATTTACCATTCAATAGATTTTATTCTGTGATTGGCAGAGACTGACATATTTTTCATGATTTAGGGAATCCCTAAAGTATGCTTTAGAAAACGACTCAAATTCTAGATTTCCAGGCACACTCCTACTCCAGTACTCTCACTTCTGGGGATTGTCAGAAGCATAGGAGTTGGATGTAGGGGTGGTGTAGCACACCCAGAATAACCATCCCGGAGTTCAGAAAGCGAGCAAGCAATAAGGATGTATTTAGATTTCAATTTTACCTTGTTGCCTTTGGAATGCATTCAGAGGCATGGTTCAAACGTCAGGCTATATCTTCTGACAAATTGCAGCTTAATTGGATATTGGTGTTTACTTTTCTTTCTGTGACTGCAAAGTGAGAGAATTTTGTAAAGTGAACTATCTGACAATCTTGCTGGGGAACACGGAGTGTGAAACGAAAGGAATTATGGTTTCATTTTTTTCTACCACACAACAACATTTTAATACCTGTAAATGACTTATACAAATATTTCAACATATACTAGCAGCAAGGAAAGCACAAATGAGGCACATTTTTAATTCTGAAGTGTGATGGAAACAAAGGTTTTAAAGGATGCAAAAATGATAAATATCCGTTGAAACTCATTATAAGCATATTATCATTTGTTGGCTTTAATTTTATCACTACAACTGTATGTTTGTGGAAATTTAGTGGGCATTTCTATGGAACATGTGCTGTTTGTAAATGACAGTGCTCCACCACACCATGCTTTAGCAATATATTTGCAAAAATGTGCTCCAAAATGTACCACAGGACTCATACTACACCATTAGCACTCTGCTGCTGAATGGGTGTGGCTTATTTGCTGCACTTGTTCTTTGTGTGACTTTTGGGTTTTTCACAATCCCTATGAGTTCAGTGACTTTTTCTTCTTTTTTCCTCCATATGTAAAATAACTTTCTGTGTAAAGAAACATCTTTCCTTTCATTGCTTCAAAATATTCATGTGTATTTGCCACTTCCCAAATATTTTAGTAGATTAACGTTCACTGCTTAATTTGTGCTAGTGGTTACAGGTAGCACGCACCTGCTCTAATTTTTGGTTACAGGGACATATTTTTCATCTCCAGATTTCAACCCAGAGCAAAAACAAAACCAGAAAATGTAGAAAGAAGGGGGGGGATAAAGGAAAAATGAAAAAGAACCCGCAATAATGAGATATGGACAGGAAGTGTAGGGTGGTGGAAGAGAGAGGCATGAGTTGGAATCAAGACTTGGAACCCATTCCATTAGGCAGCACCTGTATCTTGCTTCTTAGAAAAACTTTGGCTTCTTGCCTTTATTTTTATTTACAGATCAATTAGTGATAATATTGGACCAGGTCCTCCGCTTCAAGGTGATAACCTGGAAATACACCACCTTGTTGCGTGACCATCTATATCTCACCTTTATCGACCTAAGAGCGGCATTCGACCTGGTCCCCAGAAACACAATGTGGGAGGTATTGGAAGGCTATGGGATTCCCCTAGACCTACTAAGGATACTTAGGCTCCTCCACGAGAATACATATGCAAGGGTGAGGTGGAACACAACCGGGGATATGACTGAGAAGATAGAGATCAGGAAAGGGGTCAGACAGGGATGCGTCCTAGCTCCAACATTGTTTAGCTTATTTATTAATGGCGCTGTAAAGAGGTTGAAGTCATGTAAACACGATGCCCCTAGAGTGGCAGGTATACCAACCCCAATATTAATGTTCGCAGACGACACCCTGCTGATCTCCCGCACACCTATGGGCCTTCAATCTCAACTGAACGCCTTTGTCACCTTTTGTGGGGAAAGAGGGTTAGAATTGAACTCCTCCAAATCTAAAGTTATGATAATTAACCCCCACAAGAGGTGTAGAGGTATTGTGACTGCAGAGGGCCTCCCCCTGGAGGTAGTCCAATCCTTTGACTATCTTGGGGTGAGGTTAAGTAACACTCAAGCATGGGCCCCACAGTTGGAAAAAAGTAAAACCACTCTACATCAGAAAGCTTTCGCCATAGCTAGACGCTATAAGGCCGCATCCGGAGGACCAGTAGCACCGGTCATGGCTATATATAAAGCTACGGCTGTCGCATCAGCATTATATGGAGCCGAGATTTGGGGGTATGCTGCTGCAGATAGGCTAACCAAAACAGAAAATAGGTTTTTAAAAACACTTTTTAAACTTCCCTAAAGCTCTCCCGTAACACCTATACGTCTTGATGTGACTCTCAATCCCATTCATCTAATAGCTGTCCTAAAACCCTTGCTGTATTGGGTTAGATTATGGTCTACACAAGAATTGGCATCCTATAGAGAGTGCGTGAAAGACCTTCTGGCCCTTGATAGCAAAGTAAGAACACCCTGGCTCAAACATATACAAGAATTAACATACAGAATTGGTATGAGCGACTTATGGACAGCTCCAGACTCAATAGTAAAAGGTGATACTGCAAGAGTCAAACAGTGCTATTGGGAGGCAGTCATAGTTCAAATGTGGGAAGCGTACGAAACAAACACCGCAACAGGCAAGTTTCTTAATCATAAAAGCCTACCACGGTTTGAACCTTATATGAACAGGATGTACCCACATCAATTAAAAAGTTTGTATGTTCAATATAGGTGTGGGATCTTGCCTCTAAGATCTCACACTTTTAAATGGACAATGGACTCCTAAGACTAATTTTGGTCCAAACTGCCCAAATATAGTGGAAACGAAATCCCATTTTATGTTATTCTGCCCCTACTATAGGATAGCTCGGAAAAAATGGTTGTTGGCAGCATGTAATAGTATGGGTGTTAGGCACTACTAGGAAGCAGAGAGACTTTTCAAGAGCGACACAAGTGAACTTTTATCTCTTGCGGTTTCCCGATATCTGTATATTGCTTGGGCCTTAAGGAGGAAGGTCATTCTTAATTCTACAGTATGAAAGAGTTTGATAAATATTAGCACCATCAATGTACTACGCACACTGCTTCTATTGTAAATATATGAATTTTCCAGACTGGTGAAAACTGCATTTCCCCCATTTTATACTTGGTTGCCTTGCCACTTGACCAACGTAATCCTCTAGGTGTGGTCCTCCTACTTTTATTGTTAACATATACAGACTTTTATTCTGTTTCATAATTGGGTAATTGTACAATGATGTTTTTATGATCTTTTTAACTGTTTAACGTCTTACTGCATTTAAGAGTACCTTGTTGTATTACCATGATGTGTTTTATGGGCTGTGCCCGAAATAAACAAATATATACTAGTGATAATATTAAAAACAAGGCGTGGAAAGGCAGGATGAAGGCCATTCTTAGCCGTACAAACATATTTACAATTTTGGGGCCGATTACGATTCCGTTCGGAAAGCATTCCTACCGAATCAGTTCCGGAATGATTTCCGGACGACTCAGATCGGGGGAGTACGACTGAGCGATTTGAATGCACATGGATGCTTCCAGATATGATTCGGTCGGACTCCCATTGCCTTCAATGGGAGCCTGTGTTCAGAATGAGAACACAGGCTCCCATTGAAGAAAGGGGTGGTTGGGGAAAACCTTGCACCTGTGGCATGCACCGCATGGTGCCTGCCACACTGTGCATGGTTGGAAAGGGGGGTTTGTTGGGTACCACCATGGTCTGATTCGGAGGGCCCCGGGTGAAGGGGGGCCAGCCACGGGCCCCCAAAGACCGATTCCGACAGCTGATTTGTCCCGGAGAAACCGATTCGAAACGACTGTCCGAATCGGTCATCGTACTCGCTCGCTCGGAAAACGAGTCCATAGAGCTGTACTAATCGGATCCGAAAGGCTCGACCTGTACGAAGGCCTTTCTGAACTGATTCGACAGCCCAAATGGTGTTCCAGGCATTGTAATCGGTCGTTCGGAACTGGGTATGAATCGGTCGGAAACAAAGGTTCTGAATCGAATTTGGCATTCCCGAGTCCGATTCGGAGCCCTTCCCAATGAGATCATAATCGGCCCCATTGTGTCTTTCCTAAACATTGCCAGTAGCACTTATTATCCCGTTTATTAAATTCATTACTATGGAAAATGTCACCAATTTAGATGCTTTTTAGCAACAGCAAGCAGAATTTACAGTCGGATACTTCAGAAAAACTTGAATCTGTGAAAAAAGATTTGGGATTTTTGACCATACATTCTACTTTTGGCAGTTGCAAGTAACGCTGAAGACCACACAAGATGTGTAAATTGTGCCAATGGAATTAGGCATGGCTTGGATTTAAAACATTTTAAAATTGCTAAAACTTGGTTTTAATTTTAAATCACATGCTTGCTTCTAGGTATCCCTTCCAGGGCCAAACGCAAGAAGATCTGAATGATTGAGGTGCAAAGCAGTACTAAAATATTGAAGTTAAATACGAATAAAGTAATTGACTTAGGCAGCCTTTGAGAATTAGGACATTTTATTTGACTAAAAAGTTTTAAATTTAATTCCGGCAAAGCATAAGAGTAGAAATGAAAAGCTGAGAGAGGGAAGGTTAATTGATGTTGGGGTTTGGTGGGATGTGTGAGATACTTAAGTATCATGTAAATTTTGGCAGGCTGTATTTTTGGGCTCTACCTTTTTTCAGCCTAGATGTTCACTCATCCACCATCAGAAACTAAGATCTAGATATGGCTTTTCTACTTGTACAACATGTTTTGTCAAATCCTGTTATTGCCGTATGACACGATTTGTATATCTCTTAAAATTAGATTCACTTAGAAATAGTCTAAACCTACCTTCTGCCATCACCCTATTAAGCAATATGTAAACAACTGAATCTGGAATGATGGCATAAACTGTTCCAGCTTTTATAAGACTCTGATTAAACCAGCAGCATGTTATAAATACCAACTAACAATGATATAAAGATAAACAATGGCAACTCTATTAGCATTGACATTGATCCGGGCACCAACTGAAGCATGTGAGAAAGTTTGTATTACCTTCGCAAAGTGATTGAGATACAATAGGAGATATAATGCACTGTGCCAGGCCTTGCAAGTGTAGTGTAAAACCTCTGGGAAACAAAGGGCCTTCAGCATCAGGTAGAACACAGGGAGGCAGAGGAGAAAGGAAGTTGTGGCGGAGAAGTGAATCGCTTATTAAAACCAGACACATTTTATTATCAAAAGCTCTGAATACTCTGAAGGTCAAAAGATGAATCCACAGCCAACAAGGCCGTGATTCTGCTGCTCCATCATTAGCAGCAATAGCTCTTTTCTGTTTGCTCTTCTATGCATTGCTCATAACACGTCTTTATTATTTATATGCTCTTCTTCTCACAGACAAAGACCTATTTTAGCTTAGCGCGCACCTACAGGAGAGTGATGCAGTGTGGGTCTGTGATCTGGCTCAAAGCATAGATCAATTTTCACCCATTTGTTTTGGCTTCAGATTAAAATTCAATGACCCGTGTAGATCGTAAGGTGGCTGTGACGGAATAAAGACTGGTCAGTCAAGATATTACTCAATGCATCAATGACCTTGCAGCTTCATCCCTGGCCAGCAGCAGCTCTTGAAATCTGCATTGGTCTGATTTTTGAAGCCTGGGGATTAGCGGATTCCACTGCAAATTCATTGGGGATTATTGGAAGCCGATCAATGACTGTCCCCTTCATGCCATAAACTCAAGATTACTTTTATATTTAAACAATATCTAAAGGAGAAATGGGATTATGAGTGATTTTCCTGTGGCTATTACTAGTAGTTATTTAATACTTTACTTCCCTCTGATTTATGTAGGGTGTAATGAGATTATTAAAATATGTAACCAATACTGACACAAATTGTACAAACATGCCTAATACTCCCTTAGATTGTCAAGGTCTTGTTTACATATAGTACTAATCTTGATTTTGTATAGTGATGGAGGGGACTTGTCACTGAGGGAGGACGGAGGGTACATTTCCACCCCTTAGTACAACACTGCAATATAGTTATAGTTTTTATGGAACTTTGGATAAGAGAGTATTTATTTGATAGATTTTATTTTTCATATTTGTTTGTGCCAAAAGAGGTTTTATTTGACTTTACTGATGCATTAATGCAAATGAGTAGTACATTTACCTGTATAAATTGCTGTTTGTATTTAGTATTCGAAATAAATCAATAATTTTAGCCCAGAAGTCAATCAGACTGTCACAGAGATCACCAATAGGCAACGTGGTCCTCGGGCAGGAAAGAATAGGTATTAAACAACATGCTGTTTGGATTCTCATCTCTGACACTTTATGAGTTAGGTAATGCAAGTGACACTTTGACAATTCAGAATGGAGGAAGGAAGTCTAACTGGAACAAGTAAATTTTTATTGATTGCACATTTAGGGAAACTACAATTTGATATGCAGCATGTATGCTAATAATTTGTTCATCCAAGTGTGAGGGCCCAGAGAAAGACAATCAGTTTTCTTCTCTCCTGAATCAAAGACATTAAGGGGTGCCATGGTCGTGAAACATGTCTATTTTACCACATCTATGAAGGAACTTGCATCTGCAAAATCCTGGTTTAGACACCCCCATGCAAGTGGGGCATCACATGAGGTGACATGTAGGCTGCTGGCAAAGTGGTCATGTCGAACCCTGGAGCCCTGGAATTGAAATGTGACTCATGCATCTGACTAAAGTGTCATTACTTTATCGCAATTCTTCTATCTGCCAAACGTGCATGGGCACAAGCAAATGCACAGTTTGATGTACTATGCAGAAAATGGGCGTCAATATTTACATCTACGCATGACTGCTCATAAGTAGGGTTGGTAGGAACTCATGGAGTTTCGCTCTGCGGAGTTACATGAAAGCGCATCAAGATTCCACAGAATTCTGTGAAAGTGTTGAAATGGGCACGTCACGCTGCTTGCGCTGATTTTTAGCGCCGGGAGCTCAATTTGGGCTGAATGATCAGTGCGAGAGGCACCACACAGCACACCAGAGGGCGCTGCTGCTTGAGTTGATTTTGCTGCCGCTCAAGTAGATTTTCTACTCGAGCGGCAGCTTTCTCACCGCGAGCGGTCGCAACTGCCCGCGTTGGGAAAATCTCACCGGGTGCCCTCCTAGCACGTGAAAATCACACTAGGGGATGCCAATTCTCGCTCGTCAACTTACTGTTGGTGAGGTGCGTGTGAAAAAAACCTCCACCACACAGCGGTTGGCAGAGTTTGGCCAGAACTCCGCGTTACAAGTGCAACACAGAGTGGCCAAAGCTCCACCAATTGTGCCAGTGGAGTGGAATTTATCGCCCACCCCTACTCATAAGTCGATCTTTGCACTTGGGTCCCTCTACCAAGCAGCTCTATTTTTGAATTACTAATAATCTAAACTTGTGCAACAAAGACTTAGATTTTGAACATCGAACCTTGCTCGTAGGAGAGCATACATGACACATGCAGAAGGCTGGAGGAGTCTACCGGAGCCAGGACGGGTGACCAATAGCCCTCGGCTCCCATTGGCTCTGGAGTGGATGAGGAACATGTTCTGTGTTGTAAGAGCAGCGGCTCTTGCACATCTTATTCCACAACACAAACTTTGCACATATGTTGGACCATTTAAGGTGACTGGGATGAAGGGTAATGGACTTATGAGATATAAGCTACCTTAATATTCAGAATACGGAGTGGGTCCTGATTCTCCATCCTAAGGCTGTATCCAACTCCTAACAGAGTACGCCAAACAACAAAATGTGAAAATGGTTTACTCAAGGGCCAGAGTAAGAAAATATTTTAAGGTGGGTACTATACACCCACCGCTGTACAAAACGGACCCAATATCTTGGGCATCGATGAGCTGTGTTCACCGTGCAACTGTTGGCCCAAGCCAAAGGTAAGGATAAATAATGATAGGAAAGGGTGATTAAAAGTGGTTAATGCCCGCTAGCATTTGGGCAGTAATGATACTAGCACCCATCCCCATTTTATCTCCATCAAGACTCACACCTACAGTCCATGCAGGCTTCATACCCCATGTTTTAACTGAACTTGAAACGTATCCAAGCAACAATAGGTAATGGTTGCATTCTAAGCTTTCTGATTGGCAGACGCATACCCGCTAGACAGTGTTGCTTGTATATTAGAACCTGGAGCGTTAGTCATTCTGATTCCTGTAACAGCTACGTGGCATGTTCTAGGAATTCTGCAGTCTGCAGCTTGTGATCCTTGCCCATGCAGAACACTATACTACACCTACTGTACCTTTTTGTCATTGTGCTACTCAATGTCACCGTTACTCCCTCGTCAAATAAACCACAGTGAGTATTTACCAAGAAAATTCGTATTCCGTAGAAACCAATCGTGAAGAATCTGATGACGTCTACCACAAAAGATACCCATTATCAAAGAGCCCATCCATCTTTATTGCATAATACCATTACAGCGTGTTGTGTATCACTGGGTTTCATCATACAACTGACGATGCACCATTTCAATGGTATGCAATGGTCATTTTGCAATAAATCCCGGGGGGCGGGGGGGCTAGGAAGGAGAACGGAAGTGTTGCCTGTTGATATGAATCTACAGTGTGTTGAGGGAGGCATTATCATGGGATAATTGACCTGTGCAATGGGTCATTTTATGTTGAATGGGGCAGTGAGCTCAGGCAGAGGGTCTCTATTCTCGTGTGGCGCCGGATTTATTTATCTACAAAGCAATATTTTTAGCCAAAACCAACTCGGGGATTCACATTTCTGGGCAACTACAGGCAGTTTACTAGGCCACCAAAACCTAAAACGAAAACTCGTATTTAAACATAAAACACAGTTTAAACCTCGAGTAGATTCACAATTCTGTAATCTTCTGCAAAATATAGCAATTCGATTCTTGCACTAGTGATATAATGGGTGCAAAATGTATGTGCTCTAATTTTCCTACGACCACTTACTTGTTTGGTTCTAGTTTGGATCAAGCAGTTACCACCAGTTGTGAAACATGGCGGTGTAAAACTGTATGCCAGACCTGCTTTCAACAGTTACTCCATAATACTTGTGAATCAAGTGCAAATGACTCTCAATTCCTGCTGTATGTGTTATTTTATTCATTGTGTTTTTGCAGCGCTGTTATAAAGGAGGGTAAATGATTCGATTTTTTTTTTAAAACAGGACGTAATTCTAGTTGAAATCGGTTAAATTGACAGTCAGCAATACAGTGCATATGGAGCAAAATTGTTTTCGTATTGCAAACTGACTATAGGAGGGCATGAAGAGATACGTCGATATATTTCAAGCAGTATAATGTCTCTTGAAATAACACACTAAGGGGCATATTATCAAGGGCCGGCGATAAATATCGCAAAGCGCGCTTAGCGCTTGCATATTTATCGCCGGCTATCTCTGGAATTTATCGCCCGGTTAGCGCGTTATTAACAACGCGCATCGCCGAGGCGATAAAAATGTCAGAGATAGCGTGGATATCGCCGTTTTCCATGGGAAAACGGCGATATCCTAGATGATAGGGCCTGTGGTCTTAGCCACAGAATCCACCCCCATGTTAAGTATGCCTTAGTCAGGAATTTAACAGACGTTAAATTCCTGCGTTAAAGCATACTTAACGCGATTTAGAAAATCGCTAACCCTCCTTGATAATATCGCGAAGCTGCCTTCGCGATATTATCCCTGTTTGGTTCCACAGCCACGCCTACTTTGCATCTCATTAGCGATGCAAAGTTAGGCGTGCTGGGAACGGGCGCTAAGTCAGCAAAACACGCGATAGCGTGTCTTTGCTGATAAGGCGATATAATTATCGCCGCTTTTCGGCCGAAAACGGCCGCAAAAGCGGCGATAATTGTTTATCGCCGCCTTGTTAATATGCCCCTACATAATTTCTCTACAATGGGAGTAGGCTGGTCAGCTGTTTTTTAAGTCAGCAAAATAGCGTTCCATTATAAGAACTAGGGTGTGGAAGTTGCAATGTTTTTTTATTGTTGAAAAGGTCTATGGAAAACTTCATATCTTGCATTGTTTGTTCTTTTATTTGCTTCAAGTGACATATTTTTGGAAATATTGACTTTTGCATCAATTTGTGTAGCATTTATTGTTTTTTAAAGCCCACAAAATGGTTCTACAAAGCATATTCTTTACAGAAAACAGTTAGTGTCCTTCTCACTCCCAATGCCTCTGTGGAAAATCTCCACAAAGTGTAAAACTTGCAATGAAAACTTCTGCAGGCATTTTTCAGCATGGGATTATGACTCAAATACTCAAGCTCTGGCTCTCCTCTACCAGGAGTGAAATAGTGGGTGAAAAACAATGCACTGGAAGGGGTCCTGGTGGATTGACAGTGGCTCAGATTCACACAAGCACACTTTGTTCTTTGTTGTGATAGACACCGAAATTTTATGGTTCGGTTTAAAGTGGCATAAAATTATGTTGTTAAGTGAAGAAACCATTGCGCACCAGAGAAGGCGGAGGGAAATTGGGACGCTTTGCAAATGACCCAGTGGGTGAGAACTTGAAATTCTGCAAAACTTTGTGGGCAAAATATAATTTTGCAAACCTCAAGTGAAAACCCTCTGAGGGCAATATTTTCTCAAAAGTAGATCAAATGTTTGGCCAACAATGGGCACGTAGAACAGACTGGGCCCCTCATCCTGTTTTCCAGATGTTTCACACCAATCACCCCTCCCTCATATCCAATTGGATCTGTTAAACCTTCTGTATATCTTGAGCATTCTAGAAACATGACAGGTTTCGTTTGCAACTTTAAAAACATATACATTGTGTGAATTTCTAGTAAGCATTAAACAAGGTCTGTTGATTCTCAAACCGCCTAGTGAACCCATCAGATCACCCTCGAATCAAACCAAATACATAGTAATATTTCTAGATACAAGCATTGGTTAGACTGACACATAATATTCCAACTGCTTCATCAAAGGGGGAGTATTTAATCTGATTCAAGACACCACAATGCTTCATTGGGTCCCTAATTGTATTGGAGATCAGTAGTGCGAGTCCAGGGCTATAAGTTAAGACCCTGGCAATAATCTAAACATGCCTAACATGGATTTTAACTCATGATCGAATATTACCCATGCACCTGGGTCACAAAGTGAAACTACATTTCATAATTTGAGGGTTATCAGTTTCACTTTTTTCTTTGATAGGTTATATAATTTTCATAGGCATTTTCATAGTTCTCACTGATAGCTTCAAGTTCATATGAATTTTACTGTTTGGAGATCCACATAGCAAACCGTGTGTTCCTTTATTAGTGTTTGCATGCTCTCCATCTGCTTATTCATGCTAAGATGTCTGTTTCAAGGAATGGCAACAAACATTACAAAGTCATCTATCTTGGTCTGTGGTAAAGCATTTACTGAATGTCATAGCTTGCCCATGGTACAAATCCGCAGAATGTTGAATCAGAAATCAGCAATAACGGTAAATGAAACCAGTATCCTCAGAATGATTTAAGCAAAGGAATAAGTATAGAAAAAAATGCCAAAATGCATAGAACATTTAGCAGTTGGGAAAACATACACTGAAGGAGAACCACTGGAAGTTAAATTAAATGTCTTAAGTTATTCTGAGTTTATGCTATGTGTATTTAGTGAGTTGATATACAATAAACACAAGGTATCGAGTGGTGGTCGTTCTCGAGCATAAAATAGCAATTTCTTTTGCAGGATAACAAAAATAAATATGCATAATATTCTCAATTCAGAAGCTTCAGATGCAATATTTCCTACAGCATATGACTTGTGGGAGTCCATTAAATCTGATCAAACTAGGGTGCTATTAAAATCTAACCATTTAATCCCTTCTCCGATGGATCATTTTGAATCTTGATAGAAGTAAAAAGAAGATGGACATATTTAAAGATCAATACATATATCACATAGTATTTTAGTGCTGATAAACCACAGTTATATTAAAATAAATCTTTCAAAATGTTCCAATAGTATAGGTTAAATACATTACTAGGAAAAATGCTTTTGTGGATGGGCATCAGTGACAGACCAATCTGACTCTGTTTTGCATCTTCTGCCAGTGTGCACCACTGGTCTAGTGTGTCTCTGGTGGCTGTTCTCTGAGTCATTAGGTTGATGGCCATTCATGCCCGCTTGGCATGAAGCATTTCAATGAGCAGGTTGTTACAAGGCACCTCCCCGCCCATGTGTTTGTGGTAGAGGTAATCCTCAGCCAGCATGCTGATAGACCGGATGTCAGTTAACCGCAACAACAGCAGTCGGAACTTGTCCATGCAATGAGGATAATGGCACATGGTATATTCATGGAGGGCAGTGTTGATTTTCTCCTGGGCAGTTTTGGCCAAGGTGTGATTTTCCAAACATTTCTCATCTGTAACAACATAATTGATGCTTATTAACAATAATTTTATCACCTTAACATAACATAGCCTAAGAAATATTCAGGTCTTCCTTAGCTTCTCCAGTGTCACAGGACTCAAAGGTGAAATTGACCGCATTTATATACTCATGTTGATGGTACTTTATGTGCAAGACATTCCTTTCCATTCCCAGCCTCCCTGCAACTGCTCACCACTTGATCTGTTTCTTAGAACCATTCCAGTACTGAGTCTTTTACCATTCCCAAGCTTCACTTTCCTTCAATTAATTAATAAACATTTCTAATGATAGATCTGTTGAATAATTTACTGATCATCTTTGCAAATGTCAGAAGCAACTCTAAGGCGGGGACAGACACAGTGCATAATCTGACATTAGACATTTCATTATAGTGGTTACCAAGGTCTAATGTGAACACGCACAATCTGTGGAAGAGCTAAAGCAGGCAGATTTCATATTTTAGTGCACACTTAGTTCACAAATGTGGTACCTTATTAAGCAAGCAGCATAGCACCAGTTCACATTTAAGGTTAAGTTCACTATTGAGGATGTTGAACAATATACAATTTAACACACCCCGGTTGTGAAATCCACACAAATGTGAAAATTCCGTTGTACAAGTTGCATTGAGAAAGTGACTGACTGAAAACACAAAGATGAGGATGCAAATGGCACAAGGTTCCCTTTGCATGCTACTTTTTTTCTCTGCATTGGGCGCTATTTATCCATCATGCCCCTTTCTTTTGGTAAGGTCATTGTTATTTGTTTCAGAGCACTATGGGGCCGATTCCGATCTCGTCCAATAGGGCTCCGAATCGGATTCGGCATAACCGGATCCGATTCGGAGCCCTATTTCCCGACCGATTCGTACGCGCGTCCGGACGAGCGAGTACGATGCGAAATCGCCGACCGACTCGTTCGGGCGTCCCAACCGCTCCGACCGACTCGTTCCCGGGTCTAACCGCACCGACCGACTCGCTCGGACACGACTCGCACCGCGCAATGGAGACGTTCCCAGGCCGGGTAAGTACGATGCGCGCAGCGAGCAGTCCGACCGACACGCGCCGTCCGGCTCAAAAGAGCAGTCGGAGCCGTACTTCGGGGGTCCGTGTCGGACCCCCCTGTATGCGTAGCCACGCGAGTCGCACACAGCCTGTGCGTGTACGGCGCGAGTCGCTTCGCCGCGTACCCGCTGTAGGGGGCGCCCTTGTTTGCCTCGCACCCATTGAGGCAATGGGAGCCTGCGTACGCGTTGTACGACCGGGTCCCATTGACTTCAATGGGAGTCCGACCGACTCGAGTACGATAGCATACGGACGCATCGTACTCGTTCAGTCGGGCCGCACGGGTCCGATTCGGTCGGAAATCTTTCCGGGTCCGGCTCGGTCGGAGAGATTTCCGGCCCGAATCGGAATCGGCCCCTTAGATGAAGGGTGTCCAGGACAGGCCTGGAGAGGCCTGGATCCATATAAAGTTTTCAGCATATCCACATAACATTAATGATCATACACTGGATGTAAGTAGAGCTCATGTACTTAGAAGTAATGCTGGATCAGTGGACCACTCTCAGATTACCAGAAATATATTTTTCATGAGGATATTTCCAAGGACAGTTTTCTACGCCTCTGCTATTGCTGTAGCATGGTAGCACAGACAAAACTTACATTAAAAACTGCGCTGCCGTAACGTGGATATATGTTTTCAAAACAGAAAGAAACTTAAGACTGCCCACCTCCTCCTTTCCCTGCCTCTACCTGATGATGGAGCTGCCGCTGGACCTGTCTTCACAGACACCCAAGACATCAGGGGGCTGCCCAATCAAGTTCGGACCCACTGATGAAATTGCAACCCGCGTCCCTTCTTTCGGGCACCACCATGTAAATCATGGCAGTCACAAACAGAAAAATGCTCATCATGTCCCCTGACCCCCCTGCTCCCTCCCCTCCTGTTTTTTAGGTCTCGCCTGAGCCAGCGCATGCGATGCTCTGGCGAGACATTTAGTGAGTGGGCTTTAAAAAGCCGACCACAGCTTTTTGTCTGGCCTAGAGCGTGCGGTTACGCGCACAGTTACGAGCAGAGGCGCCATCTGGCTTTCCTCTCTCGTCATGGGCACGCGCGCACGCACCACTCGCGTGCTTGTTCATTCATGCACCTTTTTTCCTCCTGACTTCCAGTTTACCTCTCCCAGTCCGCAGATTGCATGCAGTGATTGCGGACTCATGAAATGCATACTACTTTGATCTGTGACCTTTTTGTGGTGCTAATCGTGTTCCTGCTATCATTATACCTTGCTCATTAATCATATTTCCTGCCGCCCGTCAGGCTGCCAGACGTCCCAGGCCCTGGGTGCGCTGGCAGCGCTCTGCCTTTGCAGATTATTAGAGTGCAGCCGCACTTTGGCTTCTCGTCGCCAGAGCCCCATCAAGCAAGCTGTGCACCCGTATTTTCTCTTTTGACTCTGGCTTGATCTCTCCTACCGTTTGGTTGGGCATTTTCTTTAATGTCTTTTTTCATTTCTTGGGCTGTATGCGATATTTTCGTTTTATTAGGTGGCATAGAAGGCTTCTGTCCCCTGACTTATCTTCTCCATTTCTCCAGATTAGTTTAGTTTTGTTATTCTCGCTATATATTCCTTTTCCAACATGTCGCCCATCCTTTCAGCCCGTGAGACGATTCTGTAGTCCTTTCTTTATGTTTTTCACGCATGGAATAGGACGTCTTCTTGATCATGCCGCCCCTCCGGGTTCGGCGTTCTCGCGTGGTTTTTACATTTAAACCCCCTTCTGAAATTATACTATCATTCCAGGCCACTGGTCATCACTGGCGGGAGGATCCATACACACTCTGTACCCTGGTCCACGCACTCGGCGCCAGAGTTCTACCTGAGGTAAGTGTGCTGCGGTGCCGAGTTGTGCTGGTTACCTCACCGAGGAATCCGGCCCTCCGCCTCCTTGGTCGTGATTATATCTTGCCTTGCTTGGCGACCATTTAGTCTTAGTGATCTCAGGTTTTTATGTAGCATAGCCTTGATGTTGCTATCTCTCTGACCTCTATACAGCCAGTTATTTCGGGTATGTATCCCTTAGGTCCTAACCTGTTTTTCCATTTAAGTCCATTAGCCCACCACCCCCCTATGCTTGCCGTTTATGTGTTGCCCTCACACCCTCGTGCTTCAGAGGGCACACGTTATGCCTAATTAGCCCCTAAATCTCCCTAATGTTGCATCCACACGTTACGGGCTTTTTATCATTGTGCCAGATCATCCCTGACTTTATGTTTTCAATTCAAGTGTTCCTCGATGTGCCCACTTACGCCTAGACCCCCTTTTTTGTCTTTTCATATGTTTATGTATATTCCTTTTTGGGTCTGTTTAACCCCTATTCAGGTGCATTGTCTTACGTATGGGGTTTTTTCTTGCGTTTTGTCAGGTTTCCCAGCAATTTATGTGACCCTGCGAGAGCTCTACCTACACGGTTTGCCTCCATGGCGACCCCTCATCAAATTCGGCCCTGATATAGTGGCCCTCACCATCTTCTATGTCGCCTATCGTGTCTCTCTTTCTATGAATATCTCATGAGTCCATTCTGGTCGGCTACTTCATCGACCATACTGGGTAAGCGGGGTAACCCCCAAGCATTTGCCAATATGCCATCACTATATACTGAAATCAGGAACAGCAATGACACCGGTGTTAGAGAAATGACACACCAGCCCAAATGTGTAATAAAGGCTCTGGGAAAGTGTCTGCCCTTTTCCCTTGTGCTACGTATTTCATACATAAATATAACGTGATAACAACTGAACAGGAGCCCTTGTGGAGTTTTAACTCTGTTTAATCCACTTTCTTTTCCTAGGTGCCTCATGTCACTGCCATGCGCTACCACCCACCCCGGTACCCAGGCTGTCTAGCTGAATTTCACAGTATGGCCATTTGTAGCAATGCCATCTCTGAAGGACTTAGGTCCGGTCGACCCCTTGGCACAGGCCCCATGAGTGCGAAATCTACTGTTACTCCTAGTTCTGCCACATACTTTCATAAATTGTGAACCTTAGTGCTAAGTGCAATTTTAACCTAAAGGATACTTGTCTTTTGTGTTGTACAGTTAATATAGATTTCTGTTTTTTAGTCTCTCCTTCGAGTACCACCATTTTTAGGTCTTCCCTATGCAACGCTTGCACTGTCTCTTACAGGCATGCTGTATTCAGGTATGGACTTGAGCCTCCGCCCATTTTCCACACATCTTATCAATTGGCTCCAGTTACTGCCCTTTCTAAATGGTTACTTTTGATTTGTGAATAGCCTTAGTAGTCCCTCCTAAGTACCGCCTTTTCTCCTTTTGTAGCCTCCCATGAGGACTGGCCCTCTTACGTCTGTTGTTATGTGCTCTACCGATTGTCTCGTGTTATCACTTCATTGCAAAAAAATTAAAAATTGCAATGCAATAGGTCTTGCATCACTGAAAGTTTGAGCTATTGGTGTTGCAAATAATAATGCAACGCCGATAGCTCAAACTTTCAGTAATGCGAGACCTATTGCATTGCAAATGCTTGTTTTGCTTGCCTGTTATGCTGCCCCTTCACCTTCTCCCCCTCTCTATTGCTGGATTCATATGCATTACACTTGACAATTCTATCACTCTTCTATACTTTTGCAGCTTGTATTCAGCTTTGCTTGTATTGGCATTTGTGAATTCAATAAAATAATTTCGACAAAAATGTCCCCTGATGAAGAACGAACAATCCCCGAGGACTAGATAAGAGGTTTCATAGGGTTCCTCCAAACCTACAGATCTGGCATTTGATGAAAATGGTATTTCTGCAGGCAACGAACAGCAACATACCAGGGCCTGCAGTAGACTGACAATATCACGGGGTATCTGGCATACAGCCCATCTGGTGAGGAGCTCTTCAATAGTAATCAAGCAGTGACTCACTAATGAGGACTTGTGCTAAAGATTGTGTAAGAAATGAAGACTATTGCAGACATGACCACTGTCCAGACTCTCAGTCGCTTCCATGGTATCTGCCAACAAGATCCTCGCCAGGTTGTTGCTGACATCAACATGTTGGTGAATAGCACGGGGTATGCAATCTCCACATTAGCAAGTAGCACAGGTGCAATTAGCGCATAGGCGGATAGCACCACATTTGTTATCCCGTTTCCAAGAGTAAATGGGAGTTTGCACCCGAAACGGAATCAGCACTGCGGTTCTAACCAGCCCCCTAGACTGTGTCTGAGAGCGAATGGACAAAGCATCCACGTGTTTAGGCCCCCCCTAGGAAAGAATGGTAAATGAGCATCTAATCCCTTACAAGGTTGACACACCACCCCAAATTACATGTTGAATTGCCCTGCATCAGTGATTTATTGTAAACATAGTACATTATTGTCATTTTCTGGTAGATCTCTCAACAGTCAGTTATGTCACCATCAATAGAACAGACTAACAATGATCAATAATGAAAGAAAAGCCAGATTTGGGAGTCTGGATGGACGCGGGTTGACTCCGCCCAGTATCCCTTTCGTACTTCCCTTAGTATAACTGAGGAGGCCCAGGCTGCACAGTGATGCACGGCACTACTGCAAAAGCTAGTGCTTCCATAAGGCCAGCTTAAGCTGTTTCCTTAGGGTGCCACTACTATTTGGCACTAAATCACCACAAAATGCCCATAAATGACTTTTGACCCTATGTAGAAAGTACTATTGTAGTAGCCAAGCCTATGGGTTCACAAAATCACATGGTTTAAGACTGAAAAAGAACAAGTTGCAATCTACTAGAGGACATCATTTGGGGGTCATTAGGGGTCGTCCCTGTGACCCCTGGCTTGCCCGCTGCGATCCCTAGCACTGCCTTTGCGACCCCTGGCTTCAGTGGTTGCAAAGGCGATGGCAAGAACAGAAAGTACATGATGTCTTGATGAGCACAGTTTACTTCCTGCAGCTCCCAACACCACCTGGGACATTAAACGTTTTGTTCATTTAAACAAATGCATTCAGCAGTGCAATGCACTCTCTCCTGATTAAATCAAGTTAAAACAAGAGCTACAATTTGAATAACATGCTTCCACTTTTTGATTACTAAAAAATCATGTAAGATGATGTCTTTGAACATAAACTTCATCTCTGTGCTTTGCATGGGTGGTGATGTGTTACAAGTGATCATAATGAAAATGTATTAATTACAATAACGAATAAATTAAGTGAATAACAAAATTCACATTCAAACTATGGCCTGCATGAATTAATACAGGTGGAGGAAGCCAGTACTGTGTTTATGCATCTCTCTGTAATGTAACAGTACATTAGGTTCTTAGGGTATCAGGAGTTTACACTGTGATATGAATAATGTGGGTTTCCAGTGTTTCTTCTTCCAGCAAACACATCATTTTTCATGCTGAAATGTGCAATGTTTCTAACGTGTGAGCCCCCTATTCAATATATAGGTGGCATATAAAATATATATTTATCTGTGTTAGTAACTGTTATGCTATTATGTAATTGTGCGCACAAGGGGTTCTTAATATCAGCAATGTCAATTATTGTGATGCCTTCAGGGTAAAGGTCATGTGACATCACTACTTGGGACGATTCAGTTCAAAGAATATATGACGTCACTTCCTATGATATTATTGGGTCAACCAGGGGGGTGATGTCTCTTCCGCTAACCCCCTCCCTCCCCGCATTTTGAGCAGAGATACTTTGCGAGTCGGAAAAGTCTTTGCGGAATATTTCTGACTCACAAAGGGCTTTTTTGCAATTCATCCCAAATCATGAAGAGCTGGTGACGTGAAAGTGGCATCCCCTCCCCCTTGAGAGCTGCAATGATATGTAGCAATGGTTTGCAACCACAACTGCAGTTGCAAATCATTAATAGGTTAATATTGCCCAACAAGGATGATAGTCCATTCCTTGAGGTATTGCTTCCATCTTATGAATGGTGGCAAGTACACTCAGGAGGAGCACGGAGTGGTCAAAAGAAGAACCACTGAACACTCCCCTCACGTGTCTGATTCTTAAGAAGTCTCCATGCAGGGAATATGACTGCAGGGGTGGAGGTCTGCTGTCCCTGCAGGACTCCATCACTCCATTCACAGTGGATTGAAAATTGACCCCTGCCTCATGCGCATTGACGAGGGAGGCGTTTTGGCAATCTCCAGTGAATGTTCGTTTTTGTAATGCTGCTGAGCAGCTCTTCAGTTCTATCACACAGTGAATGTTAGGTCACAAACTACTCAGCATGAAATAAACACAATGACTACGTCCTCCCCTTTGTGCATTGTAACCTTTATTCTTCCATGATGGGGAGCTCTTCAAAGCTAAAATGCTTGCTTGGAGCTCAGAAAATGTGTGCACCATTCATAATTAAAATTATGATAGGGCAATGGCAATCTAGAAAACTTAAATTATTCCTCAAAACAGAAAAAAAATAGAATGTTCCATAAAAATAACTGCTTTCGGTGTTGAGACTGAGAGAAAACTTGCCCGAGGAGAAAAAAAACCCTAGCATGAAACACTAAAAACACGAATAGGATGGTGACAATGAATCCTGTACATACAGCATGGGTATTACTTTCTCTAAAAGACAGGTGTGAGTATTGCTTTCCATGCACAAGTGCTGCTGTGTCCTTTTTTGATAATCAACTTTATTGATTTTGTAAAGACTGGAAAATAAAAAACAAAATAACCCAAAGAGGGTTGCAAACAAATGACACGAAATCAGACAGTACAGCATGGGAGAGAACGTCAGTACATATGGAATACAATACACTTCACAAGTGGCGCCGGGTGGCGTGCAGAGACCTAACCCCCTATTATTGTGGTGAGGAGAACCCCAAGGATCAAATGAGATGCTCAATCTATTACTCCCAGCCATTTACTCCAAATCTTCCGGTGCCGGGCAGGGCAACCTCTGGCCTCGTAGAGCGTACGTTCTTGTGTGGCGCACCAATCGACCCCTCGGCGCCATTTGTTCAACGAGGGTGGGCTGGGATTTTTCCAGGCGGCTGCTATGTCGCGCTGATGTGTCCTTTTTACTAGCAAATATGAGCATACCCGTTATCTACCCATCACATTTAAAAATATCTTAATTATAGGTTTATGGCTAGTTATGGATCCAATCTAATTTATAACAATCATAAATCGAATCAGATCTGGTTGGGGCTGGTTTGTTGGAGTTTAATTAGAAAATCCAAGATGGTATATATACCTCAAAAACTGCCAAATGCACAGAAAATTTGAAAATCTATAACCAGAGGCTTATGACCTCGCAAGGGTGCAAATTTCCAAATATTGAATTTCGCAAAATGTTTCCAGAGAACTCTTGAAAACTAGCAACAGTTGCAAGCTTCCAAAGGTGATCCATATGCGCTTGTACATAGGTGTTTTTTTCATTTTTTTTTTCATTTTACACCTCCATGTGGAAAAGATTTTTCCCCATGGCGGATCCCCTTTCCCTATACCCCCACGAGCTTATGCAGCGTCCAAAGTGCCATTCCTCTTGGAAAAGTGATTTATTCCTTCCCCTATCTGATCATTTCCATGGCAGAAGGGGATTAGAAATATAAATATAAATATGTTTTATTGTACGATTAACTAAAGTCATTGCAACTTAACTAGTGTCAGAATACCCTTGATGACTAATTTAAATGCACAATGAACATTAATAAAATTAAGAGGACTGAATAATAGCAAAGTCTCAAAATTATCAATTGGAGTAAAAAACTATGTTAAAAAAGGACAAAGAGGTTATGCACCAGATAGTCTGAAAAGCAAAGGGTGGCACTATTTTAAGAAAGTGTAACTTTAAAGTGTCCTCCCTAAAGTGTCACGTTCTCCTGAAACTACCTGATGGGGAGATGTCTATCCTAGAGCTCTTGCTCTTCCAAGCAATGCATTGCATCATCTGAGTAGGTGTTCCAAGGAACATTGCCTTTTTAGACTTTCCCATAAAAGATGTTTCAGGGGGTGAACAGACATAATATCGAGTTGGAAATATCGAGTAGCAGTAATATCGAGTCCAAAATCTTGGACTACAAAAATATCGACAGTCAGAATAACGTTGTCAAGAATATCGAGTTGAAGGTAAGTAATATCGTTTTTAAAAATATCGAAGTAATTAATATCGTTAGCAAAAATATTGTTGTTAAAAATATCGTTGTTTTATTTAGTGTTATGTATTTTAGTGTGTATTTTATATGTATGTGTTCTATTTTTTTGTGTAAGTATTGCATTTGTGTTTTAATATATGTGTTACATTTTTAGAAGTTAATACATTTTTTTAAAGTAAATTTTGTGTTTTAGTTCTGTAGTGGGTTGTGGGTTTATAGGGGAATAGGGTGGGAAGTAATTTAATTATAATAAATTTAATAATAATTTTTATGTTATTAATTTATTTTAATTAATTTTTGCGTTTTTGTTCCGAAGCAGGTTGTGGGTTTATAGGGGAATAGGGTGGGAAGTAATTTATTTATAATTAATTAATAAATATATTTGACTAATTAATATTTATGTATTTAATATTTTATATTGTTAATTGTGGTAATTAATTATTTATTAATTAGTTATTTATTGGTTGTTAATTATTAATAATTATTTGTTAAATATCTTAATTGTGTAATTTTTTTAGGAACGGGTTGTGGGTTTATAGGGGAATAGGGTGGGAAGTAATTTAATTATAATTAATTAATTAATATTTTTAATTAATTAATATCTATGGGGCACATTACGATGGCGGGCGGAAGCACCACCGCCGTGCTGGCGGATGCAAAAAGCACCAGTTACCGCCGGCACGCAGCAGTCCACACGCCCGTCCAATTACGATGCGAAAAGTAGGCCAAACACCACCGGCAAGCCAGCAACACCGTCCGCCATCAAAGTGCGCCCGTACACGTAGCGGCGCAGCCCAACTGACACACACCGTCCGACGAAACACGTCCCGCCCGACGCATAAATTACGATGCCGCAAACAAACGGCTCCCATGGCCAAGAGATACCGTACGACAAACCGAAGCGGTAACACGGATGCCGAGCACGGACAACGAAGAAGCGGCTCCCCGAGCATGAATCCAGCACTGCAGCCCCTCCCCATGCTTTTGCTGATGCACCACCAAGGACGCAACGTACCGCGGAGACGCAGGTAGGCACACACACAACAAGTGCACGCAAACAGCGCACACAGTGCAAGGGCGAAAAAAGAGGACAACCCCCCACCAGCGCGTGTACACTACACATCCACCATTGCATCCACATATGACACACAGGCCAAATCGTAACATCGCGGAACACATGTGTACACACCACCTGGGACTAGGAACCAACGACCCCGTCACGGCCCCAAAGCGCCGATGACGCCGCCACACATGCGCACAACGCAGAGGCCAACCGCAGCGCCATGCATGCGTCGCACACAGACACAGGGACACAACCAAGCAGCACACACATCAGCCCCACCCCGAACGCACATGACACGTGACAGGCCTGCCACAGACATGTCCCCAACGCCCAATTCACGGACAACACCCAACGCCACACAACCGACGCATACATGTCAGTGAAGACACGCAACAGCAGGACACACCCCAGTGTAACAAACATGGCGTAGCACACAGCGGCGGCAACACCAACTAGGAGAAGCAGGGCCCCTTCGGGAAGAGGAACGCCAGTACCACACAGAAACACCCATACCACCCTGCACATATGAACAAGACATATAAAACGGAACACCAAAGAGCCCGGGGACAGGTGGCCCAAGAATAACATTCACACACAAGGCCCAACGCAGAGCGGAAAGGCAGCCTGCCGCCCACACAAGGGAGAGCAGACAGCACTGAATGACCTTCCATTCCAACTCCGAAACCACAGCCCTACGACAGAAGCCGGTGAATACAGCCATTGTCCAAGAATAGACCAACATAGGCATGCCGAGGAGACCGACCACAGGGCAGATAGCCCATATCACAGAAGCACACAACGGACGGGGAAGAAAGAAGAAAACACTCCCCCATGTCGGCCACATGCAAGTTAATTGGAAGGAGTCACACATCACTGACCTTGAACTGTCTGAGAAGCATGTGGGAAGAGGGCCCGTGTCCTCCAAACAAGCCAACAGAACACAAGTCCTGTCTCCCTACGACTACACAGAGCTCACAGCAACCTCGGAGCGTGCACATTGCAGACTGCACACACAGCCGGAGCACGCCACCTCAACGAACCGCTGCGAAATGGCAACCGCAACACACCTACCCAACTACGCCGCACAGCTCAAGCTGTACAAAACCAACCTGTTCCATACATTGGGATGCGATCTCCTGTCCCTGCTGAACGTAAGTTACCGACTGACTTACCGCATCACATTGTTCAGCTGCGTCATGCCCGTCTTCTACTGTCGGAGGTGTCCCTACCAGCATCCCGTCGAGATATGCCTCTCCAACCCGGCATGTCTGAAGGCGGACCTGCTACCACTACTACTCCCTCTGGACGCACACGACAGGGCCTGCTCTGCCTATGGGGGCATGGCGTATGTGGCCAACATCGCACCCGCACTGAAATGGGACCACTGTGCCTCCACACGACGGATCATCGAGAACAGCTACATCGAATGTCACCCAGCATGCCCCATCATGGTCCTCCAAGGGACAACTTACGAACAACACCTTGACAGCCACCATCCGCTACATTGGCTGGCAAACATGTACACCACCAATGACATGGAAGCCCTGCTGGGCGGCATCGCATACCTGACAACCTGTAAATTCGTCGGACCACAACGCAGGTTCCCCGAGTGACCTATGATGTCCAACCCCGCACCCATGCTTAGCTTCCGCACGGACTGGCCAGTCACCACCACAACAGCCATACCAAACGACCGGCAACTGTAACCACACCATCAACGACATCGCCATGACATCGGATATGACCGGGACATGCACACTGTTCCCCATCACATCCAGGAACACCGCATGCATCGTGGGAGGCAGTGGCATGGGCTCTGTGTATCGCACCCACATGGACGGAACTGCACGAACAACCAGGACACGACATGGATCCAGCGCACATGGACACACACACCGCTCAGTGGACATGAATAGGTCGCCTGGAGTCTGTGGGTGCTGCACCCCTCCCACCCCCGCCCCGGGAATCCCATACCAGGACCTTTGCATGGACGACAAGTGCATACAACAACAACACGACCCCAGTGACTGTGACATGTCCAGTAACCACCACAGTGCAACAACAAGTGGCACGCCGCTGCATGCACGCAAGCACATGCCCTGATGTCATCTCACATGCACGCGTGCATGAGGAACAACCGCAGCAAACCTGTCACATGGAACTGAGATGGACTGTGCCCATGATGCCAAGCGGTCTGGTAGGCTACATGTATACCGTCTGTGTCAAAGTCCGCAGCTCCGCAGCTATACGTAAATGTACATTAGCACAGCCTTGGCCAAGCAGATGTCACTCTGAAGCCCACATCCCACATGCAACAGCCAATCACATGTAACCCCACACCCTATCCCATTTGCAATCATGCTCAGTATATCCTCAACATGTATTCCGCTGCCAGTAGTGTCCACTATACTGCATCACAGAGGACAGAAGACTCAATATAATGTTTGAAACCAAAACTGTCTCCGCTGACTCATTTCACAAGTACGAATGAGAGAGGATGAGAGTATGTGAAGTACACGGCAGTCGTGACATGACCATGTAGTCCACTGGTATTGGATGTCAACGCAAATGAGTAGCACTACTGTGGAAGACACACATGTGTCGTGTGAAGTCGTATGGACGCAGTGCTCAGGTGGGTGGGTGTGACGGGTAGATGCGCACATGCCAAGTTGGAGCACGCCGTGTTGGGAGGGGTCATGAACAGTACACCACCGCTTCCCTGGGCATTGTGAGAGGACACCTGTCGGGGGGAGTGAACACGTGTGTGCACAGCAGCCGGGCACACGTACAAAGCGGTACCAGGCGCACCTCAGCCCACCCTCTGTGGACAAGCTGGATCCTGTTGTGCGCCCGCCATGCCCCTTGACTAGGCACACACAGCCCCAGTCGACCAGGTGTAACCCCAACATAGTCAATCCGCACAGGCGATACAGGGCACGGGATGGCAGTGGAGCATGGTGTGTGAGAGGTCTCCTCGCGCTCCTCCTGGTCATATCACGCAGGCAATAGAACCTCAACGTCTAGCATGGCACAAGTCAAATGGAAGTGTAGGGGGGACGCACCACAGCACGAGCAGCACTGACGTCACGGGAGGTGGCTCGCACCATCCCATCCATTGCCCATCATACCAACCACGCCACATGCCATTGCGACTAAGTGCAAGCGCGTGCACCACCACCCCCGAGCCCTCCCCAGAGAGGCCAAAGAGTGAATGTGTGGGCCATCAGCCGCAGACGGACGCGGCCTGGCTGCAAGGGCAGCCACAGCCACTGGGTGTCGCAGGTGGCGGATCCGGAAGGCGAAGACTGTGATGCATAGTCCATGCAGGCCGGGTCTCCATTTGGGGCACCACGCAGGTGGACGGCGTCCCGCCACACATCATACCCTGAGACAGCCCACTCGTGCAACTGGACCCACACATACACTCCTTGCCCTCTCTGGTGCGAGCTTGGGGCTGCCTGTGCAGGAGCTAGCCTCGCAGGTGAGCATGCATATTGGGGGAGCGAGGGGAGGACATGAGGGCTGGGGCGAAGATGACTGTATCACTGTCAGTAAGTACAAGGGATGACCCAGATGTGGAAAGGAAGAGACGTGTCCCGTGTGTACTGCAACTAGTCGCCAATCCAACTACCCCCATGTCCGGAATGTAAGCCCGCACCTAGGCCCGCCCATCCGCCACATCGAACATACCACCAGCACGACAACCTTCCCATTCGAAACACTGACTGGGGGTGGCGACCAGTGTACAATCATGTGTAGCCTACCCATGCGTACATGTGGGCCCTCCATGATCCATGTCACCTGCGGCAAAGTCATGACATGCGCAATGAGGGAAGTGAGGAGAGCTGTCCGCCCCACGCGCAGAAGGTGCATCAGCTCCACAGACCCAGCAGCGAGTCCAGCAGGGGTCACATGTGCAGGGGCAGCTGTGCCTGGTGTGAAGGCACATGCATATAGACAGCACATCGACCAATGTGTAGTCTGCCCACATCTACAGTCCATCATCATGCGGACATAGGAATTGAACACAGGGCAACACATCTTCAGTTGGTGCACCCACCGTGACCAACAATGCGCAATCATCGACGTACCCGCCCTGTGCATGGCCCCCCACCCAACGGAGGCACATCCAGTGCCACCATCCCACACACACAAGCCTTCCACGGAACATGCTGTGTCCAATGGTCAGTACAGAGTCAGCGCCCATCTGGTGGATCCTGAACAGGAGACACATGCACACACATGCCAGCTCCCACTATGTACGTCTGCCACCTGGCACGTGCAATGTAACCTCTCACCTGTGACGTGTGACTGCAAGCACACAGCCGTCTTGGCATGGGGCTGTCAATGTGGACACCTGTCAATGTTTCGGGAGGTGTGATCCGTACAGTGCTGTACATAGGGTGCAGTGCTGACACCTACTACTGTCTCATATCCCCTCGTGCCACAGGTCTCACTTGTTTTGGCCGCTCAGCCTGTGCCCACATCGTCGTCGTCGTGTGCCATACTCATCCAGCCGCGGAAGCAGTTCCATGCTCAGCAGACATTCATGTTGCCGTGGCGTTGCCGCTTGACGGATATGCAGTCAGTCCCCATCAGCACGCCCCGCAAGTCATTGGGGCCTAGATCCCCATGTGCATGCACATGGCAGTGGTTTGTATCACTAGCCATTGCCATTGTTGGGAGACCTGTGTAAGTGTATTGTGGCCGTGCCGTCCCAGCTTGACAGCTGGGCTGTGGCTCATGTGCTTGCTCAGTCATGTCAGTGATGTGTATGCGAAATTGCTATGTGTCGTGTTGCTTTGACATGTGTCCTCTGCCATTGTCCCTAGGCGGAGACCAAACATTGACCGCCCATACCAATTGCTGGCGGACATGGACGATACAGAGGTTATTAGGAAGTTTCGGCTGGACAGGCCAACCCTGCATCGACTGTGTGCCATGTTAGAACCCCATCTCCGTCCCCGCAGGGTGTATCCGACTGCTGTCACCCCCACGGCTAAGGTGATGGCCGCCATGCATTTCTTCGCCACTGGGTCATTCCAGCACACAGTGGGCATTGGAGGAGGGATGTCCCAGCCCATGTTCAGCAAGGTGCTGAGGGATGTACTGGCAGCCATGATGCTGTACCGAAACAGGTACATCCGCTACCCCAGGGCTCGTGAATTGGCGGCAGTGAAGGGTGCATTCTATGCCCTTGGCAGAATCCCACACGTCGTTGGAGCCATTGACTGCACACATGTCGGCCTTGTTCCACCACAGGCCACTGAGCACCTGTACCGCAACAGGAAGCACACGCACTCCCTGAATGTGCAAGTGGTGTGCCTTGCGGACATGGTGATCACCCACGTGTGTGCAAAGTTCCCAGGCTCGGCCCATGACGCACACATAATGCGCAACAGCATCTTGCCACGACTGATGTCCAATATGCAACAGGATCGTGCCTGTATTGTCGGTGAGTATGTGGAGTGGTGTAGCGTGCTGGTTGTGCGATGCTGTCCCCTGTCCAGTTGGAATTGCAACGGTTCTCTGTGTCCCTCACACCCAGGTGACTCTGCGTACCCGAATGGGGCATGGCTGCTCAGTCCATTGAGGAATCCTCGCACCCCAGCAGACGATCGCTACAATGAGGCACATGGGAGGACCAGACGTGTGGTCGAGCGTACCTTTGGCCTCCTCAAGTCCAGGTTCAGGTGCCTGGACCGCACCGGGAGTGCGCTGGCGTACTCCCCACAGAAGGTGTGCCAGATAGTGGTGGCGTGCTGCATGCTGCACAATCTGGCCATTCGGAAGCAGATCCCCCTCATCGTGGATGACGGAGATCAACCAGGGCCCCAGCCCGCAGACCAGGACAGCTCGAGTGAGGAGGACAGCGGAGAGGAGGAAGCTGGTAATGTGCGGCAGCAGCTCATCGCCCGCTACTTCACTTGACGGTGAGTGTCCATGTACGACGGCTGATGTGGCTGTATCTGTGCAGGTGTGTGTGTGCTGTGTCAGGGTGGCCGTTTGTTCACTGCGTGCTGTGTGTCAACGCTCCATGGCCAGGGTAGTATGCCACTGTTGGTGGCTGTGGCATTGTGCCCTATTGCTCTGTGCGATGTGTGTACATTGCTTGTAGTTGTTGACATGTACTGTGTGATGGGTGTGTGACACACTCATTGAATGTGCTCCTGTTCTGTCTCCCACCCCTAGGTCCCTACAGGCCCTCCGGATTCAATTGCCATGCCACGCATCAGGTGCCTTTCCGCCCAAGGTGGCCGTTGTATTCCGTACAAATAAAACACAGGGCACAAACAGCAGTTAGTGAAAAAGGTGCATTTATTACAAACTGTGACATGTGATTGTGTGAAAGGTGATGACAAAAGTGGTGCGTGCAGTGACAATGAGCTGTCGGTCATGGCTGCGTGATGATCAGGGTGTACCCACTGGTTCTATGTCCATAGTCCAACACACACATGCCATCCAGATGGCTGTGTGGAGTGGGATCGTAGTCCAAGTCAATGCAGTGGCTGGTCAAGGAAGGCTGGCGGAAGGCTGGCTGGCTGCCTCACTTGCGCTTGGAGCATGCGAAGTCCTCCCGGGAGATCTGTTTCCACTTCGGACGGCCCCTTCCACGTTTGCGAGGGGGTGCCTGCTTGCGACATGCTGGTGGTTGAGGTGTGCTCACTGGCAGTGGACGCAGGGGAACTGGACACTGCTGCTCCACCCTGCGCCCCGGCAGGTGGTGGCGGAGGGGAGCTGCTGTCCCTGGCTGTGACCTCACCGCCACCACCAGCTGGCCCATGAGGTCCACGATTTGGCCCATACGGGCGTCCATGGACCTCAGCACCCCCAGCACCTCACGCGTGTCTGAAGCAGACCGGACCCATTGTCCTTGGGCCTCTTCATAGGCCCCAAGGACTCTGGCCATTTGAGGCAGGGCATGGCTCCCAGGGGAGGCTGGCGTTTCCCTGACCCTGCTCCTCCTACCAGTCCTGCTGCCACCTGCCTGCCCACTAGCCACATTGCTCACCACGGTCCTCGCTGTGGCTCCCAGGGTGGATCCAGTCGGCCGGGCCACCACCTGCGCTGGGGCTGGTGCCAGCGAAGACGTGGCGGTGGTGGCGGCGGTGGTGGTCGGTGCGGCGATGGTGGCGGTTGCGGCAGTGGTAGTGGCCACAATGACCGTGGGTGTGGCCGCAACGACAGTGGCAGCAGGGGGCTGGGAATGTTCAGCAGCCCTGGATGATGGGTTGGTGGGTAGGAGGGGTCCTGGGGAGCGGCTGGGCCCTGCCACACCAGATGGGCCTGCTTGGTGGTCCGTGTCCGAAGAGGAGGACAGATCCTCCAGATCCGTGTGTCCTCGTTGGGGGCTTGTAGGCTGGCTGTGCTGGCTGCTGGCTCCATCCCCAGCATCCAGCAGTTCGTCACCTGTGGAGAGAATGAGATTTGTTATTGTGTTGCACCTGGCGAAGTATGTATTTGTCGTCTGACATTGACAGTTCGTGCAATCTCGTACATGGGTTTCCCGGAGGCGTGTGTGTGGCTGTAGCATCTGTAGTTGTGTGTGCTTGGCAATGGGACTGTGTGCTGTGCACATGTGGCATGGGACGGATTGGCCATGCCGATGGGTGTGTTGCTGTGCCCCTACTTATTGTGACTCTGGTGTATGCGGGCTCCTGGCCCATCCTGGGTCTGGTTTGTACTTTGCTTTTGGTGTTCAGATGGGACGCTTAGGAACGCATATGGCAACATGGGGGCCATGCCCCAGATTTGCATTTGGGAGGGGATATGCTTTTGGGGTTCAAATGGAACGCTTAGGAGCGTATATGGCAACATGGGGGCCATGCCCCAGATTCGCATTTGGGAGGGGATATGCTTTTGGGGTTCAAATGGAACGCTTAGGAACGCATATGGCAACATGGGGGCCATGCCCCAGATTCGCATTTGGGAGGGGATATGCTTTTGGGGTTCAAATGGAACGCTTAGGAACGCATATGGCAACATGGGGGCCATGCCCCAGATTCGCATTTGGGAGGGAATATGCTTTTGGGGTTCAAATGGAACGCTTAGGAACGCATATGGCAACATGGGGGCCATGCCCCAGTTTCGCATTTGGGAGGGGATATGCTTTTGGGGTTCAAATGGAACGCTTAGGAACGCATATGGCAACATGGGGGCCATGCCCCAGATTCGCATTTGGGAGGGAATATGCTTTTGGAGTACATGCTGTGAGCCATGGGTGCCGAACGTGACATGTGTTGTGGCAGCATGACAGTGCATGGTTTGAGGTGTGTGCATGCTTGACATGGCCTGCATATTTGCTGTCTGTTGTGATTACTGGACATGGCATTGGACGCATCGTTATGAGTGAGTGATAGTTGTGTGCCAGCCAACGTATTGCAGTTGTCCCATCTCCTTGGTGTGCGTGCTGCCCTGTGCCATGTGCATCACTGCAGTGCTCGGGGGGTGTGGCCCATGTTGTGTGTTGTTGCTCACAGTGTGTCGTGCGCTTAATTGACTTCTGGCACATGGTTGGTCATGGGCATGTATCTTAGCGTGACTGCTGTATGTGTGGCAGCTGTGCGGATGACATGCCTTTCATGAGACTGGGGCTGACGGATGGGATGGATGGTATGTTGTATGTGCATGGTGTGTCTGTGAGTTTGATGGGTTCAGTGGTGTTCGTGTGCATTTATGTTGTTCCGCTCTGTTGCGTCTAGTGTTGTTTGTCTTACATAGGCGTAGTTGTGGGGTGTGTGGTTGACAGGCAGTAGGGGCTACATGGACAGGACTTCAATGGTGTTTCGGTTGTGTGTGATGAGTTGCACAGTGGCTGCCGTGTGGGACTATATTCAGTGTGGCTTGTGCATGCAGACGTGGCTCCTTGGGTGTTGCTATGTCTGTGATGGGTCATGTGGGGTGTGAGTCTGTTGTTCATGTCCGTGTGCACATTGTTCACTTGTTCGTGACGGTGGGCGGTGCTGCGTGTTCGTCTGCTACGTGACATGTCCCATGTGTTGGTCGTGTTATGGTCCTCATGCCTCCAGTAATCCAGCCCTGTCCAGTTTCCCACCTGCAAGTTGTTCGTGCGTGCACTGTACTGGATGCCACATGGCTCTAAGCGGGGGGTGCTCCATGTTGCAGGTCTGTGGGGGTGGGGGGGTGTTGTGGGTCGTGGGGGTGGCTGGACACCCACTGACACCGATTGCTGTGGACCGTGATGTCTGCCTTTCGGCTGTCGTTGTGCACTGCGGTGGCTGACACGTGGCTGTGGGGTGTGGGGGATGCTCCTCCTTGCTGTGCTGTGGGACTGGGGCCTGGTGTGTGTTGTACTTGGGCTGTCCACCCTCCCACCCACTGCACTTTGTGTTCCTGCCACTTACCTGTTACTTGTCGGTTAGTGCAGCTGTGGCGGACACATGGGTGTGGTGGGTGCTCGTTGTGGCGCTTCTGGCATATTTGGGGACCTGTTGGTGGTTACGTGGCTGGCTGAGTGTACACATGTCCCCACGCATCTTACAGTTGTTCGGTTTGGGCTGTGTGTGGTGGTGTCTGTTGCATGTGTGTGTGATGTGTTGTGTATTGTGTGCTGGACATGGGGGTGTTTGTCCCTGGGAGCTGTGGCATGGTAGTTGCGCATGTGAGTACATAGCGGTGTGCTGGTATACATTGGTTTGTACTTACCAGCCTCCACTCCCCCTGCTAATCCGGCGAGGATCTCCGGATGTATTACGACTCGCACCTTCTCCTCCCACGCTTTGAAGGTCTTAAAGAGCGCGGGATTCCCTCCGCCAGTGACGGCAGCCAGCTCTCTGTTTTTGCCCTCCTTCTTCTTGACCAGGCTCTTTACGTCATTCCAACGTTTGTTAATTTCTCCTCTGTTCCTGGGCAGGGTCCCGACTGCATTGACCTGGTCTACGATCCGGTTCCACATTCTGTTTCTGGTGGCTAGTGGTGTGTGCTGGACCATGTTCCCATAGATTTGTGGGTACACCTTGATGATCTCGTCGACCATGACCGTCAGCTCCATGGGCGTGAACTTGGGCATTCTTTGTGGTGCCATGGTGTTTGTGGTGCTGGTGCGGTGTGTGTTGTGTAATGTGCAGGGGGTTTGTGGTGCCGGTGTTTGGTGGTGGTGGTAGTGGTGGTGGTGTTTGGTGGTGGTGGTGGTGGTGGTGGTGGTTGTGATGTGTGCGTTTCTGTGGTGTGCTGCTGTCCTTGCTGTGTCACTGTGTCCTCTCCTCTCCTCTCTGGTTTGCAATGTAGCAAGGGGTTGTGGTCTGTGGGAGTGCTGCTTTTGTACTCACCTATGTGGGTGTGTCCTCATGGTCTGTTGTTTTCAGGTGTGTTGTGTCTGGGGTTCTGGCCTTTGTATTTTTTGTTTGTCCGGGGGGTGTTTTCGGGATGTGTACTGTGCTTGTGTATTTGTGCGTGCCTTGCTGTGTGGACTTGTTGGCGATGTTGTGTGCTATTGGTTTTGTGTGCGGATGGTTTCTGTGCAGGTACGTTGGCGCCATGGCTTCTGCCGTGTCGATTCTCATCGGCGTTGTTTGCGCTGGCGGGCGGTATATTTGTGGTTTTTCCGCGCTCATGTCGGTGCGATCGTAATTTCACGTGCGGTGTGTCGGCCGTGAGGGCGGGCGGTTTTGTGTTGTCGTGCGTGTTTCCGTCCGTGGCGGGCGGTTTGACTCCGACTCGGACGTTGGCGGGCGGTATTTTGTGTGCTTTTTCCGCCGATGGCGGTTTTCGGTTTGTGTAATCGTAATGGCGTGGTCGGTGTTCAGGCGGTGTGTGCGGGCGGATTTTTGCCGCTTCCATGCCTGGCGGATTTATTTACGCCGGGTATCGTAATGGGCCCCTATGTATTTAATATTTTATATTGTTAATTGTGGTAATTAATTTATTATTAAGAAGTTATTAATTGGTTGTTAATTATTAATAATTAATTGGTAAATATCTTAATTGCGTTATTTTTTTAAGAGCGGGTTGTGGGTTTATTGGGGAGGAGGGTGGGAAGTAATTTAATAATTATTAATTAATTTATATTTTAAATTATTTGATATTTATGTATTTAAAATTTTATACTGTTAATTGTGATAAATAATTTATTGTTAATTATTTATTAATTGGTTATTAATAATTATTAATTAATTATTAATAATGTTATTTGTGTTATTTTTTTAAGAGTGGGTTGTGGGTTGATAGGGGAGTAGGCTGGGAAGTTTAATTATAATATAAATTATTACATTTTTTATTATAATATTTATTTTAAGTTGTTTTATAGTGTTAATAGTGTGAATTAATTTATTATTAATTGCTTGTTAATTTGGATTAATTAATTAAATAATTATTAATTAATTAATAGTGTTATGTTTTACAATATTGGTGGTGTCATTTATAGGGGAATATGGTGGGAGTTAAAAAAAATTTAATTAATTAATTGTTTGATAATTAATTTTAATTATTTTGCTTGAGTGGGAATAGTAAATTATTCCTCTCCGCTATCCAACACTTTCCCTACTGTTGCTATTGCTGGAGTGGGAAATAGTAATTTTTACCACTACGCTATCCAACACTTTCCCTACTGTTGCTATTGCTGGAGTGGGAAATAGTAATTGTTACCCCTCCACTATCCAACACTTTCCCTACTGTTGCACTCTTTGGAGTGGGATAGTAAATTATTCCACTCCGCTATCCAACACTTTCCCTACTGTTGCATTTGCTGGAGTGGGAATAGTAAATTATTCCTCTCCGCTATCCAACACTTTCCCTACTGTTGCTATTGCTGGAGTGGGAAATAGTAATTTTTACCACTACGCTATCCAACACTTTCCCTACTGTTGCACTTGCTGGAGTGGGAATAGTAATGTTATCCCCTCCGCTATCCAACACTTTTACTACTGTTGCACTCACTGGAGTGGGAATAGTAAATTATTCCCCTTTGATATCCAGAACTTTCCCTACTGTTGCACTCGCTGGAGTGGGAATAGTAATTTTTACCCTTCCGCTATCCAACACTTTCTCTACTGTTGCACTCCTTGGAGTGGGAATAGTAAATTATTCCCCTCCGCTATCCTACACTTTCCTTACTGTTGCACTCCCTGGAGTGGGAATAGTAAATTATTCCCCTTTGCTATACAACACTTTCCCTACTGTAGCATTTGCTGGAGTGGTAATAGTAATTTTATCCACTCTGCTATCCAACACTTTCTCTAGTGCTGCACTCTCTGGAGTGGGAATAGTAATTTTTACCCCTCCACTATCCAACACTTTCCCTACTGTTGCATTCTCTGGAGTGGGAATAGTACATTTTATACCCTCTGCTATCCAACACTTTCCCTACTGTTGCACTATCTGGAGTGGGAATAGTAAATTATTCCCCTCCGCTATCCAACACTTTCCCTACTCTTGCACTTACTGGAGTGGGAATAGTAATTGTTACCCCTCCACTATCCAACACTTTCCCTACTGTTGCACTCTTTGGAGTGGGATAGTAAATTATTCCACTCCGCTATCCAACACTTTCCCTACAGTTCTACCTGCTGGAGTGGGAATAGTAAATTATTCCCCTTTGATATCCAGAACTTTCCCTACTGTTGCACTCGCTGGAGTGGGAATAGTAATTTTTACCCTTCCGCTATCCAACACTTTCTCTACTGTTGCACTCCCTGGAGTGGGAATAGTAAATTATTCCCCTTTGCTATACAACACTTTCCCTACTGTAGCATTTGCTGGAGTGGTAATAGTAATTTTATCCACTCTGCTATCCAACACTTTCTCTAGTGCTGCACTCTCTGGAGTGGGAATAGTAATTTTTACCCCTCCACTATCCAACACTTTCCCTACTGTTGCATTCTCTGGAGTGGGAATAGTACATTTTATACCCTCTGCTATCCAACACTTTCCCTACTGTTGCACTATCTGGAGTGGGAATAGTAAATTATTCCCCTCCGCTATCCAACACTTTCCCTACTCTTGCACTTACTGGAGTGGGAATAGTAATTGTTACCCCTCCACTATCCAACACTTTCCCTACTGTTGCACTCTTTGGAGTGGGATAGTAAATTATTCCACTCCGCTATCCAACACTTTCCCTACAGTTCTACCTGCTGGAGTGGGAATAGTAAATTATTCCCCTCCGCTATCCAACACTTTCCCTACTGTTGCACTCCCTGGAGTGGGAATAGTAATTTTATCCCCTCCGCTATCCAACATTTTCCCTACTGTTGCTGTTAATGTAGTGTCAAATGTAATTATAAAATATTATAATATTTTAATTTTTTTAATTATTATATATATATTTTATTTTTATTTTACAGGTTTTTATATATATATATATATATATATATGTATTTATAATTTTTAGTATGTTTCTAACATTTTATAATTTATTATAATAATTATTTATAAACATTATTAAGTAAATTTATATATTATATTTTATATATGTATGTTTCATTATTTTTAACATTATATATTTTATTAATTATTTTATACATTTTCTAATAATTCTAACTATGGGGCTCAGTACGATGGCGGGCGGACATCAGTCCGCCCGCCATCATTGCAGCGCTGGGACCGCCCGCCGGTAAGGCGGCAGTCCCGCTGAGTGAATTAGGATGTGCCCGCCACTATGGCGGGCGAATCCTGGGCCCTGATCATTGCGGACGGTGCTACTGGCTGCAGCACCGTTGGCAATGCCAAAATGCCATGTAGTGCATTTCCATGCACAATGTGGCAGGCACCACGCGGTGCCTGCCACCTTGTGCATGGAAATGTAGAGGGGGTACCATGGGTACCCCCCAGTGCACATACACCCTCCCCCCCCACAGAGGGGGCCTGCAACGGGCCCCCAAACACAGCCTCCGCCAGCCTTTCCGTGGAGGTTCCACCACCATGGAAAGGCTGGCTGACGCCAGCATTGTAATCTGGCGGGCGGTGCCTGCTAGGCAGCGCCGCCATTTTACCCATGCTGACCGCTCCGCCAGGCAATCGTGACGATTGCCTGTGGCGGAAGCGTGGAGGGCGGTCTTTGCGACCGCCGCGGTCACAAAGCGATTCCCCCCGCCATCCTAATCTGGCGGGGGTAAATGGGAGTCAGATAGCGGAGGGACCGCCACTGCCGACCCGGCGGTGGCAGTCCTTCCGCCATCGTAATCAGCCCCTATGTTTTTTTAATTATATGTATTATTTACTTTATTTTACATTATTTTTTAAGCATTTAAAAAAAACGATATTTACCATGATGTAGATAGGACTAGATATTCTGGACAACGATATTTTGTCCCGATATTTTTGTACCTCGACATTTTTGTTGTCGATATTCTGTCAGTGATCCGTTTCAGGGTACCTTCCCTGGCTACTTAGAACTTTATACAGAACACTACAAATTCAGCGTTTTAAGTTAAATCTTGGCTCGCTAAATTAAATTCAAGGTGAGTTTGAGTTGCCTCTGTGGAATCTGGGCGATGAAAAAGGCAATGGTAACTCCTACAGTGAGCTCCATCTAGACAGCTACTGAGCTTGCTTCTGAAGTCCAAGTTTCTAAAGGTTAATGGCAGAAGGAATTTGCTTCTTATTACCTTAAATAGCACCAACAGATCTGGGCCTGTTTAATTATTTAAAAGCTTCTGGAAGGAGAAAATCAATGTGGTGGCTATACTTTCTGATGTATTTAGATGGATTTTATAGTCGCTTCTTTTTTTAGCCAAACACCCAGATATTTGTATGATTTAACCCTTTCCATTTTTTCATTTTCCAAATACCATGGGGCAGATTTACAAGAAACTGACGCATCTGTACAGATGCATCAGTTTCCCTGCGCCTGCGTGAAAAACCCTTGCGCCACCATAGAAGCGCCGTATTTACAATACGGCGCACTATGGCGCAAGGATTGACAGATGCGTCAGAAATTCTGACGCATCTGTTGGCTGAAAAGTCACGCATTGCTGGAGTCGTGTCGCAAGCACGACGCAACTCCAGCAATGCGTGTTGCAGCCTATTCCCAATACACTGCGTCACTCCTTACGCCTGCTTCAAGCAGGCGTAAGGTTTTGACGCAGTGGCGTCCTAAAAGTCACGCAGTGAAATCTTGCAGATTTCACTGCGTCACTTTTACGAGGCTTTCCTGCGTGGGAACCCCTACCCTGCATGCATTATACCTGACGCAGGTATAATGTCACGCAGGGCTTTACAACGTGACGCATCTCCCTAGATGCGTCGCGTTGTAAATTTGCCGCATTTTTTACGCCGCCGTTGCGTCACAAAAGTGACGCAACAGCAGCGCAAAAGTGTTGCAAGGGGCTTGTAAATTTGCCCCATGTATCCTTTTAATGAATTTCCAACCAAAAACTATTATTATTTTACAGAACTTCACCAAAGTGGCAAGGGATCTTTGCAGACCAATGGGTGTTGAATCTAATAAGATGGAATCATCTACAGGGGCGGCTCCTCCACTAAGGCGTAGGAGCGTCGCAGTGCGAGAAAGCCAAAACATAAAATGGTAATAACTTTTGGTTATTACCATTTTATGTTGCTTTCCGCATTGTGGGCGGGTGGGCGGAGCTGCCCGGGCAGGGCAGGAGTGGTTTGCCCACTCCTTAGTATGCACGACTGGTCTCGGGCCGCCCATACCAGTCATGCGCACTCTGCACTTCTCCATGCAGGCTGCCAACCCCTACAGCCCCTGGCTGGGCGGCGTCCCGACCAATCACAATGCTCCACTGGAGCGTTATGATTGGCTTAGGGGAGGGGAGGGAGGCTGCCTGCTTCCTGCTCCTGCCAGAGGCAGGAGAGCAGGAGCAGTGAAGACGCGGGACCAGGGCTTGCAGAAAGGTAGGTTTTAATATTTTTTTTTATTATTGAACCCCCCACCTCCCCATGCGACCCCTTGCCCGCCCCCCCCCCCCCCACCCGTGAGCCATGCTGGCCACTACTGATCATCTATGTATTGTAATGCTTGGGTTGCTATTCCTGCTATCTTTGGGGAAATGCTCTTGGGGTAGACAAGGTTGCATGAATGTCTGCCAAGTAGAGATTAAAAAGCAGGCATCCTAAAATGCACCGTGCTTTAGTCCTCTATTTGTATGGATCTTCTCAGTTGTAACCCAGTTGGTAGAGACCTTCATTTTAATCCAAGGATCCGTCTAGAGGCCAATAATCACTCGAATAAGTGGGATCCTCCACTAGATTAACTATCGACAGAGCTTGCTTCTATTCAAGGGAATTTGAGAGATATTTGACAATTACTACAAACAAACAAAATACGTGAGTTTGTGCATAACCCAAACTTTTCATGGAATCCTTGCCCTAGAATGCCATGTCCCCTAGTCTGGAGTGACATTTACTCATCCCTGTATTAAACCAACATTGAGCAATATAATGCATGAGCAAGTGGATTTATGAAATAATTGTAAAATTTATGAACTAACCTACAAACTTGTGTCAAGCCATTTTTGCATGTAACTTGAACTTAAGTGCACAACTTGCTCTGTTTATACTTGTATATGATGTAGGGGTGTAAAGACTGTAATGCCATATAAGCCATATAGACCTTTATTCCAAGAGGCCATTTAATTATTATGTGGACAGTAACATGAGTGAAGGCCTAAACAGAAATACGAGATCTGTGGCACCTACACTCCCTTGTCTTTCACCGAGAGACTCCACCTGCCAAAAGTAGGTTGCATCTCAAGGGGTTAGGAAGAATCAGAGATTTGCCAGCAATCACTCTCTTCTAAGAGGGGCCTTGTGGTCCCACTTTTAAGGGGCCAGTTATCCCCTACCAGTACAGAATTACCAGTACCCTTAGTATGAGAAACTTTGCAAGGGGATCACTTGCTACATTACTGACCAGTCAGCCCTCAGAGTCTGGACAATTGCCCAGGCATTTCAACAGTTGCATCTCATTATTTCTTCAAAAATTCTGCCTCAATCATATCTAATTTAGTAACACTTATCTTCTTTTATTATGGTTGGGCATTTTATTATGACACTTATTTTTAGGTGTGGTTATCTCCACCACCTATTTTAGCAACTAAAATATACATAGAATGGAGTTTGGCTCCACCCAGAGAAGTATTGTCTCTAGCCTACTTCTATTGGCTGTTTGCTGTGTCATTTCACCTCACCTCCTATGAAGTGCTTGCTATGCAATGCATTAGGGAATATTTTGCATTAAAAGTGTGCTGCATTGCATCATCAAACCTGAAATTCTTGATCTCATAAATGCATCCTATCATTTTCTGTTCTGTTTTTTTCTTAACAGCAGGCATTTTTACGTTTTAGTCAGGACTCAAAATGTAATCCAGATCTATTGGTTTTGCTGATGCTTGTTTCATTTGTTTCAACAGCAAATTCAGCAAATCAATATAACACTTGGGGTGTGTGAAACTACTAATTTGCTTTTGCGTATTTAAGCAAAAATACAACAAAAGCATGCAAAATGACACATAATTAGTGAAATGAAATTCAAATCCGTCACTTTACATTATATTTTAGCGAGAAATGTGTCTTTGTCTCAATTTTTGACACAAGAACTAATTTTGTGCTAAAGAAATGTCAAAAAACAAAAGCACCACGAACAACAGCAGCTCCCGTTCTGTTGTTGTTGTGTGTTTGTACGAGATAATTTACTCGTTTGGATATCCCTTATCCGCCGCACTGCAGACCATCCTTACCGTGCAGTTGGCAATCCCTCAGGCATGTAACTGAATGTCCTAATGATGATCCTCAATTCTATATATGGATCGAAACGTCGTCGACTCCTTAACACCCTAACACAATGATACTTATTATTTTCTAATGCGTAATGGTGTCTTCCTTCATTTTTGCTTTCTGAATTGTTCAAATTATTGCAAGCACTAAGGGGCATATTAACAAGCCGGCGATAAAAAATTATCGCCGCTTTAGCGTCTGTTTTCAGACGAAAAGCGGCGATAATTTTATCGCTGTGTTAGCAAGGTCACGCTATCGCGTGAATCCTTGCCCTATCGCCCTTTCCCATAACGCCCATCCTGCATCTCTAATGAGATGCAAGGTGGGCGTTACTGGGCGTACCCCAGATGGGCTACGTTGTAAATATCGCCGATGTGCACATCGCGATATTTACAAGGCAGCCCACAGGATGATAGCAGACGTTAGATTTTGGCAAAAACGGCCGTTTTCGCCAAAATCTAACGTCTGCTATTATCCCGACTTAGCCATCCCTAACATAGGGGGTGGATTGTGCTGATACAACCACAGGGTCGTATCAGCAAGGTTATCGCCGTTTTGCAGGGAACATCGCTGGAAAATCAGCGATGTTCCCTGCAAAACGGCGATAACCTCGCTATCTCTGGAATTTTTATCGCCCTGGAGAAGCGTGTTGTTAATAACGCGCTACCAGGGCGATAAGTTCCGGAGATAGCCAGCGATAAGATATCTATCGCTAAGCACGGCCAGCGATAATTATCGCTGGCCGTTGATAATATGCCCCCAAGTTTTGCCGGAGCCTTTTTGTTTTGTTCGTGTCTTACTTGACGCAAGACTTTGTTCCCACTTCATTGTTTGTCTTAAATTTTTTGTTACATTAAAGAGAGTCCTGTCCGGCTGGACAGCACAATATAGATCTAATTGCATTTCTATATTTATTCCTTCTCTCTCATTGTCCTTGTGAGGGACCTTTGTGCTCATAGCACGTTGTGTGTTTGCGGCAAATTATCACCATGAATACATGGTATTCAGTGAATATGTTTGTGGAGAAGCTGAGCATCGCCTTTCATCTGCTAATGGTCTACCAAACTGCTTGGTTTGCCTTCCATTGCAGATAAGAGTGCTTTAATCAGTGTGGTCAGCTACAGGGTCACTTTAGGAGCAAATCATCATAGATTCTAAATCTACGTTTGGTATAATAAGCAACTCTCCCCAGTATGGAAACACCGCATTACAAATATAATGAGCAGATTAAATAACATATTGCCACCAACGAAGAGACAGATAAGAAAACAAAACTAAAAAATATCAGTGTGATGGAAACCTCACAGCGTTGGGGAAACGCACACCTAGATTGGGTATTGTGCTATGACGCCATACTAATAGTAGACTATGAGCTATATAAATAACATATCATACAAATCATGGACAGTCCCTCTTATGTTTTGAGGAAAACTTCCTTTCTTTGAGACTCTGACTCACACATCCACACAAGGAGAAATAATACTCCTATAGGGAGGAGGTATTCAAATACTGACAATAAAACATAAATTGCTATTGCAAAAAATACAAATTTGCAGCATAAAATTCGATTCAGAAAATGTGATATAATCAAGAAAATGATTGCTATCAATTTCAATATGTCCCCGGAGAAGAGTTTGTGAATGACTAGATAAGCCTTAGCCCTCTTTACCAGTGGCCCATACATATCTTCACTTCTTCCCTCTCACAGATTTACCGCTATTGTTGTTCCTAGTATTTTTGGGGAGGGGCATAGGGATTAAAATATTTTGGAGAATATCATGCCAAAATCGGACCACGTTTCTGTGAACGCAATATTCATGGTAAATTTCTAACTGTGACTTGCACGTAATTATGCACAGTGATGTAATTTTGGCAATTATCGCATAACAAGCATTATGCAAAATTCATGACCTAACGCGAATTACGCTGGCATAATTTAAATTTCGCCCAGACCTATTTAACACTTCTTATTTCTTATGTTATGGTTCAGAATTTCGACATCACAACTCTTTTTATTTTGTTATGGTTCAGTATATCAACAAAGCACCTTTTATTTCTTTTCTTCTGGCTGAGCACATCAACATAACAGCCCTTTTCCCCTCTGTTTTAGTTAAAGATTCAGTACAACATCTCATTTAGAGCAATGTTAATAGGCTTGCACTCTTGAGAATTACAATATTGATAAATATTGGGCTGGCTTCGAAAGTTGCTCTATTCGTGGAACTCACCTGGGTCTGAGATAGACCCTATTCAGTATTTAATTGTACATTTGTCTAGTACTTTCATTCCAACAACGAAGAGTGAATGTTGTCCATATAACATTGACTCCCTTAATTTGGAGAAGGAGACGCAGTTGCAACGCTTCCTTCCTCTGACAAAGCGCCCTCGTCGCCGCACGCGCGTACCCACAGACATGCCTGAGAATGCTTCATGCCCTCGAGTGCTCGCCTGCTTCAGAGATGCTTTTGTTTGTGAGAAAGCTGTCGATAAATTACAAACGCTTAAGGGAATGCGGACGATAAAAGCCTCCCCACATCCCCTCCACCCTCGCGGCCTAAGCGCTATGGGCTTTGTGCATGCAAGTCATGTAATCGAATGATAGGTCAATCCATTAAGACTCTATTAAGCTCTTTAGTAGAACAAAGCTAACCTGTGCTGTCTTCATAAGCATCTCCATTTTGAGAAGCCCCAATTTTAATTAAATCCCTTTACCTGCTCAGCAGAGAAATCTATTCAGCGCCCAACTGGCGGACTCTTTTATGACAGCCTCCCATTCTATTGTGCCGGGACTGGAGTGGTAAACGAGGAACTTCTACCATTGCAGGCAATTACATTCTGCCAATAATACGGCATGCAGCACAGCACAGCTGAGCCTGCCGCTATTCACAGACCCCGGCGACGCGCTTGTTACCGCTTGAGATGCAAAGTTGGAGTTCAGAGCCCGAATGGCACAAATATGTGAAACACCGTCCTTTGTTGGTTGACTGCCCTGGAAGATGTTGATGAGGAAAGGCATTAAAAGCAGACATGGTTCGACATTGATATTCCTATATCACATAGGTTGGGAGCGGCGGACAGAAGGTGGATGCCCCCCCATGCTGTGCAGAAAGTAACACCGTTCAGGTGGTGCCATGCTGAACACAAGATCTTTGTACGCTTAAGAGGTGGTCCAAGCCTATAATTCAGGCAGACGGGTAGTCACATCGCAGGGTGTGGACTCTTAATTCCCCTATCAAGGTTGGCAGGAAGACTCCATCTCTTTATCCGGTGTCAGTTATGTTAATGGTAAAAGGTGTTGCAATATTGTCTCCAACCTTATAGTGATACATCTGTAAAAAGCAACATCGATCCTTTATTGGTAGCTGGTATAGCAGGCCTGGAAGGAATGGCGCTAGGGTTTGTGTAAGAGTGCTGAGACAGTACGCTCTATTAAGTTTGTTTAATATCCAACAGTAATAGTGACCATTTATATAATGCTCACCAGATACTGAACTGCCCTTATGGCCTGAAACAAGCTCCCAACTCAGTAGGACTCTTCAACTTCAGAAGGGGAAGAGCTATAAAGAGTCTGAAAAATGTGAGATACAGATCTCTCCAACAAGTGCATTAAGTCAGGCTCAGTGGTTCATCTCAGCTTCTCAATGACATCACCCATTCTTTCTGTTTCAACTGGTGCATGTACACACATGACAAGCAAATTACAGAGTGGCTGGAAGGACACTTGAACCCAAAGATCGACCACTCGCATCACACCTAGGCAGAGAAGAATTGGCTATCACCCTCACATGCGCTCAAAGCCTCCAAAGGAGAGAATTTTCAGCCATGATAACCTTCTGCGGAATGACTGTCTCTGGCCTTCAGCTTTGTAAATTTGTCCTGCAGTGTTTTCTTTCCTACGCGAGTCGAACCAGTTGCTGGACCGCGCTCTCTCTTTTATTCTTCCCTGGTTGGCTCTTTTGTGAACAGCTGATATTGCTCATAATCTTCCAGTTTGCGGCCTTCACCCAATTGCACACAGTACTTTATCGAACCAACCTGGAGCCTCAAACACCCTTAATCTGAATATTGCCATCAGCGCATACAAAATACAGCTTCCAGGTTGCTTGAAAATGTGAACAGGTGCGCCATGATACACTTCCCCGTGAACATCTCACTGGCTGCTATTTGGTAGAACTAATATAGTTTAAGGCTCTTTACGGTGTCCATGAAACTATCTTCAAACAATTCCTCACCTACACCATCCATTCATCAGACTCTTAAAAGGTGTATGTTTCTCTGCTCCCTATGGTCAGCGCTCTCGCTGTCTTCATGGATTTATGGCATCCACAAGAAAAGTTGCAGAAGCCAAACTTTGATGGGTTTAGCAGGAACTCTCAGAAAAACACTACTTTCTTTTACTAAGGTCTGTTGTTTGCCATGATTTCTAAGCCACTGTGGTAGACTTTTTTACTCTTAACAAACATCTTCAATATACCATACAGTGAGACTGTAATCCTCACATGGGTAGAACCAGAGTATTGGTGAGAATTTTGCACCCGGACGAAGACAAACCTGCTTAGGTGGAAGCTGCCCATTGCCTTTCATCTCCTATTTGTCTGCAAAAACTGCTTGGTCGACCTTCTATTGCAGATAAGAATGCTCCAATCAGTGTGGTCAGCCGCATGGTCACCTTGGGAGCAAATCTTCTGAGATTCTAAATTTACATCTAGCACAATAAGAAACTCTTTCGAGTAAGTAAACATTGCATTACAAATATAAAAAACGCATTCCACAGAATTTCATATGCACATGTGACAATTACATACACAATGCACACATTACACAGGGCACCACATTCATGCCAATCACATCTTAACCATGCAATAGAGTTGTCCAAGCTATGGTTAAACTAACTCTAACCACCAAGCAAGAACCATGTTTCCAACCGAAGAAGCGTAGACGCAATCGGTAAAGGCTTTTGGCCACAACTCTCCAATACCAAAATCAACACCCCCATCCCCACCCCCGCAGCTCATTAAATAAGATCTTGCTACCCAACATAGAGACAGATCAGAAAGCGAAACTAAAAGATGTCATGATACTACTCAAGACCCTGATGTGTGATGGAAACCTCGGAACGGTGGAGAAAGGCACCCCTAGATTACAGGGCTGGACTGGGGAACCAGAAGCAGGCCTGGCAAAAACTCTCAAGCAGACCCCACTCTCTCTCTGTCCAACCATCCATTCTCTCTCTCTTTCCCTTCTCCCTCTCTAATCGCTTTCTTTTTAGTCTGCCCCTCCCTCCTTTTTCTCCCTCTCTCTTTCTAGCCTCCCGGTGCCTACTGCAAATAACCCCTGGATGCTGGGGAAACTGGCATAGGAGCCATGAGCGGACCCCTGCCCTAAACACCGGTCGGCCCGGTGGCATAAAAGGCCTGTCCGGCCCTGCTAGATTGGCAATTCCGCCCCGAGGCCAGACTAATAGTAGATTAGGAGCTATAAAGACAGCAACAACCTACCATAGCAATTCATGGAAAGACCACTCATATGTTTGGATGAAAACGTATTTCCCTAGGGACTCAAACATCCGTACAAGGAGAAGTTAGTGTTCAATTACTGGCACTAAAACATGCATTGTTATTGCATAGTTACAAGTACGGGGAGTATAATTCGATTAAATAAATGCGATGTCATCAAGAATATGATTGCTATCAGTTTCAATAGCCCCAGGAGAAGATTTGTGAATGACAAGCTAAGGCTAAGACCCTCATTACTATTGGCCCATAAACATCTTAATTTCTTCCCTTTCCCACATTTGCCGCTACTGGGGTTCCTAGAGTGTCTGGTAAGGGGAATGGGCACTAAAAGATTTTGAAGCACATCAAGTTGAAACTGGACTTACCAGGACGATTCCCACATACTTTTCGACATTATGCCATTTGTAGACACTGCCGGCTTGCAGCGCGTGAAATCTCCAGGTGGAATGCCGCTGAGTAGCGGTATTCCTGCTACACTGATGATTCCAATGGGCCTGGTAACTCCCATAGTTGTGAAGTCACTAGTGTAAACATCAGTGGGGCTTAGGCCTCTGGTTCAAGAGGGCCATACCTGCTTGGCTACCACACATGTATGAAAGATGGGTAACATATTCAGGACTTTATTTAATCACTCTGAAGGCCACTTTCCTGATGGATGTAGCGGAAGCATCCGGAGGTCACGGTTAGTATTTTTGTACCTACAACACGCCTTGCACATCTGGAGCACCCCCCGTGCTTGACTCATCGTGATCTAGCTAACTCTTAAAATAACTGTGGTTCTGATTCTGAGAAGTAACAAACGAGTCTGTGCATTTAACCTGCGTTAGAACACTGAATATTATGTTTGTCTGATTCACATTTGGTTTTCTCACTCCCCAGTCCTGATGAAGACCCGCCTCTGACGCATAATATGCTGCGCTTCCACCTAGGGTCGAAACGTCGACATTGCAGTCTTACTAGTCCACACAGCTTCCTTGACCCTAATATAAAGTCACTTTTGGGTCGTGTATTCATGCATTAAGGAATGGACAGTATAATATATTAACCATTTGTCTTATGTGTCACCTATTTGTATAGTATATGTATAGCACTTTTTTCACTTATCACCACAAGTCACTTTTCTTGCACTTCAATCTCTTTATCGCCGTGTATTGTGTTGTTTTATTGATAGCCTCATTTATTAATATGTGTATATAATACCTTTACAATATAATTGTCATTTTTGACCAAAAAACATTTTGTCTTTGTGGTGTGTTCCGCATATTTTCGTTTGGTATTTGTAAAGTGCCATTGAAGCAGTAGTATTGGTTACTACTCGAAATTGAATGTTCAGGATATATTAATTACATTGAACAAAGAAATTGCTACTTCCCCGACAGAACCACTTTCTTACATATCATACATACCCAGGTTCTGAGGGACACAGGGTTACCCCATTACTGCTAATGGTATATAATTAAAAAGCGTTGGGGCAAGGACGCAGCCCTGTTTTAGTCCCCAGTCAGCGTAGAGTTTTTGGGAGACCGTATCCCCAGCAAATTTTTCTCTTACCCAGGTCCTGCTATAAAGTTAGATGAATGCGTTCAGGAGGTTGTATGGGATGTTCCAGTTTTTGGGTTTCTTCCATAACTTATTAAGGGAGACACCATCAAACACGGTGGAGTAATCCTCAAAGGATGCAAACACCGACATGTTGTCTTTTATGTTTGCTTGCCGTGCTATTTAGGATAGAGCAACTATGTTGTCAATTGTTGATTCACCTTTGTAGAACACGGTTTGGTAGAATGGTAATATCTCTTCTTACTCAATCCATCTGAATAGTTCTATTAGTAGAGTACTGGCAACCGATTTTCCTATTATAACCAGCAAGGCAATTAATCTTTCATTTTTGGGTCAGTGTTTTCACCATTCTTAAATATTGCCTGTAACAAGAGTCTCACCATGAGTCCTTTACATCTGCTTGCAGCCTGTATTCTGTGAATAGGATGGATAGGATTTCTGCCCAGTATGCCGGCTCCTCCTTAAACATACCTCCCAGGACTCCATGGGGGACAGGGGCCTCTTCCCTTCTTATCTTTTTTATGATTTCCATGACTGACGGCTTATCCTGTGCTTTGCATCCTTTAACCGTGGAAGGCTGTTTCATTGTTTGCTCTGTCTTATTATGCCGTGGTGTCTCGCCTGGATTTTCTGTGTATATATTTGCTACGTGGATTAACCATGCTTCCGCTGTCGCAGAGTTATTCCGGTCAGTTTTATTGTTCTGCAGGCAGTCAACGTATTCCCAGAATTGTTTCTGTTTATTGCTCTTGGATAGCTCATAGACTTTAATCCATTCTGCCAGCAGTGTGCTTCTGTTTTAACTTCCAAATGAGGCATTTGAGGTCCAGGTTAAGTTGTGTCCACTATCCTCCTGAATCAGGTGTTTGTGCTTTCTGGCTGACTTGTTTCGCCCACCTTAACTTGTGGGTGCAATCCCTTAGGCTTTCATTGTATTTCAAATTTAACCCTGGTTTCCTGTCCCTTTTGTATAGTTTCCTCCTGCCTCCCCCCAGGAGGGCGGTGCATGGATCTGTGATCCATTTGCCTCAATTGTGGAATGTGGGTGTGAAGTTTATGGTATTTCTCTCACTTTCTTGTTCGTTCTTCCACGCCCCCAGCTTGGCTCTGTTGCATGCGTTCCATCTGATCCTTCTCACCAACGTGTGGTCCTCTGCTCCCTTTGTGTGGCTGGTGATCTCTGTTTGTTCTCGTTGGTTGCCCTGTAGCTCAAATTCCACTTTGAGCATCACGTGGTCACTTATTCCATATCGGATAATTGAAAAATCTGACACAGATTGTTTGAGGTTGTTGCTTAACCAGGTGCAATCAATTGTTGTGCAGTTGTTGAAAGAGAACATTTTAGGTTAATTGGGCTGGGATTCCTTGGCCATGGACTATGTGGATGTAAATTTGTAGGCTTGTAGGAAGCTATTGAATCATGTTCTTTCTGCCAGTGGCTGCTGCCAACCAATTCAACTGGTGAGGCACTGACAGACACTGAAAAAACGCAGCAGAGCTTTAGGCTTAAAGCCAAAGCTCTCAATTGTGGTCCGTTTTAAGCAATGTTTATAATGGGCCATGATTGAGAGCTCTGGAGTTGAGGCTGAAGTCACTGCGAGTTTCTCAAGGTGTGTCAGTCAATACGCTAAAATAAATGTAAAAAGAAAAAAACTAAAAAATTCACTTACCTTCTGCCTGTTCCCTCAGTGCTCCTCCATCTCGTCGTCACCGTCCCCACCAACTCCCTGAGCCTCAGCCAACTCCCCTTTTCCAATCAAGATGCTGCTCTCATGCTGCACAGGCAGCATGACAGAAGGAGCACGATTAGCTTGAGCAGACTGGCTAAATGCTCACTGAGGGACTGCGGTCCTCTGCTTGCTCTCCACCCGGGCAGAGGATGTCCATCCCCTGCAGCTTTTTAATTATAAATTAGCTATTAAGCATCATTGAAATGCCAGCAATGCTCCAAGAAATAAGTTTGATGATGATATTTTCAACTCTGAAGTCTATGTTTTTTCCTTTAGTTGGGTGTACTGTTATTGGGGTATTGCTCTGTGGCCCTGGGTCGGCCACTTTTGACCTAGGAGCAGCTGTTGTTTCTGCACCCCATGTTGGGGATTGTGTGGTGCAGGCCCTCCCCTTGGATTTCTTACGTTGGGTCGGACATTGCTATTCTTCTCTGGGTTAGCCCCTCGCTTGGTCTATACAGTATGTTTAAGTTCTTGAAGCTAGGGATTGGTTGTGCCCTTGGTGCCGCCCACTTAGGGTGAACAAAGCAAACACAAGGAGATGATGGACGGAGCGCTGAAACTTTTCAGACACTCACCCCCAGTCACAGATCTTGGTTGAATTCATCATCATTCTTTAGCTCACTTTGCCACCTCAGTTCAGACCCAGCTAAATGCAAATCAGCCTTGACCCTGTGCCTCATGGGAACAGTCCAGCCCGAACTGCCAAGCCAGGTCTTCCCTGAACCGGAAACAAGCATCCTGGGACCGGTTTCTGGGTAACACCCTTCATCAGCCAGGCTAGCTTGAATCCAGTGGCAAAGTGAGCAAGGGACCGACGTCTGGGCATACCCTGCCAACTTAGGGCGAACAAAGCAAACACAAGGAGATGATGGACAGAGCGCTGAAACTTTTTAGACACTCACCCCCAGTCACAGATCTGGGTTGAATCCATCATCATTCTTTAGCTCACTTCACAACAGACCTTGTGCAGTCTCTCTGTTGTTATAATGTCCCTTTTGTGGTCGTACTAGCCGAACCAGCACATGGGGGTATTTTTCCTCCTTTATTTTTTGGACCGATATGCACTAGTCATTGAAGCATCATTTTTCCTACAGAACCATTTTTGAGAGGGCGGAATTTGTGGTTACTGTGTATTCTTGACTGTTATGCTTGGTGCCTACTTCAAATTGCATATATAGGAGTTCTTCACTTGTTATTTCTGTGACCATGACAAGATCTGGCCGGCAAACCAGTGCTCGGGCTTGAGTGGCTACCGATCTGCTGGTGGGTTGGTGTGCCCGTCTGTGCCCCGTGACCCTCTGCCTTATGGGGTGGTGGCAAGTACTGGTGGCTCCCAGCAGATCTGGACCTCCAAAGGCGTTTCCTTGCTCCCTGAACCGGCGATCATCACGCACCAATGCGATACTCTACAAGGTGGTCCGTGATCTTTGGGTTCAGCGGACGGAACGGCTCCTTCTCTCACCAAGGATTGCAGACTCAGCACTGCGGTAAGCGCCCCTGGGGTCTAGCGTCCCTCCCCACCCCTGACCGTTGCCATCTGTTTCAGCACAACTGCAATGCAACGTCTTCTTCTCTTGGCTCCTCAAGCATTAATGGTTTTCCCCAAAGACTCTCCATGTGGCCCCTCTTCCTACACTGCCGGAGGTCTGCTGTGTCAACGTGCCTCTACCCGCAACTGGTACATATCTTGCCCCGGAGGTTCAGCTGTGTCAACGTGCCTTTACCTTCAACTAGTTTACTACCCCTCGCCCTGTCCTCTCCTTTCACCTTTCTTACTTATGTCTTCCCCGAGCTATGTGCCCTCTCCTCCTTCTGCTTCTACACGCCGTTACTACACTCCCGGAGCTCTCCTCTTCCCTCCACCATCCTCACCTCACCCTCTCAATTTCATAACTATGTTGACCAAACAAGTGAAGATTGGAGCCAACTGCTTCAAGATCATTTATCCCCCCAATTTCTCCAAAGCATCAGTAAAAAGGCTCAAACATAACACCCTTTGAACAATTTCCTGATTCCCTTTTCTTTGACCAATACCATAGCGGTCGATATGGGAGGCTCAAAACTGCCCTCATTTTCTTCACGTATAACATCTCAACCTGGACCACTATCTTCAATAACTCCTTCAATGTTACTTCCCCTCCTCAATCCCACACGGGCACCAACTAAAAATCTCCCCTTCAACTTGTTTCAATGTCTCGCTCACCATCTCACTCTATAACAACGGCATGGTCTTCATTCAAGCTAAAGACACTTGCCTCTCTTTTCGACCACCCATCTCCATCCCTTCTCTCCATCCCTGGCACTTCGATCCCTCCAGACTCTTCAACTAACTCCTCCCTCAATTCTCTCTCCCCCCCCTACCCACATGGACACTAAAAGGCAGCTCTCCCAAGAGGCACAGCCCTCCCCCCTGGCAGACCCGTTTCCCCTCTTTCTCCCCTGCTTCCCCTCCTCCCAAACTCTCCCTCTCCAACTGGGACATTACCGTCAACACACCAGCCCAGCCAATGGCCAGCACTCTCATTTACCCCTCCGTACCATCCTGGAATTCCAAATAAAACTCCCCCCACCAGGTTAATCACCCCCATATCCAATCCATTTTTCCAGCAGCCTGACTTCCCAGCTCACATAGCGACGTTTCCACCATATGCTCTCCCTTCTTTTCCACCCCACCCTTCTTCCTCCACTCCACTCCACTCCCTCTCCCTTTAACCTGAATCCTGCGCAAACCCCTGCATCTCTCTTCACCCAACCCATCTCTCCAGGAATGCTGCTCGACCCACTATCCCCTTATGGTAACCTCTATCTTTCCGCTACCCCTTCCTCTAGCCTAGAAGTACCATACTTTTTCTACAACTACCCTCCGGGTCAATCTTCCTCATCCTTCTTGTTTCCGGCCCCCATACACTCACTTCTCCCAGACCATGTGCCTTCTCCACCCCTTCCTCTTTTCTCCTCCCCCGACCTCCTGCCCTTTTGTGACTCCCTTCTTTCCCCTCCCCTAATCCCATCCTCCAACCACAGTCCTCACCTTTCTCTTCCTCAGTTAGAATGCAATACTTCTATTTTGTTCAATGTATGTCAAGATAATTTTATCTCCACCGCAGCTGCACCAACAATCACTACCAATCAACATCACTTGACGAGTCTCCCTCCACTCTATATTCCTACACCCCAGCACACCTTCTCCCCCCATCTTTGCTCACCCTCTCAAGTTGAACTCCCTCCTGAACCCATCGAGCAAATTAACATTCCTTGCCCAGCTCTACTCTCCTTAGAAAATAAACTAGGATATCTCATCTACTCTATCTCCCAGCTTGAAGCTACCATCTCCCACCTAACTGCTAAAATATCTACTTTACCCAACACCCTACTCCCCTGGCGAGCACTAACTTCCCCAAACTCCTGAGGAGTACCCTACTTCCACATCCCAAAATAGCTGCACACAAAATTTGTCCCCAACGGACATTTCCAATTTGTTGGCTGGCTACAATACTTCTAACTCCATCCCCCATACCTTCTCCTCTCCAGCTAACTCTAATCATTGCACTATACCGACCATTTCCGTCGCCCGAACCAATCATTAGCCATTTTCTACCCAGGCACCAACATTCAGGAACATAATCCCGATCGCCCCTAAAAGCCCTGACACCCCCTTCACCAAAACAGTCATTTCAGAGTTGCGCTGTTTGCTTCACAACTGCAGATCTGCAAGTAAACACAAGCTGGAAATTTCAGACACCATCAATCTTCACAATCTTGAAATACTTTTCCTCACTGAGACCTGGTTCCACGACGCCTCTCATACTACTTTTGAACTTCTGCTCCCCACCGACTATTCCATTATCAGAAATGATAGAGAGGATAAAGTAGGGGGAGGCGTTGCATTTATCTTCAGAAACTCCTTTCAATTTAAGGTTTTTCCCAATCAGCTCTTTCCGCACCTTCGAATGCCTTTCTCTGGAGCTTCAAGTACAACACTTCTCCCCTTTCAGGTTTCATGCCATTTATCACCCGCCTGGTGACTGCTCCACCTTCACAGAGGAATTTACTGACTTTGCTAGCGACCAATACTCACAAAGCTACAAACAGATTTTTCTTGGAGACTTTAATCTACACTGGGGCTCTCTGGGAGATTCAGCTGCCAACAGGCTTGCCACATTTAGGAAATGATCTTGTTCAACACTGCACAAAACCAACACACTCTAAGGGCTCGATTATTGACCTTTTCATCTCCCAAGTAGATATGCTGACTGCTGTTGATACTATACCAGTAGACTGGTCTGACCACTTCCTCGTCCCCTTCTCACTGCACCTATCTTACTCTGTAACCCTTGGCCAACCTAAAAGGACTACTACCTGGTTCCATAATATCAAAAACATCAACCTTGACATTCTGTGCAACTCAGCTATGATATCACTTCCAATCTTTGACCCCAACTCTGATGTCAATGATCTTACCACCCAATGTCTCACCAGTCTTTCAGTCGTAATTAAAAATGTTGCTCCACTACAAAGTAAAAAGAAAACGCCCACTCCTTCTGCACCATGGTTCAATAAATCCACCTATGAAGAAAGAAAGAACTTGAGGTACCTGGAGAAACAATGGAGACAATCTCCTTCCACCATTAATCTCTCCAATCTCCGTTATGCAAGATAGCGCTACCACAAACACATCTTCTGTGAAAAAGCGATGCACTTCAAAACCCTCCTCGACTCTGCCAAGAACAGACCTAAAGAGCTATTTGACCTTATCAAACGTACCAACATCTCTCCCTCAACCATCAAATTTGTTGACCCTCCCAAGAAAGCATCAGAATTTGCACTATTCTTCGATGAAAAAGTGAAATCGCTTGTGGATCAGGTCACTCACTCTACCCCCCTTGAGGACCGCAAATCCATAGTCTTGTGGCAGAACTTTGACGTCATCACCAAAGATGCCCTTCTCAAAATCATTCTAGAAACAAAACCTTTTAACCATTCTATTGACCCCATCCCTAGTGGCATTCCAATTGACTTCTACACCTACACTCTCTCCTACTGGACCAGTCTGGTAAACCTCTTCCACAACCAAGGCTTCCTTCCTGTTGCCCTTAAAACAGGACAGGTTACCCCACTTCTCTAAAAACCCTCTCCTGATGTCAATGACCTCAACAATTTCCGCCCAATCACCAACCTCCCTTTTCTTGCTAAAACTACTGAAAGTTGTGTAGCGAAGCAACTTTCCCAACATATCAAGGACAACAACCTTCTTGACGAATTCCAATCTGGTTTCATTCAAGGCTGCAGCACTGAAACAGCCCTGCTACAAATGTTCGATGATGCCTTGCGAGCACTTGACTCTGATGAGTCTTGTCTCCTGATCCTTCTTGACCTATCCACAGCCTTTGACACTGTAAATCACAACACTCTTCTGAACACTTTAAATCTAAGAATGGGTTTTGAAGGCACAGTGCTCAAATGGTTTGAATCTTTCCTCTCGTGCAGATCTCAGATGATCAAAATAGCAAATTGTCTCTCTACATCAATGGCTGTAGGACAAGGCGTCCCTCAAGGCTCGATCCTCGCACCCACCCAGTTCAATCTTTACATGGAACCGCTGGGAAATTTCCTAAAAAAATCTGGGACCCGTTATCACCTCTATGCTGATGACACCCAAATCTACCTTAAGGTGTCCTCCGCACATGACATCTCATTCCTCAACACCACTCTCAACTCCATCCAAGATTGGATGTCAACTCATCAACTAATTCTGAATCCTTCCAAAACAGAATTCCTTCTTCTCTCTACCTCACTCTCTCCTCCTCCTGTTAAATCATGGATGGACAATCTGAACATACTTAACAACAAACCTATCATTGCTGACAGCGCCAAATCCCTAGGTGTCATCCTAGACCAAAGGCTCAACCTACATTCTCATATCAATACCATAGCCAAGAATGCACGTTACCAACTGCGCCTTACTCGGGGGGTTTGGCGTTTCTTTCCTGAGCAAGACCTAAAAACTTTGGTCGAATCATTGGTTTTCTCCAGATTGGACTACTGCAACTCTCTCCTTGCTGGCCTCCACAAAACCCACCTTTCCCCTCTAAAATCCATCCGCCATTCAGCGGCACGTTTCATATATGGGGCCAAAAGAAATGATCACATCACACCCATACTGTTTTCTCTTCGCTGGCTTCCCATCAAAGCTAGGTCAATTTAAAGACTGCTTGTATCATCCAAAAAGCCTTGCACACAGTGGCGTAGCTAGGCACTCTGCCGCCGTGGCGGTCCCTGTCTTTTGCCGCCGCCGCCCCTAAAACTCGCACGCTTCCACTCATCGCTATCTGGCGTATAAACTGGCGGCACTAGACCACCACGCAGTGCGGAAAACTTACTACTGGAGCCTCCTACTTTCAAAAGGGAAAGATTTATGGCTCAATCCATCTCAGGCAATGTGGCTAGAATTTGGAACTCGCTTCCTCCAATCCTCTGAACCATCGCCTCTATCCGGACTTTCAAAACAGATCTTAAAACTCTTCTCTTCCAAAGACACTTCCAGGATTAATTCAATCCATTCATGACCCTCACGGCCGCTTGGCATTTACTTGAGCTCAACTTTGTAAATATGCATTCTATATCTGAATTAACCTAATTTTGCCACCTTTAATTTTTTTAAGAATCCTGATTGTATATGTAACTTGTTAGTGTGTAAATTTCCTTGTGTAACTTCCTTGGTTCTATTGTAAAGCGCTCTGACACCTTTGGGTAAAGCTTGTGCAATATAAAACTGCATTAAATAAATAAATAAATAAAAAGGACCTGAGGGAGTTGAAGGAGCTGAGGCAGAAGCAGGTACAGGCACGGGCCACAGCATCTTGGCATCCTCGCCGAGTCTTGGTCGTGTTCAGATATGCCCAAGTCGCGTGAGCCAATCCTGGTAGCATGCTTTAGGTTGCACGTGTTTCGTAACCTTTGTGAGCCAGCCCTATATGCTTTACGTTAGAGTACTGAAGCCCTGATGTAGGTTTACTCGTTGTGAGTCAGTGCAACACTTTTTGTTCCTCGCCTGTGCGTTGCGCTGTTAAACTGCGAACAATTCAAGTCCTGCAATGAAAAGGGTAGCTTCCAGTCCTGCCTTTTCTTTGCTTCTTTTACGAGTCTACGGATGCGCACAGCGTTACCATGGCAACTGATAGGTGTTTTGCATTATATGTAGGTTATGTTTACAACAAATTGTTTCATGTAAAGGAGCTGCATTTGCAGGAAGAGGCACAGGAGCAGGGAAAGCGGTGGTGACGAAGTAGGAGAAGGAGTAGTGTCCGTAGGAGTACACGCAGTAGGAGAAAGGGAGGAGAGTTACTGCGAGGCGTCACGAATTGCACATACCATTTTAAATACATGTGTACATTTTTGCTAACGTTATCACACTTATACTTGTACCCAGAGCTTTAAGTCGGCCAGTGCCGAGACGGGTCCCTACCGGGCTCTCCATTTTTACTCTCAGGGTGAAAAAAAACAAGCATTTGTAATGCAATAGGTCTCGCATTTGCGAGAGTTTAAGCTATTGGCATTGTAAACGACAATGCCTTTTATTTATGTTTTAAAAACCAACACGTAAATAAAAGGCATTGCCATTTACAATGCCAATAGCTCAAACTCTCACAACTGCGAGACCTATTGCATTGCAAATGCTTGTTATTTAGTGCTGCGTGCCACACGTGCCATTTCTAAATGCCTGTAAATGCCATGTGTTATTGTTGCCCAATTTAAGACAGCCTAGGTACCTTCACATCACCGCAGGTTTCAGCGACGAGCGTTCAACTCTCTGAACCATCTTTCCAGCACTCATTCTTTTACAAATTAAGCACTGACCAATATCTACTAATACTTGCATCAGTGACCTCAATGTGTCCCCTTTACGGTGTCAGCAGTTAACACGCCGAATGATACCACTGAAAATTCCACAAGGGTTGAAAAGCAAACTGGAACATGTTATTTAAAAAGTAAGAACGGAGGGATTTGTGATAAGTGAAATACTGACCATAGGTATTCTTGTGTCCTTTGCTGGAAGTCTGTGGTAGGATCCAGGGTGGATTGGGGCAAAGAGGTTGTCGTTGGCCTGCTTCTTTCCAAACAGCCTGGTCAGGGTCCCGGATTTGGAGTGGGTCTTCTTCATGGCGTCGGGTGCTGTGGGCCGGACCTGGGGTGCTCCGGGCCTGCTGCTCTAGCAAGCAGGGCTCGAAGTCAGGGTACCACGCGGGTGGACGGCGTCCCCCCACTTATTTTACCGGGAGCTCGATAACTGGAGCAAATGGAGCCACACATTCACTCTTTGGCCTCTCTGGGGGGAGATCGGAGCTCATTCAGAACGCTGCTCACGCGCTGGCTTCTCTGATGCAATCGCATCTAAGGGGTGAGCGAGGGGAGGCAATGAGTCTGATGGTGCAAGCCACCTTTCGTGACGTTACTTCCTGTTTGACGTCAGCGTCCCCCCACTTCTTTTTTTAGGACTTGTGGCCTGCTAGCAGGGCATGCTGCGGTACTGGGGCTCACGGCGGCTGTGGCTGTAAACTGACTGGCGCAGGTGGAACGCGTTGGGCTGGCCCACGGGGGGAGGAGAGCCAGGGAACACCCAGCCCTCTTCCTGCAAGACTGAAACTCGCACAGGTAGGACGCCTCTCTCCCAGGGATCTACCCTGCCCTTACCGAAGACGAAACTGCCCTCCTCTCGGTTAGAGCTGTGAAGAGGAGCTGCTGCCCTGTCTCACCATCTGCTGCCAGAGAGTGGACTTTGCCGGAGGGTGACGCACCAAGGAACACCTCCGTGAACATATTTCACAGGTTCTGCAGCACTGCCCTGCAAATTCTATCCGCAAAGCACGAACAGACTGTCCCTACGGAGAGGAACACCGACAAGGGTGCTGCTGTGCTGTGTTGTCCCACAGATTCTCGGAGGGTAAATGTACTACAAGCAATGTCAAAATGGCGTGTAAACTGGGGTTCTGTTATACAAATCCTGGCCCCGCAATGGCTACACACCGTCGCTACTGCAGGTTGGAAATAAGGCTGTTCTTGGTGTGCTGCTGCCCTCTCACAGAGCGCCTGGCCTTTCAGAGTGTAGAAATACCATGGCAACTGTAAGGGTGAAAGTAACAAAGGTGCTGCTCCGCTTTGCACCACGAAAGCCCTGGTAACATGAAAGGTAAACTGGTGCTCTTAAAAATCCTGCCCGGTACAATGAGGAAAAAAACACAAGTGGAAGCAAGAAGAGGATATATGGTTACTCCTGCGGTGATGTGTTGTCCCTCAAGTGCACCTCCGTGGTCAGCCTGTGAGGTGCTGCTGTGCGTTAGCACGTGTGCTTCCATGTTGGTTCCCTAGTGCTGCTGCGCAGTAGCGGCCCGTGGTGGGAGTGCTGCCGGGCGCTGGCGGGGGCGGGTGAGGGTTAGGGTGGGGGGTAGTAAAGTACGGAATATGGCTGAATAGAGGTAAGTAGACATATAAATAAATAAAACGAATTTCGTTGCGCGCGCTACATCGCCAAATGCGATGCAGCGCGCGCAGCGAAATTCGTTTTATTTATTTATATGTTTACTTACCTCTATTCCGCCGTATTCCGTACTTTACTACCCCCCACCCTGCCCCTCCCACGCACCACGTCACCGCCCGGCAGCACTCCCACCACGGGCCGCTACTGCTGCTGCGCCGTGTTTCAGTACATCAGTACAGGGCTGGACGGAGCAGAGCAAACAAGCGCCATTACTCATCAAATTTAAAAACACACAAGCCTGGCTTCCGGGCAGTTTGTAGCAGAGTTTAAAAACAGACAGGTAGCTGTTGACTCTAAGATCCGTCCTTCTGAGGCGGAAGGCGCGTAACAGGCAGTGATCCCGCGTTGCGATTAAACACCCAAGCAGCAGACAGGTTACGCGCTCATTCCTGTCGGTTTACTTCGCTCGCCTTACCTTTCCCCTAACCACACCCTCTGTGTAACTACAGCAACTGCCTGGGCCACATTCTTAGCTGCTATCGCGGCCTTCTCACAACGAGGCATGCATTGTTAACAAACACAGGACACTTCATAAAACAAGCATTTTCAATGCAATACGTTCAATTGCATTGCAAAAGGTTACGTTTAAAACTGAGCGCGGCGCCGCTTCAAGGACACGGCGCTTGGTTTCTTTTTTTTTTAAACTTTAACACTGAGCGCAGTGTCCTTGAAGCGGGTGCTGCGCTCAGTGTTAAAGTTAAAAAATATATAAAGAAACCGAGCGTGGTGTCCTTGAAGCGGCGCCGCGCTCAGTTTTAAAGTAATAAAAAAAACAGAGCGCGGTTTCTCTGAAGTGGACGCCGCGCTGAACAGAAATGTAAAATATAAATAAATAAAGTGAGCACGGTGTCCCTAGCGGACGCCGCGCTCATTAAAGTAATAAATTAAAAACATACAATTTAGAGCGCATAGCGCTGCAGCCGCCATTGTTCCCATCAGCGTGTGTCCAGTTTCAAAATAGTGCTCACCCACCAGATAAAGCCCACCGTGTAACGCCGCAAGTAAACGATCGAGTCCGGATGGGCGGCCCCAAAAGGAGACAGGGCGGTAACAAAGAAGCCTCATTTCCAACCACACGCCAAAGTTTAACATAAACGATGACGCCAGCCAACCAGAATGATGGGCGGGGCTTAAACTCCACTTCTGAAATCTCCTCGATTACAATAATCCTCGCAGAGCGAGCAGCGCATGCGCGCTGCAACGCAGATCTGCGAGACCTAAAAAAACTGAACTCTGCAAAAGTAAAACCAGTCACCGCTTTTGATGTAACTTCAAAGAGTCTCGTTTGTCAGTTTTATGTAGCGCAAACTCGGAGGTTTTACATGAGCATCAGTTACATTACACAAGGACATATTCATTTCTTTGAATCACAGAATGTTAAGCCGACGTCAGGCTCGAACCTGCTTTTGCAGCTCCAGCCTTACCCCACAACCTCGGCCGCAAGAACTGAAGCATTTTCAGTATTCTATACACCTAAGCCATAGTTGTTGCTTATTTATCTTATGCAACTTACAACCATTGACAAAGCCAATAGTCCTGTCTTGTTGTAGGGCTAATGTTACTTGTGTTATATATCTGGATGAATAGACAGAAGCAGCAAAATACCAGTGGGGCAGCACACTATGGTAAGTACAGATTTTTAGCTTAAGTGTTTTAGCCACGCCCTTAATTACATCAGCAACGCCCCTTTGAGAGACGCCCCAGTTTTTGCATCCCACTTAAAGCCCTGCTTGTACCGAAGCTACTGTTAGTGATGAAAAACAAACAAACTCTAGTGACAACAAATACGAAGACAGTGTTGCATTTGTAATCACTATTAATGCTTGTGCAACAGTGTCCCTAGCAGAATCGCGGCAAACATGAACCGAAGCAGCCTACATCAGTCCCCGGGTTTCCATGTCCAGTGGCCCAGGTGATCCGCTCTGTATGAAAAAAAGTAAAGAAATAGAAGTGTGTTTTTTTAGTTGTGATATCGATGTTCTCAGATCGTGTTACCTTCGGGGACAGCAGCTGCTGATAACGCGCCTTTTTCCTGAGCGACTTTTGTCCTTGACCACAACAAGAGTTTTAAAAGGTGGCATCGAGGCGCTCATCAGATAAACAATTCATAGAAAAATGATGATAAAAGATGCAGCCACATTTTAGGCTCGAATGGTCGGGCCCGAAGGCTCACTTGGAAGCGTAAAATACAATTTGTAAAAACTGAAGAGGATATGTTTGTTTTCAGCCCTTTTAATCTGTGGAGCACGCCCAATGAGAAACATAATCTCCTTTTCCGCACAACATATCGCGGGACGCTGCTGTTTTCTGTCTTTTCATGCAAAAGTGATCAAATCCCTCTTGGTGAAAGATGGCATTTGTAAAGGTCACCTTGGATTATTTCAGAGTGGAAACGTCCATGTTGTGTATAAAGTACGTGTTTACACTCGCGCAGTTGTGGCTACAATGTGTGTGGCTTGTTATGCCTGCAGAAGGAGGTCCCTTTAACAGCACTCTGACATATTGTCATGTCGTGACATATTGTATATGGCCTGTCGTGATCAGTCGTGAAGGCCTGTCGTATTCGACTGACAGGCAGGCGTAATAGTTGACGAGGATGAGGAGTTTGGTGCGCAACTGCTTAACTTTGAGTTCGGGTTGGACTCAAGGGCTACTAGCCCAAATCTGATGCTAGCCAAAACGCATTTGTACGCGAAAGTTCAACTTAGCAGCTGAAATGGCTGATTTGCAAGAGAAAACAAATGTTTGCAATTTAAACCAACATGAATTTGCAGTCGTAAATCAGTTATTTAGGCAACATATTATATGGGAGTAAAGAGCGGGAATGGGCCCTGGAAACAGGCGAATAGCCACTAACTTGTGAGTTTGTCGGTATTTAGGAAGTCTTGCAAGACCTAACCCCACACACGAAGCAGTCAGAGATTTACTCCTGTCAAGGGCAGGAGTAACTCTATATCCAGGCTGGGACTGAGGAGGCAATGCCCTCACAGTTGGAAGGGATGTAGAGGAAAGAGGTTCTTCATCATCAAAAATAATTTCCTGGTGAAGAAAAGGAAAAAAGCTTTCATGTGCAATTTGGCTTTCACTAAACACTTATGGATGAGTAAAAGTGCGCCATATACATATTCAAATGCGTGTTAATAGTTATCTATGCAAGTACTCCTGGAGAACTACCAGTAGCTTCCCAGGAGCACTCCTGGAATTTTATGTGAATTGAAAAGTATATATCCACTCCAAATATAAGTGTTTGCTTAAGGGAGTACTTAGTTGCACCAATTAATGAGTATGCAAGAACTTTCAGGAAAGACCACAGGGTAGCCAGACGCTCACCTTCATGACCTTGTCTATTATCTTATTTGTAAGCAAAGAGTATACTTGTAGGGCTGCCATATTCGTTCCCCACTGCACTCTTCTTTGGTCCCATCCTCAGAGTACTTAGTTGCACCAATTTATGGGTACGCAAGAACTTTCAGGAAAGACCACAGGGTGGCCAGACTATCACCATCACAACCTTGTGTATTGTCTCATTTGTAAACAAGAATAGACTTGTTGGGCTGCCATACGCTGCCCCCACTGCACTCTCCTTTGGTCCCATTCTCAGAGTACTTAGTTGCACCAGCTTATGGGTACGCAAGGACTTTCATGAAAGGCCACAGGGTGGCCAGACGATCACAACCACAATCTTGTCTATTGTCTCATTTGTAAACAAGAATTGACTGCGTCATTGGCTGCCCCAACTGCACTCTCCTGTGGTCTCATGGTGTGCTCCTAGGTCTTCCTTGATGACATCGCTTGACAAAATGATTGAGGCCATTTCCTGATGCTGTCTTTAAATTCTGATGTTGTGAAGATGAGGGCACAGAGTCAGGGTTGAATGAGACCCTAATGTTTGTATTTAGCAAGTGTTTTGGATTAATTAAAGTTGTGAAAAAATTAACAAAAAAGCAACGCGCATCTGTACATTTTTTAATCTTGACTCATAGAATGAGGACTGATGGAATTTCGTGACTGTAATAGTACCTATGAGTGATGAAGAACTACACCCAGGGCAGATTTGTGCCCATTATGAATTGAGGGTTAGGAGTAGAGACAAGTGTGTCTGGGAGACGGTGCTGCAAAATGCAATGTACAACCACACAGTTCTCAGTTTCTGGATATTTACATTATAGGTAAAGTTTCTCACCAGGAAGCACATGGACCTTTACTCTTGACGAAATTACAAATACGTGATTTTTGAGCTTATATATGGGAAAATAATACACTATACTTGATAAGTTTTCCCTAAGGAAAAAAACAATAAAAAGAAATATACATACAAATGCACATTTCTGCATCTGTTACTCATGCTGATACTTTAGAAATTATGGTATATTTTGCAAAATTAGACTACTTGTGTAAATCTAAGACTTCAGTACATATCCGACATTGTTTCTTCGATTCTATTTAAATCCTATAAAAGTCAGAAATGTGAAAATATAAGACTAATATTACAGGAATAGATTTTCCTACTTTATAAACCCCTGCTTTGCAATGTGGATCCAGCATTGCTTTGGTGATTTTCATGACTGTAAAGATAAAGGACCCCCTGATACTGGTTTGACCAGACGTGCAGGCGTACGTGTGTGGTATCCATCCACACAATTTGTTGTTCCCATCCAAACATATACCGCTGTGATTGTTTGGCTCTGGCAATGTGCTCTGCAGTTCATTAGACGTATATACTCCTTTATACCCAATCATCCTGGAGCTCAGCAGAAGAACACTTATATGATCTTTCTTGTGGCAACCAGGCCCAGAGTGAACCTGCATTATTGACATGAAAACAGAACATATATAAAAAGAGTGAGACCTCTGCCGGACTCTAGACGGCCATCCATTGTGGGCGGTCCTGATTATCATTTGCATTTTAAGCCCACGGCTATTCGCATCACTATTAGAGTATACCTGCATCTGGGGTGGCTTTCCTGAAGAAGGCATGTATATGCCGAAACGCGCCTAAATGACATGAAACCACCCGGGAATTGCAATCGCTTCATGACACAGATATATTGTATTATGTTCAAAGTCTAATCATGAGACTTAAGTTTGTATAATGCTGAGACAACTATCTATATTATCAAGTGTCAATGTATACAAATCTGTCCAGTATATTTCTGTGTAGAGAATCAGTCAATATGAAAATACACAAAAATTTGGACTGATTAGTATGAATGAGCAGATAGATGAATGTGGCATGTATGTGGTTTGCTTTTACCTTTGAATATGAATTCTACTTAAATTATCAATCCTAAATGGTATTTTTGTACATTTCTATCTAGGTGTTTGTCTGTTCTCTCCTCCTTCATTTCTTTTGTGTTTATTTTGTAAAATGTGTTGAAGTTGCCCTAGGAGTTTCACAGTTTGGTGATTTTCATGCCACTCTAAACAGGGCTTTAAGTAAGATGAAAAATATATATGGGGGGGTCTCTATAAGGGGCGTGGCCTATGTAATTAAGGGAGTGGTTTAAACACATAAATGACATTTTAGTGATTTCTATAGTATGCCACCTGGCCTGTATTTTGGTGCCTCTCTGAGTTTTCTGTTATTGCATCTAGATATATAACACAACAACTGACATACATCTAAAACCAGCCATGACTATTGGCTTTACCAATGAATTTGTTGTAAATAATTAATATTGAAAATGTTTTAATTATGAAACTATGAATTAAACATTAATGATGCCTGCAGAAGGGGTAGTGGTCTTCACAGTGTCTCAATCACTCCTGTTTTGTTCACTCAGTGTTAGACATGTACGCCCTTTTTCTCTCCACATCTCCTCCATCCATGTTACACTTCACCTCTTTCCTCTTCAGCACCATTTTTTTCACTCTCTCCTGAATGCACTTCCTCGCATCTCCTTTACTTCACTTCCCCCCAAACAAACAATGCACCCAGTGGCGTAACGAAAGTTTAAGGGGCCCCCCTGCAATGTACATGGAGGGGCCCCCGCTCCGGATTTAATCTGCAGATTTGAGTACTGTGCTGAGGGGGCCCCCTGCAGTTCGGGGGCCCCCCGCACCGCGGGGGATGCGGGGGCTTATGTTACGCCCATGAATGCACCCACTCACCTGTAAGCACTGCATTTTATTTGACTTTCGACTTGTCAGTATCCTGACAACTGTGTACCTCCTTCACACACATTGGCACAGAATCAAAATTGCAACTAGAATATGTGATCATTGTGCTGTGCGCTCTGCAGAGAGGCCAAGGATTGGATGATCATCTATTCAGACCACCATTCTGACTCACAGACAGGCAATGTCAGAAGCTCATACTGCCTTCAGCCCAGAGACATTTTAAGGCATGGGCAAAGTGGGTTCTGGACCAGGGCCCCAGCCTCTCTAGGGGCCCCTTTAGAGCCAGCTCTGTTCTAAAGAGAGTTTTGTCTTGATAACCTTTAATAATTCTTAAACAGGTTGTTTTAAATACTGTTTACATTTAGCTTATTTTTAATGTGGTTGATGTGTGAGAGTGTATTATAGACATTTTGTAGAGAAATGCTGTTTATGTTTCATGCAACATCCATAAAAAAAGTTTCATTTAGATCGAAACATAACTTCACATATGAGAAATTGGAGGGTGTCACAGAGATTATTTGCAGTAACATTAGTAAACTGTTGCTGTGTTAAAAAAAATGTATCATGTCATTATGTCTGAATATTAGATGTAAACACATTTGGAATTTGGACGAGTGTGCCTTTGCTCTGTCAGTGACCTGGACAAAGAGGGCTTGAAAGAGCTGAAATTGGATCATAAATTCAAAGCTGTTCCGAACAGGGGCACCCTTAATATGTTTGACCCTTAAGATGTCCCTGTTTCAGCCTCAACTTCAGAGCTCTCAATCGTGGCTCTTTAAAAACACCATGGAGGTGACTCATTTCAAAGTATGAATATACAAGAGTAATATAGTAATTTGCTAAGCGACAAAAAAAATAAAGAAACATATCACCCTTCAAATAGCAAACATATTTATGAAACAGAAGATTAAGTAAAGCATGTTAGATATAAACAGGAACAACATGGATTACCTTCAATTTTTTTACAGTCATTCGTCAGAAATTGATCAGGTTTTTGACTGTAAAGTTAAGGACATGAATACAGGGATCGAAAGGGACCCGTTTCAATGTCTGGTTTTAATTACTATCGGATCTGAGACACGGACAGATTTGCCCCATTTAAAGCCCTGACTCTAAATACATGTTGCCATTTATTTATTTATTTATGCGTTTTTATATAGCGCGGACTTTACCCGAGGGTGTCAGAGCGCTTCACAATAGGAACAGTAACATTACATGAGGAGAAGGATACCAGTGAGCATAATACAAAAGCAAGCGTTACATTGCATGAGGAAAAGTGACAATCGTGCAAATAACAAACAAACCAGATACAAAAAGAGGTATACGTTCCAAGAGGAAAAAGTGACAGGTGTGCATGATACATGGGGTACAAAATACAAATAGAGGTATAATACTGCAGAAGTGGCAGTCATTCATAACACACTGGGAAGGCACTACTATAGGCTTGGAGTACAGAATTTCCTATAGTGGAAGAACTTCCTTGAGGTAGTAGAGAGGGCGTGAATTCAACAGGGGGTACATGGGGTACAAAATACATGATACATGGGGTACAAAATACAAAAGAGGTATAATACTGCAGTAAGTGGCAATCACTCATAACACACTGGGAAGGCACTTCTATAGGCTTGGAGTACAGACTTTCCTATAGTGGAAGACCTTCCTTGAGGTAGTAGAGAGGGCGTGAATTAACAGGGGACATGAAATGAAGGGAACACGCACATAAAATCCAACACAACACGCAAAGGTGAGGCATGAACAGGAAAAAGTACAAATTTACACTGACGAGCGAACTTCCTAGAGGGGCCTGAGAACGAAAGTATTAGTTCTGGAAGTGTCTTTGGAAGAGAAGAGATTTGAGGTCAGCTTTGAAGATCCGGGTCGAGGAGGTGACACGGAGCAGTGGGGGAAGCGAGTTCCAGATTCTCACCGCATTGCCCGAGAAGGATTGAGCCATCGATCTTTCCCTTTTGAAGACGGGGGGCTCAAGCAGAAACTTTTCCGCATTGCGAGAAGGGCGAGAGCCACCGGACAATTTCAATTTATTCGCCAGGTAACGAGGGGAGGACGTGTGTAAGGCTTTGTGTGTGATGCAGGCAGTTTTGTAAATAGATCTTGCCTCGATCGGAAGCCATCGAAGAGAGGACAGGATAGGAGTGACGTGGTCGCTTCGTTTAGACCCTGAAATGAAGCGAGCTGCTGAATGGAGGATGGATTTGAGAGGGGAGAGGTGGGATTTGGGTAGGCCCGTCAGAAGAGAATTGCAATAATCCAGTCTTGAGAGAACCAGAGATTGTACCAAGGTTTTTAAGTCTTTCTCCGGGAAGAACCGACGGATCCCCCAAAGAAGGCGCAGCTGGTACCATGCGTTCTTAGCAATAGAGTTGATGTGGGAGATTAGGTTGAATCTTTTGTCAAGAATGACACCTAGGGATTTAGCGCTGTCGACAATGATGGGTTTGTTGTTGAGAAGGTTCAGCTGATCCATCCAAGATTGAACAGGAGGAGGTGAGAGAGAGGTAGAGAGGAGGAGGAATTCAGTTTTGGCGGGATTCAGAATGAGTTGGTGAGCTGACATCCAGTTGTGAATAGAGTTGAGAGTAGAGTTGAGTAGGGAGAGATCGTGTGCGGAAGACACCCGTCGTCCGCATACAGATGGTAAAGGATCCCAGAATTGCTTAGGAGGTTCCCTAAAGGTTCCAGGTAGAGATTAAACAAGGTGGGTGCCAGGATAGAACCTTGAGGGACGCCTTGACCTACGGCCACAGGAGATGAAAGACTGTTCCCTATCTTGATCATTTGGGATCTGTCCGAGAGGAAAGAGGCAAACCATTTGAGCACTGTGCCGTCAAGTCCCATTCTCTGATGAAGAGTGTTGAGGAGGGTGCTATGATTAACCGTGTCAAAGGCTGCAGAGAGGTCTAGAAGAATCAGAAGACATGATTCCCCAGAGTCGAGTATATGCAGCGCATCGTCAATCACTTGCAGCAGGGCTGTTTCAGTGCTGCAATTTTGGATGAAGCCCGACTGGAAGACGTCGAGTGGGTTATTGTCCATAATATGTGAGGAAAGTTGTTTCGCAACACATTTTTCGGTGATTTTCGAAAGGAAAGGGAGGTTGGTGATAGGGCGGAAGTTGTTGAGGTCGTTCGCATCGGCGGAGGGTTTTTTTAGAAGAGGGGTGACCTGACCTGATTTGAGGGCAACCGGGAGGGAGCCATGACTGAGGAAGAGATTGACTAGCCTGGTCCAGTAAGAGAGAGTATAGGTGTAGAAATCGATGGCGATGTCGCTAGGGATGGGGTCAGAAGAATGGTTGGAGGGTTAGTTCCATTAGTACTGTCCTCTGCTGATTATTTTTCACAGAGCTTGTTTCCGTATTTACACAAACGTGTAGTAAATGTTTGGTTGCTGCCATTGCAAACCAGCAGAGGTTTAAAACCCATAGGTGAAATGTGTCACTCCTGTTCTTTCTGCGGATGAACACTGCCACAGAGAGGCCCGGTGTGCCCATTCCGTGACGTAGAAATGAATCGATGCACACTTGTGTGGTGGGCACATGCCTGCTTCCAAGTGGCCGCTTATTTCTATCAGCATTGCCTCAGTGTCTGAAATCCTGCTGGCGTACAAAACAGTGGCAGCTCACACCTTGGGGGCCAGAGCGTCAAGTAGGTGCAGGGAGTGGTAGCATCTGCTGGAGCTGGCTTGCTTCCGGTGGCCCTGGCTTTGTCTCCCTGCTCTGGTTTCAGGGGTCATAAATGCCGCAGGAAGGATACCCTCTTTGAGTCCGGTTCACTTTCCACTTCCGGCATCTCCCACAGTCCCTCTGCAGCAACTAGAAGCCTGTTGGGGGCCCATAGGTGCAACAGGAGGGTCAACCCATTGACTGTCACTGGGTTCAAAGTGGCTGGGTCATTTCCACGGCCCCTCACAGTTTGGTAATTCAATAAATATCCAGGCTCTCTACCATCATCCTATGAGGGAGGTCTGCTGTGGTTCTATGACGAACTTAATTTAGTATCTGTTCACGGGGAAGGCAATATTGTACATTTACAACGACTTTTATGAAAATAACAAAAACAACAATAATAATAATATTTTCATTATCGTATTATTATTATTAGTAACATCCTCATAATTATAATTTTATTATTAACGTATTCATATTGTTATTTTATTATGCTTGCAGTTGTTCCCAATAATATTCCTCTATTATTAAAGCTATTCATTTTATTTTTGTTTTTCTCACCCTTATGAATATTATTATAAGTATTGCTCTTATGTGCATTGCTGTAGATTCTATTGTCGTGTATCCCACGAAGCGCCGTTTTTCCGCGCAGTTTTTGTTCTCTCGTTATCTTGGCGCGCTCATTCTTTCCGTAAGGACCCTCTCGGCTGCCGTTTAGCTTTTGTTGTGCCAACGTGCCAGTCCCTCCCCCCGCCTCTCGAGCGGGATGTAGGGGGGCGGGGGCATTTGTGACGAGCGGCGCGTTCTATTCACGGCCGCCATCTTCTCTCCTCCTGCCCTCCAGAAGTCCCTCCTTCATGGAAGGTGACTGTCATGTTCTTTTCACCGAGGCAAAGAAGCAATTAGTCAGGCTTCTTGTCGGCGGGCACAATTCCTTTCAAAGTGGGACTTCGAAAGGCGTAAAAAGGGCGGGAGGGCGATGGCACCTTGTTCTGAACAATCTGTTGCTGCACAGAGGCTCGATTATCTGAACATGAATGCACTTGTCGTTGTCTTTAAAATAAAGAGTTTTTCCTTGTACATAAATATTTGGAACATTGCTATAAGTGTATTTTCGATTTGACAGCTGAAGACAGTAAAAATAACGTGATAATAACGAAAAGTCAAAATAATGAATCTGAAGAGTTCTTAAAATAACGTTTACAACGCTTTGAAAAATTGCCTGCCTTTATTGCAACGAATGACAAAAATATTTTGTATCTGTTAGTATAGGCGGAGACTTGCCAGTCCCAAGCTATGGACATTTTATGATGAACCAATCAGTGGCAACTGCACTGCATCTGCATCCGGTGGTACAAGCAGTGCACCTTCTCCCACAATCGTGCACATGCTCCCACAATCATGAGCATCTACTCCCACAATCGTGCACATGCTCCCACAATCATGACCACCTGCTCCCACAATCGTGTACATTCTCCCACAATCATGGACAGCTGCTCCCACAATCGTGCACGCTCCCACAGTCATGTGCACATGCTCCCACAAACATGCACATGCTTCCACAATCATGTGCACATGCTCCCAAGGCTAACTGAACTAAAGCAAACACTTTTGCATGTGCCATGCTAACTGAACTAAAGCAACCACTTTTGCATGTGCCTTTAAGCACAGGAAGCTGTAACTGCATGCGCTAATATAGTCTTATAGCCCGCTGCCAACGGCTGTACCGGTTAAAAGGCCCTAAACCTGAGCTATACAAGGAAGAGGGCCTTTAACAACTGGTATAGCCCGAGGCAGAATGGCTATAAGGCTATTAGAACATTTGACCCACTAAGGGTAGAATGTTCTGGATTCAAAAGTGATAAACATGAAGACAAACATTGAGATGTTGGAGCAGAAGGTTTATGCAGCCATTATTAGCCAGAAGTCACTACATTGTGTTCGATGCAACTCCCAACATTCCAGTTTTCTAATGAAAGAGATGTTTCACAGAGAAACAGTGATAAGGGGATACTGAGGCAAGAAGACAGCTAAAAAATGATTCACAAACACAAGGGCATGCAGTCTCGGGTGCATGTCCACGAAACATGGGACAGGGAGACACTGGAATAGTGAGACATTCACAAAGAGTGGCACATACATCTAGTCAATAACACATCTAAACAATGACACTGGAACAGTGCTAAACAGACAATGGTTTAGGGAGATGCTTGTGCATTGAGACATTGGCACTGGGACAGGGAACAACAATTTAGACAAGAACATATGTAAACAACAATGTTAGCCCTTGTACACAAATACTCTGAGGCTGTGACACAGGGGCACTGAGATAGGGAGAAACAATGAATCATTTTAAGGTCGGCAGACTGGAAGCAGTTGGAAATGATTCTGACCCGCCAAAGTACCAATTTCCATGACCCCTTAGAGGTGGGGGAACCACAGGGTTTCTGGCAGCAGGGCTTCTGATGCCTCTGCCAAAGAAAACCTCTCACAAGACGGTCCATATGTCACAATACTGTCAGATCATAGTGGTGGTTCCCTTGCCCAATTTGGGAACTTTCACTAGAAGTTCTTGCCAGGGACAGCCATGTGAGGTGGCTTGCCAGTCCCTGGCGGGGATATAAATAAAAATAATTTGCAGAGTGGGGGCCCCAAATATGTTGCCCGCTCGTCAAATTTCAAATCTTCAATGGGTTCACTGCACCGACTGCTCACTAAAGCCACAGAGATCTCGGCCTACCTTGCAGGGATCTATAAATTTGGTGGATGTACGTCAATCAGAGGAGTGGAGGCCTTATCACCTGCTGACATGGTGAGCTGGCGGGCCACCTGCCAGGGTCTAAATGACCCTGAGACACTGGGACAATGAGAGACAGACATTCTGCTCATACAATATCTTAATATGAACACAGGGACAGGTGGTCATAGGGTCCAGAACACAACAAATGGACTCTTCAACAGAGAGAAATGAAGCTGAGACAGGAACTCTTTGTGCCAAAAAGGCTCTGGGACATAAAGACCCAGACATTTGCTTCATAACATATCTAAAGACAGTCACAAGAACTTTGATATTTGATCATCGCAAAAGAGAAACACAAACATGGGATAGGAGAAGCAGACATTTCCTCTGTAGCATATTTAATGCAAACATAGGTTCAGTTGTAAACACGCACTGTAGTAGGAAAGCAGGCACACTGAGGCAGGGAGATTTTGAACCAGCATGGAAATACTAGGCTACTGAGACACTTGCACCAGGATACTGGATAAGATAGATAAATATGCAACAGATGCTGTTGTAGGAATACACAGAATTTAGAGTAGGAACCGCAGAAAGTAGACAGTGAGTCATGGATATTGAAATACTGACACACAAACACTGAGACACTTAAATGTAGTCACTTGATTAGGAGAATGCAGACCAAAGAACAGGTATAAACTAAGAGTGAGGCATTGAGAGATTGGATCAAAGAGACAAGGACAGAAAGTTCATATTAAATCTGAAGACGTACACTGGAACAGGGAGACTCTGAGTGACTGAAGCTTGGAGACTCTAGGACACAGTGACATGGAGAGCTCCCACAAAAACAGGGAGAGGGAGGCACTGACTATCAGGGATCTGGTTACTACCTGTGGGAAAAAAAATTCCTTCCCTTTTTTGAAAAATCCTTTGGTTTCTGGATGTCTGCTGTGGTGTGAGACCCCTAATGAAGTTTTAATGCTCTGTTAAGATGGGTTTGTGCACTCTATGTATAAACTGTATCTTTAGAATGCCACAATGCACAAAATCTAGAGTTGCAGCTGTATGTACATTTTCCTAGGTCCGAAATGTATAGCTTATGTCAGATTTACCTTTGATATATTCCTTAATATAATTTAGTAAGAAAATGCTTCTCTTCCTTAATGATATTTGCACTTTGAGCTGCCTCGATGGCTAAGTTGATTACTGTTGTCCAGGACCAAGCAGATCAAAGGCTCCAGTGAACAATGGTAACCCTTCCTAGAGATATGAGGTTTCTCCTACTGGAGAAAAGGAGTAGGGTGGGAAACCCCCTAACTAGCACCAGCCACTCCCTTCTGGTTATCGTAGATGAAGCACCCAGTGCTAACTCTGTGGATTGGTCAGACTTCTGGTTTTGCTGTCTAGCCTTTGGCACCCTTCGAACGTTTCGTAAGGAAGATACCAGGTTGCTTGGGCAGAGACAAGCTCGGAGAACGATGTGCCCTGATTTTGTATTTTACTCAGAATGCTGCTCATGGGTGGGACAGATGGTGTTCTGGTTCCATGGATGTCACTCAGAGATGGAGGAATGATGAGCATCACTAGATAGGGTGGGTACCTCACCAATCACACAGATATGCACCTCCATGTTTAAGCCTGTTGTTGGCAGGGAGAGCTGTGGAGTAGCCTACAAAGGGAAAAGGATGCACAAGAGATACTGTGACCTCTGTCAAGAGCCTAAGGCGTGCACCCTCTTCTGGCTTGTTCTCTTGGACTCTTGTACTCTTTCCACGGCTGGTGACACTAGCTCTTGGACTGTCTCCCAGGCCTAGTAAAAAGTGCACTTGCTAAGGGCTCCGAAGCAGGGGGTCCTGTGGGCTTCTGTTGAACCTGTCCTGCTGTAGTGCTTTGAGAAGTGGGCACTGTGAACTTTTGCAATTGCACACAGCTATCCTGCAACTAGATGCTCAAGACCTGGGTGGCTATAGAATGCAGGCAGAAAAAGAGGTGTGCTGTGGAAGGCGTATGGGGTGCTCCTGAGGAAGAGCTCTAGGTCTGGAGATCGCCAGGGCTGGGAAGAGGGCAAACCAGGAGGAAGCCGCTTTGCTAGAGGATGTGACGAGCTGAAAGAATCCTTAAAGAGGAATTGAGTGAGGAAGGCCACTATCTGCTGACACAGTGAGTGGCATAACAAAACTTGAGCCCCCCCCTGCAACGTACATGGAGGCCCCCCACCCCCCTCTGGACTCAATAAGGAGCTCTCTGGTCATGGTATTGTGTGCTGAGAGGGTCTCTGGAGCTTGGGGGCCCCCAGCACCGTGGGGCCGACTGGTGCCTATGCTATGCCACTGGATACAGTGTCTGGAGCTGACCATAATGAGCAAACTGGTTCAAATTAATAAATTGGTGGCCAGAGGCCTGAAATATCTTAACTTGTTCTTACAGTTTGTGTGCAGCAGGAAAGTATTGGTTGTGGCGGCTGTGGTGATGTGGGCATCCACCTGCGGAAGAAAAGCCTGCATATGATCATTTATCTTCTCACAAAACAGTGCCTTCTTCTATCTGAGTCCCTCACTTCATTACATTTCCCCCCTTTTAAAGGTTCAGGTAACTGCTGCATCCCTTGTGACCTGCAGAGGAGTGGAAAAGTTGTTCCCGCACCACAGATGAACCCCCCGGGCCTCCAGTTGCAGGTCTATCAGTGGGTGCATCCCCAGGGGTGCCAGGGGTTCCCCCTGCTTCCATTCGTTCCCCGCCCCAAGGAAAACACCCAGAATGCAAAGCGAAAGCATAAGGGTGGAAGAGGAGTAACAGCTGACTCCATCATCTGGCAGCAGGAGGCTAGCATAAGGTGGGCAGAGGTGGCTGACCCACGCAGTTTTAGTAACCCGCTGCTCGGTTAAATAGGTAGTAAACTCAGGCAACCCCTGAAAGGCAGGGGCACCAGCAAGCAAATATTAAACTGCTGGGCAAGTAGTAAAAAAAAATGGTGCAGCCACATGAAAAGGCTTTTCCTTTCTTTGGGGAGAGGATGTGGCCTTACGGCTAGAGGGGTGAACCTCGATGCTGGGGAACCGGGTTCGAGTCACGGTAGTGAACACCTGACATATATAATAGGCTCAGCTTTTAAATCAGGAAAAACTCATCCCTACGTTAATAGGCTTGTAATAGGGTTTTGCTGGTTTTCAATGTCCCCTGTCTCCTGATATTGCTGGACCTCTCACCTGCCTTTGGCACAGTTGACCACCCCCTCTCATATGCACCCTGGAATGTCAAACAAATTCACCAGCAATGTCCCTCATTGGTTCTGCTCCTACCTTTCCAACCAACAGCAATTTTTTCACATGGGTACCTGTAGTGATGACTTGGACACATATACTTCGAGAAGACAGACTTTATTCCTGTCAAGAACGCAGCGGCAGCAAAGGAGTGTGTTCCACCATCGCCAGCCAAACTCCAACTGTCGCTGGTGGAACGACGCAGCGCCAACATTCGAACGGTTGGAACAATAGGGCCGGACGCAGCCGAGCCAAATGACAGAACAGAGCCCATGACAACACACACCCCTCCCTTCTACCCAAGAGCAAAACAATAGTACAAAACAGTAAAGAAAGCAAGGAATAAAATTGCAGGATGTAGATGCACATATCAGGAGAAAGTGACAAAATCATGAAAGTACATAATCAGCCAAATAGCAAGGCGGCCTGCGAGACCGGCAAGGGCGGGAAGCCCCAGACCTCAAAGGAGGGGAAGAACTACAGGGAAGCGAACTGTGCGTAACCATGGAGCTACCCCCAGAGCCATCCTCGTAACTCCCAGCCAAGTTGTTGCCCCTGAGGTCAACATTGCTCATGAGCCAGAAGTCACTTGCACTATTGTCAGAACTGCTGCCGAGGGTACCAGCTGCTTTGGCTCCCCAGTCACTTCCTTTACGATACAACGCAACCTTGCACTTGTTCCACTTGTTGCCATTGTCAAGCAAGACATAGTTACTGTAAGCTTGCTTTACACTAAATGGCCCCCAGAACTTTGACAGCCCCTTACTAGGTCTTCCGTATTTGATTTTGACCCAGTCACCAGTGCATACTCCCTTGGCGTCGGGACTGCCCCTCAAACCCTTGGCAGGTGTTGACTTTGGGGTAACGAGCCAGGTGGGTAAAAGTTTTGTGCCAGGCTTCCTTCCACGCATTTTCCCAAAAGGAGAAATACCAGTCACGCTATGCGCGGTGGTGCAATGCGCCCAAACCATCTCATCAACTATTCCTCTTACACTCTTCCCGCTCTGGATGGCCATGGAGATGGTGCCCATAACCAAGCAATTGGCACGTTCCACCATGCCATTGGCCTGTGGGTTGTAGAGGGCTGTGCGGTGATGAATGATGCCGCATTTTCCAAGAAAATCCCTCATTTCGTGCGAAACGAGTTGAGTGCCATTATCAGTGATGAGGATACGGGGAAGAACCTCCTCTTGAAACACAACTTTAAGTTGTTCAATGGTCTTGCGTGTCGTGACATCAGACATAAAGCGTACAATCAACCATTTTGAGTGAACATCAACCATAACTAATGCATTTCTCAACCTCTCTTCCACACCATGCATGGGCCCAATGAAGTCTAAACAAACGGTTCTCCAAGGCAGACCAGGATCCTTAATGTGCCCAAAAGAGGCCTGTTCGCCGGTATTGAGCTTTTTCTCACTCTCCAAGCACACCTCGCAATTTACATTCCAAGAGGTAATCTGCTCATCCATGTATGGCCACCAGAAATTCTCCCGCACTCGCTTCTTGGTCATAGTTTGCCCGAGATGACCCTCATGGGCAAGTCTGATAATCTTTGGCCTCAAACCGCATGAAGGTACAAATTTATCATTTCTCATCAAAACTTTTGACTCACTAACACTCAATTCATCCAAAATCTTGATGAAAGGTCTTACAGAGGGGGTCACAGTGCTTTCTCGTCTACCACCCGAGACCAACATGCGTTCAACATCCTTAAGCGTGGAGTCTTGATCCATATACCTGTACCACTCATCTGCCAAAAAGGCCCCACCCACGCACTCCTCCACATCACACAAGGATGCTACAGCTCCGTCCTGTCCTCCACTTGAACTTTCACTCTGACCACACTTGTTCTTCAGAGACAACCGAGACAAGCAGTCAGCTTGTGCATTTTTCCAGTTGGAATGTGGGAAACCCGGTACCTGTATTCTTGGAGCCGAGAGGCAAGTCTGGCTAGTCTGGCTGAGCCCTTTCCTGCGCCACCTGGACTTAACACCTTAACTAAGGTTTTGTGGTCTGTGCGAATACAGAATTCAAGGCCCCACATGAAGGTCCTGAAATGTTCGACAGACCAGGCAGCTGCCAGCGCCTCACGCTCGATGACCGAGTAGTTACACTCACACTCGACAAGGAGCGTGAGGCAAATGCTACCATTCTCTCATGCCCAGCATGGACTTGTGACAAGACAGCTCCCAGTCCACTAGCACTGGCATCTACAGTAAGAAAAGTAGAAAGGTGGATGTCAAAAGGTGCCAGGACACCAGCTTCACAAATGCCCTTCTTAATTAGGTCAAAAGCACACTGTTGAGCTTTGCCCCAGGCAAAGGAACACCCCCTCCTTAACAATACTCTTAGGGCCTCAGTTTTAGTAGCAAAACAGTTCACAAACTTTGCGTAATACTCTATTAAGCCCATGAATGACCGTAATTGGTCCTTGTCGAGGGGAACGGGAGCATCACGGATGGCTTCAATCAAGTCAACTTTTGGACGAACACCCTGCCCAGAGATAGTATGGCCAAGGTAATCAATCTCCTCCACCAAAAACTTGCACTTGTCTTTCCTCAGGGTAAGGCCAGCCTCCCTCAATCTGCCCAGAACTTCTCTCCAATGTTTGTTGTGCATCTGGACAGACTCCCCAAACACAAGAATATCATCCTGAAAATACTTTACATGTTCCAGACCCCTCAACACCTCAGACATAACTCGCTGGAAAACACTGGCAGTGGAAGACAGCCCAAAAGGCAGCCTTTTAAACCTAAAGGTGCCCTCCATGGTGATAAACGTTGTGAGGTCTTTGGACTCATCATGTAACTTAATTTGGTGATAAGCACTTTTCAAATCAAGTTTTGAAAAGTACTTGCCGCCCCTAAGCAACAGTAACAGTTCATTGATGTTTGGAAGGGGAAAAGTGTTAGTGACCACATGCTGGTTCAAACTGCGAAGGTCCACACAGAACCTGAGCTTGCCATCACTCTTCTTAGTGATGACCACAGGAGAGACCCACTCACTCGTCTCAACAGGTTCTATGACACCATCTTTGAGCATGTAATTCAATTTTTTTTTACATCATCCCACACAATGACATGGACCCTCCTCAACTTATGCTTGATGGGGATGGTGCCTTCCTTTAAGATGATCTTGTGAGTATACCCCTTCAATTCGCCTAGCCCCCTTCCAAAAACATCATCCATCTCTCTAAGAACTTCTTCGGTGGATACGTCACTCAAGCACAAGACTTTACCCTCAGCATGGGCATCGATGATGATGTGAAGATCAAATTGATGCCCCCATCCCAGGATAGGAGGCCCATCCTCCGCAACATTAAACTTTACCCACCACTTGTCTTGACTTAAAAACGATTGCAGTGGTAAAGAAACCAAGTACATCAATGGACTCGCCCTGGTACCCCTTTGGATTGATGTCCCTAGGCAGGAGGGTGACCTCTGGCCACTCTTTCTTCCACATCCACTTCGGTACGATGGTGTATAGGGAACCACAGTCCACCATCAGTTCCACTTGTTTCCCCAAGATTCCGAAGAAAGCCTTTGGTCGCCGCCTTTTCCCTTCTTCACCGCAGTTGGGAAGGATCATTAACACCCGTTCTTCTCCGTCTGTACTCGAGTCCTCGGCGACTGCAACTCTGGACCTGTCAGAAGCTTTGCACATCCGGGGGTAGTGTCCCCTGCGCCCGCACTTCCTGCAGTCTTGTTTGCTCGCGAAACACCACTTGGAATCGCTCACATGGTAAGAACTGCCCCACCTGAAGCAGCCCTTGGGCTTTTCACCTCTCAGGTGCCTTGGATTAGACTTGTCGGCTGTAAACTTCGGTGCAGAATCTTTTTTTCCCACAGCAGCCACTTCCTCCATTGCTCTGTCTTTCTTGCTCATGGCGAGCAGGCACCGCTCGGACTCCTCAACCACTTTTGCAATAGAGTGCAAAGTGGGATTCTTTGCAGCCCAAAGTCGTTCTTGCGCCTTCTTGCTACGGCAGTGAACAATCAACTGACCTCGAATAAGTTCATCCGCCATTTGACCAAATTTGCACTTGATGGACAATTCGCGTAAAGCTGAAACAAATTCATCCATGGACTGGTCGTCCTTTTGTGGTCTGGTATAGAACTTGTACCGTGACAATACAATGTTTTCCTCCTTTTCAAATCTCTTTTCAAGACGTAGCTTGGCTTCCGTGAACACATCTTCAACTGCTTGATTGTTACTCCCGAGCATCTGAGGTAAGTACTTGGAAATGCGGTGTGCCTCTTTACCAATCGTTCCCAGCAGGAGTGCTTTTTTCCTTTCAGCTGAAAACTCAACGCCATCCAGAGCAACAATGTAATTCTGAAACAGATCAATCCACTCCTCCCACGGCATGGACGGTTGCCCTGGCTGTGCAAGGAATGACGGTGGAATTACAATGGATGATACTGCCATGTTGAAAAGAAATGTTCACGCTCAGTAGCTTAGGTAACAAAAATTACACTGAACAGGATTCAAAAATAAGTTATTTTCTGTGTCAAAATGAAGTTGACTGACAGATTCTGAAACAGACACCCAGCTGCTCTGACTTCCACCAATTTTGTCATTAAATATGCGCGTAGTACTAACTGCAGCCAGCAGGAGGATAACACGACATCACGAGCTTTTCCTCAGAACTGTCAAATGTGTGTCTCTAGGACTTCAAGAACAACAGAGGATACGGTGATGAGCTGCTGAGAGGTGTACCCAAAAGCACCGATAAGAACCGTTTATATGATGTACAAGTAGCAGACAGGCATGCGAGACCCTTTGTGTTAAATGTTTTTTTTTTATACTCTTCTCGCCTTAAGATAACGATCGCTCTTAACAGCTGCACACCGAGGAATAGAGCGTGCGTCTTCTCCACAGATACTGAAGTCACGCTTGGCACTTTCTCTGTCTTAAATCTCCCTCAGGCTCCCCTCCGCACCTCACCTCAGATTCGACCTGGTGAACACTCGGCATTTCCGCGCGACTCATGTGCTCCCGCCACACCCTTAAACGATCAGCACTTTTCCATGTGTGCTCTTATTGCTGCGTGTCAGACGCGGCTTTTCTGTTCCGTTAACAGCGCCCGTCTGTGAGCACTCTCTCAGAGTCTCTTCGTGGTGCGACTCTACAAGGCAGCCTCACTCTGCCAACTTACATGCTCTCTGATGATGCCGACACATATACTTCGAGAAGACAGACTTTATTCCTGTCAGGAACGCAGCGGCAGCAAAGGAGCGTGTTGCACCATCGCCAGCCAAACTCCAACTGTCGCTGGTGGAACGACGCAGCGCCAACATACGAACAGTTGGAACAATAGGGCCGGACGCAGCTGAACCAAATGACAAAACAGAGCCCATTACAACAGTACCCCTAGGTTACAAAAGATCCCTATCATGTGTGTTGTTCCCTGAGGTTGCATGCTCTCTCCTGTCATCTTCAACCTCTATATGGAGTCCCTTGGTGCTCCACTCACAGATAACAACATCAAGATTCACCAATATAGTGATGATGCACAACTCTGCTTAAAAGTCTCCTCTGCTTCATACAACCACCATCTCATCACTGCCTGCACATTATCCAGACATGGATGTCCAGCACCTGCCTGAAGCTCAACCAACCAAAAAAGATTTCTCTTCTAAAGAGAGTGAAAATGTTTTTTTCCATAAAGCAAATTCAGAACTACTGTTCAAGCCCTCATACTCTTGCATCTGGTTTGTGGAAACCACCTGCTCCATGGCCTCCCAGTCTCCAAACTGGCACCCCTACAGGGCATCCTACATCCCGCTGTACATCTCATCCAGGGCCTGATGAAATATAATCACTTCACCCCTCCATCCTGATGGAACTCCATTGGCTCCTCTTGCCGGCCTGCACCATCTTCAAAACCAACAACATTATTTACAAAGCTATCAAATCCAGAACCCCCTCTTATCTTGCAGATATGCTCACCATGTCTGGTGGTTCTCAGCACACCTGCAACCATGACACTATCAGACTGCAGACTAAGAAGAATACAAAGATGACAAGGGAGCAGGCCTTTTCCATCTATGCATCTGTGACCTGGAACAACATCCTTCTGTTCATCAGGAATGCCCCAACGTGGCTCCATTTTAGGAAAAAGGTTAAAGACTCACCTCTTTAAAGAACACTACATCACAATGCATTGACCATCCACAACCCAGCCACCTCTCCTAGCACTTGTTGACTCTATGCTTGTCTTTGACCATGTACAACACTCAGCTGCATTTTCAGCTAGATCCGCACTACAAAAATACCATATACATACATTAGTGTCTGCCTCTCTTCAAATTGTCACATGCTACCTTGTAAATAACAGGAACCAACAAGATTTTTGGGATTAGGTTCTCCCTGTAATCGAGACTTTTAGGGAGCCGGTCACCCATTAGGGTCCCCGTACTCCAAGAAAGTAGGCTGGGCATGCAGTTGAGTTGCAGGTCCATAATTTGGTGGGGTATGCAGATGGATTTGCTAGCAGATGGATTTGCTATAGCAGAAAGCTAGTGCTGGCCTCGTATTAAATGTTTGAGTAGGTAATTAGCTTTCTAGTTAGCTTGTTAAGCATTCCAAATTGTTGACTGCAATGTAATGTGCTTGTATATATATATATATATATTCACTGAAAAAACCATAGGTTTCAGGGACGTTATAGTTAGAAATTAGCATTTAAAATACCTTAGAAATTCACTGAAAAAAACACAGGTTTCAGGGATGTTATAGTTAGTTGGGAATTTCACTCGTACAAAACCAGAGAAATTCGGCCGTTATAGTTAGTTGAGCTAACTATAACTCGCGCCCTCGCAATGCACTGCTGATGACGTCACATATTACATCACTCATGACTCATGACCCTCGAGCCAGGTCACGCGCAGCGAGAGGAATGAATGAAATGCGATGCCTGAGTGGCGACCGAGATGAGAATACGAGGCCAGCACTAGCTTTCTGCTATAGCAAATCCATCTGCTAGCAAATCCATCTGCATACCCCACCAAATTATGGACCTGCAACTCAACTGCACGCCCAGCCTACTTTCTTGGAGTACGGGGACCCTAATGGGTGACCGGCTCCCTAAAAGTCTCGATTACAATGACTTTCAACGCCCTAGATCTCCCTTTCCAGGCGGTAAGCACCAGACTGCTGCCAGTTGAGAGTCTCGGCCCTCGCTAGAGGCCTCCTTCCCTTGGGTCTGACCTTGAAGGAGACCTGTGGCCCCGGTGATGGTGAATAAATATTTCATTCTACTTGCACCCCCTGTTTATCACTCTCCCTGGGGGATTTTTAATTCTGGTTGACCCCCCTACCCAATCCAAGTATGCCTTCCATTAGGATTGTTAACTCTCTCATTTCTCCCAGTGTCAGTGTGCACCCTCACTGGTCCCTGTCCTTGCGAGGACCCCCCCCCCTTTCTTAAAAAAAAAATAGTGGCCTGCACCCGCAGATTGAAGAATGATCCTCGTCTTTCTTTGAGTGTTTTTTACAGTGCCCCAGCACCGCTCGCCTTCAGCAAGCGCTGTCATTCCTAGAATGCTGCGCCTCTTAAAACCCTTTGTCCTTCAGCGGGGTGGGATTGTTGTTGGTTCTGGTTTGGGCCAATGTCTTTCAGTAATCTCGTAACCCAGGACGCGTATTCATTTACTGTGCCTCTTTTGCATGCTTGCGCTCTTCTGGTGCATATCTTAGCCTGTTCCATTGCCAGCAGCCCACCCCCTCCCTGGCGGGGGGGGGGCAGGGAGCTCCACTTACCTGTGAATAGCAGTTTCTGCTTTACACAGTAAGCTGTGACGCTGTGGGCGGCTGGTGCGAAGGGGGTGGGGGAAATTAAGATTGATTATTTAAACCGAAATGGCAAGCCAAGCGCATCCAAGTTTCCTGCTCCTTGGCACATGTAAATCTTTTAGGCACTTATTCAGGGGAAGGGGGGGCTAGCCGGAGGTGACTTGAAAGGCGGTGGCGTCTGACACCGGTTAGCCCTGTGCCTGTTACCAGCAAGCGAACGTGGTCATGAGAACGTTGTCAGGTGCTGGGTACCACCGTTCTTCGTGTCTTTTTATGAATGGCGGGCAGCGCGGTTCTTATGAAACAAGGGGTATTGGAAGCTTCAATGTTAGATAAGAGCGTTGAGCCCCTGGATTTTACGTATAGCGAACGCCATCCACCCACCCACCCCCTTCCACCTTGTGCGCGGTCCTGATCCGCCCGGCACTTGTACGGCTTAGAGCTATCCGTTACTTACCGGTTGGGTTCACGTTATGCACGTCTTCATACGCGCATAGATGGTTTGCATTGGCCCTTTAATGCGGAAGCACCTCCAGATTAGGGAGCACTAGTTCCTGCGGATGTGAGGTGTCAGAATCGGTCATTCAGTACTGAACACACTAGACGGTGTGCCGTTACTTTTGCACGGCTGTCTGCAGTGTCGTTGTCTGTCGCCCTGGTCTGTTTATTTGCCTATTTTGAGTACTTAATTGATAGGTGGCAGGCGGATGATGTCGCGGGATCTCATTGAATTTCTGAAATGTAGAAATAATTACGGAGACGACTTCATCACTAACTTTTGCATCTAAAGTCATCAGCTGTCGTTTTGCCATGGCACCAGAGCTGCGTTGCAGAGAGGTGTTCCGACGCCACGCCCCTTTTTACACCTCTCTGCAACGCAGCTCCGTGGCGCTTACTGGAGGTACCTGGTGGGCTAGTTGGCCCCCAGGGACCATCAGGACTCAAGGGGAATTAATCCCCCAATTTACAACGTGCCAGGGGGCGGTTTGCACAGTGGTGCAGGGAGGGGCCTAACAAAACAAGTGTGCAAATGTGCCCCCTGGCGCGTTGTAAATTGGGAGATTAAGTCCCCTTGAATCCTGAGGGTCCCTGGGGGCCAACTAGCCCACCAGGTACCTCCAGTATGCTCCACAGAGCTGCGTTGCAGAGAGGTGTTCCGAGGACACGCCCCTTTTTACACCTCTCTGCAACGCAGCTCTCTGGCACTTACTGGAGGTACCTGGTGGGCTAGTTGGCCCCCAGGGACCCTCAGGACTCAAGGGGAATTAATCCCCCAATTTACAATGCGCCAGGGGGCGCGTTTGCACAGTGGTGCAGGGAGGGGGCGGGGCCTGATATAACAAGTTAGCAATCTTGCTGTGTGGGACTTACTGGAGGTAATAAAAGGGGTAGTTGGCCCCCAAGGTTGATGTTGGGGGCTAACTACCCCTCCTGTTACCTCCAGTAAATCCCAGACAGTGGGATTGCTAAAAGGTGTTTGGAGTCCACGCTCACCTTTCTCCACCACTCTGAAAACGAGACTGCTATGTTATAGTTAGAAATTAGCATTTAAAAAACCTTTAAAATTCACTGAAAAAACCATAGGTTTCAGGGACGTTATAGTTAGAAATTAGCATTTAAAAAACCATAGAAATTCACTGAAAAAACCATAGGTTTCAGGCACGTTATAGTTAGACATTAGCATTTAAAAAACCTTAGAAATTCACTGAAAAAACCATAGTTTTCAGGGACGTTATAGTTAGTTGGACATTTCACTCGTACAAAACCAGAGGAATTCCGCCATTATGGTTAGTTCAGCTAACTATAACTCGCGCCCCCGCAATGCACTGCTGATGACGTCACATATTACATCATTCATGACATGGTCAGTGACATCACTGATGACATCACTGATGACATCTCAAATGACATCTCAAATGACATCACTGATGACATCACTGATGACATCATCCACGTGAAAATCTGATGCATCTCCTCACACCATAATATAACCTTTGATACACCCACTGTAAAATACAGACTACCATTTTCGAAACCTTCGACACACCAATACCAGTTACTACATACGCACTCACTGATTCTTAGGTCTACACACACATCCACTCATTCACCCCTACAATCACTCATACATGCAGTCCCTCATCAATACAACACTATCATATGTACTCATACACCTATACAGACACTCACACACCACCACTCATCCAGAGTTACTCACACACCTAGTCAGTCATGCAAAGAATCAATCACACTTCCATTTACTCACCTATACAGTTATACACAGACCACATCACTTATTCATACAGAAACAAACGCATACTTACTCTCTTATACAATTACTGATACAAGTACACACTCATCCATACAGCCACTCTCACAATCACTGACTCTCACGTATAGTCATTTATATACTTCAACTCTCACATACACTGCCTTTTACATATGTAGTTACTTGGACATGTACCACTGAGACATCCATTCACTCACCAACACACCCATACACATACTCACCCACCCATACAGCTGTTTCCACATGCACTCTTGAACCCATACACCCAGTGAATCAACCACTCAAACATCTATGCACAGAGTCACACACCTCTCACTCACCCACACACACACTCAGGCACCCATACAAACACTCAGGCAAACAATCGATAACCCATATAGACACTCATGTAGCTACTGACCAACCCATGCAGCAGCTTATACAACAACAGACAGACTGATACAGACATTCACACAGTTTAGTCACTAACCCATGCATTCAGTAAGACACATTTAATCACTCACTTAAACAGTCAGTCACGCACCTACTAAATCCTCCATCCAGACACTTACACACCCACTCATTCTTCAATACACCTTGGCATATATATAAAACATATTTAAACTTTAAAGAAACACACAGTCACTGGATGATGTCATCAGTGATGTCATTTGAGATGTCATCAGTGATGTCATCAGTGATGTCACTGACCATGTCATGAATGATGTAATATGTGACGTCATCAGCAGAGCATTGCGGGGGCGCGAGTTATAGTTAGCTGAACTAACTATAACGGCGGAATTTCTCTGGTTTTGTACGAGTGAAATGTCCAACTTACTATAACGTCCCTGAAACCTATGGTTTTTTCAGTGAATATATATATATATATATATATATATATATACTAGTAGGTAGTTAGAGTTAGGACCTAGTTTCCATATAGAAAATGTTTATTGTTTTGCTAATAACTTTGGCGCAGTTTGACGAATCTTCACAAAATTCTCAAAACTAGTATGCACCTGAGTTCAGCTACTATGTGGAAGATTTCATGGTGATTTGTCAAGCGAGGGCAGAGAAGGGGGGGGTCCTAAAATGCATTTCTCCCATGCAATATCCCATAGAGATTTTGAGCACGACTACAGCTTGAACGTCTGAACAGAATTACACCAAATTTGGCAGAAAGCTAGCTCTTGGTCCAGAAAGAGCCCTTTTTGCAATTTGGTGTAAATGCCTTCAGTAGTTTTGGAGTTATATAAGAAAAATAAATATAAATATCTAGAGGTGCGGACCCTCTGCTGATCTGAATGATCTCATGCTGAGATGTGATTTGCTGCCAACACTTCAACCAGGAAGTGCTGGCAGTCATTTTGGGACTGAGACTCAGCAGAGTCGCCCCAAAAAAAATTTTGAAATGAGAAGGGGACAGATTAGGATTATCCTGATCCCCTAGACCTGGTGGTGGGGTCCCGCAGGGACAGCGCCAGGGCCAAAAAGCATTTTGATTTTTAATTTTTGCCGTGAAAATTGCAGCAGATCCATGAATCTCGTTGAAAATTTGAATTAAAAATTAGGTAACTATAAACAGCGTCCTCGCCATGCTCTGCTACTTACCCCACATATTGCATCAGTAATGACATCTTCTATGACATCATTCATAATATAACTGCAACATTTGCAATAAAATTATTGATGAGAAAACTGTGCATGGCGGGTGCATGAGGTATAGTTACCTTAGGGCACAAGTTATATTTTCTTGAGATAAGTACATCTACGACTGTTGAATTTCTATGGTTTTGTGCATGTAAAATCTGAACTTAACTATAACGTCCCTCTAACCTTTGTTTTTTTTCTGAGAAAAACAAACAAACAAACAAAAAAAAAATATATATATATATGTGTATTTTTTGTGCTATGCTAATTTATGTGTGCATTAAAGTATGCTTCCTTCTTAAAATAAAAAATAGTGACTGGACATTGAGTTATTAAGTGTTGCTGTTGTGTTGCTAAATTCTGAAGGCCACAGCATCTCACTGAGTTAGCCTTGGACTTGTCTGCCTAATTATCCTGAGAGTAAAGCACTATAGGTGGTCCCCAGTTTAAGGGTCTGTGGCAAGGAGGACTATGAACACCAGAGATAAAGGGCACCCGTTGATACAATTGGGGCCCAGTTACCTGCCCTCGGACCCCTGAGCTGGATTTCTTGCACTGACAGTATTACATAGAGACTGAAAGAGAGCGAGAGACTGGCATAGAAGTACTGAAAATATACACAAGGGCACTTGGACAAGTACTCAAAGACAACGGGACAGGGAGACACTGACAGCATGTTGACCATCAAACAGGTATTGAGGAACGTAGGGACAGGGAAATCTAAGCACAGGGACATGCAATATCTAATGTATCATAATATGGTGGCAACATGGTTACATGAAACAAATCCAAGGCTTTCATAATGGGGAGCCAAGTCTCTCTAATGAACCCCTAGCTTGCTATTTGGAAGCTTGGCTAAGCTCAAGAAATTAATAGGTGTGTTCAAAGTTCAAATTTGCCTTCAAATATAAAAAAATTGGTAAATTTCCCACACTGATTTTTCCTGTCTGCGACTACCATATAAAGTGAGTTGGTCTATAGAATTGTTTTTTTTTAAAGTCTCTGGCGCACAAGGAGAGAGGGAGAAAATTCTTTGTGCATGATGAATATTTTAATTTTGTTCTGAAGAGGAACCCTGACCCCCTTTTGACGGTTTCTGGCTTCACAAAAAAAGAACAGTGAACAACCCACAGCAACATGGCATTCCCATCTTTCAGTTTTGCTAAAAGTTCACCTGCAGTATCAGTGAGTGCACTTTCAGCAAAACAATAACTGTCAATCAGGTGGAGATCTCTAAATGTGGCAAGTAGTCATCAGCTCATTGGAGACAAGGGCCTTGACTCACCAGGCAACAACAAGGTGATGGATGGAATTCTTGAATTAATCTCAGCCACTGGCAATAGCTCAGGCCGCATCCCAGTCCATCGTTTTTCACCCATCATGCCACCTTAGTTTAGACTTAGCCATATGCAAATTAGTCTTGCCCCTTCTCCAATAGGAACAGTATAACCTGAACTGCCAGGCCTGGTCCTCCCTGAACAGGATCACCATCAACCTGAGACTGGTTTTGCCCTGATTTGGGCTCATCAGTCGGGTATAGCTTGGTTCCAGTGGTACAGTGAGCATATCCCTCGCACTTAGGGTGTAGATTGCAATAACAACAAGGTGATGGATGGAATACTTTAATTAATCTCAGCCACTGGCAATTGCTCAGGCCACATCCCAATCCATAGTTTTTCACCCATCATGCCACTTTAGTTTGAACTGAGCCACATGCAAATCAGTCTTGACCCTGCTCTAATAGGAACAGTCGAACCCTAACTGCCAGGGTAGATCCTCCTTGAACCGGAACACAAGCACCCGAGATAGTTTTTTGCCATGATTGGGGGGTAATCCGTCGAGTATAGCTTAATTCCAGTGGCACAGTGAGCACAGGACCCAGGTCTGGGCAAACCCGTTGCACTTAGAGTGTCAACTGCAATAACAACAAAGTGATGGATGGAATGCTTGAATTTATCTCTGCCACTTGAATTCACTCGGGCCACCCATCTAGCAGCATTGCTGGCACTCTCTATGGACAAAATGAGGTCCAATGTCAGTATCTCGAGGTGGTCTCAAGCAAACAAAGTTTGGTACAATGGGTGCCCCACTGCATCTAATGGCCATCACTTAGAACTGCCAGATTTGGGGGAATCAACGTACCTCATAAATGACCCTCCGTGCCTCATGCTTCAAGTCGGTTTCTGCAGAGGCTGCCATAATTGCCACTTACTTCTCCCTATCCAATGGCAAGTTCACCTCTCTTTAAGTAATGGTAAACAGGCCCAAACTGAACCCCGGATTGGTTTAAAATAGCTCGGTCGATCCAATGTGGAATTAATCTGACCATGCCCGATACATTCTAGCCTTGACAAAGATGGCTTCAAATCTTTTGCTGGCAAAATGTAGGAAAGAATCCAACAGATGTTTGAGTTTGATGTTGTCCATTTACAGGATACAGGAACCCTACGACTACCCCTCTGGGATTTCCATGGAATCAATCCCACTATTTATGGTCAGGGCAAGACAAAAACATGTGGCTTATTTTAGGTCAGGCAGGACTAGACCAAGCCTACGGAACCTCATGGGGGTGGCATAAAATTCACCTGCATACATGCAAGTCTTCCCCTTTACCATTTGGATGTGTGCTGGAAGTCAAAATTTCACCTCCTCTAGACTGTCAAAATCATTGCAGTGGCTCTGATATCTATAAAGAAGTGACATACTAAAAATATGATATATCAGCCCCTACAGACTGTACTTTTTGAATGCTCTGTTACTTGACGTTTTATTCAGGCAAATGAAGAAGAGTGGGAGCCAAAGATAACATAAAAACTTAAAGCTCATAATGCCATCAAAGCCATATACCCAACTTCTATGAGTGCTATGATGTATTATAATCAGTGTTTCGTGGCCTGTTTCAGAGGTGGGTGGTAATAGAAAAGCAACCAAATCTATCCACCTACTTTATTTCCCAGCCTCAAAAAAGGTCACTAGAAGGAAGTTCTCCCTTCAATATAGTGACTGAGAAAACACCCTTGCCTGGGCAACCCACAGGTGCTGAAACTCTTGCCTGGACAACCAACAGATGCTGGAAGCTCTTGCCTGAACAATTAACAGGTGCTGGAAGCTCTTGCCTGGACAACCATCAGGTGCTGGAAGCTCTTGCCTGGACAACCAACAGTTGCTGGAAGCTCTTGCCTGTACAACCAACAGATGCTGGAAGCTCTTGCCTGAACAATTAACAGGTGCTGGAAGCTCTTGCCTGAACAATTAACAGGTGCTGGAAGCTCTTGCCTGGACAACCATCAGGTGCTGGAAGCTCTTGCCTGGAAAACCAACAGATGCTGGAAGCTCTTGCCTGAACAATTAACAGGTGCTGGAAGCTCTTGACTGGACAACCATCAGGTGCTGGAAGCTCTTGCCTGGACAACCAACATGTTTATTCTCATTTTTCCTATCTGGGAAAGTATGGCGTTATCAGGCAGTAAACTATTTCTGACACACTGGAAGAAAAATCAGAGCGTGACTTGGTTTTCATTTTCAGACCCCCCTTTAAAGAATGAAAAACATGCTGATTTGTTCCTCACACCGCCATTGCTGTTGGTTTCACCAAAGCATGTCCCGCCATGGAGTTAGGAACCACTTCGGTGAAACAATGTTAAGTGGATGGTGGTTCGCTCTGGATTTTGGTAGACAGGCTGCAGTTGGTGCGAAAAGAAGGGTCTTCTCCACCCCAGCAATCTGTCAGCCGGTCAGCCAAATGCTATGGCCTTAAGCCCTCAAAGTTACCTAAACTTGTCCAATGGCTATCGTTCCTACTCCTTTTGACAACTAGAATTTGCTTTTCTCTATTGTTCCGCTGTGCTTCGGAAAGCCTTTTCATCTCCAGACAATGCTCCTACCCTCTCCTTCAGGTTTAGCCTTCATAGTATCCCATTATCAGTTCATGAGCTGTCTATGTAAATGCCACTGCATGAATCAAATCAGAGAGGGTTGAGCTTTTAATGTCAGTACATCCCGTCCTGCCTCAAAATACTCCACATGCAAATCTTTATTAATTTAAGTGGATAATGAATAGAATTCATTATGCAAATTGAATCAACGACTTTCTTTTATTAGAGTCAGACAAAACATATGTAGTGGATGAGAGCGAGCGAATCAAAAGCACAGCACAATTGGGACCAATTAAATGGGCAGCACTGAAGGGCTGGAAGCAAATTACATCTGGTCTAGCTCTCTCTTGCTTCCTGCACTTTAGACATCTCCAAAGAAAGAGGCATGCAACTACCACCCCACGCCTCAAGTACTTGTGTGTGGTTGCACTCATGGAGCACCGCACATCACATTCAGAGCTGTATGTCATGATGAAGTTCTGGTTTGCAGTCACTTAGACATAACATGAATTCTTGCAATGGCAGCATAAGATTTCCAGAGTCCTTTCTAGTGAGACTTCCACCATATCCTATTTCCAGCTTTTGCCTTTTCAAGGTATTACGTTTTTAATTCATGCTGATCCTTCTATCATCCGGGCTTTCTTTTGTCTAGATTGGATTATGGAGACTCCTTAAGGCCATACCTGTTCAGTGCCAGCAGTGCTGCACGACGCAGCCCAGAGTCATTGCAGGGAAACACAGTTCTGGGTACCGACAGTGAGATGAGTGAAAGCGAAATGACGAATCGGATGAACTTCAAACTTCTTCTTGAAGTCTGGAATTACCTAACTTCACCTCACTTCGTAGGCATAAATTAGGGGTGGGCGATAAATTCTGCTCTGCCAGTGGAGTTGGCAGAGTTTTTACCACTCCGCATTACGCATGTAAAGCAGAGTTCTGGCCACATTCTACCAACCGCTGCATGGTGGAGTTTCTACTTGTGCGCGGCTCACCAACGATAAGTTGGCGAGCAAGTATTGCCATCCCCATGCGTGATTTTTGGGCACTAGGAGATCTCCCGGCCAGATTTTCCCAATACGGGTGTTCGCAACTGTCGCAGTGAGAAAGCTGCCACTCGAGTAGAATATCAGTAAAAACAACTTGAGAAGCAGCGCCTTCTGGCGCACCGCGTGGTGCCATTCGTGCTGATTTTTCAGCATGGAACAAGCTCCTGGTGCTAAAAATCAGTGCGAGCAGAGCAACGTACTGATTTCTGCCTGTTCACGGAACTCCACTGAATCTCGGCAAATTTTCATGTAACTCAGCAACTTGCGCCCACCCATAGCATATATATTCACCTCGCCTAGTGTCAGGTGCATGGAATTATGATGGCATCCGCCCATGCTGCATCAGCTTCACCGGCTACCCTTGTCTGTTCGTGATCCCTTCTCGAAGGAACGTCTTGTGTTGACCACAAGTCTCCTTTTTACTCATTTTCAGTTGTAATCATTTACAGACTTAGGGATTCTTCCAGAGTATGGAAGGAGGCCCTCTATGTCTCTGGCCAGCAAAGGGCCTCCCCTCATCACTCCTAGCAGAAGACTAGACTACCCACCATACTTAGAGATCTCCACCACCCCACCATGTTGGTGGGGATTTCTTGCTGACACTGTACCTGGCCCTACCAAAGAAGCACTTTCAGCAAAACTGAAATGCCAGCTTGCCACCATGTCAAAAGCAGATTTTTACTTCAGCAACACAAAAATATTCGTTTTGTTTTTCTGAGCATGACTGCCAAACCCATCACGGCTTCACGGACAGAAGGACAGTAGGACAGTTGTCTGAAGTCCCCCAAACAGGTCAGGATTTCCAGTGCCCTTAGTCGTCAGCAGACCTATGGCGCGTGAGCTGCCGGCGCAAACGCTCCCCTGGTGTAGTACGGAGAACCAGGGCCCTAAAAGTAACTCAGAGGACTGAGCTCATGCTGCTGAGATTCAGCGTGGAACCAATCTGCAGACGACAGGTATCCCGGCAGCACTGACTCAGCTTTTCATCATTCCAAGGTCAATGGAATGAATAAGGACAACCACGATAGGTAATGCACTGGCTGTGAAATGGCAGAACAATGATTGCATGTGCTCTAAAGAACCTCGTTGCTCGAATGAAACTGTGAATTTTCCCAATTTGAGGAAGTCTAATAAAAATAAGTATGTTAAAATGGGATTTACATAGAAGTGATTTCCTAAGAGTAAGTATGAAACTCCCTTCGTAGGATTACCACAGATTTCCCTTAAAGCACTGTGCTCACCTTCCCAGTTAAGCTAGCTCACTGAGGCCCAGTTCATAGAAAATACGAGCGTTGTGTGAAATTCGCATAATTTGCTTTCCCGTGAGTAGACAACATTTTGAAAACGACACAAAATTATGCATAAGTGTGCAAAGTACAAATATGGCAAATGCCATTATATCTTTACGTGAAATTCATCCTCACATCCACTTTAGACACAATGATGCATTTCACACTAAAACAACTGTGCTAAAAAACAAGTTCTGTAAATGACAGCCACTCACCTTCCAGTCACTCCTATAGTGCCTGCACTCCTGCACTACAATTTACCAGGACACGGCGTAATTAAGTGACGAGGAATAATGGTGTACTTTGGGGGATTTCTTGTAACAAGCATTAACGGATATTCTCAAAATTAAGCTAAGCACTTTGCGTAATTTCACTTGGGCCTAAAAAGTACTACAAAATGTAAAAATACAAATTGTATGATGTATAGCTAAAAGAAGTGTTTATATAATCTTTATTTGACAGTTCCTGTCACAGGGGTACCTTGGATCCTAGCATTCTAGAAATGTAAAATCCATGTGTCAACTACAGCAATGAACAGACTACATCAGCCAATGAGAATATCTTAGTGAATTTCCCGATCAAAAAGGTCAGCTAATTCTCACTATACCACGCAAAGTACTCCTTAGATGCGAAGATGATACCCGCGTCTTGATCATAACAACCCGGAAAAGGTGCAGATGGGAAGTCCTAAGATGAAGAGACCCACTACGGAGTGGGGAAGGAAACAATTCCTTTTATTTTAATTACCCTCACACACCCTAGTGGTGTCATGCTTCATCATCGGGTCACCCTGACGCCTAAAAGTCAGGGTGGGCAGATAGCTGCTCCTTAGTTGACTCGAAGATAATTTATCCCACGGGCCCCGCACCGAGTAGGTGAGAGAGCGGGGGAGGACCCTTGATGACTGTTTGACAATAGGGCTACCCCTTACTCTGCGAGGTGCCCGGAGAAGAGTTCCCTCGCCCATGTCTGGATGGAGCGTTAACAGGATCAAGAAGATAAATTATCTTCGAGTCAACTAAGGAGCAGCTATCTGCCCTTAGATAAACAGCAGTGTAGGGATTTTCCTCTTGCGGTGTCCAGGGAGGTTGTATTGTTGCCCTGAAGAAAGTCCGGGACCTTTATGGCCCTAGTAGGACTGAAACATGTCGGCTGAAGGGTCATAGGACCATAAATACTCCTATTCTGACCCCTGTTTACATATTTTTAATAACCCTAATGTTAAAAGCAAAATGACAATTATGAACATTACCTGCGCCATCTTGTCTGGTGGAATTCTATGTGCACATAAGTTACAGTCATTTTAATCTATCACAGCCATTTTGTACTCTGTTGGTCACCTTTGTTTCACCCTGCCCTTACTAGCATTCCTCTGACCGACCTGGTACTGTGCTGGGGGCTATAAACTCTATTGCCACAACAAACCTCAGCGCCACTTGCTGCCACAAACTCGTTTTTCCTCTCATCCCTGTTTTCAGGCAAGCCTTTGGACGCTCTACCCCTCACTACACCTAGTTACACAAACAGGTTCCAAACACCAAAAGACTCTTGCAACATGATTTATTGCACTGCAAACAGCAATACTTGTTATTACCAACAATGGGACCTGTTTTTATCAACAGAACGGACTCTTAGATCTGGCCGGTCTCACATGTTTTAGACCCTGAAGCAAGGTCCAGCTGCAAGATAAGATTGTCTGTTTGACCTGGGTGGGAAGAGAATTACTGTTGGGCTTGTGTGACAACCTGCCCGGGGCGGGGACCCCAAGCTTTTGTAACCATGTTGATCAAACAAATGCATTGTGTCAAACCTGTATAAAAGGAAGAGCCAAGGGAGTTGTCAGCAGAACACTTCCCTCAGACATCCCGGTGTCTCAGTTGACGTGATCTCCTCATGAGAAATAAACCTCTTTCTTGTCTTCCAGTTTTCCAGCGCTTGCCTCATTATTTTGATAGCGAACCCAAAGTGAATTAGAGGTGGAACCCTGCACCGGGCAGCATTGAGGGTCTTAGAAGACTCGCTGCCTTTCACAAATTGGCGCCCAAGCGTAGGGGCCCATCAGCGACGTGTGGGTCCGGTAGAGAGGTCCTAACGACGGAGTGAACGACTAAACGATTGGGGTATACCTGCCTGAGAAGACCCTTGTCTGGCTGCCGATCGACTGAACTTCACCGGTTCCGAACGGACCTCTCTCGAGTGACCTGCGGTCCTGACTGGGACCTTAGAGGAACGCCGCATTGATTGTTGGAGTGAGAGGACAACCAGGTGCTGGAAGGGGAAGACTAAGAACTGTCCATACGGTCCGGGTAAGGTCGTGAAAAAGCGACTTAAATTGATTGATTGATTGATTGAATAGTTTGATTGAAATACTAGTATTCCTTTTTTTGATATCGAGTTATTTGCGACATTTCCTGCTTGCAAACAACTAACCCTGGGCAAAGCACTACGCTACGCTCGCGTAGTTTGCGAAGTTTGCGCTACTTCGCACAACGCGAATTGCACGTAGCACAGTGCAAACACGCGTAGCGTAGCGTAGTGTAGTGCAGCGGTCATTTTTTGCTTGCTCGCGGTCCTCAACGTCAAGTTGGCGACCGCGAGCAAGCAAAATGACATCCCGGCGAGATTCTCAACGCGGGGAGGTCAGGTTTCTCATTGCGAGTGTTCGCGTATGCTCGCGACCGCTCGCGATGAGAAACTACCAGTCCGCGTTGAGAAAGCTGCCGCTCGAGTAAAAATCTACTCGAGCGGCAGTAAAAGACAGCTCGCACTGTGCAAGATGCCGTTTTCAATGATTGCACAGTGCGGACAAGCATCCGGCACTGTGCAATCATTGCGAACAGTGCACTATGCAGTTCGCGTAGTGCTACGCGTAGCTCGCGTAGTGCGAACTGCACTTTGCGTAGCTTCGCGTAGCGCTACTTCGCGAACTACGCCCAGGCTTACAAACAACAAAGAATAGGAATATTCTCTCTCTTTGCAGGCAGCGAAGGACAGGTAGTGCAGACTTTTTGTCTAAATTGATTGATTGAGATATTCATTTTGACCGATAAATACGTCATGCCTGTTTTCTCTAGATTGTTTGATTGTAATTGTTTTGGACCAGACCGTTTGTTAGAGGTCAGTCAGCCGGCACCGCCGGAAGGCACCCCTAACAAGGACATGTACATAAAGTATGGATTAGCCAGCATAACTTATAGCAAACTATGGCATAAATACACTAGGAAGGACCGGGTAAATCAGTGGCCACTGACGGGATCTTTCGATCCCGCTAAAATAGAAACGTTAGAATTAGCTCTCCACAAAAGAAAACTAGACCAGCCATGTTTGACAGTTTTGGCTTATGGCGAAAAGAGGCAGCTCAAAGAAAGAAAAGGGATGAAGCTAGACAAGATAAAGAAACGCGAAAATCAGCTTACCAAGCCTGTAAAAGATTAGAAGAAAAACTAAAAGAAAAGGAAATCGATAAAAAGGAACAGGAATCAAAAATATCAGATCAATGCCCTGTTAGAACGCCCTCGACTCTTTACCCCAAGTTACCAGCAAAACAAAGGGTAGATGATGATTTATTGTTAGGTCCCCCAATCATATACATGCCACCCCCTTACGCCCCTACTCATCCCGTAGTACAACGACAGGACCACCAAAGTATAGCCGGAGATTGCACGATCGCCTCAGTCTCCACCGCCTCTGCTCCCACCGAGTCACCCACACCAAATGCCTCATCAAAGGATACAGTAGTAGAGGTAGGATCAAAAGAAACAGGAGCGCCCAGGGTCCCGCGATTAAGTAAAAATGAGCGAGCAGGCATTGATAAAGTAGTTAAATCCCTCATAGATAGGAAGGAGACAGAAGAGTATGTAACTGACATATGCAACTCCTATGTTGAAAACCGCAAACGATACTTTATTGTACGTCTCTGTTACCACACTCTTACTGCATATGAAGAGAAGTACCAAGATGTAGGGCCCGAGCGGCTAGTGGCTCTCTATAGGAAGGTAGACACCGGAGATGAAGGCGACAACGATGTTATAGAACTCTTTTCATCCACACTGGAGGTATTCCGTCACCTCGTGGAACAAGGACGGATAGATAAGGACAGGACATCTAAGATAGCAGGACCCCGGTGGAAAAACCAGATAGCATGATGCCGATAAAAGAAGCTGCCCCTTATTGGGTACCTCCTAGAGGACAAGGGACTCATGACGATATGAACCATCAAGACGCTAGAGGAAGGGTGGTCTACAATTGGGTGTATCAACCATGGGACAGACAGGACATTTTGACGTTCCGTAAATCTCTACCGGATTTACGAAAGAACCCCACCGCCTTTTTCACCGAGCTAGGTACCGCTCTGGGATCAACAATAATGACACTTGCCGACTTAGACTTGTTCTTCGGGTTATGTTTGCCAGCAGATGTGTGGAAACAGATTAGGAAAATAGACCATACCGAACTGCTTGGTCATACCTGGGAACAACTCAACACACTAGATAAACAGCGGAACCCTGGTCAAAAACCGGTTAAAGCAATATTGGACCTCCCTGACAAAATAGTGTAGAAAGTGAAAACGCTGATCCCAGAGAAAAAGATAGACTGGTCCATAGTAACCGCGTGCCGCCAGAAACCACAAGAGGATGTCTCAGAGTATTTCTCCAGATTTGAAACGGTGTTCTCCGATTACAGTGGACAAGACATGTCCACCGCAACCGGACACCACTTATTTGTGCAGAACTATGTCAAAGGACTACTGCCAGATGTATCCCAGAAATTACAAGCCAGCGAAAGTAGTTGGGCAGCATCTAAACCGGCGGCCATTCTCCAAATGGCCCAGTACTATGAGCATCAGAGAAACGAAAATGACAGGGCTACAGAAAGGAAAAAGAAGGACTTGAAGGAAAGGGTAATGGTAGCACAACTCCAGGGGGCGAATACAGGAAGGGAGCAATATAGGGGAGGATACCAGCAGAATACCCCTAGAGTACAGCCACCTAGTAACAATTCATCGACATCATATGTAGGACGCCAAGACCTAGGACAGGATCAATGTGCATTTTGCAAAGAATATGGACACTGGAAAACCCAATGCCCGGCTTTTTTTTTTTGGAGCTGGTAGGGGCAGAGGGGCGAGGGAAATAGCAAGTAGACAGAGAGGAAGAGGACGTGGGAGAGGGTACGCGAGTGAAGCAAGCGAGGAAAGGCCAGGAAGAGTGAACACATTTGACCATCCCAAACAGAATCAGTACCAACAGACAGATTATGACAATACGTACGACTTTGCATAGGACAGCCATCGGCAAGGGAGGGATCCAGTCGAGCTCTATGTTGATCAGCAAGGCCCTTATGTTACCGCTGAGGTCCTGGGCACAAAGTCGCCATTTCTGGTAGACACGGGAGCAACACGTAGTGCACTATCCAAACGACTGATTTCAAGGGCACCCTTGTCAGGCTCACATGTGACCTCAATAGGATTTGACGGTACGCCCTCCACCAACCCTTTGTCCCGACCGATCTTAGCGACTGACACGACAGTTAACATATACACCGACAGCCAATATGCCTTCGGGGTGGTTCACCATTTTGGGATCTTATGGAAAGAAAGAGGGTTCCTGACTTCACACGGTACACCCATCCTGCATGGAGATTTAGTCTCCGCCTTGACGCAAGCAGTCCTCCTCCCCAAGAAGTTAGCAGTGATAAAATGCCAAGCACATAGGAAAGTGACTGATCTCATTGGACAGGGAAAATGCACTAGCAGACGTTACTGCCCGAGCCACGGCAGGAGACAGAACTACGACACGAATGTATGTGACCAGGTCACAAGCTGAACGATGGACTGACGCTAGGACCACTGTAAAGGACATACAGACTACAGGCACACAAGACGAATTGACCGAGTGGGAAAAGGTGGGACTAAAAGACGAGGAAGATTGCTGGAGAACTAAAGACGGAAATAAATGGCTGTTACCCAATGCCTACCTCATCCCCATATTGACCATGGCACATTTACCAGCACACATAGGCTCCACCCCCATGATTGAACTAATCACCAGAGTATGGCATAACGTCAAGATAGCAGAATCTGCAAAACGCCTAGTACAACAATGTATAGTCTGCCTACAACACAACCCAGGGAAGGGGACAGTAGTACCACGGGGAGGGTTTGGAGTCCCTGACCACCCCTTTGAAATCCTTCAAATGGATTACATTCAACTAGAGAGATGCCTTGGTCTAAAATATGTCCTGGTGGTTGTGTGCGCTTTTAGCAAATGGGTGGAGGCCTATCCCACCCGCGACAATACCGCCTTAGCCACTGCAAAAGTATTGCTGAAAGAATTCTTCCCCCGATACGGCTTTTGCAGAATTTTATGGAGCAACGACGGCCCCCACTTCGTAGCTGAGGTGATACAGAACATACTGAGAGGGGTGGGGGTAAAACAAAAGTTCCATGCCGTCTTCCACCCCCAATCAGCGGGCCTGGTAGAGAGACAATGCAACGTTGAAACTAAAACTAGCCAAAATAATTGCCACGACCGGGTTGAAATGGCCCGACGCCCTCCCATTGGCATTGTTATCGATGCACTCCACCCCAACCAAACACCGACTGACCCCGTATGAGGTGGTCTTCGGCAGGCCTATGAGCATTTGGACGGCACCAAGACCCACCTCCATTAACGATGTCCCGAACATATTAATGTCGGATTACTTGCATAAATTGACAAACGAGCTAACAATTATCCACCAACAGGTGCAGCAAGCCTTGCCTGACGTATCCAGGGGCCCGGGACATGAAATAAAGCCAGACGACCATATATTAATTCGCAACTTCCAAAGAACGAAGAATCTGGAGCCTAGGTGGACGGGCCCCTGGCAAGTCCTGATCACCACCCGAACTGCCCTCCGAGTGCAAGGAAAACGAAACTGGCTACATGCCCATCACTGCAAACGAGTCCCTCCAACCCTGGCAACCTGTGAAGGGGTGGAGGTGCAAGAGGAAGTACTCGCGAGAGACCGACCAGCTCTGAGTTGCTACCCACAAGAAGACACCCTCGAACTATCAGAATTTCCCGACCCCACGGTGCCATCCAGGAAAGGGTACAACCTAAGATCGACGAAAGGAGGGAGCTCCAACGACCAGGCCACTAACTGAGTCAAGGTCTCAGATCGGTAGCACAGTCAAACAACGCTACCAGGAAAACGCCAGACAAAAGTCTGTGGTCCTAACAGTTGTTGAGCTCCTCGAAGATGATGGAAGAAACTGAACACCTGCAAAACCACCGCAAAGACACCAAGACTGCTAACCTGCACAGCACAAAGACAATTGCACTTGTAGCCGCATTTCTCACCTGTCTCCTGCTAATGGTCGCACTCTGGATCATTGAAGAGAATGCACCTGCATACAGAACATTGTCACCCACCATGCAACCAACCACCAAGAAAGAACACTACCTGGTATCACTACCGCCACATCTCCGAGAACGACGCAAAGAATTCTGGAATAATTCTTTCGTGCAGATGTTGCACCAACACAATCTTGCCACCAATGCTACCAACTGTTGGGTCTGTGGGCTGTTACCACATGCCACTGAACATTCCATCCCTTTCATCCCTTCGCCCTTTTCTATTCACGGATCTTGCCTTGCCTGGATGATGCTCCTACAAGAAAGTTACAAAGACAATGCCACTTCCGACGGAACAATCGCCCAGTTCTACAACGAGTTCTGGCGAAACAAAACAGGAAGGACAGCCGCCCCTTCTGCCCTCACACCTTCAATGCGACATTCCAGATTAATGTCCCCTCCAAAGAACGAGTGGAAATGCAAGTGTTCAATAATCCTAACAGAGCCACATTTTCCTACCTGAAGAAAAGCACTGCTGCAACACTGACAGTGGCCCTATCTGTGGTGAACGTCTCTGGCCTTGTATGCATTGAAGGCCGTGGGACTGAGAATGTGGGTCACAGCACCTGTAGCATTGTGGGGACTTTGAACACTGCCAACCCCCAGCGCTTGTTGCATCACCCAATATGTACTTTGTTTGTGGAACCAAAGCCTACACCTGGCTCCCAGGAAACTGGGGGGCACGTGCTACATCGCCTTTGTTCTACCACCAACCTACACAGCCCCTGCAGAGCATCATCGAGAAAAGCGTTCTAAAGACATTCATCAAACAGACTCTGCCTCATCACAGTTCCTCGACGCAGCCTGATAATTCACCTTCTGTCTATGAAGCAATCGAACATCTCCATAGACTATCTTCCGAAATTCATCAAGGATCAGAGACTTGGACAATTGGAAGTTGGCTTTGGGGCATCTTGAAGGAGTGGGGTTGGAAAATATCAATGATTCTCTTGGTCCCAGTATTGACAATATGTGGTTGTTGTTTGGGTATACACTGTATACCACCTTTGTGTTATCTTTGCATAACTACCTTGCACCCTAAGACTATGGACACTCAGCTAACAAAAATGAGAGTAATGTATGATCAAGAGATACAGGACATTATGGAGATCGAAATAGACTGACAAGCTGGCTAGTTATGTTCAAAGGGGCCACTGTTAAAAGCAAAATGACAATTATGAACATTACCTGCGCCATCTTGTCTGGTGGAATTCTATGTGCACATAAGTTACAGTCATTTTAATCTATCACAGCCATTTTGTACTCTGTTGGTCACCTTTGTTTCACCCTGCCCTTACTAGCATCCCTCTGACCGACCTGGTACTGTGCTGGGGGCTATAAACTCTATTGCCACAACAAACCTCAGCGCCACTTGCTGCCACAAACTCGTTTTTCCTCTCATCCCTGTTTTCAGGCAAGCCTTTGGACGCTCTACCCCTCACTACACCTAGTTACACAAACAGGTTCCAAACACCAAAAAGACTCTTGCAACATGATTTATTGCACTGCAAACAGCAAGACTTGTTATTACCAACAATGGGACCTGTTTTTATCAACAGAACGGACTCTTAGATCTGGCCGGTCTCACATGTTTTAGACCCTGAAGCAAGGTCCAGCTGCAAGATAAGATTGTCTGTTTGACCTGGGTGGGAAGAGAATTACTGTTGGGCTTGTGTGACAACCTGCCCGGGGCGGGGACCCCAAGCTTTTGTAACCATGTTGATCAAACAAATGCATTGTGTCAAACCTGTATAAAAGGAAGAGCCAAGGGAGTTGTCAGCAGAACACTTCCCTCAGACATCCCGGTGTCTCAGTTGACGTGATCTCCTCATGAGAAATAAACCTCTTTCTTGTCTTCCAGTTTTCCAGCGCTTGCCTCATTATTTTGATAGCGAACCCAAAGTGAATTAGAGGTGGAACCCTGCACCGGGCAGCATTGAGGGTCTTAGAAGACTCGCTGCCTTTCACACTAACGAATCCAATATTAAAGGGATACTGGGATTTGTTGGAGGTTTTTTAATTTTTTGTCCCCCCTGGTCTTATTATTACTAAGAGCTCCCTGAAAAAACGGTCGAGCCCACCCTGACTTTTAGGCGTCAGGGTGACCCGATGATGAAGCATGACACCACTAGGGTGTGTGAGGGTAATTAAAACAAAAGGAATTGTTTCCTTCCCCACTCCGTAGTGGGTCTCTTCATCTTAGGACTTCCCATCTGCACCTTTTCAGGGTTGTTATGATCAAGACGCGGGTATCATCTTCGCATCTAAGGAGTACTTTGCGTGGTATAGTGATTTCAACACGGGAGGGTGTACTCCCTTATGAGATTTCCTCTCTGCCCTTACGGCATTGGGAGAGGGTTCTTTCCCATTTCTGCCGGTAGTGTGATACAGCTAATTCTCACACCAGCGACCTCTCCCTTGATTTTAAGTAGAAACTCTTCCAAAGAGGGCAGAACTAGGTTCTGCCTAATAATTTATAAAGCTGTGCTTGTCTATAGTTTGGTAATTTCCATACAATGAATATAGGGCTATATTTAAAGTTAAAAACAGCCCTCAGGCGGTGTATATTTCTCCATCAGCTCGGAGGAGGCAGTTCAAACCAAACGAATGACATCCAATGAGCACAAATGTACACATTTAATCGATAGAAAGCAGACACTTTACACTGTTTCACTAAGCGCGTGTGCGTGTTTGTGTGTTGGTGTGTGTGCGTGTGTGTGTACACGGCCTGTGTGACTAGCTCTGCATAAGTATGTGGGGGGTTTGCGTTTGCACACAGCTCTGTGTGCGGTGTCGGTCTGTGTGTGTTTGTGTGGGAGACTGAGTGAGAAGATCTTTGTGAGTCTGTGAGTGCTGGCCAGTGTGTAAGGGCGTGTGGGCACTAACTAAGAGGTGGGCAGGGGCTGAGAAACAGATGCTCCTGCAGACATGTGGATAAAGCCGTGCTATAACTCCCTGTCTGAAACCCAGCACTCTTCCTGCTCATACTGCAGATGGACCGTGTCTGAAATACCACTGTTGGAAGAAAGGTGAAGTATCTCCTCCACTTTCTACTGTAGACAAAACCAGCTGCTGCTTCCACCCCTCCAATCATAATCTGTTTCTCTGATGAAGACCTTCGCAGATGCTCATCAGCTCTCACAAAGACGAAACATGCTTGATAACTGCTAATTGCAGTTTCATTTAAGAGAAACTTTAGGAAAAGGAAAATGCTACTTACCAGTATGCATCTGTTCTTGGCATGTAGAGCTGCAGATCCTCACACTGTGCATTAGATCGCCATCTGGTGTTGGGCTCGGATGCTTGCACTTTGTTGTTGTCTTCGAAGAAGTCTTTGTAGTCATGTGATAGGTGACTCCTCCTTAGGACAATAGTGCGCATGGGCATCGACTCCATCCTCAGATTGTTTTTCGCCATATTGGGGAGTGATGGAGTTAGTAGAAAAGAAAAGAGATGTCCATGTGTGTGTATCTAATTAAGATAGGACTGGAGCACATACAGGTCCCGGGGAGGTGGGTGGGCGTGTGAGGATCTGCAGCTCTACATGCCAAGAACAGATGCATACTGGTAAGTAGCATTTTCCGTTCGAGGCATGTGAGCTGCAGAGCTCACACTGTGCATAGACTGTACAGCAGTATCTCCCTAGCGGTGGTCACCTGTATGTGTTGCAGTAGTTTGAAAAAGGGTTTTAAGGACAGCTTGGCCCACGGAAGCTTGTTGCTTGGCTTGCACATCAACACAATAGTGTTTAGTGAAGGTGTGTGTTGTAGACCATGTGGCTGCCTTACATATGTCTTCTAGGGGAATGTTCCCTAAGAATGCCATGGATGCCCCTAGTTTGCGTGTTGAGTGCGCTCTAGGGGGAACTGATAATGTGCGTTTGGCTTTTGGTAGCAGATTTGGATACATTTAACAATCCACCTTGCAACCCCGGCTTTTGAGATGGGATTACCTTTGTGTGGTGGAGAGAAAGCCACAAACAATTGTTTGGTTTTGCGAAAAGATTTGGTTCTGTCAATGTAATACATAAGGGCTCTTTTGACATCTAGGGTGTGGAGAGCTCTTTCTGCCACGGAATCTGGGTTTTGGAAGAACACAGGTAGTTCTACTGATTGGTTAAGGTGGAAAGGCGAAATAACTTTGGGAAGGAATTTTGGGTTTGTTCTGAGAACTACCTTTTTATGATGTATTTGTAAGAAAGGCTCTTGTATAGTTAGAGCTTGTAGTTCACTGACTCTCCTTAGAGAAGTGATTGCAATTAGAAACGCAACTTTCCATGTAAGGAATTGAAGTTCACATTTATGTAAGGGTTCGAAAGGTGGACCCATGAGCCTGGTAAGTACTATATTAAGATTCCACACTGGGGAAGGTGGTAATCTGGGAGGTATGATGCGCTTAAGGCCTTCCATGAAGGCTTTAATGGCGGGAACTTTGAATAGTGATAAGTGTTGCCTGTTTTGCAAGTAAGCAGCAAGGGCTGCGAGGTGCAGACGTATGGATGAGTATGCAAGATTACATCTTTGCAAATGTAGTAAATAGCAAATGATGTTTTGCGTAGAGGCTTGTAATGGTTGGATGTTATTATTAGTGCAGTAAATAGCGAATCTTTTCCATTTAGCTGCATAGCATGCTCTGGTAGTTGGGCGTCTAGCTTCTTTTATAACGTCCATGCAGTCTGGGGGTAAGTAAAGGTAACCGAATTCTAGGACTTCAGGAGCCAAATTGCAAGGTTCAGCTGAGATGGATCTGGGTGCATTATCTCTCCATGGCTCTGCGTTAGCATTGATGGGGAGAGGTGTAGTCTTTGGTATGGGACTACTGATAGCTCCAGTAGTGTGGTGAACCACGGTTGGCGTGCCCACGTGGGGGCTACTAGTATCATTTTTAGAGACTGTTGTCGAAGCTTGCGTACTACAAGTGGGATGAGTGGGAGCGGTGGAAAAGCGTACACAAATCTGCCGGACCAGTTCATCCATATCGCATTGCCCTTGGACTGCGGGTGTGGAAGCCTGGCGGCGAAGGTTGGGCATTTTGCGTTTTGGTGTGTGGCGAACAGATCTAAGTCTGGCTGGCCCCACATCTGGAAGAAAGGTAGAAGAACTTGTGGATGTAGTTCCCACTCGTGAATCTGTTGTGCCTGTCGACTTAACAGATCTGCAATCTGATTGTGAATGCCTGGTAGGTGTTCCGCTAGAAGGTAAATGTTTTGTGGAATGGCCCACCTCCAAATGTCCTGTCCTAGTTGGGACAGTTGTGGAGAGTGTGTCCCCCCCTGTTTTTGTATATAGTACATAGCTGTGATGTTGTCTGTTCGGATCAGGACAGCTTTGTTTTGTACGTGGAGTTGAAAGGACTTGAGAGCTAGGAATATGGCTAGTAACTCTAGGTGGTTGATGTGGAACAGCTTCTGCTGAGTGGTCCACTTGCCCTGTGTTGTATGGTGTAACAGGTGTGCCCCCATCCTGTAAGGGATGCGTCCGTGGTTAGTACTACTTGTGGAACCGGCTCTAGGAACGGCCGCCCCTTGGACAAATTGTTGGTGTTCCACCACTGCAGAGAAGCGATGTGTGCGGCTGTCCACCAACACCAGATCTGTAAGATGTCCCTGAGCCTGGTTCCATTGGCGCGCTAGGCACTCTTGTAGAGGACGCATTTGAAGTTTTGCATGAAGGACGAGAAAAATGCAGGATGCCATCATGCCGATGAGCTGCATAAACACTCTGGCTGGGAGAGAGTGTTGCATTTGAAACCTGGGGACAAGGGTTTGTATACTGGCTATCCTGGCTGGGCTGGGGTAAGCTAGAGCAGTGGAAGTGTTTATTGTAGCTCCCAGATATTGAAGGACATGGGAGGGCTGAAGGTGGGACTTGGTATAGTTTATTGTGAACCCCAAGTTGTGTAATGTTTGTATTGTTTGGTGAGTGTGTTGGACACACTGGTTGAATGATTTGGCTTTGATAAGCCAGTCGTCCAGGTATGGGAAGACATGTATTTGTTGTCTTCTTAGATGCGCTGCTACTACTGCAAGGCATTTGGTAAACACTCTTGGAGCAGTGGTGACTCCGAATGGGAGTACCTTGAACTGGTAGTGCTGCCCATTGAGAACGAACCTTAGATACTTCCTGTGAGCAGGATGTATGGGAATGTGGAAGTAGGCGTCCTTGAGGTCTAATGTGGCAAGGAAGTCTTGTTGTTGTAGTAAGGGAAGCACTTGTTGGAGAGTGATCATATGAAAATGATCTGAGTGTATGTATTGATTGAGAGGTCTGAGGTCTAAAATAGGCCTGAGAGTGCCGTCCTTTTTGGGAATGAGGAAGTACAGGGAGTAAACCCCTGTGCCTTGCTGTAGCAGAGGCACTGGCTCTATGGCATGCTTTTGAAGCAGGGAAAGTACCTCTTGTTGTAAAAGTGTAAGATGGTCTGTGGACATTGGACGCTGCCTGGGTGGTATGGTGGGGGGGGTAGCCGTTAGCTCCAGGCAGTAGCCATGTTGGATAATCTGTCTCACCCACCTGTCTGTTGTAATGGAGTTCCAGACAGGCAGGAACTGTGATAGCCTTCCCCCGACAGGGGTGTTGTGGTCGGGGGGAAGTGGAGGAAAGTCACTGTTTGGGAGTGGTGGAGGTACGGGTGTTGTTATTATTACCTCGACCTCTGCCTTTAGAGTTGTTGCCTCTGTAACCACCCCTAAAGTATCCTCTACTAGGAGAGGTTTGGGTGTTTGTTCGATAGGAAGAGGAACTGTCTGTGGTGGTATTCCTGGAGCCCCCTCTGTAAAAGGAGCGGCGAAAGGAGCCACGTTGCTGCGGGGACTGCAATGCTCCCATTGATTTAGCAGTGTCAGTATCCTTCTTCATCTTTTCTAGTGCTGTGTCGACAGCAGGACCAAATAGTTGGTTTTGGTTAAATGGCTGGTTTAGTATGGTAGTCTGGACTTCTGGCTTAAAACCTGAAATGCGAAGCCAGGCGTGTCGTCTGATAAGCACGCTAGTGTTAACTGACCTAGCGGCGGTGTCGGCTGCGTCTAAGGCGCACTTAATGGAGGCATTGGAAATAAGTTTGCCTTCTTGAATGAGGTCAGTGGCTTGTGTTTTGTATTGATCAGGTAGATGTTGAAGGAGGGTTTCTAGCTGATCGTAGTGTGCCCTGTCGTACCTAGCTAGTAGAGCTTGGGTGTTAGCGATGCGCCAGATGTTGGTGGCTTGCACAGCTACGCGTTTTCCAGAGGAATCTAACAATTTGGATTCTTTATCAGGGGGCGGAGCATCCCCTAAAGTTTGGGAATTGGCGCGTTTTCTGGCATTAGAAACGACCAGTGAGTCAAGGGGGAGCTGACCTTTGATGTAGGTGGGGTCATCGGGGGCAGGTCTATACTTTTTATCCACTCTAGGATTAAGGATCCTGGCTCTGACCGGGTCGCTAAAAATTTCAGGTGCATGTTTAATGACACCCTTGATCATGGGCAAAGTTTGAACAGTTTTTTGAGACCGTTCAAAAGTGTCTAGAAGAAAATCTTCCTCTGGTTGGTCGGTGTGAATATGCACCCCATGAAAAACGGCCGCCCTATGTATAAGTTGCCCAAAACCTATGTGATCATCTGGTGGAGATGGTTTTGTAGGATAAGGTGGAGGGCTGGGGAGGTCTGTAGGGTCTGGGGGTCATTATAACCCCAGTCATCCTGTGGTGGATTATCTGGATCCAGATATAAATTATGAGGGTCATCCCCGTACCCCATGTTGTCCTCATACTCATGTGGGGGAGAATCCGCAGGTTGAGGAGGTGTGATAGGGATGTGGAGAGGAGGGGTGTTAGAGAGAGGTATAGGGGAAGAAGGAGGCATAGGGGAAGTGGAAGAGTCTTTCTTCTTCGGAGGGACAGGCTTGTGACGTGGCACAGAGGAAATATGTCCTGTTTTAGGATTGATATAAAGTTTGTTTTGATTAGGATCGATGGGATCCGGTGTAAACAGTTCCTCTCCTTGAATATTAGTTTTCGGCGCCAACTTTTTCGGTTCCGAACGTGGTGATGGCTTCTTTAGATGTTCCTTTGCTTTAGAAGGCGTCGAGGCGTCCTTCGGTTTAGCTACAGGCTCGACCGGCTTTAGTTTAGGGCGTGTGTCGAGTAGCTTTGGTTTCGGTGCCGAGGGATCCGCGTGCTTGGAGGCGGATTTGGGTACCGAACTGGATTTCGGCGCCGGGTGGTCTTTGTGTTTCGGCGCCGAAGGTGCCGGTGTGACGGGCACATGTGGTTTGGTCGGTGTTGAGGAACTAGAAGGCTTTGTTTTCTTGTTCGGTGCCGAGCCCGAAGGCGGGGCGTCCGAAACACGTTTACGGTCTCGACTGGGGCCCGTAGGCGAAGTACTGACCGGTGCCTTCGATTTTTCAGGGAGGGTTGGGGCAGGGGCAGTAGTACTCACACGCTGCCCTGAAGGGATGGAACTGTCGGAGTCCTCTGCCTCGGAGATGATAGCGAGGTCTTCGGAGTCTTCTTCCGGAACATCGGGACCCTCGTCGAAGATGTTGACGGGTTCCGGAGCGGACCTGTGCGCCATGATGTGCCTTCGGGCTCGACGATCTCAGATTGTCTTCTTGGAGCGGAAGGAGGCGCAGGCCAGACAAGTGGCCTCGTTATGGTCTGGTGAGAGGCACCGATTACAGACCTGGTGGTGGTCGCTATGAGGAAACTTTGCTCCACATTGGGGGCATTTTCGGAATGGCGTCCTTTCCATGGGCAGTAGGCCTTACGGCGTCGATGGGCCCAACGGCCCGCGTCGACGGCTGGAAAGGAGATCGAGGAAGGGACGTCGAGATGTCGATGTCGGTATTAGGCGTTGAAAAGTGGAAAACGCTGCAAAAAACGAGTTTCGAACCGGAGTGTCGAAATGCATCCGAACCCGATGGCGGAAAAAAACAATCTGAGGATGGAGTCGATGCCCATGCGCACTATTGTCCTAAGGAGGAGTCACCTATCACATGACTACAAAGACTTCTTCGAAGACAACAACAAAGTGCAAGCATCCGAGCCCAACACCAGATGGCGATCTAATGCACAGTGTGAGCTCTGCAGCTCACATGCCTCGAACACTCTTTTTTGTTCATTTTGGCAGTATGTGCTTCTGAGCGGGATATGAGTGGAGCAGGAAACCGAGGGGCGAGAAAAAGAGCTGATGGTGTTAAAAGGAGCTGAAAGAAATTAAAATAGAGTGAGAATATAATAGGTCAACAGTTGGTGCTTTGCGACTCTTTAGAAAATGAAATCATATTTGCAGATTTATTAAGTATTCTAGGAAGCTGGCTATTTATGTGATATAGCAACAGTGGCGGCTCGCCGAGGGAGTGGTGCGGGGCGGGGGAGGGGCAGGGTGGGGGGGAGTGAACTCGGACATACGACAGACAGAACTCAGAGGGAGTTCTGTCTGTCGTAAGTCCGAGTCCACTACCCCCGCCTCACCGCACCGCACCACTCCCTCGGCGAGCCGCCACTGTATAGCAATAAGTTGATATACCATGTAAAGTGTCCAGGGGTTCCCTTATAAGTGGACAGGGGCTTGCTATGCAATACCAAAGTGCTCTATTAGTGTGGTAGAGCAGCCTTAAGTTTAACACAGAGGAGTGCAAGACATTTGCAAAATACACCCAATGATTAATAAATGACAACATGACTCAAGAAAGAGATCCACACCAATTTATAAAAATACCACGTACCTTTATATATGATTTGGCATCAGAGAAATATCGTTCAGGTAAGTATCTTTTTAAATATAAATTCTTTTCACTTCAAAAAGTGGACACAGTGCAATTTCTGCACTGTAATCCTATGGGAGGAAGAACAAGTTCTGCAAACAGGTACAGTACATCGACTTACAGGATCAATCTCCAGGAGTTAATGTGAGTGATGTTCAAGGTCCAAGGCAGCACCAGCAGTACACCACCAGCGACACGAGGGCGGCCGGGTGAAGGGTGCAAATCAGCGTCGGGAGCCCAATCCGTTTCAAAGGGGATCGGTCTCAGTAAAACGAGGTTGCAGGCTCTGGCTAGGAAGCCAGTTGGGCTGAACCAGCAAGTGGGCTTGAACTTGCAATGCTCAGGGACAGGGGGACTCCTTTGGTCCTCTTCTCCAAGACCCAGGGCGATGGGTGCAGAAGTGTCCTTAGGCATCGGGGTTTTCCTTACCGGAGCAGTCGAGGTTGAGGTGTCCTGCGTGCAGAGGCTGCAGGCGATGTCGGGGTGTCCAGGAGGGGTGAAACCACAATGGACTCAAGCTCTGGAGGGCTGGGGATTCTTATTGGCACCAGTGGCCCACTTCAACTCGGGCCAGAGGCAATGGGTGCTGTGGCAGCTTCAGGTGTCTGGTTTGCGGGTTCCGGATGCCTTAGAGTCTTCTCTCTTGGAGATTCTTTAGAATAGATCTGCTGTTCACGGGAAGATTTGAGTCTTTTTCATAGGCAGGCAGTCCTCCAAATTTTCTGGAGTCACTGCTGCAGGACAAGTCAACTTTGGTGCCATTTTCGACAAAGGATGCAGACAGGCCTGCAGGGTTGGTACCAGGTCAGCTGCTTCTTCTCTCTTCTCGTCTTTTGCGGCTCTTCGGGTTCCTCTCTCTTCTTAGGTCATCAGGATCTGTTTCTCTGGTGCCAGGGACTCCCCTAAATACTGAATTATGGGGTGTTAGGGGAGTATAGGGTAGTAGATAATGGGCTACTCACCCTTGGGGTCACTACGCCCTCTATATGACCAATTCCTGTGTATGCCATCACAAAGATTGCTACTTCTGAAAAATCATGTCCACCTACCAGTAGCCCAACTTAGGGGTGGTACTAGCCTGGAGGTGTCATGCCTACCCGAGTAGCTAATTTTCCAGCCTGTCCAGGTGCCAAGGGGGCTCTGGACAAAGGGGTTGGCTTCCGCTCCTGTGAGGGGGAGCCATTTTCAGTGTAGCCATCATGTAGCTAAGGAACTCATTTTCATCAGTGTCCAACACATGTTCTAAAATGGCTTCACTGGTCACTTGTAGTGGCAGTAATAGGACTGACCAGCACAGGGGCATATCTGCTCATGCAGGTATTCCCTCACATGCAATATTCAGCACCCTGTCTTAGGAGCAAGACCTCTGACCTCCTGGTCAGGGACTCTGCTCTCTGCCCCTGCAGCTCCTCTGTTGAGCCGCTGTCACTGCCCCAACGCCTCTCTGCGAAGGTAGGTGTTCGAAGCCCTCCTCCACCGTCGTCTCCTGCCTGCGCCTCATACCTGGTGGTCCAGTGGGAGAGCCTTGCTCTTCTGCTGGTCCGCTGTTGTCTGTCTTTGTGTTTGTGCCCGTTTTTCTGTCTTTATTGTTATTGTGCCTTGTATTTCTATCTGTTTTCTGTCTTCATCTGTCTTTTTTGTTATTGTACCTTGTATTTATTATTTATTGTGTATTTATTGTTATTGTGCCTTGTACTTGTTATCTGCTGTCTTTCTGTTTATTGTTGCGTCCTCCGTGCCCCGTTTCCTTTCCCGCCGCTGCTGCCCCCGCGGCCCCTGCCAGTTCCTGCTCCCGCCTCCCAGCTGCGCTTCCCTCCCCCTTCCCTATTTAATGGCAGCCGCTGTGCCCGTCCACGACCCGACCGCGACCAGAGCCAGGGACCCTGCCTCTCCGACCACCCACTGCTACGACTCAGCTGACCTCCACGGACTCAACCCCGGAAGAAACAACTGCCAGCTGGCGGTGCCGAACACCACCCACGGCCAGTTCTCCTGCCGACACTGCCGACACTCCTTCACCATCCTCGGCACCCCCACAGTCGCCGCATCCACAACGGACGCCAGCACCCCCGAAGACCTGAGATTCATCCTCCTCAACGTGCGCTCCCTGCACAGACATGCTATAGAGATCTGGGACCTCCTCGACACCCTCTCGCCAGAAGTCACCTTCTTCACGGAAACCTGGACCAACGCCACCTCCGCCCCTGACATCGCCACCGCCATCCCTGATGGATACAAGATCCAGAGGAAGGACCACCCCAATGGCCCAGGAGAAGGGCTCGCCATCACACATAAGAGCTCCCTCCGATTCTCCACCTCCAGCGCGAGCGACTCCCCATACACCACCGAACACCTCCATTTCGAGATCCAGACCAGCCCTAAAATGACCCTATGCGGCACCCTCACTTACAGACCCCCCGGACCTCAAACCTCGTTCACCACCACCATCACCGACCTCATCGCACCCCACGCCATCGCCTCCATGGACTACATACTCATCGGGGACCTAAAACCGTCACCTTGACAACCTCAGCGACCCCAACTCCGCCACCCTCCTGGACAACCTCGCCAACCTTGGACTGAAACAGCTCGTCACCAACCCCACCCACAAGGCAGGACACACCCTCTACCCCATCTTCGCAGGAGGGAACAACATTCACTTCAGCCCCACCACCCAACCCCCCTGGACGGACCAGCACTGCGTACACTTCTCTTTCGACAAAACCACTGCTCACAAACCTACACCACGCCCACCACGAAGGAACTGGAGCAAGGTCACAGAGGAGCACCTCCACTCCACCCTCAACCACGATCCCCCTCCCGCCTTGACCGACACCAACTCTGCAGCCAAAGAACTACACCGGTGGATCACCAACTGCGCAGACAAGCTCACCCTTCTCCGCAACCCCGACAGACAGCGCCCCATGAAGGCCACCTGGTTCACCACCGACCACCGAGAATCCAGACGCACCTGCAAACGTCTCGAGAAGCAATGGACAAACAGAAAAACCAGACCACCTACAAGATCGCCATGACAGAATACCACCAACTCATCAGATACACCAGAAGGACCTTCATCCAGAACAAAATCCTCGCTAACTCCAGCAACTCAAAGGAACTCTTCAGCATCATCCAGGGATTCACCAACCCCCCCCAGCGAAGCCACGGATGTCACACCCTCCCAGGACCTCTGCAACAAGCTAGGTTCCTACTTCCATCTGAAAATCAAGGCCCTCTATGACAACAGCGAACAGACTCCAGAACCCACTCCTTCCTCCAGCAACGACAGCCAGCCTACCATCGCCCCCTGGACCCCGGTCACCACTGAAGATACCACCATGACCATGAAGAGCACTCACTCAGGAGCCCCCACAGATCCCTGCCCGCCGCACATCTTCCACAGAGCCGCCGCAGCCATAGCACCCGAGCTATGACGCACCATCAACGCCACCTTTGAATATGGCACCTTCCCCGATGACTGGAAATTTACAGAAGTCAAGCCCCTCCTCAAGAAACCCTCTGCAGACCTGACGGACCTGAAAAACTACCGACCCATCTCTCTCCTTCCCTTCGCGGCCAAGGTCACTGAGAAGATCGTCAACGCCCAGCTGACCAACTTCATCGAGAACGCCATCCTCGACCCTTCCCAATCCGGATTCTGCAGCAACCACAGCACCGAGACCACCCTCCTTGCCGCCACAGATGATATCCACACGCTCCTCGACCAAGGCCACACCGCTGCCCTCATCCTTCTAGACCTCTCCGCAGCCTTCGACACCGTCTCCCACTGCACCCTCACCGCCAGACTCCACAACGCTGGCATACAGGGAACCGCCCTCGATTGGCTCCGCTCCTTCCTCACTGGCAGAACCCAAAGAATCAGACTCCTGCCCTTCCTCTCCAAACCCACAGAGATCAACTGCGGAGTACCCCAAGAATCATTGCTCAGTCCCACGCTCTTCAACATCTACATAGCCCCCCTCGCCGCCATCGTCAGACAGCATAGTATCCTACGCCAACAACACCCAGCTCACCCTCTCCCTCATGAAGGAACCCGACGCCACCAGACTCAGCTTCCAGGAAGGAATGAAAGACGTTGCATCCTGGATGAGCAGCAGCTGTCTGAAGCTCAACTCAGAGAAGACAGAAGTCCTCGTCCTCGGGCACACCCCCTCAGCTTGGGACAACACCTGGTGGCCCAACGCTCTCGGCAACTCCCCCCACCCCCACGGACCACGCCCGGAACCTCAGCATCATATTCGACTCCTGCCTCGCCATGAACCACCAGATCAACGCCGTCGCCTCCACTTGCTTCAACACCCTCCGCATCCTTCGCAAGACCTTCAAATGGATCCCCCCCGAATCCAGAAAGACCATCACCCACGCACTCATAACTCGCAGACTGGACTACGGAAACGCCCTCTACGCCGGAATCAACAAATCCCTGTTACGCAATCTCCAGACCATCCAGAACACTGCGGCCAGACTCGTCCTCGGCATCCCACGGCATGAACACATCACCCAACACCTGCGAGACCTCCACTGGCTCCCCGTCAAGAAGAGAGTAACTTTCAAGCTACTCACCCACGCCTACAAATCCCTCCACAACACCGGACCCAAATACCTCAATGACAGAGTCTCCTTCCACGTACCCAAGAGAAACCTCCGCTAGACCGACCTCGCCCTCGCCGAAACCCCCCACATCTGCAGAACAAGAGCGGGTGGAAGAGCCTTCTCTTACATCACGGCAAAGACCTGGAAAGAGCTCCCGATCAACATCAGACGCTCCCTCACTCTGCACACCTTCAGAAAGAGCCTCAAGACCTGGCTCTTCGGCTGACTCGAAGCAACACCCCTCCACCCCCAGCACCTTGAGACCCTCACGGGTGAGTAGCGCGCTTCACAATTCCCTGATTGATTGACTGATTGAGGGCTCTTAGACTTGCTGTAGGGGTGACACAAATATTACATGCCGTGTTAGGGACATGGCACACAGGGATGTGTGACAACATGTCGTGTTTTCACTTTTGTCTGCACCAAGACATGCAGCCTGCAATGGCAGTCGTGCATGTGCTTGGCGAGGGGCCCCTTAGGATGGCACAATTCGTGCTGTAGGCCGTAGGTACTAAGGTACCATTTAGTAGGGACTTACAGAGGGTGCAAAAGGTTTTGCCAATTGGGGGACAATTGTACAGCTTTTAGGGAAAGAACACTGTACTGGGAACCTGACTAGCAGGGACCTCATACACTTCAGTCAAAGTTGCATCATAAACCAGGCAAAAAAGTGTGTGTGTGTGGGGGGGTACTGCAACAAAAACCCAGTTTTCTACAAGTATATATATGTAACAAAAGAAAATGTAAAATTGAACATTTCAAAACAGTCGGTAAATGTGAAGGAATGTGAAATTGGAGGCAAAAAATTACGTTTATATTCTCAGCTTGATTTGTGGGAGCAGCGCAAGTGCAGCAATTAGTAATATATACTTTAGGAGCACAAAAGACAAATTGATATGGCTGACTCCAGGATATCATTTTGGCTTTTAGAAATAAAACCACATTTTGAAATGCTCTAACCTTTCCATTAGAATATATATTTGAATTTTTGCATAGTTTTTGTCAAATTAGTAACTAATTCATGATTTGTTGATTTGTTAAATGTATATTTGTTTCAGTTGGTTTGAAGTTCAAATGATAGAAACTGCTTAGTTCGGGTCCCCGGCTTCCACTATTGATTGAGTGGAGATCCACATAGGTCAACAATTTTAGAACCACTGTAATAGGCTGATCCCTCAGGGGAAAAGGAGAAGAGATAAAGATACACTCTCAATCACATCAAGCCAGCTCCACGAATACTTTGGGTATATTATTGTATAACTGTTTTTAAAAACTGAATATATATTATAGTTTAGTCTATGATTTACAATTAATTGTGCATTTACTAATATTTTTGGCAGAATCCATGAAAACAGTTGGAGTCCTTAATGCAATCAATTTGAAGGGGATCACTTTAAAGACAGCTGCTGCATTTACCACTCCTGGGATAACATTGGGAAGACATTGTCAGAGACAGTCATCTGTGACCTCATTCTTTCAATGATGCAGGAGGGGATCATACCACAGCTGTCAAAGCTCATCCTTTGCTTTATTGGAAAACATCTTAGATTTTGGTTTTGGAGCTTGTCCTCCGTGGCCCGTGCTCCCTCGATTTTTTGTTAATTATTTTTATTAACTTTTACAACTATGCAACAGTGTGTATAGAGTCGAAGAGAAACTTAAGCTTCCAATATTTGGACCCTGATCACGGTATAGTCCTACACCATGACTCAGCACCCACAGACAGACATGTGAGGGGCGACTATACTGATGAAGGTGACAGGAGAAGAGTTAAGCTATGATGTGCCACCAGGAAAGTTTGGCAGTAAAGGTGTCCCTGTGTGTACTGAGACAAGTGTTGTACATTCGTACGACATATTGAAGCTAGGATTGTGCTGGAGAACAATGAGAGAAACAAAAATTAAAAAGAAAAGACACCTAGTAGGCTGGGAAGATGTTCCAGAATTAGGTAGTGTGGCTAGCTTGGGATAAGCCTGATAGGACAAAATGAAAATCAAAGACGTTGCGTGTATGCCTCGCTGTTAGAAATTGGGATACTGGTTGACTGGTTTGTGAGCCCGGGTCAAGCAACAACCACAATCCTAGTCAGGATAAGGGACCATCAAAACCCAAAGTAACCCATGCTTAACCCCCTGGTAGCTTGGCACAGAGCAGTCAGGGTTAACTTAGAGGCAATGTGTAAAGCATTTGTGCAACACTTCAAACAGTAAAACAATGAAAACACCACACAAAATGATTCCACACCAGGTTAGAAAAATAGAGCTTAATTTAATAAATAAAACATGACTAAAACGACAAAAGCACCTTAAATCCTGCTTTGCAGAGCATTGTGTGGATCCGGGTCAAAGATGTGACATGCAGCCGAAGACATGTGTTGGTTCCGAGATGCAGTGAGGCTGCAGTGCGAGGGCCTGCATCATCAAGGATTCTGTAAACAAGACTTGCGAAATGAAGTCTTGCGTCAAGGATGCGGCGCGCAGTTGATGTGATGCGTCGGTTACGAAGAGCTGCGAGGCTGCGATGCGGAGTCTGGCATTGTCATTGAGGCTGCTGTTAGCGAGAGATGCGAGGGTCTGCACCAAGAATGCGTTGCGCAGTGGCGGTTCCGAAGGCGATGCGGGTTGCGGTGGCAATGCGAGCTTATGCAACGGGTCCAATACATGCAACAGCGGAGAGGCATTTGTTCTGTTCGAGGTTGGGCCACGCACCAGAGGAGATGCGTTAATTCCACTGGAGCCACATAGGCTGATCATGCATCTTAAGTCCACATCCAAGAGTCCAGAACTGGGGTGGCACAACTTGGTAGGGTAGACTCACAGATGGCAGGGACCAGGGTGGTACAGCGGCTATTATTCTCCTGGACCTCAGCGCCGCCTTCGACACCGTCAATTACAATATCTTGACCCTCAGACTTAGGAGTCTTGGAGTGTCGGGATGTTATTACCTGGCTGCAATCCTTCTTAGAAGACAGATCCTTTCAGGTCTTCGAAGGAGATGTTGCTTCTAAGCGTATGTCTCTTAGCTGCGGTGTGCCTCTGGGATCCTCCCTGAGCCCCACGTTATTTAATATATACATGAGGCCGCTAGCCGAAATAGTCCATCCTTTTGGCATAAAAATAGTCACATACGCCGACGATACACAACTTGTTGTGGCCTTAAACCACCCAGAAAATTATTCTGCCAGCTTAGGCCCCTGTCTGGAGGAGGTTGCCAAATGGATGGAGCTCTCCTGCTTAAAACTGAACGGAGACAAAACGGAGCTTATGCTCCTAGGCAACTCCCCAATTTTTAATTCAGGGCTACTGTGGCCAAACTGCCTTGGCCCTGCTACACCACCAAAGAATCAGGTCAAAAGCCTGTGCATGTGGCTGGATCGCTCCCTGACTTTTGACCATCAAAACTGTCTTCCACTTGCTATGGCATCCTGAGGATGCTTCGAAAGATTCTTCCTCTCCTCCCACTACTCGCAAGAAGGATAATGGTCCAGGCTCTGATTCTCTCACGCCTGGACTATGGGAATGTGCTTTATCTGGGAGCTCATCAGGCCACCACTACCAGATTACAGATCATTCAAAACTGCGCAGCCCGCCTGCTCCTAGATATCCCTTATCGGCAATCTGCCAAACCTGCCTTGAAGACTGCACTGGCTGCCAATAGTGAAGAGAATTAAATTTAAGGCTCTTTGTATCACCCACAAGTCTTTCTGGGGGAAAGGACCAGCGATCAATACATCTATTATCACCCCTTCTCACCCTAACAGAAGTTTACGCTCGGCGAACCTTTTGCTCGCTGTTGTCCCAAAAATAAAGAGAGCAAGAAGCGGCAGCCGCTCCTTTTCCTATAATGCTGCGAGGCTTTGGAATGCCCTTCCTCTGTACATTCGGCGGGAATCCAACCATTTGCCTTTCCGAAAATTACTTAAAACCTGGCTTTTTAAAGTAACTGCCCAGTAAAAGGTGTTCTCTCGGTCCGCGGCTGTAGATAGCGCTGGGATGCCTTAGGGTAGCTATGCGCTTTATAAATGTTTCTTTCATTTCATTCATTCATTCAGGTGCAGATGCAAGGTTGTTGGAAGCATGTTTTGTCCCTGAGGCTTCAGATCAGGACGCCCTAGCCCTTGGAGTCACTCTGGGTTCAAGAGGTACAGGTAAAGACCTTCTCACTCAGGCAAGAGGGCAGCAGACAGCAGGTCAGCACAGCAGGATAGCAGTTCCTTCAGAACAGAGTGGCAGTCCTGTCAGCAGCACAGCAGTCCTTCTTCCTGGCAGTGTATCCACAGGTCCAGAAGTATACTGAAGAGTTGGTGTCTGAGGTCCTTCTTTTATACACAGTTGTGTCTTTGAAATGGGGAGAAGCTTTTAGAGGCATGTCTTTGAAGTGCTAAGATGCCCTGCCTTCCTGGCTCTGGCTCCAGACTAACTACATGGGGTATGCAGCCTTTTGTGTGGAGGCAGGACACATCCTATTAAGGTGTAAGTGGGGCTGTGGCCATATTTTCCCTCTCATCCTGCCAGTGATGGCCCATCCAGTCACACTTAAGTTCCAATTGTGTGTGGCTGTCTAGGCGGAATACACAAAGCCCAACTGCAAACTATACTCAGCCATGTTGCCAGAGATAGGTTGCAGGCATCAAATGGAAATGGCAAGAAAATTCCATCTTTCTAACTGGTCACAGGATGCTTGTTTCCGGGCCAGCGATGATCCGGCTTGGCAGCTCGGGCTGGACTGTTCCCATGAGGAACAGGGTCAAGACTGATTTGCATATGGCTGGGTCCACACTATGGTGGTGTGGTGAGCAAAAGAAGGATGGATTAAACCCAGATCTTTGTGACTGTTTGCATTGTTCAGCATTCAGTCCATCATTTGTTCCTTTAGCTTTCTAAAAGTGACATTTTCAGAATTGCAATTTAAAATCTGACTTCACCATAACTACAATTTTAAATTGTGATTCTAGACACACCAAGCATGAACTGGTTTTCTCTTCCCATTTGGAAATTACACTTATAAAATGTAATAAGTCAACTCCAATATTATCCTATGGGATGATACAGGCCTTGCAGTAGTGAAAAACAAATGTAAGAGTTTTTCACTACCAGGATCTATAAAACTTAAAAGTACATGTTCTACTTTTTAAGTACATTGCACCCTGCCCTCTGGGCTGGCCAGGGCCAACTCTAGGGGTGGCTTATATGTATTAAAAAGGAAGGTTTGAGCGAGACAAAGGTTTTATAATGCCAGGTCGAAACGGCAATAAAAAACTGCACACACAGGCTCTGCAGTGGCAGGCCTGCCTAAGACATGTTTAAAGGGTTACCTAGGAGTGTGGCAGAATCAGTGTTGCAGGCCCACTAGTAGCATTTAATTTACAGGCCATGGGTACACATAGCACCACTTTACCAGGGACTTATAAGTAAATTAAATATCCCAATTGGGAATAGGCCAATGTTACCAAGTTTTAAGCAGAGAGCACAAGCACGTTAGCATTGGTTAGCAGTGGCAAAGTGCACAGAGTCCTGAGGCCAGCAAAAATGAAGTCAGCAAATATAGGATGTCTGAAGACAAAAAGTTAGGGGGAAACCACACCAAGGCTGCCAGGTCTAGCACTTGCCTTAAATGGGGAGAGGGAGAATGGTTGGGGGTTCATCTAGGAGTTACACAAGGGGAGCACTGGAGGGGAGGAGGACCCCGAGGTCCCTGTAGGCCGTAGTTGAGGAGGAAGCTCTTCAGGGTATTGATGCATCAGCATTCAGGGTCAGTGTGAGGAGCATCCACTGTGTATCCCATTCACCAGTAATGGGGTGTTTGCGAAGGCCGGGGCCTCCTCTCTGTGAAGGACCATGCCCTCCACCTCTGCCCAGTGAAGTGGCGTTCCACTTACTGGTAATGGCACCTTCTGTCAACAGACGCACTAAGTCTAGGAAGTGTGCTGCGGTTTTCAGTCGCTTAGGTCGCTTGAAGAATCCCAAAAACACAGAACTCCGAGGACTGCAGTTTTGGAAGAACAGTGAGCTTGTCAATACGGTAAAGAACAGCGGCGGCCCCTCAATTAGGACAGAGGAGCATTGTCCCCTTGCTGCCATCGCTGCCGCAAAGGTGAAAAATAAAATGGTAATAAAATTAATGTATTACATTTTATATTTCCCTTTCCCCAGCCAAGCCATGTTTAGGGGCGGGCCACTGATGCTGACTGGCAGCAGGGGAGTGGTGCTCACTCCACCAGTTTACACAGCGCATGTCAGGCTGGCCGGCTGTCCTGTGACGGACAGCCTGACATGCGCAGTGTAAACCTCTGCACCCAGCTGTCTAAGACAGCTAGGTGGAGAGCAGACACAGGCCCCCATTGCCTCGAGGAGCGTCAAGGCAGCCTGATCCAGCCAATCCTGGTGCTGCTCTCTTGCTGCTCATCTGCAGCATGAAAGCAGCGTCTGGATTTGTGTGGAGAGTTCCATTGCTGCAGTCAGGGCGCCGAGGGACTCACGAGGGCCGGAAGAGGCAAGCCAACGGAGGTAAGCACATTTTTTTTTTCAATTTCAATTTTACTTCATTTTCAGCCTCGCCCTCAACGCAAGAGCTGTCAGTCGTGGTTCATTATAAACACTGTTTATAACGAGTTGTGACTGACATCCACATGCGTCTGATACTCTAAATATTTGGGTGGTTGCCTCACCAAATTTTTATTGTACCAGCCGCCACTGGTAAAGAACTCCCATTCAGAAGGAGGACAGTAAGTAGCATTCCCATAACCTGTGGTGGTAGCCAGCATCGCCTGTCCCACAACGGGCACAGGCCCGATTTGCCTTGTGAAATAGACATATTAGAGGGAGGTAGATAGGGCTATGCAGGATAAAATATTGAATGAGCTTAAAACAGACATTGCGGGACGCTTTATGTGGATCTTTAAGGCTATGAACCATTCCTCGTGATGTAAGACCCTACAGAACACCAGCTCCCAGGTGTCTTGCACCGGCTGCAAAGAGAATTGAGAGTGGGCCAGGAAGGCTTTAAAGAGCCGATGGTTTGCCGCCCATTGCCTTAGGTGTATAACGGGTGTACCAGGGAAAGGGTCTTGGGTTCCTCATCCGCAATCACTCAACCAGTGCGGAAATTGGCCCATTCAACCTAGATGACATTGAAGACTGCTGTGCAGCACTGGTTCAGCCGCGGGCAGAGGCACTTTATGGGTGGCAGCGGCACCTCAGCCTCTGCCATGGCGAGAGAGAGAGTGTGTGTGTGTGTGTGTGTGTATGGGGATGCGAGGTGGGGGGGATATTGTGTGTGTGTGAGTGCGTGTGTGTGTGTGTTGGGTGTATGTATGAGAATGAGGAGGCACTATTTTCAGAAAGTTCATATCTGTTAAATGCCATGGGCTGATACTAATGCTGATAGACCGCCCCCATATCCAATGCCTAAAACCCGATAAACTACAATAGTGGTCAATGAAAATGGCTGTCCAAAATCCCCGTTCTGTATATATGTATTATTTTGTTGTGTGGTGTGTAGTTTGTGCTGTGTGATGGCAGGAGATCCCTCCAGACTGCTCAAGATATCTGTAGGCCAAACCTAAAAAAAGAGCTCAGGGCAACCACAATGCTTCCACTGGCCATGAAACTAGATGCAAGATTCGTTTTAGAATAAAGTACACCATCAAGAAGATGCGCGGGGGGGGGGGGAGTTAATTATACACTTATGTAGGTACAAGTACGCGGATCAACAACAACGTTTGTGATCGGCTCGTGCACAGAGGCCGCAACAGCATCGGAACAGCGCATCCGAACGTAGCTGTTGCTATGGCAACGGGAGCCAGGGCTCGTTCGAACGCGGCCTGCGAGGAGCAATTGTGAAAACGTGATCGAGGCGATGCAAGCAGATGAGAAATGTTTGGACGGCTGGGGCGGGGTACGACGACCAAGTGCCATGGGCCCCCTCCAGAGTTGAGGGTGTTTGCGTGCCGAGCGCCCAGGCCCCCTAGCAGCGGCCCCTGCCCGGCAGATATTATGTCTAACACCGGCGAGCATTTGATGTGTGAAACGGCGTTCGTCGCTTTTACCACAGACTTCGTGTCGGGGGATATTCCTGAGAAATCTGGGCTTCAGTGAAGGGATAGTTCTAGTTGCATTCCTGTGACGCAGGTTCATTTAGATATCGCCGGAATGGTGTCAACAGTCGTGTTATGCCGACGTCCTATCAGTAATTATGTGTCTCGGTCTGATGGGCGACGAGCCTTCCAAAAACAGGCTCTATTTTAAAACTTCGGGCTGGCTTCAGTTTTTTAAAAACGGTGACAGTGGGCCTCCTACGAGTGTCTATGCAAGGGGAAACGAGCAATGCCTCCAGCCTGGCGTAACTAGGAAAAAGAAGTACATGTAAAGCGCGAACAATTACCCGAGGGTGTCAATGCGCTGGGGGCCGTCGGGAAGATTAAGCGAGCTATTGCCCAGAGTCACATGGTGCTGGGCTGATCTGCCACCAGCGCCGGGGATCGAACCGTGAGAACCCCCGGGTTCCGTTGCACCACACCTCTTCCTGGTATTATATAATCATTTCGTAGGCAACTCCCCACCTCACGGCCTTCTGTTTTTCACTTTTTATTTAGATGTTTGTTTTTTTCTAGAGCGCAAATATTGTCTAAACAGAAGTCTGAGCACTGAGAAGTGGATTTATATAGTGCATATAAGCGAAAGATGCATTAGGTACATTCATTGATTTGGCCAGAGGTGGCTTGAAAGGCCTCAGTAGAGGCAAACCACTTTCACTACCTAACAAAGAGCAGTTTTACGAGATAAGCAAGAGGCAAAGTAGGGGGCGGGTCGATCGGAAGGGTGAAGTGGGGCAATGCGACGGTGTCATAGTCTATGGGTTGTCCCCTCATCACTCGAGAAGTGGCAGAGGAAACAGTCTAGAAGGTAGGTGTAGAGGGATTCAAGCCTACTGTAGCCCACAATACTGCACCTTCAACCTTTAGCGCTGAAATATAGGTGGCTGACCTTGGAAGCATAAACAGCTGAGTGGACCCAGGAATCGAACCTGTGACCAGTAGTTCAAACAAAGAGTCGTCTAGAAGATGTACAAGTCTGCTGAGCCATCGAGTCCAGCCATTGTACGTATGCAGTCTCATCCAGGCCAATGGAATTCTCCTGCTGAGCTTCCCGGCATTCCAATCAAGCCTAGAAAAAGGGCCAAATGGTTTCTGTTCACGCCGTAATACCCTCCTGGAGGAGAAAGCACAATTGCCCCCTCTCAATGAATTCTTCAGTGAATGCACTGAAGTTGGGGTCCACTTAAGGCCCACTCCTTGTACCAGCAGAAGGAGCTGACCTTGGTCTATTCTATTTTCCATGGTTTTCTAAGTAGATATCTGCTTGAGGTCACAGATCATTAGCACTTGTAACTCAAACAAATGGCCACATCCCTCTCAAGGACCTGTGTCTGGCTACTGCTGGGGGTACGGGTGCGTGACTCTGTGCCACCATCTTGATGCAGGTTCTACTACTTTGTGCCAAGGGTGAGGGTCTGATTTAGAATCAGGTGCTTTAGCCTGGGGTTGGGGGACAGATGGAACCCGACTATCTAAGTGTTTCCACTATAAGCATCTTAGGGGAGAGAGGTGCTTGTTGATTTACAAGTCAAAGGATTTGGTGCAAGGATTGGATGTGCCTAAGATCCCAGGGGGAAGTAGAATGTAATAAGTGCTGTGAAGACTAATTGTAATTATTAACTGAAATGCAACAATGTGGTAGAAATGAGAAATAACCTGTCAACATCTTGAAAGTCAACAGCCTGGATCTCCAAGCTGCCTCAGGCTTTTAGGAAAGGGAAGCCTGGCGAAGAGAAGAACAGTAAATGCAAACAATTGGGTAGGAAATGATCATCACAAGTTTCTCTGAGGACACCCCGAAAATATTTCTGGGTACGGAATATGTTGGACTAATCAATGAGTTATTTAATGAAGTTAGAAGTCAAATCTCATAGGTTGGTTTGGAAACCAGGAGTAATATTATATAAACTGGATGAAAATGTAAAAGTGAACTGGGAAGTCCCTCTACTGTAAGACGATACCCTATTTATTAAAGTGAATTGCATGTGTAGAGGACACTGCAGGACATTTTCCAAAATTGAAGATGGTCCATTAGAGAAAAGGGAGGTAAACAATTGATTTAGTTGTGTTGTGTAGAATTGACGAGAGCCATTCCGGAACTTTAGCGTGCAAATAATGACAAATGTATTAAGCTGCAGTTCACCTTCAAGTGAACTCAGTACAAACATATAACAAAGAGCGTTATAATATCTATCTGATATATGAAAAAACAAGCAATAGCGTGTAAATGCATCTTCAAGATCGAAATAGAGTTATATCACAATAGCAAGTCAGTGACAGTGTTGTGTACAAGTTGCTGAGAGTATCTGTGCCATCGTTGACTTGTTATCTTTTTCGAGGAATTGTATACAACACAAAAGCAAGTGGCGATGAATTTGCATATATTGTACACATCCATTCTACATAAGCTACCTGCTATTCTTCATGCAACATCAACATCTGAAGAAAATGATTCTTTAGCACCCGTTCACAGCTTCCGCTACAAAGCCCTCAAGCATATCAAACTTACTTGTGGGTTATCTTATGTTCTTGATAAGAAATACAAGACAAGGCAGTTAACAAAAGGTTTACCAACAGCAATTAGCGCTGAAAGAGTCAGCTTCTGGCGTCCTCACATATCGGAGTAGACTGTTTGTCTTCCAGATTATGCATAGACGCCGCTCAGAATCACCACATTATCATCCCACAAAGAGTAGAAGATAAATTCAGATATGTATTTTGGAATCTTGGTATGAAGAAGCTTTCTTTAAAAAGAGTACACTGCTGGCATGTGTTAACTTGCGGTAACAAGAGAAGAAGAGGGTGGTTGGATTTGTGTCAGATATAAGTGTCCTATAACGCTCATGGGGTTGTCGTGGCAGTCCCTGTCTGAGTCGGACAAGAGCCACACTGTATATTCCTTTAGGAACAGGGGCTGCACTAATGCATGGGTTCCAGAACATGTGCCTCAATCTGGGAGAGCAGAGACCACCAACTTTCAACTGAGCACACCCACAAATAGACAGTTATCCCAGTGGCATACCTAGCCGTTGTGCTGCCCGTGGCGACCCCTGCGTTTTCTGCCCAGCGGCCGCATGTAGGAGCGAGGGGGGTGGCGATTCCCGCGACGGCGGCCCTACACGGCGGCAGGTAAGAGCGGGGGTGCTGGCGATTCCTGCAACGTCTGCCCTGCACGGCTGCAGATAAGAACAGGGGGGCCTCAGCCCCCAAAACTCATACCGCCCGGGGCAGACCGCCCCTGCCCTTTCCTTGCTACGCCACTGAGTTATCCATTGCCAAAGATGGGATTTTTCGTCAAGCTAGTTGAGCCCACATGGCTAAAGATTCCAGGAATCAATCAACCTAATAAGGGTCACATATAAGAGTTGGTGAGCAAAGTGGAAAAAGCAAATAGGAAAGCAATGGATAGAGAGGGAGTTGGGAATACAATCAATGAAGATGGAGTGGGGTTGGGAAAGACATTGGATGGAGGGGGAGCTGGGGAAGACAATGGCATGGAGTGGGAATTGGGGAAGACCTTGGATGAAGTGGGAATTGGGGAAGACATGGATGAAAGAGACTTAGGAAAGAATGGATGGAGTAGTAGTTGGACAATGGCATGTAGTGGGAGTTGGGGAAGTCCTTGGATAGATTGGGAGTTGGGGAAGAAAATGGTATGGAGTGGGAGTTGGGAAAGACAATGGCTGGAGAGGGAGTTGTACTGAATTGGAGCTGGGGAAGACAATGGTATGGAATGGAAGTATGGGAAGACAATGGCTAAAGAGTGCTGGGAAAGGCAGCACATGGAGTGGGAGTTGGGAAAGAAAATGGTATGGAATGGAAGTTGGGAAAGACAATGGATGGAGAGGGAGTTGTACTGAATTGGAGCTGGGGAAGACAATGGTATGGAATGGAAGTATGGGAAGACAATGGCTAAAGAGTGCTGGGAAAGGCAGCACATGGAGTGGGAGTTGGGAAAGAAAATGGTATGGAATGGAAGTTGGGAAAGAGAATGGATAGAGAGGGAGCCGGGGAATAAATGGATGGAGATAGAGTTGGGAAAGACAATGGATGGAGTGGGAGTTGGGAGAATCAATGGGTACAGAGATTGGGAAGACAATGAATGAGAGAGTGCAAAGTCAATAAATTAAAAAAAGTACTGGGGAAGAGTTTAAATGAAGAAAGAGAGGAATAGAGGTTGGGAGGACAATGGATGGAGGAGGTAAAGAAGAGAAGTGCTATAAAGCGATGGTGTATGGAGGGAGGGATGAGTAATACAGTTGATGGAGAGAGGGGCGATGAAGACAAATGTATGGAGAAAAACATGGGGTATGCAAAGAAAGATAAAGGGATAAAGTAGGCTATAGATGAGAGGTAAAGTGTGAAGGCAATAGATGGTGCGAGATGGGGAAAGCAATGAATTAAGAAAACAATAAGAAAGACAGTGGATGGAAAGAGATGGAGAAGTTAATCATGGAGGAAGAGAGAATAAGAAGAAGAGGATAATAAAGGGCAATGTAAAGGTGAAAGGGAACAGAGAATTAAAAGTATAAGAAGACAGAGACAGAAATTAACAATAACTACAGACATCAAGAAGGAGGAACCAAAATGAAAGATGTGAAAATAATTGAGTCTATAATGGTTTTAAGAACCCATATACATGTGGTGGGAGAACATGAAGATAACAAACATTGGCAAAAGCTTTGGCTGCCAGACCTTTTAGAACACAAAACTCAGTCCCATTGCTCTGTGGCCATTTATATCGGTACTTGGGAACAGAGCCACAGGACCGATTTTGTGTTCTAATTCATCAGAACCCTCCTCAAAGTAAAATCGTAACTTTTCATGCTGCTTTACCAAGTATTGCGATGAGCTCAAATTCAAATTCAATTCCATTGAAATTACAATGTGCATTTTACTGCAAGTTTCAAAGACAGATGATACAAAACTGTCGAATCTATGATTTTGTTTCTAAGCATTGTCCTGAGGATGGTCTTGCATATTAATTATACAATAAACTGAAACGGCGACTTCTGTCCACTACTTGCTTCTTTGAAACCAGTTTGGCTTTTGCCAACACACAATATCAACGGATTTGGTCCTAGTCAAACTACCTTCTCATAAGTGTGAATCAAGAGAACATTGGCACTATCTATGGACTTAATGGAACAATTGTGGGTCATTAGTCTGTTGATGCTGGAATTTGTGTAACCACACATTTCTGTTTGCGTCTTTTATTTGACCTTTTAAGTAAAACAAGTTTGTTTTCTTGCATGCGCCTGAGTGTTGAATTATTTTCTTTATCACTTTGAAGCTCAATACTAAGAGATATCTTTATGTATATATTGTTGATAAATTCTATTTATATTTCATGAGTTAGGATTTGAATGATCCCCTTGTCAGCCTTTTGTTATGTGGTTTACTTTTAAGAAGTTGGCATTTTCCTAAACTAACCATTTGGTGCCTGCAGCCTGATCCTGGGTCTCATGACTAGGTGTAGCTAGCAGTTGGTCTTTGTGTATTGCTCCCAGACAGTGAGACAAATTACAGGTAGGTGTTGTCAGTACCGGCCAATCTGAGTTAACGAAATGGAGGAGCTGTCACCTACCACATTTGCACATCACAAAGGCTCTGCCTGAGCACTCACACAATAGGTCTGTTACTAGTCTTTTGTGACCCCAGACAAGCTGGGGTGAGGACATGGAGGAAGAAGATGCCTGACACCTTAGAGGGGTGGTAACCTTGAGAAGTTTCCTCCATGTCAAAGTGGTCACCAGGTATCAATGCTGGACCTCAGACCCCAACTCTTCAGAAGACTTCTGGACCTGTGGCTTCTGCCAGGAAGAAGGACTGCTGTGCAGTTGAAAGGACTGCCACTCTGCTGAAGTACTGCTTTGCTGCTGTACTGACCTGCTGCCCTCTTGCCTGGGTGAGAAGGACTGGGCCTCCATCTGTTGTACCCAGGACCACCAGTGTGACTCTAAATTCTAGTTGGCTGGCCTCCTGGCTAGAGCCTCATGGAAAGAAGACTCCAAAACACTTGAAACCAGCAGCTGGACTCTGCCATCTGTGAATCCTACCCTGCCAAGTAGTCCTGAAGGTGTTCTGCCAGCTCATCTGTGGATCCAGCAGAACCAACGCATCTCCTCTGCTGTGTGGACTTTCCTGGCACAAGAACTTTGCATCACCATTACAGCCTCATTGGAACCGTCATTGTGCAACGCATCCCCAACGCAGGCCTTTGCATCGCAAGCCTCTCGATGACGGGAGCCTCGGTAACAATATAGGACTCCACATCGCAAGCCTAGCAGCTTCTTTGGAACCAGCCGATGCGATACACATCCTTGACGCAGGGTTTCGCATCGCAAGCTCCCTCATCAACGGCCTCCTCAACAATGATGCAGGACCTTGCATTGCAACCCTGCAGCTCCTCTGAACCTACACTGTTTAATGCATCTCCGACCAGGACATCGCATTGCCTCAGCTACTTGACGTGGGACTCTGCAACTCTTCGCAACTAGGATTTAAGGTACTCATGTTCAGCGGACCCAACTGGGTCTCTGTAGCCAGTCCACGGTCCATCGCAGTCGGCCTGAACCTTTGACTTTATCCTAGTCTAACATGTCCAGATATCCACAATTAGCACTCTGTGCTTTTTGGCGCTATATTCACTGAAATCTTTCAAACTGCATAACTACGGTTCTGATTGGATGTTTGTTGTTTTGGTCTTTTTATTTATTAAACTTTACTCTATTTTTCTAAATTGGTGTGGGATTTTTCTTGTGTTGTGTTTTCACTTTATTACTGTTTGAAGTGCTGCATAGAAACTTCACACATTGCCTCTGAGTTAAGCCTGACTGCTCTGTGCCAAGCTACAAGAGGGTTCAGCGCAGATGAAGTTGGGGTTTACTTGTTGTGACTTCACCCTGACAAGGATTGCTGTTGCTGCTTGAGAAGGGTTTCACCACCCCCCCCCCCCCCTCATCCAGTAACCCAATTTCTCACGTTGGTTATTAAGTTTATAATTATTTTATGCAGCACATTTATTTTTCACTGTTGTTAAGTGCTTATATAAACAAAAGCAAAAGCATCAAGTATTGGCAAAGCCAATACATCTTGCCTCCATTTTGAGTCCGCAATAAAACATTTAAAAGCCTGCTTCAGTGCAAAAAGAAAACAAAACAAGTTTGCATTCTCTATGTAATGAAGGTATGAGATAAATAATTGAATGTCTGCTGACTTGAGTGTATTTTTCACAGGTAAAATAGTCCTATATGCATCTGAATGCAGGCACTTCACAGGGGGTGGAACGATACACCCACCAAACACCCAATGGCATAGTGCAAAAGAGTAACAATCTTGTAGAAGGGGTAAAAGCCAAATCTATGAATATTTATTCTAATTGGTAACAACAGGTCTGGCAGTCAACTGTGCAGTCAAGCCAGACATAAAAGATTTAGAAAAAGAAAGGGTCTCTCTAATGCAACTGAATACCAGATAACACCCTGCTGCCTACAATCAGAAAGATGAATATCAGCTGGTATTGAACAACAAGATTCATTCATTTTGAGCAGAATATAGTGCATACTAACCAAACACCACTGCCATTGAATAGATTAAGGTACTTACCAACACTGAAGAGAATGAGAAACTTCAGACAGACAAATTCCTGCCGGTCAACTTGTAAAGAATGCAACTGGATAACCAGCTCCTGTGATTTCAATACCAGATTGTTCAGCGATGGCCCAGCCTGGGCAGCAATCGTAGATACGTCAATCTACAAGGAACATAAATACAGTTATCCAATCCAACAAGGTAGTGTTTGTAGTTTTTAGAAAGAGACTGTGAAACTTGCGAATTTCTGTGTAAGATTATAATACTTCCATGGCAAAAACCATGAGTCACCGTCAACTAATGTCATAAAAACCTGGGGCCAAATATGCTGGTTGCTAGTCACAAAAACATAATAAAACTTTTTCTTGAATTTTTTATTCGGGAGTTTGTAGTGCTAAACTATTTCAGGCACTTTCACCCTCCAACAGAGAAGCTACAAATATCTTGTTTTCTCTCAAGCATTGAGAAATACAGACAAGCTCTATCAGAATACATAGTTTCAGAAGAAATTGCATGTACCTCGAACAATGTTATTGCAGATATTTTCTCCCTCAAAGATATTTTATAATAAATAAAAATAACATTTAAAAATATATCTGCTAAAATCTTCAAGATGTTCATTGTTATAGAAATAAAACATGTTTACAGGACAACCCCGGGTAGTTCCATACTCATGTTATCAATATTCCTCATAGGCTTGTAACATTATCCAATAGGATTCTCTCTTTCTCAATACCTATCAGATTACTGGTTTTGTGTCCTTCATACGTCACCTGTTACAATGACCTATGCAAAAACTGAACAGCCCCGAAGAACACTCATGTTCACCCATGCAAGTTGCTGCCTTGTTTGCTCCATAGATATCGTTACTGCCCTCTCCATTTAGACTGGGTACAGCCCTCGTTCTCCTTAAGGGACTGCAAAGAGGACAAACTGAACCAGTTCATAGTTGACTATATGAGATCCTCTCAATAGAAACTCTTCGCCGGATTTTGAGCCTATCCTCCCACCACTGTTGCTACCGACAGCTGTTCAAATCTGAACTTTGTGAAGAGCCTTATTGTATCCAGGGTGTCATCTTATACAAATATTCTTCAAAGAGAAAGGTCAAAGTCAGGAGATTTCATGAGGTCTTCACAAGTGCTGTTCTAAAAAAGTTAAAAACATTTTTTAACTTAATAAACTTCATAAGAATACATTTGGATGACAATGTTAAAAAGGGGGTTGTAGCACACATTTTGGGAATCATGAAACTCTTACCGCTGCCTCTCCAGGCCAAAAGGTGCAGCAGGAGAACTGGTGCCGTATGGCAGGTGTACCCCAATGGAACCTGTATAATTCTTATTGACATATGCTGTAAAAGCCCAGCCAAGTGGCTTTCTGAAAGACCCTGCAAGGTCCCATGCCCAGAACGTAAAGCCCTTTACATGACTGGTCCATGCACCCACGCTGTTGTACTTCAGATTTCCATTTTCTGCTGCAGGAAGTTCTGCCTTTATTGGGCAGGACATCCTATGGATGGAAAGGATCAGTTTCTGGGGCCAGCAAAATTGGGAATCTTCAACTGCCTTTTCATGCCTTCATGGAGGGCAAAGGTTCTCAACCTTTTCTGACTTTCCAGGGGAAGATTAAAGTCTATGTGCTCCTAGCATCCACACTTTGAATGTTCATACAGTTACAGCTTTGTGTCTGATTTGTTCTTCAGGCTTAAAACGAGGTACGCATATGGATACTAGAAGGTCAAGGACATTTGGAAGTATGATCAGTGGGTTAGAGCAACCCAAACTGATTGGTACTGATTGGTGTTTATGGACAGGGATTAGGGGTTTCCTCACTTTGATACTTGTATATATATATATATATATGTATATATATATATACTCCAGTTTCCGCATCGTGACCAAGGTGCATGAGCACCAAAACGCGTAGATGCTTCTTCCGTGAAATAAAGAAACATTGAACATACCAGCACTGGAGTGCCATGGTTTCTTAGAAATTTGGGACAAGAAAACTGAGTTTTGATTGAATTTGGACAGCGCGGCTATATATATATATATTACCTACTGGCGGTTGCCAGTAGGTAGTTATAGTTAGGACCTTGTTTCTATTCAATAAGCATTTTTTCTTTTGCCAATATCTTTGGCTCCTTTGATGAATCTTTGTGAAATTGTCAAAACTAATGGCCCGCTCCAGTCAGCTCCTGTCTTCAAAGTTTCGGGGTGATTCGTCGAGCGGGGGCCGAGAAAAAAGGGGGGTCCCAAAACACGTTTTCCCCATGTTAATTTCCATAGGAATTTTGAAACAGGTTACAGCCCGAACTGCTGAACGGAATTACACCAAATTTGGCAAAAAGGTAGCCCTTGGTTCAGAAAGAGACCTTTTTTTTTAAATGGTGTAAATCCGTTCAGTAGTTCCTGAGAAATTAAAAAAAGAAAAATATCGATATCTGAGCACCGAGGAGGGTTCGCGAACCCTCCCGAGCACGAGCTTCACTCTGATTGGCTGACCCCAAACCAGGAAGTGTTGGCAGCCATCTTGTGACTCGGTAACCGAGTCACAAGAAATCAGTAGAAAAAAAGGTGAAAAACAAGAAAAGGGGGCAGGGTAGAAACACCCCGACCCCCTAGGCCTGCTCCCCAGGCCCAAAAAAAACATTGTTTTTTTTTAGGACCTCAGGACACAAGTGGACTTCATCCCCCGAGCAGCAGTGTGCCAAGAGGCGCGTTTGCAGAGTGGTGTAAAAAGGGGGCGTGGCCTCGGACCACCTCTCTGCAATCCAGCTGTGTGGCGCTTACTGGAGGTACCTGGTGGGCTAGTTGGCCCCCAGGGACCCTCAGTATTCATGGGGACTTAATCCCCCAACTTAGAACGCGCCGGGAGGCGCGTTTGCAGAGTGGTGGAGAAAGGGGGCGTGGCCTGTGTCCACCTCTCAGCAATCCCACTGTGTGGGGCTTACTGGAGGTAAGAGGTAGGCTGGTTGGCCCCTAAATGACCCCCAGCAGCGAAGGGGACTTCAATCCCCATCCAAGAGCGCGCCAGGGAGCTCGTTTGCAGAGTGGTGGGCAAAGGGGGCGTGGCCTGTTATGAGAACTTAGCAATCCTGCTCTGGGGTACTTACTGGAGGTAATAGGAGGGGTAGTTGGCACCCAAGGATGTCCTTGGGGGCCAAGTACCCCGCTTGTTACCTCCAGTAAGTCCCACACAGTGGGATTGCTAAGAAGTCTTCGGAGGTCTTGCCCCACTTTCTCCACCACTCTGCAAACGCCCCTCCTGGCAGACTACGGGATGGGGGATGAAGTCCACTTTACTCCTGAGGGGGAGAGGAGTTGGCCTAACGGCTAGGGCGGTCGACCTTGAATCTGGGGAACTGGGTTCGAGTCTCGGCAATGACGCTGAACATCCTGTGATTCTGGGCAAATCACTTAATCTCCCCGAGCGTAACAAAAAAAATTAATGTGTCCTCATGTAATGCAACTGGTGCTATGTAAAGCGCTCTGTACCTGATTCGGGTCAAGTTTGCGCTATATAAAACTCTGTAAAAAAAAAAAGCCCTCCTGGTACCTCCTGTAAGTCCTACGCAGCGGAATTCCTGAGCGCTGGTCGGAGGCCCAGCACCCTTTCTCTACCACTCTGCAAACGTGACTACTACTTAAAGAAGTATCTTTCTGCACCTCTGACTTAGAGGTAGTTTTAATTCCCCTGCCCTATTATGTACTAGGGCCTTACAGGGGAGGTCATGCCAATCACAGGGGTACCTCAACCCATAGTGTTCCCTAGTGTATGTAGGTGTTTTCACTGTATTCTAAGTGTCGTTTAGCACAGCACTGGCTCTAGGCCTGGTTAGTCAGAGTCAGTTACCACCAGTACCCATCAGCAAAAAGTTGGGGGCACAGGATGACTTTGCAACAAGGCCTCTTTCTGCACCTCTGTTGGTTCTTTCTGTATATCTCTTACTTCTTTCTATATATATATATCCTCCACATAGCCCGCTTGCAGTACGACGGGCTCCGACACAGCTCGGGCTCAAAGCAAAAATCACTTGGTCACACCACCAGACTGAAGCATGAATTGGTTCCACTCACATTTAATAAATTAAACCTCACAGACGCGTTTCAGCTTATATGCCTTCCTCAATGTGGGTTCACATAGCGAGGGAATCGCGTGGCGATTTAAAAGCCAACACAATGTCTCTTCATTGGTGGAGTGGAGCGGCCATAGAGAGAGGACTGTTATTTCACCCAATGGTGTTTCCTGTAGCCACAGCCACGCATTGCAATGGGGCCGGATCGATCGTAGTGGCCTGTGCCTGATTCCGGAAGTGGTGATGCCAGGTACTCCTTATCCCAAACATTGATTGACACAATGCATAGTGGCTTCATTAGCTGCAGTCCTCTCCTTGGACATTCCAGATCATTGCCTCTTCCAATACGTCCCTCCGTGAAACGCGAGCGGATCCACAAGGTCCAGCGTCCTCTGGCACGTCGATTACCCGGAAGGTGCAGTCACCTCCGTGTAGACACTTAATAACATCCCGACTGTGGCCAGTATATCCGCCAGACAGGCATGCATGCTTCCCAAGTTTCCAGTGGCTGACCTTAAAGCAAGCGGTGTCCCATTATGCAGTGTAATACTGCTCTCCTCTTTCCCCAATACACACAGTAGTGAGCGGCATGCTGACCGGCGTAAGCAGACACTGGGCGCATAGCCGCATTCTTCAGACTCCATTGTCGGGGGGGGCTTCGCAGTGTGTATGCCATACATTGCTCCTCTTCCTCCCGTTACTGCGGTGTCCTGACCAAGAGGGCTTGTCGGTAACAGCACGGGCAGCTTGTTCAAACATCCTCCACATAGCCCGCTTGCAGTAAGACGGGCTCCGACACAGCTCCGACACAGCTCGGGCTCACAGCAAAAATCACTTGGTCACACCACCAGACTGAAGCATGAATTGGTTCCACTCACATTTATATATATCCCCCACTGGTTATAGTTAGGATTGTGTTTTCATAGGAAAAGCATGTATTTTTTTCTAATAACAGTGGCACCATTTGATGAATCTTCACAAAACTTCCCAAATAAATGTTCTTTCACCTCAGCTACAAACTGGCAAGTTTCAGAGTGATCTGTCAACCAGGACGAAGAAGATGGGGTGTCCAAAAACTTTTTTTCCTAATTCATTTTTCCATAGGAACTGTAGACACAGCTACATCCCAAACGGCTGAACAGATTTACACCAAATTTGACAGAAAGCTAGAACTTGCTCCAGAAAGTGTGCTTTTATGATTTGATGTAAATCTTGTCAGTAATTTTTGAGCAATAAATGCTAAATAAAATGTATATATCATGCCGCGAAGGTTCCGCAGACCAGTCAGATCTCAAGACAGATCTCAAGCTGAGATCTGATTGGCTACCTCCACATCAAAAACGATGCGGTGCCTGCCATCTTAAGATTCGAGACTCAGTACCCAGTCCTAGAAAAAAAGTTTTAAAAAGTGTAAGGGGGCTCGGTAGGGATAGACTGACCCCCTAGGACTGGTGTGGGGGGGCTCATAGGGACCCCTCCCTGGGGCCAAAAATGTGTTTTTTTCATTTGACAGAGAATTTACGGTGGATCCGAGAATCAGCTGCAACATTCTAAAATCAGCTCTTGTGCTACAAAAAGAAAATACCTCACTAGTGTGGGCCAGGGCCCGTAGGAGGGAGGATGGTGCAATAACATATTTAGGGGAGCGGGGCCCATGCCTCCACTGAGCCTATAGGAGACCCCAAGGAACCCCATTTCCTCTGGGCCAAACTTTAATCAAAGGGGAGGGGGAGGACCAGCCCTCCTCATGCCTTAAAAGACCCTGGGGACCCCATTCCCTGGGGCAAATTTAAAATAAAAGGGGACGCACGACTCCGCACCTCAAGCCTCAAAAGGCCCTGGGGACCCCATCTCCAGGGCCAATTTAAAATAAAGGAAAGGGGGCGCACAGCCCCCCTCCCAAGACTCAAAGGTTCAGGAGACCCCATCCTCCTGGGGCCAAAATTAAATTAAAGGTGAGGGAGGTGCGTGACCCACCTCGACGAGCTTTAAAGGGCCCCGGCGACCTCTTCCCCGGGGCTGGCTCACTCCCACCCCCTGGACACAGTAGCTTCCCTGTCCGCGAGAGCTCATGCAGGGAAACACATGTCTGCTCCCATCCAGCAGGAGCTTTAAAAATATTCCCACTGGGTGGAAGCAGAGATATGTTTTCTTGCCCGCGATCTTGCAGACAGGGAAAACACATATTGCTCCCTCCCGGCGGAAACATGAAAGAACAGTTGCTCTTGCCAAGCAGGAGCAATGCTGGCTGCTGATGTACCCAAGATGGAGCCAGTGGGGCTCCCCCTGCTGCCCTAACATAGTGGTTTGTGGGTGCCCCGGGTGGGCACCAGAGCACGTACCTAAGGCCCAGAGGGACAAGGTCAAGCAACTAACTATAAAAAGAGCCCTAAAGTAAGAATACCTCACACCCTTTCCATGCAGTGCTAATTACCCCCCACATTCCATCAGTTGTGACTTGTTCTATGACATCATTGATAATATGACTGCAACATTACATTATTGATAACAGTGTGCATGGTGGTGGCGTGAGTTAAAGTTACTTTAGGGCACGAGTTTAAAACAGTAGGTTCTAACTGACATTTTCACCTAAATATAATGTCCCTTTAACCTTTGGTGTTTTCAGTGAATATATCTACAGGTAGATACCCTGAACATCTGGCATGCATCTAGCCTCCTTGGTCACCCATGTTTTGAACTTACCTTTGTTGTCCGAAGTGGCAATACCAAATGCCACAAGAAAAAAATTGTAAGTATTGCATCATAGAGAGCTTCATTTGGGGGCTAGGAACCTTCTTTCTGCCTGGATCAGATTAAACAAGTCGCAAAAGCCCACGCATGACGAGCTGCAAGCTCCAAACGTTTTCAAAAGTCCACTGTATCTTCAAATGTGTACATCGTAAACTATGGTCAATGTATTCTCTTTCATGTCCAGAGTGGGCAGTCAGACATGCAGAGAACCTGATTCAACTACTTCGCCCCATCCCAGCTTGATGATGTCACATGACCTTTGACCATGGTGAAGACATAGGTTCCTGAGAAGGCACTACTGTTCTTAAAACAATTCCATAATAAGGACATCATGGAATCACAGGAAGTGGGTGCACACTCCTTCAAGTATAGAAATAGTAAGAATTCAGAGTTTTCTATAAACTGAGAAATGCAGGCGTAGGAGACCAAGGAAAGGAACGTGGGCTGACAACACAACCACTGACAAGTCCTAAACCATGCAATGTCACCAGTGTTTATGCCACATAAACTCTTCGCTAGATCCTGCCAGAGGTTGGTGGTGCACGCAAGTATCTGTATTACGCGTATTAGTACTAAGGCCTAAATCAATGGCAGTCAAAGAGCCCTGAGTGCAACCCCCACTTAAAGTCCATACCACCCTGTCCCCTTCCATGCAACCGCATTTACATTAAGAAACAAAGTAAAAGTAGAATTAGAAAATATATATGGTAAAGACATGCCAGTGATCAACCATCCAACACAAAGGGCATAATTACAGGTGTCCTGAAGGGACAGTCAGAATTTAGTGCACCTGATAAAACCCAACAACTCCAGGTTTGACATTTTTTTATCAAAGTGAAGTGCACCGCAAGCAGGCGAAAGTAGTAATTGACCATTCACGGAAGGTTTATGTATATGTTGGTTCTTTATTCTTCAATTTTCAATACAAAGCAACAGCCAAACAGCCGACGCGTTTCGTCCAAAATGTGGACTTCATCAGGGCTTAAGTATCTGTAAGATAACGTCAACGTATTTAAAACCGGATTCAGCAGTGTAGAAAAAGAAGAAGAAAACAACTGTACCCTCCTAGATCCAGGGACAGTGTGGAGTCTTAATGGCTCTTGTGCCGTAGTTTAAAATGGAAGTCCGTATAACGCGGGTGAGGTCACGGTACGATATATATTGCACCTTTTCTGACTTTTGTGGAATAATTTGCAAATTTTGGTTGCTAGCCCACCAAAATCCGAATATCCCAGTAAATATTTGTCCCTTTTCCCCTGTTAAATTTTGTCAGGTTTGTCCTGCAGAAATTTAGTGGAGGATGCAAACTTTATTGTGTTCAGTAAAAACTGGCTGTGGTAAACATCGCACCACTTATAATTGCGATCCCAGTACAAAAATGTGTTTGCACAGGGATGGCAGCTTAATGGGCCAAAGCTAACTGGCCCCAGAAGCTGCAAATACAAAAACACAAATGTGATTCTGGCACAATAACAAGATTAGCAAGGGGGTTCCTGTGAGAAATTTCATTTTTAGGAGAATTGGGAAAGTCGGTTATCAGCCCACCAAAACATGTATTTATTCATATAAAATGTTACTATAAAAGGATAAAGACTATGGGAGGTCTGCTGCATACAGTGCGCACCTGTCTGAAAATCTAGGGGCACATGTATCAAGAAAAGGAATTGCGATTCCTCAATAGCGATTTTTAAGGAATCGCTATTTAGGAGTAGCAATTCCTTATGCATGTAGGAATCGCAAAATAAATAACGATTCCTACACATTCCCTAATATTCCCTAATATTGAACCGCAAATTGCGATTCGCTCTTAGGGAATGCATTCCCATTTATTCCTATGGGCCTAAAGGCCCATAGGAATGAATGGGAAAGAATTTGCAGTTTGCGATTACCAAATAGGTAATCCCAAATTGCGAATGCAATTGCAAGGGTGCTAGGGGGCCTAAGGCCCCCCTGATGCACCCCCAAAAAAGGTAAGTGTGCACATGTGGCGCACACACATGCCCTAAGAGCATGTGTATGCGCCACATGGCACTTTGAAAAATGCAATTTTGTGCATTTTTCTAAGGATTTGCAAATTACCATCAACTTAAAGTTGATGGTAATTTGCAAATCCTTAATGCAAAGTCGCATTTTTAAAATGCTTCATGCATTGCATTTAGGGAAAAATTGTGATTACCTATTTTGCGAATGCGTTTAGGTTTGATGCATCGGAAATGGCTTTTTACCGCTCGCAAACGGGTCGATTCTGTGAATCGGCCCGTTTGCGACCGGTGAAAAGCTTGATGCATGTGCCCCCTAGCCTTTTCCCTGTGTTTGTAAATGATACTCCAACTCTTTACAAAAGAAGGCATTTGTTTTCTCTCATTTTATGGATTTCGGTGCTAAGAAAGTTATTAAAAATAAATGACTAAAAAGAAGTATGGAGTTGAAAAGGAAAACATTGGTATGAGGTTGAGAGGAGAGTTGGAAGGTGAGAGGAAGGAAAGGAAGCAATAAAGGGAGGAAACGAAGGAAGGAGGGCAGGAGTGAGAGAGAGAAGGGAGGGGATGGGGAATGAAGAAGGAATCAATGGAAATAAGGTAAGGGAAAAGGGAGGAGAGGCAGAGGGACTGTGGGATGAGAAAGGGAGGGTGGGAGTGAGGGAGGAAGGAAAGAACATAGAGGGGAAAGGAAGGATAGAAGGATCGAAGAAAGGGTGGACAGGGATGGTAGAGAAGAAGAAAGGAAGGAAGAAGAAAGGGATGCATTAACTGAAGAAACTCTGAAGGCCTTTCAGCACTGTAAAAAAGGAAAACTAAAATGATAACACAATGTTATTATCATTTTATTTTTCTGTGCTTGTGCAGTTTTGTGGGGGGGGCTAGGCTGCGCACGGGGGAGGAGTGGTGATACCTTCCTAAGTGCGCATGAATGTTTGGCCGGCACTCTTGTGCTGGCCAAACATTCATGCGCAGTTAGCATGTTCTGCAGCGAGGCTGCATTACAGCCTGGGTGGAGAGCATGCCCAGGCTTCCATTCCCCATCTGAGCACGAACCACGGCGCTCAGACCAATCACAACGCTGCATTGCAGCATTGTGATTGGCTCATGGGAGCCTATCCTGCTTCCTGCTCCAGCAGAAGCCAGGAAGAGGACTGAAGATAGGCAACCAACAGGTAAGTGATTTAAAAAAACAAAAAACATCTCTCCCCTCGTCCCCCTCCTCCCGCCCTCACCGCCCCCGCCCAACTACTGATTCCCGGGACCAGCCATGACTGCAAGGTAGGTGGGAAAGAATAAACAAAGTGAGGAGGGAAAGAAAGGAGGAAGGATGAAAAGAGGGAGTGGCAAAGGGAAGGAGGCATGGAGAGAGGAGTAAGGGAGAGAAAACGTGAGAACGGAGGAAAAGGAAATGTGGTAGGGAAGGAAGGAGAGACGGAAGGAAGAAGACAGAAAAGTAGGGAAGGGGTGGAAACAGAGACGAAAGGGAGGAATGAAAGTAGTAGGGAATGAAAGAAGGAATCACAAAGGGGCACAGGAATCATAGGAGAGAGGGCATGATGTAGGGGCCAGAGGAGGAAGAAGGAAAGGACATACAACAGATTTATGACAATTAGGAAACTAGTAGCAATACCAAAGTGGCAATAAAATATGAAGGAGGGAATGGCAGTAAGAAAGATAAATGAAAAACAAGAAAATACATGACAAAAAGAAGAAAAGTTATGAAGAATGCTATGAAAAGCATATATGAAGGAATCATGGAAGAAAGGAAAGTGTACTGACAGAAAAAAATATGGATGAAAGCTAGACAACTTAAGCTAAACAAGCATTATAGCAAGAAGAGAGAAAAACGAAACACAAGGAATAACTGGTGAAAAGGAATAAAGAATGATACAGAAGAAAGGTAAAAGCAAACCAGTACGATATGTAAAAGCAAAAGAATAAACAAAGAAAAAAAGGGGAGGGTCAAATATCAAATCAGTTTTCTAGTTTTCTTAGACTAACAGGCTCTATTAAAGTATGCATTGGGAACAACTCTCCAGCTTGCTCTCTGTATACCACATTTACAAACATAGAAAACACGTAAATAGTTGTGGTTTTCTTGACAACAGGATGATACGCGTCATTCCTTGATACACAATACTGTTAATTGCGACTTAAACGACGAATGACGCATTGTGCTGCATTTATCGATTTCTTTGTTGTACTTTCTAAGTACAACTTAGCTGTTCCCAGCAGGCACTTAACCTCCTGTGAAGATGTTGAAACTAGATTCCAACTCCTGTGTCTTGTCTTCAGAAGTGCCTGTTGCTGCTGTGAGTGGGGCCATCCTGTGTGAAGTACTCTCGACAGAACAAAACCTGAGGCCACTGCTCCGACTGATTTGCTTCTCTGTGAAGCAGGCAGTGATGAGCCTTCAGAGCCAACCTAAGTGCAGTCTAAAGAGCGGGGATGTTCTATTTTTTAAACACAGAGCTTTAACTTAAGGGTGCGTCTTCTGCAGGGAATGCTTACCTTGGAAATACTGCTAAAGAGTCAAGTCTTGGAGGTAAAGAAATTGTGACGAAAACAAAGATGACATTTGATGTTTGGGGAGAGAAGGGGTCTCCAACAATCATTCCATTAGTGGCCACCAGATGCAAGATTGCCAGCAGTGATCACCTGAGTGTATCAGGAATGGTTGCAGGTAGGCCTGGGCAGAGTTTGCGAAGTTCTAGTCTGTGTAACTCCACGAAGTGCTGCAAAAACTCTGCAGTGCTCCACGGAGTTCTGCTAACGGCAGAGTCTATTAAGTTGCGCTGCTCGCACTTATTTTAAGCGCCAGGAGTTTGTCCCGTGCTGTATAATCAGTGCGAGCAGCACTCTGTGCCGCGCCGGAGTGTACTGCTGCTTTCTACTCCAGCGTCAGCTTCCTCAACGTGAACGGTTGCGACCTGCCGCGACTGCCCACGTTGAGAAATCTCGCTGGGAGAAGGTCTAGCACGTGATTTTTTTCTCACGAGCTCTCGCCAACTTAACGTTGGCGAGTCACGGGAGAGAAAAAACTCCGCTCCACGTCACTTCGCAGAGTTTTGCGGAACTCCATGAACTCCATCGGTGGAGCGGAATTCCTCACCCACCGTTAGTTGCCAGCAATAATGTAAAAAAGGCTTTATTAATTTGGAATCTCTCTATATGGGGAATATGCAACAGTCATATCTACAATGCTCCCACACTGAGGTCATAATGTTAGGAATAAGTCTTCCCAAAGCTGCATGATTTATCACTCAAATATCAGCCTTAAATATATTTTGGCAATTCAACCTTTTTTCTCCAAACATCAGCATAAGAATTCCGAAAATACATCATTTGTTCTTGAATACATGCTTGTCAATTTTGGTAACATTATATATAATCAACCAAGTAAAAGCTTCTAATTTAGTAGGCTGAGCTGCACACAGGAAAGCTACTTAGCTTATGATAGCTACCAGTAGCTCACAAGCTACTCATTGGGTCATTTAGCATCATAGTTCAGTCCATCATAACACCACTGAAAGACCTGGCACCAGAAACTGACCTGCCTCTCTGCTGCGTATCTTAGAAAAGTCTGGATATTTGTTTTAATTTACCTGTATTGTAGAAATGAGATGTGTTTATGTGATAGGAAAATCTATCAGTCTGCCTCGGCATCAATGAGTAAAGGCGAGTTTAAAGACCATCCCTGGCGTCAACAGCGCTATCCCCGAGTGAACCACTGTAGTATTTTTCCTGTGCCTTTAATACCTTTAATGCCATGGAAGGACAATGTTAGGCAATGAAAACGGCAGTCTTTCTGTTAGGTCTGTAGCACTGTAGACACAATAAAAAGACTATCTCTTCAGTACTGACGATAGCCCAGCTATATCTACAGTGATAGACACATAAATGAGGAACCTTCTTTTGTATTACTCAAGATTTGTTCTCTCTCCAGGTTAAAGATGTCACGCATGATGTGAGCAGCAGGACCTATGCTGGCAAAGGGGTGGGGGCTGAGGAGGGGAGTCTATGCACAGTTCTCCAGGGTCTGTTGACCTACTCATAGCATTTCATTACAAATATTAGGAAATTGTTGGTTAGGCCCATATATTCAGGGCCACAATTGACCTGCAAATGTTTGTGGACCACCCTGAATTTGAGGATGGCACCTACGAATATTTATCAACAATTTAAAGAATAATATTTCATTGGACTCCAAGAAGGTACACCAACTCCTGTACTCCTCAATGAGGTCTTCTCAGAAGCTTGTGTCTTGGGAACCTCATCATCCGCCAGCAGCCCCACACCTGCTGAAACAAAGAGGGATACCCCAGCACCACAGGGTGGAAGTACCCACTGCCCAGTCTAATAGCCACCAACTCTTCAGAGGTTTCAAAATCTGTGGTACTATTACCAGCCAACAAGTAAGCAAAGGCATAAGAAACTGCACCCCACTCCTCTTGTGCCCTAAAATGACCGGAAGTAATATTTGGAATGAGAACATTTTTATATTATTTTTTTGTGGGTTTTTTTTAAGAGAGAGAAATTGTATGAAACTAAATGAAAAAAAGAACTATTATCGTTTTGTGCCTTCTAGAGATTGTTGTCAATGTTCAGAGAATGCACAAAGTCGAAGAATAAATAATATAAGGAAATAAGAGGGAGAGTCAAAGGGACCCCGCAATGTAATGGGAGCTCCTTTCCTCTCATAATTTTGGAATAAGATGATCTGAAGTCCTGTTTCCAGCAGACTTGGGGAGCAGCCTTCATGTCAGGACTGTTCAGTTCTTGATCATGTGTTTCATGTTGGACAAACCTAGGTGGATAACAGACCATGAACCTTGCTTTGATCAAGAAGAATCTGCATGCCATGATTGGTCGGTCGTTCGTAGGTCACACTTTTAAGGTTGTGTGAGCACAACCACCTGCAAGGGTAAAAGACCATAAAGCCCCCTTCAACGAAGCAGAGGCTCTACAACCATCTTTCCACCGGAATTGAGGGAGATAATGTTAAGTTACAACCGCTTGCTCTCCCAGCATGAAAAGTCAGTCCGTCAGTCCTTCTCCATGAGATAATTCTCTTGTCAGCTCAAGAGCTATGCCACAACCACTTATGCAGGTGGACCTCTCGGGTTTATTTACATGGAGCTTGATAAACGCTTGATCAATGATGCAGAGTGGGGCTAATAATTGAGGTCTGTGGTGAAGTGTCAGTAAATAACCTTCTGTTGGACATATCAGGTGCCTAGGTAACCGCCAGAGAGTGGTTAACACAAGCAGAGTCAGACCCCAGAGAGTAATATCCCTTGGCACAGCTTGTGGAAAAATGACCGAAGTTTATGCCAAGCATTCGTGTCTTGGTTCGTACATAATGATCTCATTGAGTGATGCCATGGATAATGTCATGGAATGTTAACCACCATGGGTTAATTATTCTGGACACGGGGGTAGAGGTGCATCATTCTATAAATGGTCAGGGTGTTAGACTCTGCAGTGTATTTAATCCTTATATTTTTAGGGTAACAAACAGTGGTCCTATGCTGACGTGTTGGGTTGTTGCACTCTCCACACTAACCGAAGAGACTTTTACGTGGTTGAGGACACCAGTTCACTACTGGGCCACCATTTAGGACCTTGCACAAAATTTGCAATGGGACTGGTGTTGAGGTTCAATAACAGACCCCTATTTGTGGCCGTTTATCTGTCAGTGTGGGTAACAGTACCTGCTAGTGACCCTGAATGCCTCACTGTGCATACGTGTATTAGAGTAAGTGTGATTGGGCATTCACCATACCTGACTGCTGTACATGGACGCATGTACGCTTGTGACTATTGGTGGATACAAGTAAAGATCATCTTTGAAATCTCTAGTAACAATTTTTTAGCAAAGCTGATTAAGATCCTTGTGGCAAGTATACTTGCTTAGGTCTGTGTGAGTTTCTGCATCTTTGTCTGCCGGAGCATACTGCCAAGCTAGGCGGGCTTTGCAATTAATCTCTGCCTGTTGTCTAATATGAGTCATACTCTTTGTTTTCATACACCAACAGTGCCAATAGAATGTCACTCACTAGACATGAAGCAGTTCGCCCAGCATCAAGTCACAAAGTAGGAGCAATGGATATGCAAACAATTGTTGTCCTAATAAGGCTCCAGGTTTGAAAGTGTGTGGATGAGAATGGTTATATGTACTTAAGAGAGCAAAAGGTGTGTTTTGTCAAACTCATGGAAGCACTTCCGCTGCGTGAAGTGCCACCACAAAGGGATCTCTGTTACCTCTTGGCCGGTGACCAGGACTATGCTGTTCTCCTTTCCATGTTGAATCTGGCGGTAAATGTGATCGAAAACCAGCAGCTCACTCCAGCAGTTCTGCAGCAATATCATCTGATCACCCACCTGAAAGAGAGCGCAGAGGGAATAAACTTCAATTAGTAGCCATCAGAGAGAAGAAGATTCAGTTGGCAGGTATCAGAGCAAAGCGGGAAGAAAGTTCACTTAGCACTCTTCAGATCCCAACGTTCAGTTAGTAACCTTCAGAGCCCAGAGGGAAGAAAGTTCAGTTAGCAGCCATCACAGCACAGACAGAAGAAAGTTCAGTTAGCAGCCATCAGAGCACAGAGAGAAGAAAATTTTGTTAGCAGGTATCAGAGCAAAGAGGGAAGAAAGTTCTCTTAGCACCCTTCATATCCCAAAGTTCAGTTAGTATCATTCAGAGCACAGAAGGAAGAAACTTCAGTTAGCAGCCATCAGAGCACAGAGAGAAGAAAGTTCAATTAGTAGCCATCAGAGCACAGAGAGAAGAAAATTTGGTTAGCACCTATCAGAGCAAAGACGGAAGAAAGTTCAGTTAGCAGCCGTCAGAACCCAAAGTTCAGTTAGCAACCATCAGGGCACACAGGAAAGAAAGTTCACTTAGCAGCCATCTACCTCACAACACAGACAACACAATGCATCCTTATTTGCCTTAAAGAATAATATAAGGCTTTTATAAGGTTTTTCAATTGTGATAAACCACAGTTTTCCTCCAAACCTTCCACCACACCGCCACTAGGGCTCATGTAGATTACCTCTCAATGCTATTCGTGCATAAAATGCTCCTCAAAATGCAAACTGGGATAGAACAATTTTCTGGCTTGGAATTATGATGCAAATATACAATTGACGTGAACCAATCGGAGACAAAAAGTTATGGAGGGACGCATACGGCAATCTAAAAACTTTGCAAAATATTTGTAGAGTGAAAAAAGAGGGTCAGGGGTCGCCACAAGACAATTACTCACTTGGGTCATGAGGGCCTGGATGAGAGGATGAGTCCAGCCACTAGAACACCCTTACACAGCAGTGTGTCAGAGACTTTGTGCTTGCACATGCGCAGACCAGCAGAGTGTGTCCATTTGCATTCTTCATGCAGAGCAATGGAGATATAGCAAAGCCGACTGGTTGACTGTGAGTAAAAATAAACTACTCGGAGAACAAGAAGCAAAGCACCTATGAGTGACTGGATTATTTGTGGCAATATTTGGAAAGATACTCAAGACGTCACTATCAGAAACACAGAGTAGGGTTTGAAGATCAGCGACAGCAGGGGACCTGAAATAGTTCCTAAGTTGTTTTACTTTGTTCAGCTGTTGTTTTGGAACTTGGCTACTGGCTGGACGTACACATTACTGTAACGCATAATAACCCTACTAAGACCCCCATTATGAATGGCGTTAATCCACCTGAAATCATAATTTCGAATAGAATTCCGCCACTCGCAATTCCAAGCAGACCATTCTTTTAGAGTTTAAAATGTCCAAGTATTTTAATTCAGCACCTGGTAATCCTGGGCCCACAAACTGCGGACATTGGATTTCCAAACCCGGACACACTGGGCCCTGTTTCACGGTGAAACCACTGCAGTGAGTGGGGCAGGGCCTGCAGGCAGGAGGAGCCTTACCTGCCTCCTGTCTGAACCCTGCAGTACCATGGGCGAGCATACAAGGATCCTCCTGGCATAGGGGGAGCCCCAGAGCACAGGCTGTGGCTTGGGGCAAACAACCTGCCTCTCCCACTCCACCATACCCTTCCCCCACACAGCAGATATTCCCTCAGGCTCAGAGCATACAGAAAATATGTTGAGGAGTGACAAGAAATGTTTGTATTGAGTGTGCATACAAGATCATGTCTCTAGCATTCATCCAAATTCTTCTGGCCAACTTGGTGCCTACTTCCTCTTGACGCATTTTTGAAACATGGTGGCCATGTGCATGATGCTCTGTTCACCTCCTTCTGGGCTTGCGCTCTTCTTCCCCCGAACACAGTTAGAATAGCCATGGGACGTAGCAAGCAGCAAGTGACTGCTTCATTTTGCCTCTTAGGGCCTGGGGTCAGGAGGAAGATTGTGAGAAGAGGTGCCTCGGTTCCTGCATCCTCGCCTTCTCAGCCTCCGGGTCTTGAGACACCTGGAAGAGGCAGAGACAGTACAATGTGGCTACAGGGAAGAAACTGTCTCTCGAGCGCTTCCCACCAGTCCATAGAGCCCAGGCAATGGTGGTAGGAATGACAGGCAGTACCATCCTCTCCCCCACTTTCCATCGGTCTGGGAGGCCTAGGGCCGCCATCGAAATTAGCAGCGGGGACGGTGACAAACAGCTCGGTTGTACACTGGTGTAAGTGACGTCACAACACTTGACAACAGCTGCCAGAATCTGCTGCGTTCTGATATTTGGAAACTTGAGGGTGTCACATATAAAGTCTGCGGTGTGCTCATGGTTGAGGTCTATGGTCTCTACATCTCTTTCCCCACATCATATGATATTAGTGTCAAGATCCTCCATTGGTGTAATAGTGAGAAAGGAGGAAAGAAAGAAAGAAAGGAAGGAACAAAGAAAGAAGGAAAGAAAGAGGGAGGGAGAGAAAGAAAGTAAGAAAGAAAGAAAGAAAGAAAGGAAGGAAGGAAGGAGGGAAGGAAGGAGGGAACAAGGAAAGACAGAAAGAGAGAGAGGAAGAAAGAGAGAAAGAAAGAAAGAAAGAAAGAAAGAAAGAAAGAAAGAAAGAAAGAAAGAAAGAAAGAGCGGAGATTGCATCTGAAGAGACAAGCTGGCTGGCGTGGCAGCCTCCTGTTGGACTGCAGGGTCCTGGGTTCTCTATGACATTGTTAGACTCTGCTTTTCATTTCTTTCTCATTTGCATTGAAAACCTTTATTCCTGACGAACACAGATGTGTCAATTGACTTCCCATTTCTTTCATTTGTATGTGTGGCGCCATCTGTGATCCCTCCTTTCATGGGAAGAACATTGCCTCCTGCTCCACATCTCTCAAGTGCACACCCACATTACAGCTCACACGCACAGGGAGGCAGTCGGTGCACCATGTGGAGGAATAACCCCGGTTACCGCCGAGGAAAGGTGAAAAGAAACCTGGCATAGGAGAACATTCTCTTAATTGTCCATCCTCCCTAAACTCACACACGTGGCGAGTGACATTTCTGTGTTTTCATCCTTCAAAATCAAACTGTCGTGTTTCTAGAAAGATTTTCCTCTTCTCAAGCAAGCTACAGGAAGACTAATAAAGCAAACCTTTCCGGAAGTTTGAAAGGAGTGACTGTGGCACGAGGACAATAAAAAGGAAATAGCTTTTCAAACAAATTGTGAACATCGTCATTGAAAGTAAGCAGGTACAGGCTTCTCTGTGGTTTCAAAACAGCTCACAGTTCATCAGGGCAGCTAGAGCTTAATTATAAGGACATTGTCAAAATTCAAGGTTTCCAGGTTACTAAACCTCATTCATTTATTTTTTTCAGGGGATGGAGCCATTACCTCTATAGCATCTATTTTATTTTTATAGAATATTAATGGGTATTAATATTAATATGGTGTATTCCAAAAGCTTTTTCGGTATTTGAAAACATATTGATTAGGCTTGGGTGGAATTTCAATTACACCGGAGTAATTGCAGAAATTTTGGTAATTCCGCTTTACTCTTTGACACAGAATTACTCATTAGAACCATGCATCTCATAGTTCCGCAATTAAGAGGAATTTGAGGAAAAAAAATCCCGCTGTGAGAGCACGTTTAGCGAGCACGAGCGGCCGGTCGCTATTCCTGTCAAAATGGACTCTTATGTCCATTGTGGATGCAAGAGTGCATTTTGCACAAAGAAAATAGCGCTATTGCCAGGAGTAAGTTGTGTGAAAATTCATCCCCAAGAGCACATTTAGCGTGCGTGAGCGGCTGCTCGTGCTTGCTATTCATGTTCTAATGCATTTAGTGGTCTTTCTTAGTGCAAAATGCATTCCAGAGCCCGTTTTGGATGCACAGGGCTTTTTAGGGCTAAGTAGTAGCGCTAAATGCAGAATTATTCTTACGCATGTATTTATGCGGAATATCGCTGAATTCTTAGGTAATTCCACGTGATTGCACTATGCCCATCCCTATTATTAATACTAACTTCTGTAGAATCCTGACATTTCATGTTACATGAAGAAATCTTTCTCGAAATCAGAAAAACGCTACTTTTCTTTAATTGGTTGAAAGTGTTTTTTTAAAATGCTCTGCACAAAACATCAAAATAGCAGTGCCTTGTAATTCATGTTACAATCCTACAAGAAAATATACACCAAAGGCCACTGAATGTGAGTGTGTGCGTAGTGCTTTTGTAAATCAAAGGCACTAAGTCCCACTGGTCCCAGGCTAGAGGGTGGGTGCATGTCTGTAAGAAACTGGGTAGTCAGTTGCCTGAGATGTGAGCCCTGGTCAAGCAGCAACCAGATTTCAGTGAAAATAGCGCTAAAAAGCAAAAAGCGCCAACTATGGATATCTGGTCGTACTTGGACAAAGGCACAAGTTCAGACCAACAGCAATGTAGCACAGGCTGGCTACAGGAACCCAGTACGGCACGCTGAACAAAGTACCTTCAATCCTGGTTTGCTGGGCATTGGGAGAGTCCGCATCGAAGATGCATCGCACAGCCAAGGTGATGTGTCAGTTTCAAGATGTGGAGAGGCTGCGATACAAGGTCCTGCATCATCGTTGAGGATCCTGTTGACAAGGGCTTGAGATGCGAAGTCGGGTGTCCAGGATGCGTCTCGCAATTGGAGCGATGTGTCGGTTCAGAGAAGCTGCAGGCTGTGATGCGGCGCCTGTCGAAGTCATCGAGGCTGCTGTCGATGAGGGATGCGAGGGCCTGTGCCGAGGGTGCGTCAGGCAGTAGCAGTTCCGTTGAGGCAGTGGGCTGCTCGGTGTTGCACAGTGCAGCAGAGAGGAAGCATTGGTTCTGCAGGATCCACAGAGGCTGGCAGAATATCTTAGGCCCACTCCCAAGGGTCAAGGACTGGGGTGGCACAAATTGTCAGGATAGACTCACAGATGGCAGAGTCCAGGTGCTGGGGTCGAGGCTATTAGAGCCTTCTGTCGCTAAGGCTCAAGTCAGAAGGCCAACCAACTAACCTTTGGAGTCCTCTTGGGTCCTTGGTTCAACAGATGCAGGTCCAGTCTTTCTCACCCTGGCAAGAGGGCAGCAGGCAGCAGGGCAGCAGTTGTTCAGAGCAGTAGGCCTTGCAGTAGTGAAATACTTGTCGAACCTTTTAAATACACTGCACCCTGCCTCTGGGCTATCCAGGAAATACCTTGAGGGTTACTTCTATGTATTAAAAAAGAAGATTTGGGCCTGACAATAGGTTTATTTTGCCAGGTTGAAATGGCAGTGTAAAACTGCCCACACAGGCTCCAATGGCAGGCCTGAGACATGTTTAAAGGGCTACTTAAGTGGATGGCACAATCAGTGCTGCACTTCCACTAGTATCATTTAATTTACAGCAGGACTATGTCATCTATAGGCTTCAGGTGGTTCAGAATGCTGTGGCACGACTTTTATTGAATCTTCCTCAGAGAACCAGGATCTCTAAGCATCTTCATACTTTGCACTGGTTCCCTGTCAGGAAGAGAATTCTTTTCAACACCCTGAAGTTGACGATTCATGCTCTACATCAGATTGGCCCAAGTTACTTGTCCAGCAGAATCCATTTCTACTGCCCTGCTAGGAATCTCCGGTCTTCTAATTGGGCCCTAGCTAAGGTCCCTAGAGTCTCTCGGATTAGGACTGGTAGACATTCATTATCCTTCCTGGGTCCTACTGAGTCGAATAATCTTCCCCTGAACCTGCGGCCGGAGAGCTCTGGGCATACTTTTAAAAAGAAGTTAAAAACATGACTTTTCACCCTGCAATAACCGATCTGCCGATGGACTAGCCCCGAGACACTCTTAGGAACATCTGCGTGCTCTACAATCTTGTTCATCATCATCATCATTATGAATGTCACCAAATCATGCACATAAACATCTCCATGCTCCTACTCTCCCCAACATTTCTCACTTGCTCTATTACTCTTTAATTTATGTATTAAAAACGTGGTTATATTATCAGACGTATGCAGATAATGTGGCTGCCTCTGGACTTGATTATTAAGAATGAACCAGGTCAACACCTGAAAGATTGTCTTTAACATCCTCTTTTATGAGTAGGGCAAAGTTTGCAAATTCAATTAAAACTAAGACAGGTTATCTTCTATGTAGGAAAAAAAAATGAATGGCATCGCCTTTGATGGCATGAAATCATGTCCTTAAAGAGTAATCACGTTGTTAAATCTTGTTACCCCTAATTCATAATTTTTTTTATTCATGTGATTTAATTGGACGCAGATATGGCACAAGGCATTCAAGCGCCCGTCAATACAAGGACAACCTTGCCAGCGTAGAAGGCATCCATTGGTGAAGAAGAGATAGAAGAGGTTACCCACTAGCATGGATGACTGAAGGGAGAATGGGGTAGAGTGGAGAGAGCATCTGGCATGTCGGTGACGAATGGGAAACAGTTTGCTGGGCTCAGCGTGAATTAGCTTTGGAAAAGAAGGTGCTTAATATCTTTTTTGAATGTAGACTTGGACAAGGTAGGGTGTAATGCAGGTGAGAGTGAGTTCCAAATTCTTGTTGCAGGGTCTGAACAAGATTGAACCCTTGTATGCTCTATTTTAAGAGCTAGAAGTTCTGGAAAAGACGTTTATCTGCTACATGGAGACTGTTCACCTCCAGACAGTCTCAACCTGTTAGCCAGGTGGTGAGGAGTAGCTGAATGAATAACGTTGTGAGACCCCCATGATTGGTATTGGGGCTCGAAACGTGTCGGCGTTTTTCAGGGGAACATAGACACTAGATACAAATTCACTCACATGTTCCTTCTGGCCGCAGCCTCCAAATTAAAATGAATGTTAAAAATGGCATATGAATTGAGATAACGGCTGTTGCATTTCTTGAATTATGACTGGTTCAAGATTATAAATATTTCGTTTTATGTAAATTGTTTTTGTCAAATGTTTTGTGCGTTGTTGTAATATTTGGTTGTAATGAATATGATTTGTATGTATGTTTAATGAGAGAAAAATCATGTCTTCTCTATGGTCTGATGTTAAAGAAAATATGACTTTGAACAAAAAGACATAATGATGAGTAAATAAATACTACAGACCAATGAAATGAGTAAATGGTCTGAATCTGTGCAAATAATATACAGTTTATGAACATGACGGCTAGATAATTCATCAATCTAATGTTGATAGGCCCTATCTAGTTGTCATTTATAGGACCATACCCCTTTTTTGAGATAATTATGCAACATGGCATACATGCATAATTTAGGGAATTTTGCATAACAAGTGTAACAGGAAATACCCACAGTCTTTGCAAATAAAGCTAGCATAATTGAAATTTCACCCATGCCTCTTTTAAAGCGGGCTGAGATTTCGAGGCCACCAGTTGGATGGCCAGAGAGAGGTGGGGACTTCCACCACCAATACCTCAGGCTTCTTGGTGTTATGTTTTAAATGGTTCAACCTCATTCAGCTGACAGCAACAGAAATTCAATTTTGAACAGCGGACTCAGTGCGACACGAAGTATCATATAGCGCATGGGTGCCCAGCGTAGATCCAGGAGGACAAGATCCATCACGGATTTTCAGAATGACAACTTAGTAGGTAAACTACATTAATTTACATATTGTCTGTAAATATATATTATGCAATTATCCTAAAACCCTGGCATGGCTTTGACCCTCCTGGACCTACATTGAACACCCATGATAGTCTGATGACAATCTTCATGCCAACAACAAAGGTAATTAAAGTTAGGCCATTGGAATGGATCAGTCGAGTGAAGAGGGCCACGTAGATATGAGCTGTGGCATCTCTTGTGAAAGAAGACATAAATAGAGACAGGTAGAGGGCGAGTGAGTAATGTGTAAAATAATATACTAACCGAAGCGATGGGATTGAATCCTGATCCAGCAGATGTATGACAGCAGGGTGTCATGAGACACTATGCTGAAGGCTCTCGAGAGATTGAAGAGTCCATGAGCTCCATCGTAAGCCATTATCCTGGGCCATTTAATTAATAAATTCAGCCAAACTAATTTTCCACATATTAGATTGGATTCATTTGCTATTGTAACTCCAATTGAAACATATTGAGGGAAAATGTGTTATAATGGGATGAGATGCAAGTTCATATTTTTAGGGAGCACCTTATGTATCATTGAGATTTTGGTAATGTATGTTTTTGAGTCCAGGGGCCTGATTTGGAGTTTGGCGGAAAATGTGGTCGGTCACAAATGTGATGGGGTATCCTGTCCCCCCATCCCTGGGTCAGCCCTCTCTCTTATGAGTCAAGCGGAACGTCAGTTTTATGACGGCTGGCCGCGCGGTCAGAGAATCTACTACAACGGCCCGACAGAGTAGGGGGCCGTCAGAGTAAGGACTGTAGTCTGGCCTCCCTATTTAGAATGGATGGGGTGAAGTCTTTTATTTCTGTCTGTCTCTGCCAGGGAATACGTGCCAGTTATGAACCAAAGATAAAATAATGACGCCTACAGTTTGGTAGAAAACTACCAGGGCCTGAGGGTCGCAATTTATTTGTTTCTCAAATGCAGACTTCTGCTTTGAAAGTTTGTTTTTGAAAAATAAAAATGTTTGCACTAAACTATCAGTGCCTTCACAAGACCTGCCATTTTTTTTTTTTGCTGTTTTATATAGCGCAAACTCGACCCGAAGGTATTGGAGCGCTTTACATGAGCACCAGTTAAGTTACACAAGGACACATTCATTTTTGATAGGCACGGGGAGATTAAGTGATTTGGCCAAAATCACAGAATGTTGTTGAACCGACGCCAAGGCGCGAACCTGGTTCCCCAGCTCCAAAGTCAGCAGCTCTGGCCGTTAGGCCACATCCTCTGTGATCTCTATAAATAACAGCCCTCTGGTGGCGGACGGAAAACTGCAATACTTTAAATGAGGCCCGTGGCTTCCTCAAAACATTTAATATAAAATCTACATTTTCAGCTACTACCCCTTGGATTGTGCAGTTGTTTTTGTAAGAGGATCCCAGTTGCCGTCGCATATGAAAGCGCAAGAGGCTTTCCCGCCCTGATCTCCTGTACTGAGCCCTCCCGCACTTGCCAGCCGCTTGGCTACCAAGAGAAAGAAGAAGAAGCACAACCTGGCTTCTGACCAATCACAGCCCTTCTTACCCAACATAAAGAATGTGCCTTTCCATTGAAACTGCTCTCTTCTGCTAGAAATAGAACTGGAAAGCCACTCATGACAAAACATCTATTCAGTCAATATGTTTCGAATTGATTGTCCTTTGTCGGACTATTCCCTGCACGCGGTGTAAGTCAAATGTCAGCTCGGGCCCGCAAGTCCTGCGGCAATTGTTACTGAAAACTGGCAACAAGATCCGGCGATGATGGCAAGCCCAAGCGGTACTTGCTAAATCAGCAGATAAATAACAACTTCCTAACAGCAAATATTAATAGCCCTGGGGGGAAATGCAGTTGACCTGTTTCAAATGGCTTCTGCTGGTTACAGTTGCTACCATAGGGTTTTCTCGGATAGCTTCTAATCTGCTGTGGAGGAAAATTAGAGTTGATTCCAGCTACCTCTGGTGATTGCTACTGGATGGTATATTGATGGGATATTTGTTCAACTCATACATTTTTCATGCTAGGCAAATGTTATTAGATATATATTATTAAATATTATAATAAAATATTAATTATTTGTTGGGGAGGGCACTAATTGTGAAGTTTCGTGGCGCTATGTAGGTGATTAAACGTCATCCATTACTGTTTAGGCATATAGGTTCTGGGTCTCTTATTAAAATGCTGTTCTAAAGAAGTGCATGTGCTGAATAGTTTCTCTGTTTTAACACCAGGTGGCACTCACGAACATCTTCCCTATCCTCAGAGCTTATTTTTGACCATTCCCCTCATTATTTTCTGGCCCGTTCACCTTCCTGGGGTCATGTGTACACCACAGTCTGCCCATAAGAAGGGCAGCTTGCAGTTACAGAAATAAGAGGTCGTCTAGGCAGCATTCATGTGGCTCCAAGGTGGGCGACCACAGAAAGAGTATTAACATCAGTGGTTCAAGTATGTCCAGGTTTTCTCCTTTGAAAACCTCAAGTGTCTGAATTCTCAGGATAAGTGTCAATGTACCCACACCAAAGACTGTCTAAGCGCCATCTCGGGAACGATCTCGCCTAGATGCTTCATGAACGAGGAGAGGCTCTGAATTTCCATTTAAAGTGTAGAAGACCCTGGTATTAGATTCAGAATCTTGTCCTATGGCGATCCTTCTTATGTCTCTTTTGCGTGTCTGGTTGTATTAAACCAGAAGTAAGCCAAAGAGGTCATCAGGCAGCTCACAACAGATGGAGGCATCAAACAGTTAAACATTTTTGGCTACAACTCAGATATTGTGATAAAATCAGATGTAATTAGTATGTTTGTGAGGCGTCTTGTAGAAAGGGCGTTGACTGGCAGACATTGGACTTAATATATGGACCATAGTTACATTGAACGGCACCCTGGGAAACATCAATTACAATGGTTCAATTGATAACCAGTCTACTATGAGCATGTCTGCAAGGACAAAGTAGACAATACTGCCCTTAAATTAGTAGCAGCTGCTACTGGACAGGGGTGGTGGGGCGGGGGGAGGGGGTAATGGAAAAAAAGGTCTTACCTGAAATGGACGGACGGCTGCCTCTCCTCCGTCCTCTTCATCTTCTGGTCTCCAGTCCCGGCTGGCAGCAGCAGCAGGAAGCACCCGGGCACACAGGCTCTCCTGACTGAGCCAATCACAACGCTGCAATGCAGTGTTGTGATTGGTCTGAGTGACGTGGTTCGGTGCTTAGACGGGGACAGGGAGGCTTTGCATGTTCCTCACCAGGCTGTTTAAGGCAGCCTGGTGGGGAACATGTAAAGTGCGCAGGAGTGATTGGTCGGCCCAAGAGGGCTGGCCAAGCAGTCCTGCGCACTTAGGGAGTGTAAACCACTCCTCCCCCTGAGCTGCAAAGCCCCGCCCCACCCCACGTGCTACTGACTTCCATAGGAAAAATACAATGATAATAACGATGCGTTATTATCATTGTATTTTTCCTTTTGCCCTAAAGAGAAGGTCCGCGGGCAAACTCATAAGGCTCCATATACAGAGTGGAAATAAAGATGCTCAAATACATGTCTAATATAAAGTGTTACATTAAATGCTTGCTTTTTTAACTGATAACGCACCTGTAACATCATTCGAACATCCCTAAGAAACAGTCAGGTACCTAACATATTCAAATCAGTCATTGCTACCCCACAATGGAAGAAAACTACTTAGCCCTGCAAAAGCCCAACAGATGCAGGCGAATTGATTGTGAATATGTAGTAAATATGTGTCAAAAGTAGCGGACACTCACTTGCAACATCATCTTGCCCAGCACCTTTTCTGGACAGAAGCCTGTCGGGTTGGAATCAGATCGGTTGATTGTCACTTACAACCTCCCGCATACTGAAGATAAATGTGAATTTACATTCAGGATCTTATTAAACCTACCTTCAGGATATGATGCCAGGAACTGTTCATCCCTCGTGGATAGGTTCAAACTAGTAGTAGTTGTTGAGGAGACACTCATAGAATGGATGTGTGCCTAATTATGAGACTGCCACATTATATTCAGGATGAGTCCATTTCAATGGAACCATTGACCCTCAGGGTATCCTCATCCCACCACGCATCTTGAATGTTTAAATCACCTTCCACCCTTTTCTCATCCTCCAAGGGTGGGCACTACACTATTAAAATTATGCTTAAAGTTATGATAATCAAATAATTGAACTGGGTGATGATTCTGACATTCTTCCGGGGTCATGGGATGAAGACTTGACATGCAACCCTGGATAAAGAACAACTGGCTCCAATAACACAGAGAGAAAACAGAAGAACTTTTGATCGAGGCCCCCACAGGATTGCCAACTACTTGCTGAGCTCTCGGAGTCTTACAGGTAGGTGGAAGGGTTTCTCACAGACATGTAGGCACTAAATAGATGTTGGAAAAAAGAAAGGACTGACTTAATAACTGATTTGTGGCAAAGGCAGAGACTCTCAAATGTTGACGGCTTCAATAAAGGGAGCCAATGGGATTGTGGCAAACAGCAAGAGAGGAAAGCCTGGGGAGGAAGACCAAGCAGCAGCTAAGTGACAGACCTCCCATTTAGATGCAACTGATTCATAAAATCGGATGGACGTCCTAAATACAGTGATTTGCAAGAGCTAGCCTCAGTGGTGTTAACTTCTCCAGCCGGCCAGAATCACTCAAGGCTTGGTCTCTGGTTTCATCAGCTGAGATGCCAGTATCTCTGGAACCAGGACGCCTTTGAGTCCCAGGAGAACAGGCTCACTAAGGGTTAGATGTATAAAAGGTTTTTACATTTGCAAATGGTCCAAATTGCTATTTGTGAATGAAAAAGCCCCTTTTGAAATGTACGAAAGGCAATTTGCTCAGTCCAAATTGTGATTCCTTCCTTTTGGAAATTTCTATTTTTGTGATTCCAAGTAAGGAATCACAAATAGGGATTTCCAAATTGAAAATCGTAATTTGTACGTATGAAGCATTTCCTAATTGTGATTAGTCGCAAAATGCATTTTTAGGAAATGCAATTACCACCTATTTCAATCTGGTGCTAATCAGGTGCAACCTATAAAAACTGTTCCAAAATGCATCAGACCCTTTCACAATGGCAGCATTGTATGTTTTGGCAATGAGGCTGAGGATTTTGGCTGCTATGCAGAGGAGGACACAGAAGAGGATATTTAGAGTAGGGTAACTCTGTTCAATCGAAGAGAGAAGGAGATATTTGATAAATACAGACTCAGTAGTCAGGTCATTTTAGAATTGATTGCTGATTTACATCCACACCTACAGACCCCTGACAGATAGAAGCAATGCTATTCCACCGCATGTGCAGGTACTGTGTTGCCTACACCTTTGAGCATCTGAAAGTTACCAGGGATTAATAGCAGAAGCAGGGGAGTGCCCCAAAGTGCATTGCCACATTTTTTTCATAAGTTTCTAAATGTTATGTTGTCCAAAATCAATGAGTACATTTATTTTCTGCATCTCAACAGGACCTACAGCATAGAAAAATATCATTTTATCATCTGGCACATTTTCCCAATGTCATAGGGTGTGTTGATGGTACACAGATTTCTATCTGTTCACCATCTGCTAATGATTCATTTTTTGAAACTGCAAAAATAGTCACTCCCTCAATATAAGACTGTGTGTGATGCATCCTGTATAATAACAGACCTTGAAGCCCAATTTCCAGGCAGCACTTATGATTCATTACTGTTCCACCTCAGTGGGATATACAATAGGCTGTCTCCAGGTGATTTTGGTGACAGTTGTCTACTTGGTAAGCCTATATTAAATGTGTTGCACCCAGTTTATCTTGCAAACTAAAAAGCCATACTAATTTCTCTTTACATAAAGTTTTAGGAGACAGTGCATATGCATTATGGCCTTGGATCATGACACCTTATTTAAAACTAAGTACAAGAAGTGAGCAGAGATACAACGGTGCTCACAAAATACACACGCTGTCATAGAGAGGGCATTTGGAATCATAAAAGGATGCTTCCGGTGTATGCACAAGTGTGGATGAGCCCTGCAGTACTGTCCACAAACATGTTACAAAATCATAGCTACATGTGCAATGTTGCACACTCTTGCTATTAGGAGAGGTCCACACAATGTGGAGATTACAACATATTCTGATCATGAGGATTGAATAATACAAATACAACACCATCAGGATGCCTCTCGTACTGCTGAGGGTCGAGCACATCATGCATCTATAGCGCAAAAATACAACTATTTATTTAAATGGGAGACGTTCACGGTGCAGAAAAATGTTCGGCAAAAATGTTCAGAATAAGGAACATTTTTCTGCACTTTACATTTCTCTCACTTAAAGTAATTGCATTATTTTTCAGTGATAAATTTGGCATCATGTCTACAAGCCACTGGAAGCAAGATGCCTGGTGTGTGTAAAGGCGACACTTTCAAATGGGAAAAAATTCAACTGAAAAGTTAACTTTATGTTTATATAGATGCCATAAAACTCAATATTTATATTTTCTCCCATTTTATACGTATGGCACAGTGTCTACTAGCCACTGGGAGCAAGTGGCCTGCTGTTTGACACTTTGAAATGGAAAAAAATTAAAATGAAGAGTTACCTTAATCATTAAGGTAACTTTTCATTTTAATTTTCTCCCATTTAAAAGCATCCAGAAACTTAGGGGTCGATTACGATGTCGGGCCCGCCATAATCGCCCGTCCGCCAACAAATTCCCCCCGCCATATTACCATGGCGGAGGGGAGCCCGGCAGACGGTAAGACCGTCCGCATGTTTTCCGCCCGGCCGAACAGTTGACCGGGCGGAAAAGGGTTTAATATGGTGGCGGTGTCTGCAAGACACCGCCATCCATATTATGATGCCGGCGGAGATGAGCCTCTCCATGGTGGCGTCGCCGTCATGGAAAGGCTCGCGGTCTTTGCTGTTGGGGGCCCGTTGCGGGCCCCCAGGGTGTTTGGGGGGGTGGGTGCTGCATGCACAAGGTGGCAGGCACCGCGCGGTGCCTGTCACGTTGTGCATGCAGATGCACAACATGCATTTCCAGCACTGTGGCGGGCGGTGTTGTGAGCACCGCCCGCCACAATGCTGGAAATGGGGGATGCCACCGCCACCGTGGCATCCTAATCACATGTGCGGGACCGCCGCACACATAGCGGGAGGTCCCATTTACCGGGGTGATGGCGCCCGCCATCATAATCGGCCCCTTAATTTTGTTTTCAGCTCCAATATTGAGTTGACAAGGACTTATATTTAAGAGTGAAATACCTTAGAGTTTCAGTTCATCCTCGGTGCCCCTGCCTGGCCCATAAATGTGCCTGAGCACTGCTCATTTTCAGGCCCTGCCATCTGCAGTCTGATGATAATAATGTAAGATAAACACAGCCTTCCCTTAACTTTAACAGGAAAATGTGAGCTACTCTGAAGGTGTCTGGGAGCTACTGGTGGAGACACCTGGTCAAGATAATAAAGATATTGATCCTTATTTAGAGTTTGGTGGACGGGACAACGAGGAGGATTTCCCGTGGGCCATATTATGAGTGCAGAGGCTTTAATGCACTTTTTAGATGGTGGACGGGATATCTGACATGTTTGTGACAGAGTATACCGTCCGCCAAACTCTAAGTAAGGCCAGTTGTTCTCTTAGGGTTTCTTTACAGGTTGGTTCATGTAACGTAGTTGTGTGTAGTTGCTCCTGCGAATTCTTACCTTCACAGGACATTGCCTCTCAAGAGTACAGATGCTCAAGTGATTTATGTAGGTTTTTCCAAACTACACACACTCTATTTCGGGCATCTTTGGATAGCATTTGTTGTATTTGGCGTGTATTGGCCCTTCATGCTCTGGAACATGCTCTTTGTGAGGTGCTGGCATGAGCTTGATGATCACAGACAGAATGGAAGTGGACGATGGTTCCTAAACTGGACATTTGGGCATTAGATTCCCCATTGGCTATGACTGATCGGTTTATCCTGCTGCCGTAGTATTCCGGCAATATTAAAATCATCCAAGAATCACTTGAAAGAAACTCATAGTTTTACTATCTGCGCCAGGCGCAGAATAACCCCTCTATTGGTTCAGACGTTTGATTACATTTTGTTTCAGCAACAGCTGAGGTTTCCTTCTGGAAAATGTGCCCATCAGCTCTTCGGACAAACAAAAAAGAGGACGATGGCTCTCAGGGATTTGCAGTTGAAGCTTCAGTTGAGTACATGATGTAGCTCAGACTCTTGGGACATGCAGTTTGTGTAATGGATCTAATCATGTTGCTATTCCTTGATGCTGCTGATGGTTGAAATAAAAGTCAATGTCAGTTATTCTCTTTTTATGTGTCCTTAAGAAATGCATGACTTTCCTTTAATCACGTTTGAGAAAATCCTCATTTTGCCCAGCGTGTACGCATCTGTGTCCGCATCAGTTTTTGTGTCCAGCTTTCAGCAACGATGGACTGGGAGACTCCAGACGTCAACGTATAAGCTGGTAAAATACAGCGGCGGCTAGCACAGGTAAGCGCGGTGGGTGGTGGGGCGGGGGCGCGGCGGGGGGGAAGTTGACATGCGATGGAATATGTATTATTTATTTATTTAATTATACCTATTCTGTCGTCTGTCGACTTCCCCCATACCCCGCCCTGACCCACCACGCTTAACTGTGCCGGCCGCCGCTGTTAAGATAGCTTAGTCGACTGACGCTTCTATTTTAGAGGTCACGAGTCACTTGAAAGTCACAGTTGAAATTGCCAGCATCATCACCCACCTGCTTCCTTTCCAAAGTCAACAAAATGAGCGATCCTATAATGGGTAATCCCTAAAACTATTCATTAGCACCTAGGGACAAGACAATTTTTAAAGAGCAAAATATAATGAATACATCATTGTCATATACTAAGGGAACGTGTGCATATCTTCCTAGAAAACATAAAAATGCCTGCGATTTTGCACACACAACCCACTTTCTTCCTCAGGAGCCATTAGTACATTCAACAGAAGACCCACTGCCTAAGTAAAGCATGGCAGCACTGCAACTTCCTCAAGCAATTGAAAAGTTGGCTGTTGACACATTGCCTCCCACAGAATTTCAAATCTTTTTATTTCCACAAATGATTTCCTGTCAATTTAGCATTTGCATATGATTGAAAGCATCATTCTATAAGTTCAGAACAGATAATTCCCTTTGCATAATTTCTTTTTGATATAAAGATTAATTTTCCTGCATCCTATTTCCATCATCAAAACCCATAATGTATCACATTTGTATGCTTTTAATTAATTCCTGTGGAACCAATTCAATCTGGTTGTGAGATCAGCATCAATTCTATTGCGTCGGCCCGCTGGCATAATGCGCACAGTGGCATTCAGCATAATTCAATAATCCGAGAGAAATAATTGAAAATTACTTCTGTTGTGTTCTTCCCATGTGGTTTACAATATGCATGTCACTGGCAGCTTTGATTTGAAATTCACTTGTCTCAATTCCTTATTGCCCTCTTGCCCTCTTTCATCAACTTATGCACCTTGATCTCACCATGAAATCACATATGCTTTGGGATAGGGGAGGGTGTTTTCCACAAAGGGCTTCATTATTGGTTCCCTGTAATCTATCTCCTCAGGGAGAAACCAGGGCCAAAATTAAAGACGATGAGCCTGATTCACAAAGGGCCTCCGCACTAGTGACGGAGACCCCGCAATTGTTGGGGAGTCTCCGCACTCTTTACAGAGGGCCTGCAGTTGTGGAGGAGTCTCTGCACTTGTGACAGAGGCCGCGCAGTCTTGGGGGAGTCTCTGCACTCAGGGTGGAATCTCCACAATGGGAATACTTGTTACAGAGATTTCGCTCAAATGCGCAGACTCCCCCACGATGACTGCGGGGCCTCCGCCACGAGTGGGGCGACTCCCCAATGACTGTGGGCCTCCGCCACGAGTGCAGAGACTTCCACGACTGCAGGGCCTCCGCCATGAGTGCGGAGGCCCTTTGTGAATCAGGCCCGCTCTGTAGTATCCCCCATGAAATAATGGGGATTAAAAGTTATTTCCCCCAGAATGGGAATTAACATGCCGAACATGGAATACCGGTACGCAATCTGCATGTTTTCCCCCTATCTGGGGGGCCAGTGCTAAATATTGCAGGACTTTTTATTTTATCCATGGGAAGGTGGGTGGGGAAGTGAGCAGTGGCCTGCAGGAGGACATTTTCCATTTTACCTCAGCTGGTGGGAGCTACTGATGCTCCCCCCATCTCAAGAATGCGGGCGGACAGGGGCTGGGCACAACTGCTGCATGCAGCCAATGCAGTGCCACAGGGAAGTCCTGGCCCACGTCTTCATCCCTGGAATTATTGATTCTGGAATTTGCATACCCAATATTTCAGGTCCCGGGCGCATCAGGAAAGGCGTAGTTGCCTGGAGCAGTATCCCACCTGGGAAATTCGTAAGGGGGCCCAGCTGCGGCTCCTCCGCTAAGGGGGAGGAGCATCACCCCACAGCTCTAAGAGCAGTGCAACAAGAAAAAATTAATGATAATAACATATTATTATCATTTTATTTCTCTGCACGGAGCCAGGTTGGGGCGCGCTGAGCTGGTTCACAGGAGGAGGAGTGGTATGGGCACTATTGGGCCGGCCAAACCGTCATGCACACTTAGCATTTCTCTGCCCAGCTGTGTTGCACAGCTGGGTGGGGAACTGTCCCTAGGCTCCCAGGCACTGCCTGAGCGGCCAAACAGGCTGCTCAGACCAACCACGACACTGCTGTCATGCTTGTGACAGCAGCGTCGTGATTTGCTTACGGGAGCCTTGGAGCTTGCTGCTTCCGGGTGTCAGGAGGAAAAGAAGAGGATAGAGGAAAGGTGGTGGCCATAACCATATATGTGATTCCTTTCCTATTATAGGCATACATGAATTCACTGACATGGATGCTGTCATCTATCAAAACACTTCCATAGGCACATTTCGGGAGACCTCCTGTAACTAACAATGCTGATATTTTAAAATCCCATTTAGGACTGCTTAAATATATTTGCAACAACCTCAGCAAAGTTTTAGATATTGTAAAAATTCTACAGGGAATGTCCATCCCAGTAAAACAATGTAAAAATACCTTGGGCCTTATTATGATGTCGGGGGGACTTGCGTCCGCCCGACACTGTCCCGGGAAAGGAACCGTCCGACCATAGGTCGGCGGTTCCGACATCCCAATTTGGATGCGACCGCCCATAGGGCGGTCAGAAACATCAATTTTCCAATGGAAGCTTGTGCAGCTGGCAGAAAACGCCTACAGCACAAGCTTCCATTGAAAAATGATTGTTTTCAAACATTCCTGCGCTGTGCGGTGCAGAGATGTTTAGGCGGGCACAAGCCCCATGGTGAAGGGCCAGGAGGGAAGGGGGCCCTGCTAGGAGCCCCTAATGTTGCTTCCCGACAGCCTTTCCATGTCGGAAAGGCATACATGGAATGGATGTCGGAAACCGACATCATAATCCTGACGGCGGAGCAGCCATCATTAAGGGATTATGAAGTGTTTCCGATGCACTGACGGGCTCTTTGAGCACATCGGAAAGCATCAGAGGGTCCCCACCTGCTCCCTCCGACCGCATGCATTGTAATGCGTCGGTCAGACCTCAGCAGCAGATGGCGGTCGGACTGCAACCGACGAGCCGTCGGTTGCTGTCTGACCGCCATCATAATCGGCCCTTAAGTGCAACAACATAAACCTCAGGACCTGCTGTTCGAATATTATGTGTTGAGGCCTCTCCAGCAGTCAGAGGTTTTGCTCCTTCTTAAGAATTCCAGAGGACACACTTCTCATATCCACTGACTTACGGAACGATCAGCTTCAATATGTAATCTGCTTGGTCTAGGGTTGAGAACAATTAAAAAATTGCTCGTGGAGTTTTACAAAAGTAACAAACTTTGAAACTTCATGCAGGAAAATTCTGCAACAATGTAGGTTTGGCATTTTGTCTTAAAAACCCTACTTGCACCATGTTTTCTGTCCTTTTTTTGTTCAACTGTACAACTTTGTGATGTTGGCAAAGTTTCACAAAAACATGTTAAAGAACATGGGAAAATAAAATTGTAAATTTCACAGAAATCCTGAATATTTTCAGCGAATCTTTTGAACATAAATAACTTGTAGGTGTGTACGCACAGATTCTTCACAATAAATTCTATTTGAGATAACCTGCAAAAATCTCGCTTTAGAAAAAGATTTGGGATTACTTTTATATAGTAGTTATATATTTCCTTTGTCAAAAAACCACCATGTTCCATTTTCTTCTTACGGTAGGCATATTTAATTGTATAATATAATAGACGTCCCAGAAACTAAATGATCCTCTCTTTGAACTAGGCCACATTTTGCCTACCGGTAACATTCCAACCTAAAATAATTTTTGCTTGAGACTAAACCAAAGAACGTTTGCAATAAGTGACCTTTTTAGGACTTCTGATATTTTACATGGATATAACAAAGTCACTCTTCAATAAATGATCTTTTTAGTTTTACATTTTGTATTCACAGTTTTCTATCAGAACTATTGGTTCTAATATATTTACAGTGGGCTTTGGGTGCACATAGTTCAAGAAAAGCGGGACAATGAAGAAAATAGGAAAGGTTCAATGTATTCTGGTGTTCCCTCCTTTTATTTGTCTGGCTTTGAGCTAATGCTGTATTTCCGTGCATTAGAACATTAAACCCAGACCTACTGGCTTTGAAAATGATTGTTTTATTTCTGGTAAAACTGCAAGCATGTGAATGGGTCTCCTCCCCTCAACTATTAAAAAAAACAAAAAAAACAGAAATGTGAGTTTCTCAGAAAGTCCAATACAAAATAAGTTCTCTTCCCGGAGTGGTCGGCATGTTTGTGCTCGCCAGATGTTCTGGGAGACAAACTCCTGGCTTCCCATTGAAGCTGCAGTATCATGTGAAAGGCAGATCAGCTGTGGCCATCCTTCTCGTGAAATAAACAGTGCGCAGAGCTATCCCGTCTCGTCCAGCAGCTGAGTATGTTACTTTCACAGCTTTTAGAAGTTTGTCTACAAGCCCCTCCTACCTCGAAATTACAGCTGACCAGGCCACAGAGGAAGTCCGCTTTTGAACCACAGGTTACATCGGTCAGCCTTATCTGTCATCCTTTTTTAATTTCTACCCTCTAAATCCAGTCAGCGGTCCGTGCAGGTAACAGCGATGGGGCGGTGGGGGCGGGTAGGGGGATTCGAGGGACGATGCCGAGGGAAATTAAATAAATAATTAATTTTCCCTCTGCATCGTCCCTCAAAATCCCCCTTACCCGGCCCCACCGACTCACCACTGTTACCTGCGAGGACCGCCGCTGTCTAAATCCTATTCCCATCTTGCTCAGTTTACTCCTATACTTTTTTCCCTCTTACCTGTTTATGTCTTTTTCAGTCCTTGTGCTCTCACATTCTCTCCCCCTCTCTTTCTTGTCCTCTCATTTTCTGTCCTCTTGTTGTTTCTCTCCCCCCTCCCCCGCAATTCCATTACTCATTTTCTTTCATCGTCCTGCTATCTTTAGCTCACACCTTTCTGTCATTTTCTGGCTATCTTTCTCCCTTTAACTCTCCCTCTTTCTCGCACACTCTGCTTATTTTTTCACCCTCCCCCCATCTCCCTTTCCACATCTCTCTGCTCTCTTATCTAGCTAGACTTCTCTAGCCCGAACGTCACTTTTTGTGACTTCTGTGGCGAGGGGCTGCTCCATATTTACAAGGCAGCAGTAAGCCACTTTTTGGCTTAATGCTGCCTCATAAGTTGTTCCCTTTAACGCAGTTTTCTACATTAAAGGGGCATGCAATGGATGTTGCTGGGGGCGTTTCCAGCAACATCCATGGCTTTTTGACACTGCCTCAGATTTACGAGAAATCATTAAAACCTATGCCTCCCAGGGGAGGCGTAAGGGAGGCACAACAAGGAGAAATATCTTTATTTCTCCTTGTTTTTCCCTTTTCTATGTGTGCTGCATTCTGCAGCACACATAGAAAGAGGAAAAAGCCTTTTGTGATTGTTTTTGTGCAGGAAGGTTCCTGAAAATCGGAAAGGCCAGCGCAGAAAGGCTGTCGGAATCCGACATTGTAATCCCTTGGGTGGAAAGAGCTGCCCTTGGGATTACAGCAGGCTTTCCGAATGGCAGACGGGCTCTCCGAGCCCATCAGAAGCCATTTGGAAATACAGTTTGGATTAATTTCCGACCGACTCCACCCAAATGGGTCGGTCGGAAATAAATCCAGACTGCTGATTACGATGCCGGATTAACGGCTCGGACCTAGGGTCTGAGCCATTTCCTGTGGCATCATAATAGGCCCCTAAGTGTTTAAGTAAGTGAATTTTGAATTAGTCAGTGGGTAAGGAGATAGTTGGGGTGAGTGAGTGAGTGATTGAGTGAGTGAGTAAGTATGAATGATTGAGTGAATCAGTTGTGAGTGAAAGAGTGAGTTAAAGTGTGAATTTTTGCTGAGACAGTAAGTGGGTGAGAGACTGAGAGTGAGTGAGTCAATGAGCGAATGGGGTGGGGTGAGTTAGTGTGTGAGCTAGTAAGGAAGTGGGCGACTACTGGTTTTAAAGTGGCAAGTACTTAAACTGGCATGTTAAGTATTCATTTCAGGAATATATGGTTTTTGCAGGGTTTTGATACTAGTCTGCGTAATCCCAGGTGAAAGTGAGAAAGGAAAGGTTTTATGCAAGCTGAGACTTACATTTGTAACCCAAGATTCTCCCCATAACCCTCCGCAAGTGCAGAAATGATATTTGGTTTGGAAAAGGAGACATCTGGAGCCCAGTGCAAGATCCTGAACTGGCATGACCTGATTAAACTTTGCAATAAATTAGGCCGAGCCGACAGGTCTGCACATTAATGTATGAAGCAGAGCACATTAGCCATCCTCAGGTACCACCACCCTACTGCTCTGATCCCTTCTGCAATAGAGGTTCCTCTTGCTGACCGGCAGGTACCACCAGCCTACTGCTCTGATCCCTTCTGCAATAGAGGTCCCTCTTGCTGACCGGCAGGTACCACCAGCCTACTGCTCTGATCCCTTCTGCAATAGAGGTCCCTCTTAATGACTGGCAGGTACCACCAGCCTCGTGCTCTGATCCCTTCTGCAATAGAGGTCCCTCTTACTGACTGGCAGGTACCACCTGCCTGGTGCTCTGATGCCTTCTGCAATAAAGGTCCCTCTTACTGACTGGCAGGTACCACCTGCCTGGTGCTCTGATGCCTTCTGCAATAGAGGTCCCTCTTACTGGCTGGTAGGTACCAGAGCCTGGTGCTCTAATCCCTTCTGCAATATTGGTCCCTCTTACTGACCGGCAGGTACCACCAGCCTGGTGCTCTGATCCCTTCTGCAATAGAGGTCCCTTTAACTGACTGGCAGGTACCACCAGCTTGGTGCTCTGATCCCTTCTGCAATAGAGGTCCCTCTTACTGACCGGCAGGTACCACCAGCCTCGTGCTCTGATCCCTTCTGCAATAGAGGTCCCTCTTACTGGCAGGTACCACCAGCCTGGTGCTGTGATCCCTTCTGCAATAGAGGTCCCTCTTGCTGACCGGCAGGTACCACCAGCCTACTGCTCTGATCCCTTCTGCAATAGAGGTCCCACTACTGACCGGCAGGTACCACCAGCCTGGTGCTCTGATCCCTTCTGCAATAGAGGTCCCTCTTGCTGACCGGCAGGTACCACCAGCCTGGTGCTGTGATCCCTTCTGCAATAGAGGTCCCTCTTGCTGACCGGCAGGAACCACCAACCTGGTGCTGTGATCCCTTCTGCAATAGAGGTCCCTCTTGCTGACCGGCAGGTACCACCAGCCTACTGCTCTGATCCCTTCTGCAATAGAGGTCCCTCTTGCTGACCGGCAGGTACCACCAGCCTACTGCTCTGATCCCTTCTGCAATAGAGGTCCCTCTTGCTGACCGGCAGGTACCACCAGCCTACTGCTCTGATCCCTTTTGCAATAGAGGTTCCTCTTGCTGACCGGCAGGTACCACCAGCCTGGTGCTGTGATCCCTTCTGCAATAGAGGTCCCTCTTACTGACCGGCAGGTACCACCAGCCTGGTGCTGTGATCCCTTCTGCAATAGAAGTCCCTCTTACTGACCGGCAGGTACCACCAGCCTCGTGCTCTGATCCCTTCTGCAATAGAGGTCCCTCTTACTGGCAGGTACCACCAGCCTGGTGCTCTGATCCCTTCTGCAATAGAGGTCCGTCTTGCTGACTGGCAGGTACCACCAGCCTGGTTCTCTGATCCCTTCTGCAATAGAGGTAGATAGCACCTCACTCTCTATTTGTGGTAGTGTGGTCGAGCAGTAAGGCAGTATCAGAGGACAGTGTTAAGCATTTGTTGTACACACTCAGTCAGCAAATGAATTCACACACTCAAAGACTGAACTTCAGACCAATTGTTTTTGTATGAAAATATTCATTTAGTTATTTTATTTTCTAGAACCAAGCAAGCCTGGCACAGGTAAGGAATAAATACTTTACAGTAGTAATGCAGTTTGCAAACAGTTTGAATTGAAATTGTATATGCACTTTGTTTTGACTTACAGTATGGTTTCAGAGAAATGCAATACTTTGTAAATACAGTACATAGACTTCAATGGGCTTTGCAGTAAAATTACAGGTAAGTTACTTTTGAGATTACTTTTCTTACTCAGAGTAGTATACCTGGATACTACTCTGGGAAATTTCCTGCAAACAGGTAAGTAAAATCGTTTTTGTTAGTTAGAGCAATTTTAAAGAATTTCTTTAGGTTTTCAAACTCCACACGTAGAAACTTTTCCAAGAAAAACAGTCAATGTTATCCTATGGAGGAAAATAGTGTTATCGGTTTTAAGGTAAGTATTTGGTAGTAGGAGTTGAGGTTCTGGGGGTAGACTCAGGGGTCCTCAAGGGTCAAGGATGCACTCTAGTTACACCCTCAGTGGCACTAGGGAGGCCGGGTGCAGAGTGCTGAGGCCCAATGTTATCTAATGGGGGATAGGGGGCGTCCGGTTGGTGGCTGCTGGCAAGCAGGCCACTTGGTTGTGGGAGCAAAGCTCCTGGACTTTAGCTCAGGGCAAATGGGGAAACAAAGTAGCACCAAAGGTGCACCCTCAGCGGCACTAGGGCGGCCGGGTGCAGGGTGCTGTTTCGACATCGGGCGCCCTGTTGGTTTCAACAGGGAACCTCCGGTTTGCAAAGGCACTGCAGGCTTGGGGACGAAGGTCTTCTGGGTGCGACCACCACTTCGAGAGGTAAGTTGGGAGGTATGGGGTTGGTTAGGCACCGTCGGTTTGGGCACCCAAGCCGTGGGGCATCGGGTGCAGGGGTGCCTTCTGGGGTCGGCTCTTCTTACCAGCTCCTGGTCGCGGTTGGGGGGACCTTCTGGATTTAGGCTGCAGGCGTCGGCTGGAGGCTTGAGGCAGGTCAGGGGTCGCTGGATCTCAGGTCAGGATAGCCGGGGTGACCTCCTCGTGGTATTTGCCCACTCGAGCTCGGGCAGTGGACGGCGGGTACAGAGTGGGGCGGATTCGCGGTGTCTGGCCGGAGCCAGAGATTGCAGATGAACAAATCCGGTGTTCAGGGGAGACAAAGTCTTTGGGGTTGAAGGCAGGCAGGTCCTCCAGGGTTTTTGAGGTTGCTGGCTGCAGGACATACTGGGATTTCGCAGGAGCAGGTTCGAGTTGGAGACAGGCCGGTAGGGCTGAGGCCAAGTCAGTGGGCATCTACCTCTTGTTTGCTGCTGCACGGCTGTTCGGTCCTTCTTCTTTTTCTCCTTGTAGCTTCTTCTTGTCTGAGGAAGCAAGGTTCAGGGGTGCCCCTAAATACTAGATTTAGGGGTGTTACAGGCAGGTAAAAGGCAGGGACCAATGAGTCCCTTCCCTGGGGTGGGTACACCCCCTATTATGCCACCCTCCAGTGGGAGGGGGGCATTAGCCTGTCCCTGGTTGGCTGAGTCCCCCCATCTGCAAGATGGCGGGGACTGAGAGTTGTGCTTCACCTTGCCTCCCCCACCTGAGGGGTGGAGTTGGCAGAGGTGGGCACACCTCTCTTCCTCACTTGGTTTTCCCGCCAGTTCTCCCGCCCAAAGTGGGGGACAGAACCAGTGGGAACCAGTTGCTGAGAGCAGCAAGTGGCCTGGGGAAGCTCACAAAGGCGGCAAGCCTTTGAAGCTTCCCCTTCGTGAACCCTGCCCATCTTGGGGGAAGAGGCTTGTCCCCTCGTCCCAGGATGTGCATTGTTTCAGGCCCCAGAGAGCAGCAGGCTCTCGACCCAGGGGTCCAGAAACATGTCTGGTGGTGGCAGCTGAAAGCAGCCACTCAGCCTGGACACTAGTGGTAGGTTAGTTTTCAGGGGGCATCTCTAAGATGCCCTCTGTGTGCATTTTTCATTAAATCCCACACTGGCATCAGTGTGGGTTTAATGTGCTGAGAAGTTTGATACCAAACTTCTCAGTTTTCAGTGTAGCCATTATGGTGCTGTGGCGTTCGTAATGACAAACTCACAGCACCATATACTATTAATGGCAGCACTGCACTTACAATGTCTAGGAATGGACATAGACACTGTAGGGGTACAGGGCTCATGCACCTGTACCCTCACCACTGGTATAGGGCACCCAGCTAGAGGGGTGAGTGATCTATGCCAGGGCAGTGGGTTGTAGGCATGGCACATAGAGATGTGTGCAATGTCGACTCTTCACTTTGTTCTGCACCACAACACGCAGCCTGCAAAGGCAGTGTGTGAGTGTAAGGGTACAGGACCTGTAAGGGTGGCACAATAAGTGCTGCAGCCCTTAGAGGCCTTCTATGGTCACAGTGGCCTGGGTACCTGTGGTACCATTACCAGGGGCTGACCTGTGGCCAGAGATGCCTATTGTGTTTAGGCTTCAAAGCAGTTTTAGGGAAAGAACATAGGCCCTGGGTACCTGACTAGCAGGAGCCCAGGGCACACTCAGTCAAAGCATATCATCAATTCAGCAAAAAGTGGGGGCAACCATGCAGAAAGAGGGCACTTTCTCACACAACCCCCCCCCGCACCCCCCCAAACGAAAGAGGATGAGACTAACCTTTCCCTAGAGAGTCTTCATTTTCTAAGTGGAAGAACCTGGTAGGTCCATCTGCATTGGCATGGGCAGTCCCAGGTCTGTGTTCCACTACAAAGTCCATTCCTTGTAGGGAGATGGACCACCTCCACAGTTTAGGATTTTCACCTTTCATTTGCATTAGCTATCTGAGAGGTCTGTGATCAGTTTGAACTAGGAAGTGAGTACCAAACAAGTATGGTCTCAGCTTCTTCAGGGACCAAACCACAGCAAAGGCCTCCCTCCACAAACCACAGCAAAGGCCTTCCTCCAAATGGCACTCCAACACTGCTCCCTGGGGAGAAGCCTTCTGCTTATAAAAGCAACAGGTTGGTCTTGGCCTTCATCATTAGTCTGGGATAGGACCGCTCCTATCCCTAGCTCAGAGGCATCAGTCTGCACAATGAACTGTTTGGCATAGTCTGGAGCTTTGAGAATTGGTGCTGAGCACATAGCCTCTCTCAGGGTGTCAAAAGCCTTTTGACAACTAACTGTCCAGTTTACCTTTTTGGGCATCTTCTTGGAGGTGAGTTCTGTGAGGGGAGCCACAATGGACCCATATCCCTTCACAAACCTCCTGTAGTACCCAGTCAAGCCAAGGCATGCCCTGACTTGGCTTTGGGTTGTTGAAGCTGCCCAGTCCAGGATGGCCTCGATCTTGGGCTGTAAGGGTTGTACCTGGCCTCCACCAACAAGGTGGCCCAAGCACACCACAGTTCCCTGCCCTATCTGGCATTTGGATGCCTTGATAGTTAGGCCTGCAGTTTGCAGAGCATTTAAAACCTTCCCAAGGTGGATCAGGTGATCCTGCCAGGTGGAGCTAAAGACAGCAATATCATCTAGATAAGTTGCACTAACGGGACTCCAATCCAGCAAGGACTTGATTCACCAACCTCTGGAAGGTGGCAGGGGCATTCTTTAAACCAAAGGGCATAACAGTAAACCGATAATGCCCATCAGGTGTGGAGAATGCTATCTTTTCTTTTGCTCCTGGGGCCATGCCAACTTGCCAGTACCCTTCAGTTTAGTCAAAGGTACTTAGAAATTTGGCTGCACCCAATTTGTCTATCAACTCATCTGCTCTTGGGATAGGGTGAGCATCTGTCTTGGTGACAAAGTTGAGCCCTCTATAGTCCACACAGAACCTCATTTCTCTCTTTCCACCCTGTGGATGAGGTTTGGGGACTAGAACCACTGGGCTGGCCCAGGGGCTCTCAGAGGGGTCAATAACCCCTAACTCCAGCATCTTGCTGACTTCAGCTCTGATGCTTTCTTTGACTTGATCAGACTGTCAATACATTTTGTTCTTGACAGTTACACTGTCACCAGTGTCCACATCATGGGCACACCAGTTTGTCTGACCAGGGGTCAAGGAAAAGAGCTTTGCATACTGCTGTAAGACTTGCTTGCAATCAGTCTGCTGTTGGGCAGAGAGGGTGTCTGAAAAGACAACTCCATCCACTGACCCATCTTTTGGGCTGTATGAGAGGAGGTCAGGGAGAGGTTCACTCTCTGTCTCCTGATCCTCATCAGTCACCATCAGCATGGTGATGTCAGCCCTGTCATGAAAGAGCTTCAGGCGGTTCACATGGATTACCCTTTTGGGTGTCCTGCTTGTGCCCAGGTCAACCAAGTAGGTGACCTCACTCATTTTTTCTCGGTTATGGTAAGGGCCACTCCATCTGTCCTGGAGTGCCCCTGGTGCCACTGGGTCCAAAACCCACACCTTTTGCCCAAGTTGAAATTCAACCAGTGCAGCTTTTTGGTCATACCAGTGCTTCTGAAGCTCCTGGCTGGCCTCAGGATTTTTGGATGCCTTTTCCATGTTCTCAGCCATTCTTGACCTTAGGCCAAGCACATAGTCCACAATATCTTGTGTGGGTTCTTGGAGAGGCATCTCCCAACCCTCTTTTACAAGACAGAGTGGTCCCCTCACAGGATGGCCAAACAGAAGTTCAAAGGGGGAAAACCATACTCCCTTCTGTGGCACTTCTCTGTAAGCAAAAAGCAGGCATGGTAAGAGGACATCCCATCTCCTTTTGAGTTTTTCAGGGAGCACCATAATCATGCCTTTCAATGTCTTGTTGAATCTCTCAACAAGGCCATTGGTTTGTGGGTGATAGGGTGTAGTAAACTTGTACTGCACTCCACACACTTTCCACATGTGTTTGAGGTAAGCAGACATGAAGTTGGAACCTCTGTCTGAAACCACCTCCTTAGGAAACCCTACCCTGGTGAAGACACCAATGAGGGCCTTGGCTACTGCAGGAGCTGTAGTAGTCCTAAGGGGAATTGCCTCAGGGTACCTAGTGGCATGATCCACTACCACTAGAATGAATTTGTTCCCTGATGTTGTGGGAGGTTCAAGTGGACCCACTATGTCCACACCTACCCTTTCAAAGGGAACCCCCACCACAGGTAGTGGTATCAGGGGGCATTTGAGGGGCCACCTGTCTTGCCACTGGCCTGACAGGTGACACAGGAGCTGACAAACTCCTTTACTTTTTGGAGCATCTGGGGCCAGTAAAAGTGGCTGACTAGCCTTTCCCAAGTATTGGTTTGGCCCAGATGTCCAGCTAGGGGGATGTCATGAGCTAAAGTTAGGAGAAATTCCCTGTACTTCTGAGGCACTACCACTCTCCTAGTGGCTCCAGGTTTGGGGTCTCTGGCCTCAGTGTACAGTAGTCCCTCTTCCCAATAAACTCTGTGGGTACCACTGACATCTCCCTTTTCCTGTGCAGGAGCTTTCTGCCTCAGGCTTTCAAGAGTTGGACAGTCCTGCTGTCCAAGGCACAGCTCCTCCCTAGAGGGCCCCCCTGGGCCCAAGAGTTCAACGTGGTAAGGTTCAAGCTCCATGGGCTCAGTTCCCTCTGGGGTGTCCAAGTCCTCTCCCTGAGGAGAGGGGTCCTGATCCTTTTGCTGTACAGAAGCTGGTTCCCCAGTCTTCTTACCCTTTCTCTTGGAAGGTTGGGCCATACTTTCAGGCTCCAACACTTCTTTTTCACCCTGTTTTCTGCTCTGTGCTCTTGTTTTTACACACACCAATTCACGGATATCCAGCATTGCTGCATGGGTTTTTAGTTCATCATCAGCCCATGCTGAGGTTTCCAGGTCATTGCCAAGCAGACATGCAGCTGGTAGCTTTGGTTAGACCACTACCTGTTTCAGGCCAGTAAACCCCCCCTCCCACCTCCAAGTCTAATGTCACCATAGCCATTGCATGGTTAGTGGTAACACTGTCAGCATTCGTGACTGGGTAAGTCCTCCCAATCAAGTATTGCTCAGGGGAAACCAGTGTGTCTATCACCATAGTGACACTGGCACCTGTATCCCTCAGAGCTTGTATCCTAGTTCCATTAATCCAAGGGTATTATAAGTATTTTTTTAAGTTGGGTGGCCGCACAGCTACAGTGGCAAACTCAACTTCCCCTTCTGAAACTAGAACTGCTTCAGTGTGCAACCCGATTTGCTCTTGGCACACTGTGGATTCCATCTGGAGACTTGCTACCCCAGGAGTAGCTGTAGTAGGACTAGGGGCCTTCTTGTTTGGGCAAGCAGCATCTCCAGTTAAGTGTCCCAACTTCTTACAGTTGTTACACCAGGCCTTTAAAGGATCAAAGTTCTTTCCCCTGTACTTGTTAGTAGTTTGGGAGGAGTTTTGGGACCCACCCCCCTGTGCAGGTTTGTGGGGCCCTTTTGAAGACTCAGGCTTTTTATCTTGGGGATTCTCACTACCTTTCCCCTGGGGAGGTTTTGTAACCCCTTTCTTTTGGTCACCCCCAGTGGTTGTTTTTGTCACCCTTGTCTTGACCCAGTGGTCTGCCTTTTTTCCCAATTCTTGGGGAGAAATTAGACCTAGGTCTACCAAATGCTGATGTAACTTTTCATTCGTGCCATTACTTAAAATATGTTCTTTCATAAACAGATTGTAAAGTCCATCGAAATCATGAACATTGTGTCCAGCTAACCACCCATCTAGTGTTTTAACTGAGTAGTCTACAAAGTCAATCCAGGATTGGTTTTGGTTTTTGTGAGCCCCCTGAATCTAATTCTATATTCCTCAGCTGTGACTCCAAATCCCTCAATCAGAGTTCTCTTCATGAGGTCATAAGACCCAGCATCGGCCCCAGAAAGGGGCAGGAGTCTGTCTCTGCAGTTACCAGAGAACAGTTCCCAAAGGAGTGCCCCCCAGTGTGACTTCTTCACTTTTTTTATTTCACAAGCCCTCTCAAAGGCTGTGAACCATTTTGTGATATCATCACTCTCTTCATATTTAGGGACAATCCCTTTGGGGATTTTAGGGTCATAAGATTGCTCCTTATCCTTATTATGTAAATTGCTGCCACCGTGGATAGGTGCTAGGCCAATCGCTGCTCTTCTGCAATAGAGGTCCCGCTTACTGACTAGCAGGTACCACCAGCCTCGTGCTCTGACCCCTTTTGCAATAGAGGTCCCTTTTACTGACTGGCAGGTACCACCAGCCTGGTGCTGTGATCCCTTCTGCAATAGAGGTCCCTCTTACTGGCAGGTACCCCCAGCCTCGTTCTCTGATCCCTTCTGCAATAGAGGTCCCTCTTACTGACTGGCAGGTACCCCCAGCCTCGTGCTCTGATCCCTTCTGCAATAGAGGTCCCTCTTACTGACTGGCAGGTACCACCAGCCTGGTGCTGTGATCCCTTCTGCAATAGAGGTCCCTCTTACTGGCAGGTACCCCCAGCCTCGTTCTCTGATCCCTTCTGCAATAGAGGTCCCTCTTACTGACTGGCAGGTACCCCCAGCCTAGTGCTCTGATCCCTTCTGCAATAGAGGTCCCTCTTACTGACTGGCAGGTACCCCCAGCCTCGTGCTCTGATCCCTTCTGCAATAGAGGTCCCTCTTACTGACTGGCAGGTACCACCAGCCTGGTGCTGTGATCCCTTCTGCAATAGAGGTCCCTCTTACTGGCAGGTACCCCCAGCCTCGTTCTCTGATCCCTTCTGCAATAGAGGTCCATCTTACTGACTGGCAGGTACCCCCAGCCTCGTGCTCTGATCCCTTCTGCAATAGAGGTCCCTCTTACTGACTGGCAGGTACCACCAGCCTGGTGCTGTGATCCCTTCTGCAATAGAGGTCCCTTTTACTGACCGGCAGGTACCACCAGCCTGGTGCTCTGATCCCTTCTGCAATAGAGGTCCCTCTTACTGACTGGCAGGTACCACCAGCCTGGTGCTGTAATCCCTTCTGCAATAGAGGTCCCTCTTACTGACACATGAGATGAGACAAGCGCCATGTCTTTGAGCTTTCTCAAGGTGAGAAACTAATTTGGGCAGTTCTCCTAAATACGTAGTGTTGGGATAGACCAACCTCACATCCCATTATCCTAATATCCTCTGCTGTGTTGATTGGACGGGGAATTATGGAAGCTGTGTGAAACATGAGCACTTGTAAATACACTTCTCTGCCCTCATGTCCTAGGGTAGTATGTAATGTCATCCAAAATGAGTCACAGATGTCTCTCAAACTGGTGGCATCGATATTTGGGCCAAATGAATTCGGATGTGGGAAGAGGTTATCCTTGTAAATGTGAGCAGATTAAGGCAATCAGTGGGGCAAAATCGGTATTAATATATATTGGTCTCATATGCTTTTCTCACCAACAAAAAGGAAACAAAACACGGACTTCAAGAGGGAACCACTAAATAATGCTTCTTGCGAGGCAAAAGCATCAGCGCCTGCAATTTGCAGAAATTGGATATTGTTGGATACAATAAAGGGAATTGAGAGCAAGGCCGTCAAAGAGAAAGTAGGAAACAGCTGCTAAAAAACTGCGTTTAGAGGGAGATGGGCCCAGGGACTGATGAATCAGGGTTTGATCAAAAAGGTCCCCTTTTCTCAGATTGGTGAGGTCGAGGAACATGTTTCCTGGCTTTAAGAGGATGCTTCAAAATGTTCCCAATTTACAAGCAATGTACTGGACAAGGATAGAGAAATACAGCACTTTCCTCAAGGTCGCACAGTGTGTCGCTGATGAGTTTCATTTTCAGGTGATGACCGCAGCTCATGACTGCTGACTCTTAACCAGCAGCCTTGACCAATGACTATGCCATTGTGCGTTTCTGAAGTGGGAATGCACGGGCATGAATTGTGTTTGCCAATTCTCTCGTTGACTGCGGCAAGTCCCTGTATTGCAGGCACTCCAAAGCACTCGTCTACCTCCGTGTTTTACATATACTGTGGTTCATCTCTTGTCGGGCTGTGGCCGGAGACTAAATGCTAGCCACTATTAAACAGCCATCGGCCAGTTTGAGTACAAGCCAAGATCCCATTCAATCCATGTGTTTATTTTTTTGTCAAACGAGGCCCAGCAGGCATACTGAATCTTTTTATTTCTATGACTGCATTGTTTGCACAGAATGCATTGTCCAGCATTCCATCCATCGATTGTTTCTTTTGCATTTGTCACCCTAAGTGCGCCTGGGTATGCCCAGACGTGGATCCCGTGCTCACTGCACCACTGGATTCAAGCTAGCCGGGCTGATGAGGGGTGATGCCCCAAAACCGGTCCCAGGATGCTTGTTTCCGGTCCAGGGAGGACCTGGCTTGGCAGTTCAGGCTGGACTGTTCCCTTAAGGAACAGGGTCAAGACTGATTTGCATATGGCTGGGTCCAAACTGGGGTGGGGTGGTGAGCAAAAGAATGATGGATTAAACCCAGATCCTTGTGACTGGGGGTGAATGTTTGCATTGTCCAGCATTCCGTCCATCAATTGTTTCTTTTGCATTTGTCGCCCTAAGTGGGAAGGGTATGCCCAGACGTGGGTCCGGGGCTCACTGTACAACTGGATTCAAGCTAGCCTGGCTGATGAGGGGTGATGCCTGAAACCGGTCCCAGGATGCTTGTTTCCGGTCCAGAGAGGACCTGGCTTGGCAGTTCGGGCTGGACTGTTCCCACAAGGAACAGAGTCAAGACTGATTTGCATATGGCTGGGTCCAAACTGGGGTGGTGTGGTGAGCAAAAGAATGATGGATTTAACCCTGATTCTTGTGACTGGGGGTGAATGCTTGCATTGTCCAGCATTCCGTCCATCAACTGTCTCTATTGCATTTGTCGCCCTAAGTGGGAAGGGTATGCCCAGACGTGGGTCCCGTGCTCACTACACCACTGGATTCAAGCTAGCCTGGCTGATGCCCTGAAACCGGTCCCTGAATGCTTGTTTCCGGTCCAGGGAGGACCTGGCCTGGCAGTTCGGGCTGGACTGTTCCCACAAGGAACAGTGTCAAGACTGATTTGCATATGGCTGGGTCCAAACTGGGGTAGTGTGGTGAGCACAAGAATGATGGATTAAACCCAGATCCTTTTGACTGGGGGTGAATGTTTGCATTGTTTAGCATTCCGTCCATCGATTGTTTCTTTTGCATTTGTCGCCCTACAAGACAGCACATTTGTTGGCACAACCTTTACAATGAGATCTTCAGTCTAGGTGGCTCTCTGTGTGTGTTTAAGCTAGGCCTGGGAAAATTTAAGTTACTCTAGTGAAAATTGCCTATATCAAGAATTTTGTGGTAGGCAATTTGATATAATTTTCACATATGGGAGACTATGCAGTAAAAAAATGTCCTGTCAAGATATCTTGAGAGACTTTTTTGCACGACGTGCACTGAAATGAGAAATGTCACATGAGATACAAACAAACCACAGTTTGCTCTATAAGTGTAATTCCGTGCAATACCATGTAGTTTTGTGTAATTTGTAGGGGTGGGTGGTAAGCTCCGCTACACCGGCAAAGTTCACTGAGTTCTTGTCACTCCGCACTCTGCTTGGAGGTCTTCTTCAACAGTAAATAGCAAAGTTGTAGCTGCCTGTCCTCTAACAATGCGCATGCAGGTGGACACTCCTCCCGGAAGTGGGTGGGCTGAGCCTAACCTGCCTACTCGTGTCATCATGATGTGGGTCACTGCCTGCTAGCTCCCGCTTGCCAACAATGCTTAATCCGGGAACAACAATGCCTGATCTTCCAGACACCTACAAAGGTGAAATGCTCCCATATCGCCAAAATACTCACAACACAGAGATATTTATTCAGCCAGCCAAGCTTGCATAGCGCGCATTGGCGATTCTGGGTTGGTGCCTGACAGGGATGATCAGACGCACTTGTTGTGCAGCACTTGAGAGAGAAAAAATCCTCTAAGGCAATGTGAGTGTCTCTTCCCTTTATTATAGTTTTATATTAACGGCCTCTCAGGCTCAGATAAAGAATTGAAGATCTCCTTGATCAGGGAAGTATTCATCTAGGCCTCCTTCAATATTTGCACCTGTGTTTCTCTTTATGCATCTATGTTCCCTGAACCGAGTAGTGATTGTATGATAAAGCAGCAAGTTGCAACACTCTGAGGCCAAACAAAGGCAAGGAACACAAACTCAGGTCATACTCACTCAAAAGATGTATGGTGATTCAATGACATTTATTGAACTGATGGAATTAGATACAACAGGGGGATAGTGTATGCCGAATTGTTGCAGTCATTTCGATAGAGTCCAACTGACCACGCAAAGAGAGGTAAAGATAAAGATTAGGGGTGGCTGTCTGGGTGAATGGAGCAACTTTGCCTGCTCACAGAACTCCACGGAATTCCACTGAGTTTTTATGCAACACCCCGGAATTCCAATTAGTGCAACTCCATGAGCTCCGCCCACCCGTAGTAATTTGTATAGCATTTCATGTTTCTTCACAAAAGAACTTGATTTTAAACTCACCTAGTTGAAGACTTTTTGTACTTATTTATAATTTTTAGGTCTTGCTTACTGAACAGCGCATGCACTCTCTGTTACACGAGACATTTGCTTGCTTCTAATTCAGTAGCCTGTGGAGGCTTTCTTTCCTCTTCCTGTGTTTGTCCTTCCCCTGGACTGTGGACGTATTACCTGTGTCCTTCCACTAGCTCACTTTTCTGGGGCTACTTTTTTCTTTTTGTTTAAGCCCTCCTTCGCATTCTTCCCACTGTCACCATGCTCTGGTGTTCCTTTCTCTCTCTCGTGTGCATCTCCCTCACTTCACCTTTCCTTCTCACCTGTGTGCTACTCCCAGGCCTGCCACACATTGCTCATTTTCATCCATTGATCCACCTCCCTAGCTCTCCACTTCGCTCTCTCTGTATTCTTTCCACATCCTGCGCCCCCATGTAGCTTCTGCCCCTGCCAACTTGCCTTTCATGTTGCTTCCATCCCCGGGTACCCTATGTCACTTCTGGCCCCACCCCTGTCAACTATATTGCTTCAGTCTCCCAGCCCCAGGCCGTAGTTTCAGACTCCACCTGTTTTGCTTCAACCCATTTACTTAAAAAAAACACTTTTGTTCTTTTTTCCATCAAAATTTGATTTTTGTTATTTAAATTGGTGATGCTGTGCGGCAGAGGCGAGACCTATTGACTTTGCCAATGCTTCTGCTGTTGGCATGTTGCTTGACATAGGATGTTCCGTGTATTCGCAACGTGCACTGCGCTGCACCTGAATGTCTCCCCCGTGCATTCTTACTTTCAGATCAGACATAAAGGTTGTTTTCCAATTAGGAATGTCCTAGTGGTCTGTAATCAAACAAATTAAAATAGGTTGTGAGGTCCGCGATGGAAGGATAAAAGGCGTATTTTAGACAGCTGGAAAAACAGGTCAGGATTGGATATCTTTGTAGGGTACAAAAAACGCTTCAAATTGCGACTATGGAAAAGCTGTTTTATAAATCTGGGATAGAACTGCCACGTTTGATAGCTTTTATTGTTACTCAATGCAGCTCTATTATTCGCTCAACACGGTTTTCTATAGTTTTGTTCTCTAATTCTTTTATATCTTTCCCTGTTCTCTCTTAGCATATTGTATATTGTGATACCATTAAGTATTGGCAAAGCATTGTTTTTGAATATTGGAAGTTTTGAGACATAGCTATGGGGCAGATGTATCAAGGATTGCATTTGCGATTCCTTAATAGCGAATTTTAGCGAATTGCTATTAAGGAATCGCAAAATGCTATGTATGTAGGAATCGCAATAATAATTGCGATTCCTTAATATTCCTTAATTGCGAATTGCAAATTGCGATTCGCAATTAAGGAATACCTTCCCATTCATTCCTATGGGCGTAGAGGCCCATAGGAATGAATGGGAAGACATTCTCAATCTGCGAATCGCAATTAGAGAATCACAAATTGAGAATGCAATTTCAAGGGTGCCAGGTGTCCTTTTGACACCCTGTTGCACCCTGAAATATGTATGTGTGCACATGTGGCGCACATACATGCCCGCATGTATGTGCGCCACATGGCACTTTGAAAAATGCTAAAAAGTGCATTTTTCAAAGAAATCACATATTACCACCAACTTGAAGTTGGTGGTAATTTGCGATTCCTTAAGGCCAAATTGCACTTTTTGGTGCTTCTTACATTGGATTTAAGGAATCGCAATTTGCGATTCCTTAAATGCAATCGCAAAATAGGGACTCGCAAAGTTTGCGATTCCTTATTTTGCGAGGCAGTCTTGCCTTAATACATACCACTAAGCAATTTTGCTTGATACATCTGGCCCTATATGTTTTAAATAGTATTAGACATATGTTAGTGTTTACACAAATGTAAAATAAAAACTATAATAAAAAAGAACACTTTCTTTCTGTGCCTTGTTTCTTTCTTTCTGGGAATGGAACTCCTCTACCTTGTCATTTTACAGTCTCTTTCTGGAGTGCGCCTGTGTACTTTCCTGTGTGTCTTCACAGGGCTTGTGGTTTAACTTCGCACCCTTTGGTACCCTGTGTCTAAATCCGCCCATTATCATCTTTTTTTACTGCAAATGTTCAGGTGAGGGAAATCAGAAATCCCAGCCTACAGGTAGTCCGCAGATCTGCTTGATTTTCATTCACCTACAGAATGAGTTGTTGAGGTTCTGGCTGCGCTTCCCGGTACTTGTGATCCTAATGTTGTGCAGCAGGAGTTGGCAGCCTGCACTGCTGGCCCCACCATGGACAACAAGGAGAAGCAAATGGTGGATTGAAAGTCGGACAAGTTGGTCTTGCCTTCCCTTCCACTCTTTTTCTCAGGATTCTGAGTATACTTTTGGAAACTTTTGTCTGCGCCAGTGGCGTAGCATGGAGGAGGGGGGCACAGGGGGCGGTTGCCCGTGCGCAAAAATCTTCGGGGGGTGCACAATTTAAAAAGAAAGTAATGCACCCCCTAGCCCGAGGACTGTTAGCACTTCCTGAGCTAACGATCCACAGGTTAGGGGGAGCAATACTTTTAAAAATAATTTTGTCCCGGGCGCTGGCAACTCACATTACGCCGCTGGTCTGCACTCATGAAAAATCATATGCATGCAGGTGCAATGTATGACTTTCTTTAAGAATTGGTTCCTGTGGCTCAGTGTAGATTTTATTTCCACCTTGGGAAAGTCATAACTTAGGAATGCATAGGTTACATCTGATTGACAAAGGGAATCTTAGTAGGTGTAAATTGTGTAGGTATTCTTGTGTACACTGTCCACATCTAGTTTTACATTTACTTTTTCCCTTTGTTCAAAAACTACTTGAAGAGTTGGTGAGCAAAGAGAAATCCACTGTAAATGTCGTGTTCACACCAGTGCTTAATTTGAGAGAGTGGTTTCCGGAGCTCTGCACCGGCACTAAATTCTCAGCTCCGGCACTAACGACAATTAGCCACATGGTGCCACTGTCTGCCTTATGGTGAGATGAGCACAACAACATTGATTAATAATGCAATATACATTGACAATGAATAATAAATGTGACCCATGTTATTCTTATAGATTTGGGGGACCTAGAATTGCCTAACTTGCCACACTTGTACGAGTGCGATGGCTAGCAGTTATGTTGGTTCTGTCACTGGCAGCGCTGAAAGGGGCACTGGGTGATGCAAGCTGCAGTGGTTTCCTGAGAAGGGCCCTGGCACTTACTATTTTACAAATTAAGCACTGGCTCACACCTACAGTCTTAGCAGTGTAAATATTCACAAACAGTGTTCAACACATAGTACACCTTTGGCGTCACATCTGATTTAGAGCTGAAATGTTCGTCTCTTTTAAATGCTACGTTAAGGGTAAGAAAGAGTGTACAAATCACAGGGCAAGTGTAACAAGAGGGTCATTTAATCAGGAATATCCTGTGGGGATTATTCACAAAGATAATTTTAGTGTAAATATATGTGTGCCTGAAATTCATAAAGGGTTTCCTGGAAGACTTGACCCCATTTACAAGGGCTCTCCTACATCCCACTGAAGGCCTTGCCTGAGAAGTTTGGGAGCACCCACACGCTCCTCTCTGCCCCCTTCCCACTCAGGAAAGGATGGCAAATTCATTCCAGTAAAGGCCCGTGGAACTTCTCTTCCAGGATAGCAAGGGGAACTGACCACCCTCAGATTTACTAGGGGTGTAGTGGAAAGGTTTTCTCCAAAAGCAAAATATTAGGCCGAGTGAAGGGAAAAAAATGTGCAATTCCACAGGGACCCTATTTCCCCATGTTGAGTTCTCTGCTATGGATGAACTGCTGGAATAGGAGCCTGTTGGAAAATGTCACTTGACCTTCCCTGAAGTACGCCTGGAAACCTAGGCCTGGAACAGCATTCAGCATTGTTTCTAAATCCCTGCATGGTTTTGGTCCGGCCCCTCCGTGGAAGAGACTAAAATGGTATGTTCCTGTTAGGAGTCTACACTCCGCCTCTGCTAACCTGGCCTGTGTGGCCAGATACAGAAAAGTTAGACAAGGAGGTCGGGCCTTTACGACTGAGGCAGCCCGACTCTAGAATCAACTCCCACTCGCCCTGAGACTCTCCACCCATTTACTGCATTTCAGGAAGGATCTTAAAACATGGCTTTTTCCTAGCAACATTTGGCGCTGATTTGCATGGTCGAGAATTTGCCATACTGTACAAAACTTGCTTTTTTTCTCCCTAGGAGAAACAACAGCACCCTGATAACTGCCAGGTGATAGTTCTGCTTTGGAAATATAAAAATATTAATAAAAAATAATAATTATAATTATAATAATAATAAAGCATACTCCTATTGGTGTAAAGGGAAGAATCAGAAAAGTGTGTGTAGGCTGAGATCCTCGCCCGTACTCTTCCAACTTTTTTGTGAATAGGTCCTTAAGTACAGGAAAATAAGTGTCAGTGCAAGGAAAGGGTTAAATTCTACACATTCTTTAAACCTTTAGCACACATACTGTGCACTATACAATATTCAGACATACGTATAGTTAGGGAACCTTCTGGAAGTTGCAGTTACCTAGATGATTTTCAAGATACAGCAATTACAGATAGTGAAAAAGAATATTTTGTGAATTTGCCAAATATGGGGAAATTAGTCCTTACTTATGTAGACGCATGAACTTATTTACAGTTGTTTTCGTACACCAGGAACAAATGAAAACGATGTTGAAGCAACCAGATGAAGGCCACCCTTCTGTAAGACCTACAAAATGAAGCTCAATCCACTCATGTGATCCATCCATTCATCTATCCATCCATCCAGTAACATCACAATTTTTTAAAGGTTTCAAGCTTTGTGAGGAGCACCGTTTAAAGAGGGACATTTTCAGCAGCCCCTTGCTGCATCGGGAAATGTTACCAGCTACCATAAGGGGCAACAGGCGGACCACCCCACAGGCAGGCAGACCACTGTCAAGCCCCACTGCACCTTCCACACTCCCCCCCCACCCTCCCCTCATGGCCCGGCCTCCACTTGTGGAGAGGTGTGGTGCAGCGGCCAGGGCAGCTGACTTCGGAGCACAGGGTTCACGGTTCGATCCCCGGCTCCGGCGGCAGCTCAGCTCAGCACCATGTGACTCTGGGCAATAGCTCACTTAATTTCCACTACGGCCCCCAGCGCCTTGAGACCCGTAAGGGTGAGTAGCTGCGCTATATAAAAACGGACTTACATTTTTACCACTTGCTCCCTGCTGTAAAGGTAGCTTGGGCCAGCCCCGCTCAACCCCCTTCCAAAGGGTCATGTCCTGTTGCTTCAGCCCCGGCCAAGCAACACCCACTCCTTCGCGTGTGGAGGTCCCAATTGCTGGCTGGGATGTCCTACACAAGAAAAAACAGCCCATGTGCGCGCGCCTGTGGGGCGACGTATCACCGGCTTCTCCTATGGGAAGACCCAAATCCTACTCATTGGAAGGGGAAGGGTAGTTAGACTTTTGGGAGCCCCTACTGGGCTTCTATGAGTCAGAATTTAACAAGCCATGACTTTTGCGAACAGCATCCAGGGCTATTGAACAACTGTAATACAATTCATTTCACTGCATTAACAGAAAGAGCAGGGCCGCCTTTAGCATGTGCGAGCTGGGCCCGCGTCCAAGGCGGAGACCTTTGGAGCGGCTTAGGACCTGTGATGGCTCCGAAGAAAAGAGCGTGTACACCCTGGTTCTGGAGGCTGCTGCTTCCCGTGTCTGCATTCTGACTGCTCGTCACTTCAAGGCTCTCCTTTCTCTGCCCTATACCCACCCCACCCCCCAGACAGTGTAAGAGGACCAATGGAAGGAAGGGGGCGCCAAATCTGGCTTCACCCAGGGCTCTCTGAACAAATGCCAGCTCTGAGGAACCGAACATGAAACAACGAAAGACGCAGTTTGTCTCTGCAAACCTGAGAACCTCATGTATTATGCGAAACAGTTCTGTTATCGGCGCCCTGTTTCTACCCACAACAAAGGGCAGTGCCAAGTGCGAACAAAGGGACTGATTGCCGGAGATTCACACGCACAAAGGCAGGACCGAACCCTGACCGGCGCTCGTAAGACAAAGGCCGTCTGTCTTCCAGAGCAAGAGTTTCGATACATTTCTAATTTAGCAAACAATAAAAATCATTTCCATGCAGTTATGAATGAGTGCTGGAAGCTTCACAGACTGCTTTCGTGGAATAATTAATTTCATGTTTGCTCTCGTGGCTGTTATAATTTCATAACATGATTAGTATTGGGAATAATTCACATTTGCATCAATCTGTACCTTAATTTAAGACATGCCCTTGGCCATGTACATTTAATTTTCAAAAAGAAAGTCCTGCTCAGAGCTGACTTATGCTGAACAGGAGACACCTGTCCTCAAGCTTCTCCAAGACCCCGGATTTACTTTCCTTGCCCAGCTCGCTTCATAAATGAAACTGGTCCCAGGGTCCATAAAAGAGATCTACCGCAATCTGACGATAAAACATACCAGGTTTGGTAAAACCTATTTGGTGAAATCCCCTCCCGTTGAAATCACATGCTGGATAAAGTCATACGGACAAAATAAAAACTGTAATTGAAGTAAAATGTATTAAAGTTTAAAACACGATTTAAAGAATATAAATTAATGTTATGAATTCGGAAATATTGGAAAGGTGTGAAAGGAGGTTAAAGAGTTAAAGAAACATCATAGACGCGGTATATATAGCATCCCAGCTCCAGAGACTGAAAATAATACTAATGCATAGTTGCCAACTGTCCCGGTTTTGCAGGGACAGTCCCGGCAAGCTGGAGCCTGTCCCGGGTAATATTGTTGCAGAAAGTGTTCCTCTTTATTACACACAGGTACACAAACACGTACTTTGTATCTGCAGCAGCCCTGTGCTGCAAAGCGTCCCGGGATATTTATTTTTTTCAAATGTTGGCAACTATGATAATGTCTTAAACTAAAGCTTAAGCATTGATTTTAAAATGGAGGGAGAAGAGGTGAGGGGCGTTGTGTTCTTTTTCTCTATTGCAACTATGACTCTAAATAGAAAGTGAAAAGGAGAAAGAGCATAGATTCAGGGCAGTACCAGGAAAAAACGTAAAGAGGACAGGGTACAGCATGACAGGGCATAGAAAGATAGGTAAACAAAATGTGGGAAGTAATGAGCCATAAAAGGGGGCAGGAGAACTGGTAGAAATTGAAGAAAAATGTAAAAAAAAAAAAGAAGGGTGGGAGAAAGTGAGGACCAGGGTATAGGACAGTGTGGCACCAGAACATGGTAATCACAATGCCATCTGATATAAATATTGTGTTCTAAAACATATTTTCCCATTGAAGTTAATAGTACAACCACTGGAACAATATTTTAATAAACAATATTTAGGACACAACCTTTATGTCAGACGATATTTCTGTGTTCAGTTTTCTGACAATACAACCACTGCCAAGGAAGTGGGTATGAAGAACATGAAGGGTAAAGACGCAGAGAGAGAGCGGACGGTTTAGTGTCTCCTTCCAATATCAAAAAAGCAAAAACTCAGGATACAAGGAGGACAATGAGTGCAGCAGCAAGCAATGACAAAAAAGCGGGAGAGGAAAAGGTTTTATGTGATCCTAGTTATACAAACAATCTGTCAAAAAAAGTTTGAAGAAAACAAATGTATCACTTTGGATTTCACATAATCACGCAAAAGGTAATTATGCATATTTCACACAGCTCTATTAAGAAACAAACCAATTCCATTTAAACGGTGACCATTTTCCAAAAGTCAAAAATCTGTTCATCATAGGTTCACCTCTATGATTAAACTTGTCACTTTTTTGGGGATTTCACAAACATCTCCAGGGCTTTGAGGAAGATGTGTGCAACTCATACATTTTCATGCTTGTTCGTCCTCTACCCTCACTCCCTATTTTGTTTGTCGAGTGAGCATTCCACAGCAGTACCAAGAGAACAAATATATATTACCAGTTCCATCTTTTGACGAGGAATTTTTTCTGTTTAAAAAATGTCTTGCTTGGTGAAATATTTTCATGCCCTTTGCACACTTTCTGTATGTCTTCAAATAGAGTTAAAAAGTGTTTACAATGGATGTCAATATCCATTTAGGAATTTTTTTGGGGTGTTTCTTGCATTCACAATTTCCTCCAGTCATCCCTACCTATTAAACACCTGTGTTCCAATTGGGGATCGGCAAAATTGCTGGGCAGATTTCCAAAGAGGAGAAATTCACCCATTTGATTGGTCAACTTGGAGTATAGCATTGAGCTTGACATTTTCAAAAATAACAAGTTGGAAGTCTGAAATGATCTGATTTCTCCTGAATTTGAAGGCATAAAAGGCACCGAACCCATTCGTATATGGCCAAAATTGAACCAAATTGAGGTAGGAACATGCAAAAATGACTCTTTCATAATATGGGTCAAGAGCCCTATATAAATTATTCCTTGTGTAGCTACAATGGGAGCCCCAGTATGTTTGTAAAATGATATTGCCTACTCTACCTGGAATTTTCCTACATATGAATATCATCGATTAATTGTAAAAAAATTATTTCGTTTAAACTTCAATTGAAATTTTCTGCAGAGCCACAGGTCTCGTTCTTAATTGTTAGGAAACCTCAATCTAAGCATAATGCCACTTGCAGCAACAAGCTGGGTCCCAAGAAGATTCAAATCCCAGCCCTGTAATAGAGAAACACAAGAGCAGTTTTAGAGCAAGGTAATATTGGTCACCTTGTATAGTGCCTTCAAAACAGAGAAGAGACAGGGTAGTCACTTTATGTGCTACTGTCTGTCTCAGTGGTCTCATTCCGTGAGGTGACTGACTTTGCCTGGAGTCACTCCTCTGCTCTTCACTTCGGCCTGGCTCCAGCTGAGAGAGGGTCCGTTTGCCCTCAGTCCCAATTATTTGCCCATAAAAAAATCAAAGTATTGATCGTGATGTTGTGGAAAGTGAGTAGTAGATATGCTTGATCTCACCAGACAGAATTGCTACTTAACAATGATATTTTCAGCCAATTATTGGCAGCTAAAACCCCTTCCCCCATCAGAACAGCAGGAGGGGGATAGATAGATTCTGTTCAAGCTACACTGGGTCTGGACTGAATTTGCTGCCAAGGTGTCCTGAAGAAGTATGAATGGGATCAGAACTAACTCACATCAACTCAGACACCATGACTGAGCTGCCAATCAGCCAAAGTACTTATGAAATTCAAAGGAAGAGCCAGTCATACCTACCCCTCAATTATTTAATCCGTTGCGTGCGTCCGTCGGCCAACGGCCGTCGCGAGCACTACCTCTGTAGTGCTGCGAACGTCCGTTGGCCGACGCGGCCCTGCCCACTCCGCTAAACCGCCGCACCGCGGCGGAATTGCCGCCGCGGTTAAGCGGTTAAGGGCCAATAGATGACACTTTTTGGACCTGCTGCTCATGGTTACATGCACATCATGGGGCCGATGCAACCTGACATTGAAGAGAAAGATTCTCAGATGCAGGATTCCCCATTTGGAGACAGTCCTCGCAACTGCGAAAAATGTCGTCCCATTGGCGCTGGCATTGGAAATGTGGACAGAAACCAAAAGTTGTGGGTAAAGGGGCTTGTGGAAATTTTTATTTTGCACACTATCACACTCATTACACTTAGAAAACGTACACAACCTTCAAGGAGGTGTAGGCGCAGCAATAAGAGTGGATAAGTGCTGAAACAATCGTACATTTTCCAAGGTTTTAGTGAAATGTTTTCAAAGTGAAAAAAGTGCAGTTTCATACTTATTAGACCCTGGCACTTATGTTTGGGGTCCAGAACCTATTTTGTCCTGCTAGAGGGTGGTGTTCCTGCTGGTACACAACTTTGTCAATTGAGCCCTTCTGGCCCCAACAAAAAAAGTGGCTTTCAAACTTCAGGCATTTTTGGATTATGGTAAGGGTGACATGCAATGGTAGTACCACGTTATGATTTAAAACCTTTGTGTCACAACTGAACTATAAAATGCTATATTTGACCCCATTCTTAAAAAAATATTCTCATGGGGAGAGATCACCCTCACCCTCACCCTTTTCCCCCAAACTCACCTGTAGGAAGGTGAGCTCTCTTGCTTCACTCACTGCAAAAATGGTGCCACTGGAGGAAGTGGGCAGTGCCAGAGGAAAAAGAGGGTGGCTTTAAAAGTAAAAGTTGGCAGCGTCAGTGAGGGAGTGGAAAGTGGCCTTCAAAGAAAAATTTTGCACACCCACGCTTTTATTTATTTTTAACAAATTAAGCTCCGAATTTCACCAATCCCGAAACAACACAATATTAAAACAAACATACATGGAACAATATGTTCAGCGTTCAGATTTTTACTGAATCACTCCTCCATGCTGCCGACTTTATTCCAAATAAAATTGGATGAATTTCGCTGTCTTTTTGATTGCTTACCCACACTCAGTTACTCAGATATAAAAATCCTTATTAAAGGACTTGTATTTGGCCGCACTGTCCCTTAAAGTAAAATTATGAAGCTGAAAATGGTTTCCAACAGCAGCATTTTATCAAAGACTCTTGGAACACAGCCCTCTTTTTATTCATCTATCACCAAAACACGTTTACCTATTCATCTGCCGTGCATACCACGAGGAAGCTGAAGAAAAGCCAGCCTTTATGATTAAAGAAGGTTTCCTCTGTTAGGATTCCAGCTCTTCATACAAAGATTTTTGATGAATAGTTTGTGGAGCGGGAAGTGTTTAGAAATAGCGAGCACTGTTTCGCATGCGCGGTTTAATAAATTGCCACCACCAGTGATGCTATTAAGAAGCATTCTGTGTCTAAAGGGCTGGGAAGGCCAAGACGTCCATGCTCTTCTGCAGAATTGCTACTTCTGAGTAGACAGGTTTCTGAATAAAACACATTTCATTTATCATTTGAGGCGGAGACCCCAGACATCAATTGTTCCCATCTGAAGGAGCACACACACTAGAAAAATGGTGTTGCAGCAGCAGACTGTTTTACACAAATGAGTAATGGAGCAAAAAAAACGTTTGATCAATTTATCCTACGAATGGCAAAAATAAGAAACTAGTAATAAGTGATCTAGGCTCTTTGAAACCAGTAATAGGAAAGACACACATGAGTGGGTATCAGTTCACAAAAAACACCAGGGGGTACCAGCAGTGACTTCACAAAGTGTTTGACCCTAGATGGCAAAACAGGGTAGAACCCCTGTCAACTGTTCACCCCTCCACACTCGACTAATTGCTGTTGAGGGGACAAAGAACAGCAGGGAGTGAAGTAAACAGGGTTTGGAGATCCTGAGCCGTTAGATTAGTGGTAGCATGGGCAATGCCAAGGGTGCCCAAGAGAAAGCCAAGGTAGTAGCTGCTGTGCTATCCCTAATTCGGCACAATTCCTGGTCCTGGGCATAATTTACATTAATTCCGAAGGATCCGTGTTACGCTTGTTACATGAAATCCCGAAATTACGCCACGTAATTTCATGTCAGATTGGTTAAAAATTGTATTTTGGGAGCATAAGAACAAAGTGGATGAACAGAAAGCAAGCAGCTATTCACCGTGGCACTTCTGTTTATTGTGCTATTTTTTGTGCAAAATGCATCCTTGCATTCAAAATGGATCAGAGGATGCGTTTTGCAGTAAAATATAGCGAAAAATGCCAGATTTGCATATCATATACTTTTCATAATTTTGCATACTTTTTTCTAAATTTCACATAATCACGCCAAAAGGTAATTATGCATATTTCACACAACTCTATTAAGAAACAAACCAATGCCATTTAAATTAGGCCTGGGTGGTGAACTCTGCTCCGTTTGCGGAGTTTTCTGTACTTGGTCCTCCGGGGAGCTCGCAGAGTGCAGAAAACTCTGCTCCGCGTAGCGCAGTGGAGTTTTTTCCTCGCTTGCGCTCACCAATGGTAAGGTGACAAACGCAAGCTGCTGCTCGGGTAAAATTTCTACTCGAGCGGCAGGAAGATTAGCGTGAACGGCACTTCGCACCGCACTCTCCCACTTGTGGAACTCCCCAGAGTATTTTTGTCACTTCACAGATTTCCGCGAACTCCGCCCAGGCCTAATTTAAGTCTCCAACTCGGTGACCATTTTCCAAAAGTCGTAAATCTGTTCATCCTATGTTCACCTTTATGATTAGACTTGTCACTTTTTGGGGGATTTCACAAACATCTCCAGGGTTTTGAGGAAGATGTGTGCAACTCATACATTTTCATGCATGTTCATCCTCTACCCTCACTCTCTATTTTGTTTGTCAAGTGAGCATTCCACAGCAGTACCAAGAGCACAAATATATAAAAACAGATCCATCTTTTGTCTCCACCAGGATTTTTTTCTGTTGAAAAAAAGTCTTGCTTGGTGAAATTTTCCATCCCCTTTGCACACTTTCTGTATGTCTTCAAATAGAGCTAAAAAGCTTTTAAAACAGATGTAAATATCCATGTAGGAATCACATTTTGGGTGTTTCTTGCAGTCACAATTTCCTCCAGTCATCCCTACCTGTTAAACACCCATGTCCCAATTGGGGATCGGCAAAATTGCTGGGCAGATTTCCAAAGAGGAGAAATTCACCCATTTTATTTCATCTGCAGAGCGGAATTAAAGCAGCTCCGTGGGTGAAAAAACATGAATCCCAAAAACCAAAACAGTTGCATTTTAGTGGCACTATGAGGGCTCGGGCAATATAAATACTTTCGTGTATTGCCCGGACCCTGACGTCAGTCATGAAAACAACTTCCTAAGTAGGGATGCCTCTGCCCTCTGTGTTACAGCAAACAATTGATGGACGGAATGCTGAATATGCAAACATTCTCCCCCAGTCAAAAGATCTGGGTTAAATCCATCATTCTTTTGCTCACCATGCCACCCCAGTTTGGACCCAGCCATATGCAAATCAGTCTTGACCCTGTGCCCCATGGGAACAGTCCAGACCGAACTGCCAGGCCAGGTCCTCCCTGGACCGGAAACAAGCATCCTGGGACCGGTTTCATGGTATGTCACCCTTCTTCAGCCAGGCTAGCTTGAATCCAGTGGCACAGTGAGCAAGGGACCCACGTCTGGGCATACCCATCCCACTTAGGGCGAAAAGTGTTACAGCAAACAATTGATGGACGGAATGCTAAACTGGGGTGGCATGGTGAGCAAAAGAATGATGGATTTAACCCAGATCTCTTGACTGGGGGTGAATGTTTTGATTTGTTCTGCATTCCGTCCATCAATTGTGTGTCTTTTGCTTTCTCGCCCTAAGTGCGCCAGGTATGCCCAGACGTGGTCCTGGGCTCACTGTGCCACTGAAATCAAGCTATCCTGGCTGAAGAGGGGTGAAACCCTGAAATCGGTCCTAGGATGCTTGTTTCCGGTCCAGGGAGGACCTGGCTTGGCAGTTCGGGCTGGACTGTTCCCATGAGGCACAGGGTCAAGACTGATTTGCATATGGCCAGGTCTAAACTGGGGTGGCATGGTGAGCAAAAGAATGATGGATTTAACCCAGATCTCTTGACTGGAGGTAAATGTTTTGATTTGTTCTGCATTCCATCCATCAATTGTGTGTCTTTTGCTTTCTCGCCCTAAGTGCACCAGGTATGCCCAGACGTGGGTCCTGGGCTCACTGTGCCACTGGAATCAAGCTATCCTGGCTGAAGAGGGGTGAAACCCCGAAACCGGTCCTAGGATGCTTGTTTCCGGTCCAGGGAGGACCTGGCTTGGCAGTTCGGGCTGGACTGTTCCCATGAGGCACAGGGTCAAGACTGATTTGCATATGGCCAGGTCTAAACTGGGGTGGCATGGTGAGCAAAAGAATGATGGATTTAACCCAGATCTCTTGACTGGGGGTGAATGTTTTGATTTGTTCTGAATTCCGTCCATCAATTGTGTGTCTTCTGCTCTCTGTGTGGCACCTGTTTGCAGGGTCCATGTGGCACTCTAGCAGGCAAGCACCACACTTGGGGCCTGATGAGAATTGTCACTGCGGAGATATCGCCCCAAGTGCGGGATCTCCCCTGCGACTGCGGGGCATCCGCCACGAATGCAGAGGTCCTTTGTGAGTCAGGCCCACAGACTCTCCTGTTGGGGAACTTGTTTTGAACTACTGTCAGTGCCCGTGCACTGTTGGGCCCCTAGCAATGCTCGGCTGCACAAGTTTTCCTTGTGCCGTGCATTCCTCACTACGAGAAACAAGGAACACCTGTGCTGGAGAGCATTCTGCCTTTTTTGGGGGGCTGTGCAGGTGAAACAAGCAGAAACCGATAGAATTTCTGACATTTTTGCATCTGTTTACCGCAGATAAAAAAAAATCTCCGACCCACAGTCCAAATCCGTAGCTCTAATTTTAGAATTGTGCACATTTTAAGAGTTGGCATGTTCTATCTACAGGGTATCTACAGATCCTGATTCCACTAATCAGTATTTGCCAGTTGTATCCATATATTGATGGTTTTGTAAACCTAAAATAGTCTGAAACTAATTAGGAGTTCAGGCCCTAACTATCCAGAAAACACTGATGAATCTGTGACCTAATTCCAAAGTTATCCAAGCTTTAAAATGCAGAAAACAGTCCCTCAAACTAAAGGATTTGTGTAAAAAAGTATTGCAAATCTAATTTTATTGGGCAAAATCTATAACAAAAATGTTTTTGCCGAAGTCTGACATAACAAAGTTTTAGCAGAAACATTCTGTAGTTCAATCTGTATTTGGGGAATACTTCCTTAGTAATTGAAAATGTTCAAAAGTTCTGAACTTGACAACCCCACCAGCTGAAAAAACTATAAAAACCCCGCGTGCACCAACATTTATATACTGTATTCACATGGATATCAATTTGGGCAAATTAGCAGGAAACTACTACATCTCTGAGATAGGAATGTGCAAATACAATTCACTGAGACCTCCCCAAGTGCACCTTAAAGATTCATGTGCAAATACAATTCACTGAGACCCCCCCCCCCCCAAGTGCACCTTAAAGATTCATGTGCAAATACAATTCACTGAGACCCCCCCCCCCAAGTGCACCTTAAAGATTCATGTGCAAATGAATTGTGCACATTTTCAAACAGGTTTGTTTGGTCATGAGACCTGTCCAATGCTACAAGTCATTGACCAACAGGCTACCCTATTGGAATTATCAGGTGTTATGGGCCGCCCCAGAGCGGATACTCCCAACAGTTCCCCAGTGAAACACCTCTTGTTCTCTCAAGGTGACACTTTGCAACACAAGTACTGAACAGTTGTCAATTTTTCTTAAAAGTGATTGGTCATGTTTAGTTAGACAGTGATATAAACAATTTCAAAGCATAAAAGTTTAATTTGACCAAACATGATCAGCCCTCTCGAAAATAATGTATTTTGTATAACAGACAAAAGTACACAACATATCCAAGACAGAGGTCATGTTTTATAAATTCCAAAATTTGTTGAAGCTGCAAAAAAACTGGTCTGTTTCCTCTCATCTTTTGGAAAGTCCAACCAGTCCCACATTAATTCAAATTCAAAAAGGAATCAATGTCTGTTCATGTGCCGCGTAATGTGCTCTTTAAAAATCAAGATAAATAATTATGATCTAACATCAGACCAAATAGAAGCATGATTTTAGTTTTCAACCAATAATTTAAAAAGGTTCCTAGCTTTGTACTCAAGTATTAGGTAAATTATTATTCCAACTCCAGTGAGTGCAACAGTATAGAAAGTGTTGGATAGCGGAGGGGTAAAAATTACTATTCCCACTCCAAAGAGTGCAACAGTAGGGAAAGTGTTGGATAGCGGAGGAGTAAAAATTACTATACCAACTCCAGTGAGTGCAACAGTAGGATAAGTGTTGGATAGCGGAGGGGTAAAAATTACAACTCCAACTCCAGTGAGTGCAACAGTGGGAAAAGTGTTGGATAGCGGAGGGGTAAAAATCACTATTCCAACTCCAGTGAGTGAGTGCAAGAATAGGGAGTGTTGGATAGCAAAGGGGTGAAATTTAATATTCCCACTCCAGTGAGAGCAACAGTAGGGAAAGTGTTGGATAACGGAGGGGTAAAAATTACTATTCCCATGCCACTGAATGCAACAGTAGGATAAGTGTTGGATAGCGGAGGGGTAAACACTTGTATTCCCACTCCGGTGAGTGCAACAGTAGGGAAAGTGCTGTATAGCGTAGGGGTAAAAATTACTATTTCCACTCCAGTGAGTGCAACAGTGGAGAAGGTTTTGGATAGCAGAGGGGTAAAAATTACTATTCCAACTCCAGTGAGTGCAACAGTAGGGAAAGTGCTGGATAGCTGAGAGGTAACTATTACTATTCCCACTCCAGTGAGTGCAACATTATGGACAGTGTTGGATTGCCGAGAGGCAAAAATTACTATTCACACTCAAACAATTAAAACAAAAATAAAAAAATATTATAAATGTTAAAAAATCATAAAAATAAATAAACAATATTTAAAAAATGAAAAATCAAATATATTAAATATATAAAAAGAAAACATATTATAATATTAATTACATATAACAAAAACCTACAAATAATATATAAAATAAAATAATAAATATATTTATAAAAAATAATTCTTTTAAACTAGAAAATATTTACAAACAAAAAATTAATTAATACATAAATGTATTTATTTTATGTCCTACCCTATAACACCACACCAATAGCAAAACACTTCAAAATGTTTCATTAATTTGTCTTCCATAATTAATATAATCAATAATCAATAAAAAATAGTTATTAATAAAAAAACTAATAAACACTAATTGACTACACACACTTTAACACTATAATATCCACAACACACACCTAAATTAAACTATAAAATAATAAAACACAATTCAAACTTATTTTTAAATTAAGAACTATTACTATTAACAACTAATAATAAAGTAATTAAAATGTATTTAATACCCACCCTTTACCCCTTTAAAAGTAAAAACAACACACACAAAAATAAACAATTACCCAAAATAAATATCAAATAATTAACATTAATTAGCAACTATATATTAATTAATTGAATACAAATTACTTCCAACCCTTTACACCTATAAACACCACAACACACTCCTAAAATTAATAACACAATTACTATAATTATTTACCAATTAATTAATTAAAATTAATTAGCAACAAATTATTAATTCATAAATTAAAAACAAATTACTTCCCACCCTTTACACATATAAACACCACAACACACACCAAAAATTAATTACACAATTACCATAATTAATTACCAATTAATTAATTAAAATTAATTAACAACCAATTATTTATTAATTAATAATAAATTACTTTACACATTTAACACTATAACATCTCAATTAAACAAATATTAATAATACAAACAATTCTTATACAAAAAACATACATCACATACATAAAAAATATATACTAAAATACATAACATTAATAAAAAAACAATATTTTTAACAACTATTCTTTTGCAAACGATATTAAACACTTCGATATTTTTAAAATCTATATTACTTACCTTAAGTCGATATTCTTCACCACGATATTCTTGCTGTCGATATTTCTGAACCACAATATTAATGACTCAATATTTGTGCAACTCGATATTTTTTACTCGATATTCTGTCTCTGCACCATAATCCAGACCTAAGACTCACTGATAGAAGACAACGCTTTAGGTTTGGTCTTTGAGAATGTTTTGTGTTGTTTGTTTCATGCCATTTAGGGTGTTTATGGGTGGTGATATATTTTCAGCACTTCATTCTTTGACAGCTGCTTTCCCTTCCTAGATCTCTTTTGGCCTCCTCCATCTCAGGAGACAAAGCCCTGCTGACAGGGACTTTCTTGCACTGCACCTCTGTCCGTTCCTTGCTGCCACCACCATCGTTGGAAACGTTGCCTTGCTGTGGAATTTCTCCAACTCATTAGCAAGTATTTCTTCACACTCTCCAAATCCAGTCAACCCTTCCGAACGTTACAGATGTGAGTCTCCTTACTCACCTTCATCTCCACCACTCATGGTGACCTTACCTTGCTAGCAAGGGCTTCATTTGTCCCCACTGTGGCTCTCTCACCTTCACCATCTTAGAAAAGTTTACCCTAGACTAGAATAAACTAAATAGAGCACAAGTCCAAAACAACATTTGAAAATACCACTCAGCATCTTGTAAACCCAATGTAGATCACTTTCCAAGAGGAGCTATGGTCTGCTAGGAGGAGCCAGGCCACCTGCAAACCCTTACTGTCTCTTGGTGCAGCTGAAATAACTTTCCACTGCTTTAAGGAGCCCTTTAAGAGGCACTTTTTTTTAACTTAGTGGATTTTGCAGAGCTCATGAAGCATTAAAAAGTAGTGAAGTTACAAGTCACCTGACTTCTTCATTTCAGACACTCCTCATTACATGCTAATTTCCATGATGTCTCAGATTAGCTGGGTGAAACATGTTTTACGTCTTGGAGACATGTACCTTCACTGCAGGGCTAGACCTTTCTCTTACCTTAATAAGAAGCAGAAAATGTACTTTAATGAGAGAGGTCTCACTTCAAATGTGTCCATTAAAAATTCAAAAAGAGAGTGCTCTTGAAATATTTTCTTCTGTGGTAACAGTATTTTCTCTAAAACACGTGATATGATCGGCGATGTGTAACCAAACAAGTTTCTTTAAATTCTGGCATCCATCATGGAATGGTGTTAGTTACAAATTATTGTTGTCGAAGATCCACTGTTAAATTATAATGAAAACACACCATGCGCTTTCAGTCAGAAAATCATCAAAATGGGGGCATGGCCAGGGAGGAGACCAGCCAAGAAGTGCCTCCACTGAAGTCCGCTTGAGAGCCCCTTTCCCCCCGCTACAATGGAGTGATCCTCAGTGGGTGTTAGCTTATGCCCGGTCCCCCAGTGTCCAGCAGATGAGGGTCACATCAGAAGGATCTCAGAGTGGCTAATCGCGCTGGGGTATGGAGCGGACATCGCAACAAGTGTTCGGAGAAGGAGAGGCGGCCATTTTCTCCCCATGGCCACGTTAGTCCCTAGATCTGGAACAGGCCTGCCCACAGTCCACTGGGCAGTGGCAGCAGTGGGAGCAAAGACAGAGGGGAGGCGCGGGGACACTGGCATCTGGGGGCTCCTGTCGGGAGCTCAGAGGAGAGGCCCTAGACTCCCTCCTAGACCTGGGCCTGGTGTGGTGTTGAAGGCATGCCAGTGGGCAGGCCTGAATACAGACCCAAGGATGGCAGCGGTGCGGGAGGGCCCCAACCTGCAGCAAGCCTACCCGACGTGTCTGAGGAGGCTGGGCAGTGGCCCTGAGGGTGCCCTTTGTTCGTGGAGAACGCTGAAACAGAGCTTTTTGCAGAGAGGCTCACACGAGCAGCAAAGTGCTGAACAGGATGGCCCAGTGGCACCTAGGGCAAAGAGACATTCGTGGGTGGCACTCCCGTTGCTCCCCCTATCAGGCAGTGTTGGCTTTGATGTGATCTGGTACTATCTAGCACCATCCTAACCCTAGAGACCGTGGAGTGCCTGATGTACACTGTGAATGGTGCTGGAGCCTGGCAGCAGTGTGGGTGATGCAAATGTGCCCGCTGCGGACTGGGGCTCTGGGGGAGAAGGTGAGTCCAGGGGCCCTAAGAGAGTGCATGCTGGAGCCTACCCACACAGGCAGCATCCCTAGGGGCGAGCCCCATTGGGCCCCAGACACAATGACTTCATAACTAAGCCTGGCCGGGGTTTGCGGAGTTCCGCAACGCAAAAGTCCGCGAAGTGCAAAAAAACCTCCGCTGTGCTACGCGGAGCTCCGCAAGGGGTGGAGTTTCTTTAGATAAATGCCGTTCGCAATGATTTTCCATGCCAGGTGCTTGTCCGCACTGTGCAATCATCGCGAACGGCACCATGCACAGCGCAAGCGGGCGCTGCTTCCTTTCTGCCGCTCAAGTAAATTTTTACTTGAGCGGCAGCTTTCTCAACGCGAATGGACGGTTTCTCAACGCGAGCTGTCGCGAGCATACGCTACCACTCGCAATGAGAAATCTGACTGCCCGCGTTGAGAAATCTCACCGGGAAGTTGATTTTCCACGCTCGCACTTGCCAACTTGATGTTGCCGATCGCGTAAGAGGAAAAATCTCGTCGGGAGGTGGATTTTCCTCGCTCATGCTCGCCAACTTGAGGTTGACGAACGCGAGCGAGGGAAAAAACTCTGCTCCGCGAGTTTTTGGGAAATCTGTGAGCTCCGCGTAACGCGGAGTGCGGGAAACTCCGCAAACTCCGCGAGCAGAGCGGAGTTCACCACCCAGACTTATTCATAACGATAAGTGTGACCAATACCACTCCCCCTTCATCAGGGTCTCGCTACAAAAGCTGACCTCCTGCGCACCCATGGGAGGACTTCCCGGCCTGCATGCCCCAATCCGGGGGAGGGGAAATCCTGATCCAAGGCCCCAGCGACTGAAAAGGGCTTTCACCCTTTACTTTCTGAATTCCGTAAGGACATCCATTCACTCAGGCCAGACTTCAATAGGGCCTTGACCGACCTTGACCAGGCCCTACGCCAAATGGATGACTGCCTAGAGAAAATTAATTTGACTGTGGCGGACCATGTTCAAGATAATGTGATCGAACAGCGCGCATAGAAAAACTGGAGCAAGACCAAGCAACGCTGCATGACAAATTTGACGGCCTCAAAAATCACTCCAGAAGGAATAAAATATGGGGCAGGGGTATTGTATCAACAATCCCCCCATGGAATTAGAAGTTCATGTACAAGCCCTCTTCACCCACATACTCCAACAAGTTGAGGGCCTGTCGACCCTTCTCGACCGAACTCACAGGGTGTACTCTGCCTTCCAGCAGCAAAATAATCTTTCTCGTGATACTATCACCAGGGTTCACTACTTCCACATGAAGGAGACGATCCTACATGCGACTCAGCAGCAGGAACCAATAGTGTTCCGAGGGGACAAAATGTCGCTTTTTCAAGACGTCTCCACCCAAACGTTAGCCAGATGGAGGGAATTCCAAAAAATAACTCTTCACTTGCAAACAGACAAAATCTAATATAGATGGGGGTTCCATTTCCACCTGCACTTCATTTTCAAGGAGAAACGAGTCATACTACACACTGTAGAGGAGGCCCATGAGATACTGGGCATGCTGCCCTACCCTCACCCAGAGAGGCCCCAGGGGACCGGATGTCTTGCCCCGGTGGACCAGGGAGGGGGCTGGCGCTTCCAGACAACCAGCTCCACATGCAAGAAAGCCCTCAAACAGCAACGCCAAGGCAGAAGAGAGCACAGACCACCATCAATGGAAGACAACACTTTATCTTGAGCTACGCGAACATGTAGCCCCGACCGGGATGGCCATGAGAACATCTAACAACATATCCTGCATTCCTCGCTGGATTCTGATTCAATTCCTTGGAAACTAAATACCGGGGGAGGGGATCTTAAGTCCATTCAAGGAGCTGTCCCTATTATTCTAGACAACGTCAGGTGTTTACCACTTTTTTTCCCTCTTTCCCCGGGCGTTGGATTCCCAGATCCGGGCCTTGGATGAGGCCTGATAGCTAATTATATTCACTGTTTTCCAGCTAATAGTTTGTTTTCAATTGTTGCTCTGTCTATTTATAACCCAGTTGACACACATGATTGGTACTTTAAGAGGTATCATGATTAATACACAATCCACTATGCAAATCATACACACAGGCTGGGATACCCACGCAGAATGCCATGGCAACCCTAGACTTAGTGTCAATTAGTTTACAGGGTTTAAAATCCCTGGTTAAGTGTCGAGGTTTACTGAATTGGCTGAGGCAGAAGGAGGTGGATGTGGTGTGGCGCTGCTTCAGAAGACTAATCTCCTTAAAGAGGACACCAAGCACCTCTGCTCCTATTGGTACCCAACGCAATTCCACTCTTCATACGCCCGTAAGTCCCGGGGTGTCAGGATCTTCCTCCACAGGGACCTAGCTTTCAAAATAAAAAGCATATACAGGGACCGGGAGGGTTGACAGGTGGGGGTGTGAAGCACTCTGGGTACTACCCCATCAACCATTATCTCAAAGTATGGGTGCAAAGAGGCTAGAGAGGAGTTTTTTAATGACCTCTTCCCAAGGATTTCCCATTTTGCACTAGGTGATATTGCTTTGGGTGGTGACCTCAATACTCCCCTGAACCCTTGTCAGGGCTGGATCGCTCCCATCCCCAACAAGGTGAACCAACCGCCCTCCCACTGCCCTGAACCAGGGTTGTTAGACTTAGCTCTGGTGGATGCCTGGCATCACCACCATCCCCGCGAACGAGAATCTTTGTTCTATTCTAACGTCCATAAAACCTATTTGTGTTTGGAGTTCTTTCTGTTCTCGCAATCCCTGCTACTTAGACTAACTGACACTAAAATCAATGTCAAAGTCCACTCCGATCACACCCCGGTGTGGCTGATGATAGGGCCATCTGACCCACAGAAACCATTACTGACACCATAAGTTGTGAACAAAGTGGCACTCAGGGACCAAACCCTGCAAAATCGTAATAAAGACACTGTTGAAAACTACTTTGCCAAAAATGAAAATAGCAAGGTATCCCCCTCAACCCTTTGGTAAGCGGTGAAGGTGGTCTTCCGGAGGGAACGCATTTCCCACACGCCGACATTTGAGCGCTATGCTAAATTACGCAAACACGATTTAGAAACTCAGATATCTCACGCTGAGACACAACACAAGAGGGAGGTTCATTTAGGACCCTGCAGGAACTCCGCAGGCTTCGGGGGAGCTTGAATAGATACTGACGAAAGTGTCAGTAAAGAAACTGCTTTATGTTCATTAAAGATACTACAAACGGGGCGACAAGGCAGACTGGTTCTTGGCCCACAAGTTGCGTATAACAGCAGCACGCAACCACATCAAGGCGATCAGGGATGCAGAGGGCACGCTGTAACAAAAAATAGTAGAGATTCTCGCTGTGTTTAAGTAATACTACGTTATCTTGTTCCAGAGACAAGATGGGCAACTTCAGGATGAGTATTGACTTTACGCCCCCTACCAGAGCGGCTGACTTGCATTTACTAGAGGAAGACATTTTGCTGGAAGATGTCCTGGCAGTGATTAATAGCCTTTCTTCCCTGGGACCGATGGGTTTCCTGCCACCTTTTATAAGTCATAAGCTTCCCTGCTAATACAACCCCTTAGGAATCTTTTCAAATATTTCTTGACGTTTCAGGTGGTGACAGTCACAATCCTGGGATCCCACCTTATTCTTCCTTTTAAACCTGATAAACCCTCAACGCTATAGTCATCCTATGGGCCAATTGCATTACTGAATGATGACAAAAAGCACTTAGCATCGATACTCGTGGCCTGGCTCCAAACATATCTGGCCCACCCTTCTTGCTCCTCAGCAATTGGGCTTGATCAGGAATAGACAGGAGAATGAAAACACAAGACATGCAGTGGCACTTATGGAGGTGGCGAGTGTCGATCCCAACCAATGGTTCCTTTCTCCCTGGACGCCGAGAAGGCATTCGACAGAGTGGATTAGGCGTAAGGTCCGCTTAGGTCTAAAAATTAAATCCTTTATCCAGGCAAATTACCAGAAGCCGGCCAACAAGTTTAAAATTAATGAATCATTCACATCAGACATCCCCTTGACGAGGGACACGAGACAGGAGAGGAGTGTCTCCTGTCCACTCTAATCTTTGCTCTGGACATGGAACCCTTGGTGGCCAAGATCCCAAATAATCCTGCAATTCACGACATGAAGGGGAAGGGCAGGGAGTACAAACTAGCCCTCTTCGCCAATGATATCTTGTGCTTTGTCAATGACCCTGAAACATCAATCCTGGTATTGTTGAGGGAATTTGGCTGCTTTGCCCAGGTATCGGTCTTTCAAATTAACTACTCCAAATACCAGGGACTGGGGGTAGCAGACCCATAGAGCCACCTTCATGACCCCATACAACAGGGCATATTTACATGGGCTGAGTTGGCAATAAAATACCTGGGGGTTAATCTTCCAGCTCGCAAGAGCGCCCTTTACGATAGTATCATCCCTCCTCTACTCGCTCGTTATTCAAGGACCTATATAAGTGGGGTAAGCTTGAAATATGTCTACACCTCACAATCCCTGAAACAACACAATCCTTGATTCACAGTAAAATGCTCAATTTTGTGTGGGAAGATAAATCTCCAAGAGTGGCAAAATCAACCCTGTTTCGCTCCACTTCGGGGTTGTGGTTGGGCTTCCCAGACACAAAAACGTATATGCTAGTGGCTCTACTGTGGCCTTCACTTGACTTGAACCATGACCCTATGGGTAAACCTTGGGTGCAAGTGGACAAGGCCTTCTCATCGCCCCCCCTCCGCCCCCCCCCTTTGGCGATCATTTCTGGCTCTTGACCATGGCCTGGGCAAGCTCACCCTAAATGATACATCCTAAATCTCACCCCCTCTAAGAAGCATGCATACGTGGCTCCACAGGAAAGGGGAATTGGACATGAACATTTCTGATGAGACTTGGAGGGCTATCTGGCAGAGGGCTTCCAAGCCCTCCATCTACCTATGATAGAAGGAGAAGGCTTATGAAACACTGAAAAGTTGTTACCTCACTTCTGTGTGTGTACATAGGATGTTTGGGGACTCAGAGTTGTGCTAGCAGGGGTGTGGGAAACAGGCACTTTCCTACATACATGGTGGACATCCCTAAGGGTTCGGGAGTTCTGGGAGAAGTCCTCTCCAGGATATGTTCCATAACTAATGTCTATTTGCCCCATGACCCAATATTGGTCCTCCTGGGAGACCCGGGGGAACACAGACTGTACCTCATGATGACCCCTCAGGGGAAGCTATTCTCCCACCTTCTCCCAGTCGTACGCTTGACTGTGGCTCAAATATGGAAGCAACCGCAGGCACCGTCACTCACATATGTGATGAAGGAATGTGTGGTCAATCTATGCTATGGAAAGACTGACAGCAATCATTCGCTATAGAGTCACAAAATTTGACAATATCTGGCACCCCTTTACTACATATATGAAGAGAACACAAAGCACAGGGAGATACACTTGACAATGTCCAGGACTTTGTGGGTGTAGGAATGTGCGAAATGCCGTTTATGAGGCGGAGAGCTGGTCACCTCCAGTAGGACAGGACATTCAAATTAAGTGTCATTACGGTACTTAGAGTCTCATGTATCGAGTGAATCATGTTAGTTCTCATGGGCCTGAGCCCCAGTCACATCATGCTATAACTGCTTGTATGTACTATACTATGTTACCCTGTAATGTTCAACACTACATGCAGACTAACATTCAGTATTGTGATGCCAAAGTGTGTGTCTTTATTCCCAACAAAATAAAAAAAATTACGTTGTATTAAAAAAAGAAAATCATCACAATGTTGTCCAGTGTATCAATAAGCTTGTTAATTACCACACATTCTAATGACACATGCTAAAGATTGCTCACATATTAACCTGTCCAACAAAACAATATCTTCTCCAAAATACGAGACACATGTTTTAAGAATTCCTGATACATTCTCTAAAGTTGTTCCTTCTAAATTGTAGTTCCGAGAAAATGTGCCATTTAATTCTATAGCAATCACCATTGTTCCAAAGCAAGGTTTCCATACACTCTGGATAGCATAGGTTTAGATAGTTTGCACCTGCTTCAGTTAAGAAATGTAGGTCGTATAGCAGAAGTCAGGATTACCAACTGATCCTTCTTTGTCCCTAGTAAATATTTATCAATTATCAATCTGAAACTTTTCAACCCTTTGCTTTCACTACATCAAAAACATTTTATTCTTTAAAAAAAAATAAAGAACCCTCCCTTTTCTGTGCTCTATAAATGAGCTATGTGTCACTACTGAAGTCTGACCGAGAACTTCACAAATACAAAGAGATTGACACAACATGTATCTCTCAACTCTTCATCCTTACAAGGTTTGGTGGAAGGTCACATGACCATCCCTCTTACTGACATTTCTGTGTTTATAAAATGTAGCCACAAGTTAGGAGTTAGTAGGCCAAGAAGCATAACGAATGTAAAAGCAAAAAGACACAAGAACTAAACCTGAAACATTGGTGCAGGAAACACACAAAAACAAAGGAGGAGGAGGCCAAGAACCAAAACTTTGTCACCTACAAATGACAAGGCATTGTTACATGAGATGATCTCACGATTTACCAACATGGAAAGACATGAAACGAAAAAAATGCCATTTGCACATAGGTAATGCAAAAATAAATATAATTTATTGAAAGGAATGAAAATAGAACTATCAATGACTATAAAAAAAAAATCAGCACCAGAAAGGAAAACTGTTATAACCTGTTCATCTATGTAAAGCAAATATGCACAAGCCATTATAATTATAAAAAGTATATGGAACAAAAGTGACTTTTGCATTGTACAATACATATCTGCTGGAAATTAAACATATCTAATGTGTGACACTATAAGCAGTAAGGAAGGGTCTACCGATCAATTGCCACTCACGACACATAGACTAGTGAGGCAAGATGGACAAGAGGCCGCTCTTGTCATGGAAACACAATATGGGATAGTCTCATATGCCCCAATTGTCACTCGATATATCACCAATCTTTTAAGGCAATGAAATAAAATCAAAGGCCCCATCATGCACCACGTTTTTCCATTGATTGTTTAGACTTCAACAGATAGTTATCTAATGAAATATCATTTATATGAGTCATTTCCTTGTCACTGGTTTCATTACCACACTACTGAGAATGAAAGACCCAGCCACCAATCAACGAGGAGCCTCCCTGAGGGGTAACAGTAGTCAATAATCTGTCAATTTACATAATCAAAGAGGAAAATGTGTTCCTGGAAGAAGTAAAGACATTTTCCTTCTAGCAAATTTAAAAACAAAGCATGACTTCAGTAGCATCTGTGGCTGTGAACTGGGCCACTGGAGCAGAATTAGCTCAAATTGCTCTTTGGCACCCTAGAATTGATGTAATAATTACCTGACAGAATTATTGGGTGAAAGTAGTATGTGTTGCTTCGACACTCAGTAACCGATAGCTGGAGTTACTTCTTCACCAGTGATCCTTGATTAAAACCTTTTGCAGGTCTGAGGTGTTAATTGACAGATGTGGACAGAAAGCACCTCTCCCATCGACAGTCTGAGGCTCTCAGAGGGAAGATGGGTTCATTCCAGCAGTGTTGTGGAGCTTTGTGTAGGGTGCAAGCATCTGTGTTTTGTAACAGAATAATATTGTAAAGACACTCTTGAATACAAGCCCATGCGACAGTTTCTGCAAGGTTTCGAGAATATATATATACATATATATATATTATCTACTGGCGGTCGCCAGTAGATAGTTATAGTTAGGACCTATTATCCATAGGAAATCCGCGACATTCTATTTGAAATAACGTTGGCGCTGGTTGACGAATCTTCGTGAAAGTTTCCAACTTGTTGGGGCGCTCCGGTCCGCTCCTATCCTGAAAGTCTCGGGGTGATACGTCAAGCGGGGGCCGAGAAAAAAGTGGGGTCCCAAAACGCGTTTTCCCCATTCATTTTTCCATTGGAACCTTTAGTCGCAGCTACAGCCCGAACTGCTGAACGGAATTACACCAAATTTGGCAAAGAGGTAGCCCTTGGTTCAGTGTCGTGCCTTTTGCTTAAATGGTGTAAATCCGTTCAGTAGTTCCTGAGAAAATCAAAAGTAAAGTCACATATATATCTATGGACGAGTAGGGTCCGCGTACCCTCCCGATCACGAGCTGTATGCTAATTGGCTGTCAAGTGGCTGTCAACACTCCAAATCAGGAAGTGTTGGCAGCCATTTTGTCCCTTGGTAGAACCGAGGGACAGAAACAAGTGCGCAAAGCGCAAAAAGGGGGCAGGGTAGAAACACCCTGACCCCCTATATCCGCTCAGGGGGTCCCACAAGGACCCCCTGGGCAGAAAAAAGCATTTTTTTTTTTTTTTTTAAATCGGCGGGATGCGCTTAGGGTGCGCGAATCCCGCCGAGAAAAAAAAAAAAAAGCACAAGAAACACGTCGCCAAACGCAACAAGGGGGCAGGGTAGAAACACCCTGACCCCTAGGTCTGCTCAGGGGTCCCACAAGGACCCCTGGGCAGAAAAGAATATATTTTTTTAAATCGGCGGGATGCGCTCAGGGTGCGCGGATCCCGCCGATAAAAATCGAAGCGCGGTCTCCGCGCTTCGATGCTAATTGCCCCCGGGTGGGCCAAGTCCCGGGGGCATGGTGGGGGGTTTAAATTTAATGTGGGGGGCCTCTAAGGCCCCCCAAGCCCCGGGGACCACCACCCCCCCGGGGCTTTCAAAAGCCCTCCCGCAGCCCCGGGGACCGCCACCCCGGGGCTTTTTAAAAAAATATTTTGACCTGTGTGGGGGCTCCAGCCCCCCACACGCCCCGGGACCGCCACCTCCCGGGGCACTAAAGATTTGAATATGGGGGTCCGTTACGGACCCCCAAAGCCACGGGGACCACCACCTCCCTGGGGCTGTGAAATGGTTGGGAGGGGGCCGCGCGGCCCCCTCCTGGAGCCCTTGATGGCCCTGGGGACCGCCACCCCCAGGGCCGGCTCTCTGCAGTGTCCCGGGGTGCCTACCCCCGGGACACTGTAGTTTGCATTTTGAAAGAGAGAGCAAACCCAATTGCTTTTCCACATGGGGAGCAGCATGTTAGCTGCTCCCCATGTGGAAAGCAATGCCGGCTCCCGTAGGACACGGGGAGCCGGCGGGACTGTGGGGGATTGGGGACCCCCACAGTCCCCAACCAGAGGCCAGGCCCCGGGGGATGGGGTCCCCGGGGCCATAAGTGGGCAGGGAGGGGGCCACGCAGCCCCCTCCCCAAATAAAAAAAAATTAAAAAAAAAAAAAAAAGGGCAAGGCCGGCCCCGGGGATGGGGTCCCGGGGCCTTAGATGGCCTGAGGAGGGGGGCCAAAAGTGGCCAAGGGAAGGGGGGCCACGCAGCCCCCCTCCCATTAAAAAATAATTAGAAAAAAAAACGACCGGCATCGTGCCAGATGCCCCGCCCCCTCCCTGCAGTACTCTGCAAACGCGCCCCCTGGCACGTTTTAAGAAGGGAAGTAATTCCCCTTGAATACTGGGGGTCCCTGGAGCCAACTAGCCCACCAGGAACCTCCAGTATGCGCCAGGGGCTGCGTTGCAGAGAGGTGGACAGAGGCCACGCCCCTTTTACACCTCTCTGCAACGCAGCTCTGTGGCGCTTTTTAGAAGTACATGGTGGGCTAGTTGGACTCCAGGGACCCTCAGGATTCAAGGGGACTTAATCCCCCAACTTAAAACGCGCCACGGGGCGCGTTTGCACAGTGGTGAAGGGAGGGGCGGGGAATTCCTATTTACTCACCTGTTATCAGGAGAGACCTCAGTGCTGCATCTTTCAGCCCAGTACTGATCCTGAAAAGTAATTTTAACCGTACTTACCAGTAACTTGAATTTCCTTCCATAGGCTAACATTGACTGGTTTCACTTGGAAATTCTTTTAAGTGTGGAGTTTTTGAACTTTATAATATTCCTCTAAAATCAGCCGAAATACGAATTCCGATTTACTCACCTGTTATCAGGAGAGACCTCAGTGCTGCATCTTTCAGGCCAGTACTGATCCTGAAAAGTAATTTTAACCGTACTTACCAGTAACTTGAATTTCCTTCCATAGGATATCATTGACTGGTTTCACTTGGAAATTCTTCTGTCGATTTTTGAAACATACAAATATTCCTCTAAAATCAGCCAAAATACGAATTCCGATTTACTCACCTGTTATCAGGAGAGACCTCAGTGCTGCATCTTTCGGCCCAGTACTGATCCTGAAAAGTAATTTTAACCGTACTTACCAGTAACTTATATTTCCTTCCATAGGAATCCATTGTCTGGTTTTCAGCAGAAAAGTTTCAGTGTTGATTTTCACAAACTACAAATATTCCTTAAAAATTGCCTGTATGACTTAAACGCATTCTTTCAACTGTTTACAGGAGATGCACCAGTGCTGGATCCAGGATCCACCACTGAGTAAGAAAAAGTAACGATAACACTACTTACCTGCTAAGTGAATTTCCTCCCATAGGATAACATTGGTGATTCTATGTGAAAAAGTTTCTAAGTGTCAACTTTTAAAATACAATAATATTCCTTAAAAATCACTACTGTAACCAAAACGCTTTTACTCAACTGTTTACAGGAGATGTCCCAGGACTGAATCTAGGATCCAGTCCTGTGGTTAGAAAAGTAATCCATAAAGTAACTAATTGCATTTAGCTAGAAATTCACATTGAGCTCAATGTTGCATTGTGTTTGAAATTGTGTTGCCCATTGCAACAACTGTAACTACTGTACTTTAAAAAAAGTCTATTGCCTATTTGCAAAGTATTTAAACTAAAGTAATTCATTCTGAGAAAGTATATTTTGTAATGTAATGTATAATGTAATTACAATGTAATTTAAAAAATAAAATATCTAAAAATAAATAGTTTAAAAAAATGTAGTAAATCAGTATCAAAAAAAATAAATATAACAATTACATTTAAAAATTGTCATTTACAAAACCTTTGAAATTCACTGAAAAAAAACATAGGTTTCAGACATGTTATAGTTAGGAATTAGCATTTAAAAAACCTTTGAAATTCACTGAAAAAACCATAGGTTTCAGGCTTGTTATAGTTAGGAATTAGCATTTTAAAAACCTTTGAAATTCACTGAAAAAACCATAGGTTTCAGGCCTGCTATAGTTTGGGTTTAGCATTTAAAAAACCTTTGAAATTCACTGAAAAAACCATAGGTTTTAGGGAAAGTTATAGTTAGTTGGACATTGCACTCATACAAAACCCGTGAAATTCCCCCGTCATAGTTAGTTCAGCTAACTATAACTCGCGCCCCCGCAATGCACTGCTGAAGACGTCACATATTACATCACTCATGACATGGTCAGTGACATCACTGATGACATCACTGATGACATCTCAAATGACATCACTGATGACATCACCCATGTGAGAATTTAATGCATCTTCTCACACCCTAATATAACTTTTGATACACCCACTCTAAATTACAGACTGCCATTCTCAAAACCATACACACTCCAATACCAATAAGTACATGCCCACTCACTGATTCTTAGGTCTACACACACACATCTACTCACTCACCCGTACAGTCACTCATACTTACAGTCACTCAGTACAGGACTATCATATGCACTCATACACCTATATAAACACTCACACAACGCAACTCATCCATAGAGGTACTCACACACCTAGTCAGTCATGCAAATAATTAATCACACTCCAATTTACTCACCTATACAGTTATACACACCAGCTCACTTACTCATAAAAATACTAGCACATTCTTACGCTCCTATGCAATCACTGATGCAAGCACACACTCATCCATATAGCCACTCTCACAATCACACACTCTCACTTATAGCCATTTATATACTCCAACACACATATATACTGCCTTTCACATATGTAGTTACTCACACATGTACCACTGAGATATACATTCAATCACTAACACACCCATACACACACTCACCCACCCATACAGTCCATCACAGATGCACTCTTGAAACCATGCACCCAGTGAATCACCCACTCACACATCTATGCACAGAGTCACACACACCCCACCCACACAAACACTGAGGCACCCATACAGATACTCAGAGAACCAATCCATAACCCATATAGACACTCATTTAGCTAGTCAGAAACCCATGCAGGTGCTTACACAACAACAGACAGATGGATACAGACATTCACACAGTTTAGTCACTCACCCATGCATCCAGTAAGATACGTTTAATCACTCACTTATAGACTCAGTCACGCACCTACTAAATCATCCATTCAGACGCTTATACACCCACTCATTCTCCAATACGCCTTTCCCTATATATATTAAACATAGTTAAATTTGACAGAAACACAGTCACTGGATGATGTCATCAGTGATGTCATCAGTGATGTCATTTGAGATGTCATCAGTGATGTCATCAGTGATGTCACTGACCATGTCATGAGTGATGTAATATGTGACGTCATCAGCAGTGCATTGCGGGGCGCGAGTTATAGTTAGCTGAACTAACTATAACGGGGAATTTCACGGGTTTTGTACGAGTGCAATGTCCAACTAACTATAACTTTCCCTAAAACCTATGGTTTTTTCAGTGAATATATATATATACATATACATACACATTCTAACCACGTAATGCCTCTGATGAGGGCGGTGGCCCGAAACGCAGCGTGCGTCAGGCATGTTCGGCAGGGAAAGGGATTCCTATGAAGCAACTTTCGTGAGGATCAACCGGCTGTTGTGAGCATTTCACCTTTGGGGCAACTCTTTTTTGAAACACATTAGCAGCCAGCCCGGTCGCGAAATGCGCCACTGCTGGATTGTAGCAGGGCCACAGTCTGCTTATTTTAGCGACAGGTGTGGCACAACCGGACTCATATTAAAAGAAAGCTGCCTCTGTGGAGTCCTCGCCATTGATAGTTTGCGGGTGAAGTGGCGATGTCAGCCCACTTGGGCTCAATTTATTCTATTTTTGCACTACGGTTCCCGTGAAGCACTGCATTTGCAGTTTGGATTTTCCATATCATCAAAATAAAAGAAGGAATTTCGGTTGGTGCATCTGACATTCTAACCACGTAATGACTCTGATGAGGGCGGTGGCCCGAAACGCAGCTTGCTTCAGGCATGTTCGGCAGGGAAAAGGAGTCCTATGAAGCAACTTTCGTGAGGATCAACCGGCTGTTGTGAGCATTTCACCTTTAGGGCAACTCTTTTTTGAAACATATATATATATATATTCACTGAAAAAACCATAGGTTTCAGGCACGTTATAGTTAGAAATTTGCATTTAAAAAACCTTAGAAATTCACTGAAAAAACCATAAGGTTTTAGGGACAGTTATAGTTAGTTGGACATTGCACTCGTACAAAACCCGTGAAATTCCCCCGTTATAGTTAGTTCAGGTAACTATAACTTGCGCCCCGCAATGCACTGCTGATGACGTCACATATTACATCACTCATGACATGGTCAGTGACATCACTGATGACATCACTGATGACATCTCAAATGACATCACTGATGACATCACTGATGACATCATCCAGTGACTGTGTGTTTGTGTAAAGTTTAAATATGTTTAATATATATAGGGAAAGGCGTATTGAAGAATGAGTGGGTGTATAAGTGTCTGAATGGATGATTTAGTAGGTGCGTGACTGAGTCTATAAGTGAGTGATTAAACGTATCTTACTGGATGCATGGGTGAGTGACTAAACTGTGTGAATGTCTGTATCCGTCTGTCTGTTGTTGTGTAAGCAGCTGCATGGGTTTCTGACTAGCTAAATGAGTGTCTATATGGGTTATGGATTGGTTCTCTGAGTATCTGTATGGGTGCCTCAGTGTTTGTGTGGGTGGGGTGAGTGTGACTCTGTGCATAGATGTGTGAGTGGGTGATTCACTGGGTGCATGGTTTCAAGAGTGCGTCTGTGATGGGCTGTATGGGTGGGTGAGTGTGTGTATGGGTGTGTTAGTGATTGAATGTATATCTCAGTGGTACATGTGTGAGTAACTACATATGTGAAAGGCAGTATATATGTGTGTTGGAGTATATAAATGGCTATAAGTGAGAGTGTGTGATTGTGAGAGTGGCTATATGGAGGAGTGTGTGCTTGCATCAGTGATTGCATAGGAGCGTAAGAATGTGCTAGTATTTTTATGAGTAAGTGAGCTGGTGTGTATAACTGTATAGGTGAGTAAATTGGAGTGTGATTAATTATTTGCATGACTGACTAGGTGTGTGAGTACCTCTATGGATGAGTTGCGTTGTGTGAGTGTTTATATAGGTGTATGAGTGCATATGATAGTCCTGTACTGAGTGACTGTAAGTATGAGTGACTGTACGGGTGAGTGAGTAGGTGTGTGTGTGTAGACCTAAGAATCAGTGAGTGGGTATGTACTTATTGGTATTGGAGTGTGTATGGTTTTGAGAATGGCAGTCTGTAATTTAGAGTGGGTGTTTCAAAACTTATATTAGGGTGTGAGAAGATGCATTAAATTCTCACATGGATGATGTCATCAGTGATGTCATCAGTGATGTCATTTGAGATGTCATCAGTGATGTCATCAGTGATGTCACTGACCATGTCATGAGTGATGTAATATGTGACGTCATCAGCAGTGCATTGCGGGGCGCGAGTTATAGTTACCTGAACTAACTATAACGGGGGAATTTCACGGGTTTTGTACGAGTGCAATGTCCAACTAACTATAACTGTCCCTAAAACCTTATGGTTTTTTCAGTGAATTTCTAAGGTTTTTTAAATGCAAATTTCTAACTATAACGTGCCTGAAACCTATGGTTTTTTCAGTGAATTTCAAAGGTTTTTTAAATGCTAATTTCTAACTATAACGTGTCTGAAACCTATGGTTTTTTCAGTGAATTTCAAAGGTTTTTTAAATGCTAATTCCTAACTATAACATGTCTGAAACCTACGGTTTTTTCAGTGAATTGCAAAAGTTTTGTAAATGACAATTTTTAAATGTATTAATTGTTATATTTATTTTTTTCATACTGATTTACTACATTTTTAGAAACATTTTTTTTTACATATTTTATTTTTTAAATTACATTGTAATTACATTATACATTACAAAAAATACTTTCTCAGAATGAATTACTTTAGTTTAAATACTTTGCACATAGGCAATAGACTTTTAAGTACAGTAGTTACAGTTGTTGCAAAGGGCAACACATTTTCAAACACAATGCAACATTCAGCTCAATGTGAATTTCTAGTTAAATACAATTAGTTACTTTATGGATTACTTTTCTAACCACAGGACTGGATCTTAGATTCAGTCCTGGGACATCTCCTGTAAACAGTTGAGTAAAAGCGTTTTGGTTACAGTAGTGATTTTTAAGGAATATTATTGTATTTTAAAAGTTGACACTTAGAAACTTTTTCTCATAGAATCACCAATGTTATCCTATGGAAGGAAATTCACTTAGCAGGTAAAAACTGTTATCGTTACTTTTTCTTACTCAGTGTTGGATCCTGGATCCAGCACTGGTGCATCTCCTGTAAACAGTTGAAAGAATGCGTTGAAGTCATACAGGCGATTTTTAAGGAATATTTGTAGTTTGTGAAAATCGACACTGAAACTTTTCAGCTGAAAACCAGACAATGGATTCCTATGGAAGAAAATATAAGTTACTGGTAAGTACGGTTAAAATTACTTTTCAGGGTCAGTGCTGGGCTAAAAGATGCAGCACTGAGGTCTCTCCTGATAACAGGTGAGTAAATCGGAATTCGTATTTCGGCTGATTTTAGAGGAATATTTTAAAGTTCCAAAACTCCACACTTAGAAGAATTTCCAAGTGAAACCAGTCAATGTTAGCCTATGGAAGGAAATTCAAGTTACTGGTAAGTACGGTTAAAATTACTTTTCAGGACCAGTACTGGGCTGAAAGATACAGCACTGAGGTCTCTCCTGATAACAGGTGAGTAAATCGGAATTTGTATTTCGGCTGATTTTAGAGGAATATTTGTATGTTTCAAAAATCAACACTTAGAAACTTTTTCAGCAAAAAGCAGACAATGATATCCTATGGAAGGAAATTCAAGTTACTGGTAAGTACGGTTAAAATTACTTTTGAGGATCAGTACTGGGCTGAAAGATTCAGCACTGAGGTCTCTCCTGATAACAGGTGAGTAAATCGGAATTCGTATTTCGGCTGATTTTAGAGGAATATTTTAAAGTTCCAAAACTCCACACTTAGAAGAATTTCCAAGTGAAACCAGTCAATGTTAGCCTTTGGAAGGAAATTCAAGTTACTGGTAAGTACGGTTAAAATTACTTTTCAGGACCAGTACTGGGCTGAAAGATACAGCACTGAGGTCTCTCCTGATAACAGGTGAGTAAATCGGAATTCGTATTTCGGCTGATTTTAGAGGAATATTTGTATGTTTCAAAAATCAACACTTAGAAACTTTTTCAGCAAAAAGCAGGCAATGATATCCTATGGAAGGAAATTCAAGTTACTGGTAAGTACGGTTAAAATTACTTTTCAGGATTAGTACTGGGCTGAAAGATGCAGCACTGAGGTCTCTCCTGATAACAGGTGAGTAAATCCGAATTCGTAGTTCGGCAGATTTTAGAGGAATATTTGCACAATGGTGAAGGTAGGGGGCGGGGCCTGAGGTGACATCTGTGCAAACGCGCCCCGTGGCGCGTTTTAAGTTGGGGGATTAAGTCCCCTTGAATCATGAGGGTCCCTAGGGGCCAACTAGCCCACCAGGAACCTCCAGTATGCGCCAGGGGCTGCGTTGCAGAGACGTGTAGAGAGGCCACACCCCTTTTACACCTCTCTGCAACGCAGCTCTGTGGCGCTTTCTGGATGTACCTGTTGGGCTAGTTGGCCCCAGGGACCCTCAGGATTGAAGGGGATTTAATTCCCCATCTTAAAACGCGCCACGGGGCCTGTTTGCACACATGTCACCTGAAGCCCCGCCCTCCCTTCACCACTGTGCAAACGCGCCCCGTGGCGCGTTTTGAGTTGGGGATTAAGTCCCCTTGAATCCTGAGGGTTCCTGGGGGCCAACTAGCCCACCATGTACCTCCAAAGCGCCACAGAGCTGCGTTGCAGAGAGGTGTATAAAGGGCGTGGCCTCTGTACACCTCTCTGCAACGCAGCCCCTGGCGCATAGTGGAGGTTCCTGGTGGGCTAGTTGGCCCCAGGGACCCCCAGTATTCAAGGGGAATTACTTCCCATCTGCAAACGCGCCAGGGGCGCGTTTGCAGAGTGGTGAAGGAAGGGGGCAGGGACTGCGGGCCGAGCGTTTTTTTTTGTTTTTTTCTTTTTTTTTCCCTGAAGGGGGGCTGTGTGGCCCCCTTCCTTTTTCTTATTTTTGGGCCCTGGGGACCCCATCCCCCAGGGCCTTACCCCCTTTTTTTTTTTATTAAAATTAAACTGGAAGGGGGCTGCGTGGCCCCCTCCCCTGGCCGAAAACTGCCCCGGGGACCCCCATCCCCCGGGGCATGGCCACACTTTAACATTCCTTTTAAGGAGGGGGCTGCGTGGCCCCCTCCTCAGGCCTCCTTTTGCCCCGGGGACCCCATCCCCCGGGGCAGGCCTTTTTTTTTTTTTTTAATAATTTCTGGGGAGGGGGCCGCGTGGCCCCCTCCCGGGCCACTTATGGCCCCGGGGACCCCATCCCCCGGGGCCTGGCCTCTGGTTGGGGACTGTGGGGGGTCCCCAAACCCCCACAGTCCCGCCGGCTCCCCGTGTCCTAAGGGAGCCGGCATTGCTTCCACACGGGGAGCAGCTAACATGCTGCTCCCCGTGTGGAAAGCAATTGTCTTTGGATATTGGCAGCAGAGCAGGTTTCCCTGCTCTCTCTTCCAATATCCAAAGCAGTTTGCAATGACAGGACGGGAGCCGCGAGGCTCCCGTCCTGTCATTGCAGAACAGCAGTGTCCCGGGGTAGGCACCCCGGGACACTGCAGGAGCCGGCCCTGTGGGTGGCGGTCCCCAGGGCCACCACAGGCTCCAGGAGGGGGCCGCGCGGCCCCCTCCCCACATCAGCAAAGCCCCGGGGAGGTGGTGGTCCCCGGGGCTTCGGGGTCCAAAACGGACCCCCATTTTAATTTGTTAGTGCCCCGGGAGGTGGCGTCCCCGGGCGTGTGGGGGGCTCGAGCCCCCCCACACAGGCAAAAGTTTAAAAAAAGAAGCCCCGGGGAGGTGGTGGTCCTCGGGTTTGGGGGCCCTTTGAGGCCCCCCATACATAAATTTAACCCCCACCATGCCCCCGGGACTTGGGCCACCCGGGGGCAAATACAATCGAGCGCGGGAGACCGCCCTTCGATTTTTTTCGGCAGGATTCGCGCTCCCAGAGCGCATCCTGCCGATTTTTTTTTTTTTTAAATGCTTTTTTCTGCCCAGGGGTCCTTGTGGGACCCCTGAGCAGACCTAGGGGTCAGGGTGTTTCTACCCTGCCCCCTTTGTGCGTTTTGCGCACTTTTTTACTGCTTTCTTGTTCCTCGGTTGTACCGAGGAACAAGATGGCTGCCAACACTTCCTGGTTTGGAGTGTTGACAGCCAATTAGCAGACAGCTCGTGATCGGGAGGGTGCGCGAATCCGACTCGGCCATAGATATATATGTACTTTTACTTTTGATTTTCTCAGCAACTACTGAACGGATTTACACCATTTAACAAAAGGGTTCTTTCTGAACCAAGAACTACCTCTTTGCCAAATTTGGTGTAATTCCGTTCAGCAGTCCGGGCTGTAGCCGTGTCTAAAGTTTCCTATGGGAAAATGAATGGGGAAAACACGTTTTAGGACCCCCTTTTTCTCGGCCCCCGCTTGACGAATCACCCTGAGACTTTCAGGGTAGGAGCGGACCGGAGCGGGCCATAAAGTTTGAAAATTTCGCGAAGATTCGTCAACCGACGCAAGAGTTATTTCAAATAGAATGTCGCGGATTTCCTATGGAAAATAGGTCCTAACTATAACTATCTACTGGCGACCGCCAGTAGATATATATATATATATATATATATATATATATATATATATATATATATATATATATATATATATATATATATATATCTACTGGCGGTCGCCAGTACATAGTTATAGTTACAACCTATTATCCATAGGAAATCCGCGACATTCTATTTGAAATAACTCTCTTGCCGGTTGACGTATCTTCGCGAAATTTTCAAACTTCGTGGGGCGCTCCGGTCCGCTCCTACCCTGAAAGTCTCGGGGTGATACGTCAAGCGGGGTCCGAGAAAAAGGGGGTCCCAAAACGCGTTTTCCCCATGCATTTTCCCATAGGAAACTTTAGACACGGCTACAGCTCGACTGCTGAACGGAATTACACCAAATTTGGCAAAGAGGTAGTTCTTGGTTCAGAAAGAACCCTTTTGTTAAATGGTGTAAATCCGTTCAGTAGTTGCTGAGAAAATGAAAAGTAAAAAGTTAGTGATATCTAGGGACGAGTAGGGTCCGCGTACCCTCCCGATCACGAGCTGCATGTTAATTGGCTGTCAGCTGGCTGTCAACATTCCGATTCAGGAAATGTTGGCAGCCATTTTGTCCCTCGGTAGAACCGAGGGACAGAAACAAGTGCGCAAAGCGCACAAAGGGGGCAGGGTAGAAACACCCTGACCCCTAGGTTTGCTCAGGGGTCCCACAAGGACCCCTGGGCAAAAAAAAAAAATTTTCTTTAAAAATCGGCAGGATGCGCTCAGGGTGCGCGAATCCTGCCGAGAAATCGAGCGCGGTCTCCCGCGCTTCGATGTTAACTGGCCCCCGGGTGGCCCAAGTCCCGGGGGCATGGTGGGGGGATAATTTAATGTGCGGGGGGCCTCAAGGGCCCCCAAGCCCCGGGGACCGCCACCCCCGGGGCTTTTTTTTAAATGGTGCGGGAGGGCTCTGAGCCCTCCCGCAGCCCCGGGGACCACCACCTCCCGGGGCTTTTTAAAATACATTATTAAACCTGTGTGGGGGGGCTCCAGCCCCCACACGCCCGGGACCACCACCTCCCCGGGGCACTAAACATTTTAATATGGGGGTCCGTTACGGACTCCCAGAGCCCCGGGGACCACCACCTCCCCGGGGCTGTGTACTGAATGGGAGGGGGCCGCGCGGCCCCCTCCTGGAGCCCTTGATGGCCCTGGGGACCACCACCCCCAGGGCCGGCTCCTGCAGTGTCCCGGGGTGCCTACCCCCGGGACACTGTAGTTTGCTATGGCAGGACGGGAGCCTCGCGGCTCCCGTCCTGCCATAGCAAACTGCTTTGGATATTGGAAGAGAGAGCAGGGAAACCTGCTCTCTCTTCCAATATCCAAAGCGATTGCTTTTCCACATGGGGAGCAGCATGTCAGCTGCTCCCCATGTGGAACAGCAATGCCGGCTCCCAAGGGACGTGGGGAGCCGGCGGGACTGTGGGGGATTGGGGACCCCCCACAGTCCCCAACGGAGAGGGCCAGCCCCGGGGGATGGGGTCCCCGGGGCAAGTAGGGCCCGGGAGGGGGCCACGCGGCCCCCTCCCCAAAAAAGAGGAAAAATAAAAAAATAAAAAAATGGAAAGGCCGGCCCCGGGAGATGGGGTCCCCGGGGCCTTAAAATGGCCAGAGGAGGGGGGCCACGCTGCCCCCTCAAAAATAAATATAGAGGCCATGCCCCGGGGGATGGGGTCCCCGGGGCCAATACAGGCCCAGGGAAGGGGGCCACGCGGCCACCTTCCCGTTTTTTTTTTAAAAGGTAATTTAAAAAAAGGTGTAAGGCCCTGGGGGATGGGGTCCCCAGGGCCCAAAAAAGAAAAAAGGAAGGGGGCCACACAGCCCCCTTCAGGGGAGAAAAAAAAAAAAAAACGATCGGGCCCGCAGGCCCCGCCCCTTCCTTCACCACTCTGCAAACGCGCCCCCTGGCGCGTTTGCAGAGGGGAACGAATTCCCCTTGAATACTGGGGGTCCCTGGGGCCAACTAGCCCACCAGGTACCTCCAGTATGCGCCAGGGGCTGCCTTGCAGAGAGGTGTACAGAGGCCACGCCCCTTTTACACCTCTCTGCAACGCAGCTCTGTGGCGCTTTTGGAGGTATATGGTGGGCTAGTTGGACTCCGGGGACCCTCAGGATTCAAGGGGACTTAATCCCCCAACTTAAAACGCGCCACGGGGCGCGTTTGACAGTGGTGAAGGGAGGGGTGGGGCTTCAGGTGACATGTGTGCAAACAGGCCCCGTGGCGCGTTTTAAGATGGGGAATTAAATCCCCTTCAATCCTGAGGGTCCTTGGGGCCAACTAGCCCAACAGGTACATCCAGAATGCGCCACAGAGCTGCGTTGCAGTGAGGTGTAAAAGGGGTGTGGCCTCTCTACACGTCTCTGCAACGCAGCCCCTGGCGCATATTGGAGGTTCCTGGTGGTCTAGTTGGCCCCTAGGGACCCTCAGGATTCAAGGGGACTTATTCCCCAACTTAAAACGCGCCACGGGGCGCGTTTGCAAAGATGTCACCTCAGGCCCCGCCCCTCCCTTCACCATTGTGCAAATATTCCTCTAAAATCAGCCGAAATAGGAATTCCGATTTACTCACCTGTTATCAGGAGAGACCTCAGTGCTGCATCTTTCAGCCCAGTACTGATCCTGAAAAGTAATTTTAACCGTACTTACCGGTAACTTGAATTTCCTTCATAGGCTAACATTGACTGGTTTCACTTGGAAATTCTTCTAAGTGTGGAGTTTTGGAACTTTAAAATATTCCTCTAAAATCAGCCGAAATACGAATTCCGATTTACTCACCTGTTATCAGGAGAGACCTCAGTGCTGAATCTTTCAGCCCAGTACTGATCCTCAAAAGTAATTTTAACCGTACTTACCAGTAACTTGAATTTCCTTCCATAGGATATCATTGTCTGCTTTTTGCTGAAAAAGTTTCTAAGTGTTGATTTTTGAAACATACAAATATTCCTCTAAAATCAGCCGAAATACAAATTCCGATTTACTCACCTGTTATCAGGAGAGACCTCAGTGCTGTATCTTTCAGCCCAGTACTGGTCCTGAAAAGTAATTTTAACCGTACTTACCGGTAACTTGAATTTCCTTCATAGGCTAACATTGACTGGTTTTCAGCAAAAAGTTTCAAAGTGTTGATTTTCACAAACTACAAATATTCCTTAAAAATCGACAGTATGACTTAAACGCATTCTTTCAACTGTTTACAGGAGATGCACCAGTGCTGGATCCAGGATCCAACACTGAGTAAGAAAAAGTAACGATAACAGTTTTTACCTGCTAAGTGAATTTCCTTCCATAGGATAACATTGGTGATTCTATGAGAAAAAGTTTCAAAGTGTCAACTTTTAAAATACAATAATATTCCTTAAAAATCACGACTGTAACCAAAACGCTTTTACTCAACTGTTTACAGGAGATGTACCAGGACTGAATCTAGGATCCAGTCCTGTGGTTACAAAAGTAATCCATAAAGTAACTAATTGCATTTAACTAGAAATTCACATTGAGCTGAATGTTGCATTGTGTTTGAAAATGTGTTGCCCATTGCAACAACTGTAACTACTGTACTTAAAAGTCTATTGCCTATCTGCAAAGTATTTAAACTAAAGTAATTCATTCTGATAAAGTATTTTTTGTAATGTAATGTATAATGTAATTACAATGTAATTTAAAAAATAAAATATGTAAAAAAAATTGTTTCTAAAAATGTAGTAAATCAGTATGAAAAAAATTAATATAACAATTAATACATTTAAAAATTGTCATTTACAAAACCTTTGAAATTCACTGAAAAAACCGTAGGTTTCAGGCACGTTATAGTTAGAAATTAGCATTTAAAAAACCTTTGAAATTCACTGAAAAAACCATAGGTTTCAGACACGTTATAGTTACAAATTAGCATTTAAAAAACCTTTGAAATTCACTGAAAAAACCATAGGTTTCAGACACGTTATAGTTACAAATTAGCATTTAAAAAACCTTTGAAATTCACTGAAAAAACCATAGGTTTTAGGGACAGTTATAGTTACTTGGACATTGCACTCGTACAAAACCCGTGAAATTCCCCCGTTATAGTTAGTTCAGCTAACTATAACTCGCGCCCCGCAATGCACTGCTGATGACGTCACATATTACATCACTCATGACATGGTCAGTGACATCACTGATGACATCACTGATGACATCTCAAATGACATCACTGATGACATCATCCACGTGATAATCTGATGCACCTCCTCACACCCTAATATAACCTTTGATACACCCACTCTAAATTACAGACTGCCATTCGCAAAACCATAGACACTCCAACACCAATAACTACATACCCACTCACTGATTCTTAGGTCTACACACACACATCCACTCACTCACCCGTACAGTCACTCATACTTACGGTCACTCAGTACAGGACTATCATATGCACTCTTACTCCTATATAGACACTCAAACAACGCCACTCATCCATAGAGATACTCACACACCTAGTCAGTCATGCAAATAATTAAACACACTACCATTTACTCACCTATACAGTTATACACACACCAGCTCACTTACTCATACAAATACTAGCACATTCTTACGCTCTTATACAATCACTGATACAAGCACACACTCATCCATACAGCCACTATCACAATCAGTCACTCTCACTTATAACTATTTATATACTACAACACACATATATACTGCCTTTCACATATGTAGTTACTCACACATGTACCACTGGGACATACATTCACTCACTAACACACTCTTACACACACTTACCCACCCATAAAGTCTATCACAGATGCACTCTTGAAACCATCCACCCAGTGAATCACCCACTCACACATCTATGCACAGAGTCGCACACACCCCTCCCACACAAACACTCAGGCACCCATACAGATACTCACACAAGCATTCAATAACTCAAATAGACACTCATGTAGCTATTCACAAACACATGCAGCCACTTACACAGCAACAGACAGACGGATACAGACATTCACCCAGTTTAGTCACTAACCCATGCATTCAGTAAGATACGTTAAATCACTCACTTATACAGTCAGTCACGCACCTACTAAATCATCCATACAGACACTTACACACCCACTCATTCTTCAATACGTCTTTTCCTATATATATTAAAAATATTTAAACTTTAGAGAAACACACAGTCACTGGATGATGTCATCAGTGATGTCATTTGAGATGTCATCAGTGATGTCATCAGTGATGTCACTGACCATGTCATGAGTGATGTAATATGTGACGTCATCAGCAGTGCATTGCGGGGCGCGAGTTATAGTTAGCTGAACTAACTATAACGGGGGAATTTCACGGGTTTTGTACGAGTGCAATGTCCAAGTAACTATAACTGTCCCTAAAACCTATGGTTTTTTCAGTGAATTTCAAAGGTTTTTTAAATGCTAATTTGTAACTATAACGTGTCTGAAACCTATGATTTTTTCAGTGAATATATATATATATATATATATATATATATATCAAAACAGTCCTGCTCCACCAAAGAAGAAGGTACGCACTCAGGGCTGTAGGTATACAGCTTTTTTATTTTCTCGGGTCTCCCTCGACCCCGCAACTGAAGAATCGCGTTTCGGCTGAACAAGTCAGCCTTTCTCAATCTGGCGAGTGCCATGTCTAAGCACACCTATATAGCACATCCCCCTAATAGGCATGGAAAACAATCATAAACATAAAAGACAGCTTTGCCGTTCTATAATGTAACCAATTGCATATCTCATCCTGCTTGAAGACATAATTCAGCAATAAGTTGCAAGGCTGGTGTAACATGACATGGTACAATTCTAATGTGCATAATGCACAGATAGCCCACATTGCTACTTATAACCTTCAAGCACATTTGGCCAAAATTCGGAAAAGATATTCCCCGCCTAAGGGATGGGCATATAATATAGAACAACAAAGTGTGTGTAAATACATTTTGCAATATGGCGCTGACCACTTCAGGTTGTCTAACTCGGATAACAGTAAAACTAACACCATAAATGATAAAAACGTGCTGCAAGTCCATTCTTAAAAAAGCATTTAAAAAATGTAACACCTCCCCAGGTGTGACCAAAAAACAATGTTCCATGGTGTCATTACTATCGGGCTGGATCTCTGATTCTTATTGCATCTAACCAGCGGGAAGAAATGTCATGCATAGTCCAATATGTCTCAAATCAAGGACATTCAACGGACATTAAACCAAATTGTCATGATGCATCGCGGGGTTGATACACAACTTGGGAAGATTTAAACACAAAATGTGTATTATGCAGGCAACATCGACCGCCTCCATGTAATCGTTACTGACCCTTGACGGGACTACTAATCCCAAGATGCCCCTGAATGAATCATATGCGTACCGAAGTCCGTGGTCCTCTTTAAATGCGTGGCGTCTTACATAACCACCCCGGACTGAGGTAAAGTTCAGAGTTCATCGTCTGTACCGTCCCCCTAAATGACAAACAAGTAAAAAGCCATAAAAAATGATAAAATGGCAAATAACATCCTGGGGAAAATGAGAGTCACAATGTCTTACTGAAGCATGCTGCACGGAATGTAACGTTTGTAATGGACACAAATACGGGGTCGAAGGAGGCCAATGATCAAAAATTGATATGCCACAACAGTCCTCACTGCTTCCGCTTCGGCTTTCACGGTGCCCAGTCACCAAAGATGCTCCGATCTGCTGAGCAAGGCATTTCTAGAATGGGGAAGCGCAGACCTCGTGCTGGCAGTCGGAAAAACCGCCTCGTTACGATATCTTCAGCTCCCACTGCTGTCATCCTTGAATCCTCTTCTCGGTGCACTCCCTGGAGGCTCATCCTCATAGCACTCCCATGACCCTCCAAAATATATATAAGTTTTAAAATGTTTTCTGTCTGAGGGTTTTGGGTTTACATTTAACGGAAGTGATGACCCCTGCTCACTAAGGCCCCTGGGGTTGGCCGCCCACGGACAGTTGTGTGCAGAGCCTGGCTGAAGGCCAGGACCTGCAGCCAACCCTCTCTACACACACCCAAGGACTGTGTGCAGCGGAGGCAAGCTGCCCTTGGCAGGTTGAGGGCCTGACTGCAGGGCAGCCCTGCAGCCAACCCTCTCTACACACACCCAAGGACTGTGTGCAGCGGAGACAAGCTGCCCTTGGCAGGTTGAGGGCCTGGCCTGACTGCAGGGCAGCCCTGCAGCCAACCCTCTCTACACACACCCAAGGACTGTGTGCAGCGGAGGCAAGCTGCCCTTGGCAGGTTGAGGGCATGGCCTGACTGCAGGGTAGCCCTGCAGCCAACCTCCATCGTGCATGGCCACCGGCCATGCATAGCGGTGTTAAGAAATTAAGAACATCATTAAAAATATAAAAACATTATTGAAAAAACACAGTTAAAACAGATTTATGGTCTGGCTCAAATATCACAAAACTGCTGCAGTGTGCCATTTATCGATCTACACAGCATATATCATAACTTGCACTGCCCACCAATATCAGAACACAAATTTGCCAATTTGAAATACAGAAAAGAGCTATGAAGACTACAACATGATGGGGTTACATCATTTTTGTGTGAGTTGATAACCAAAACTGGTGAATTTCGGTTGTTTTGCACTTTGCTTTTTTGCAGTGTCTATAAACAAATATATATGTAGCAGTTAACCATGTAACATGGTCCAAAAATGCCATTTAGGCGTTCCCGTGACAACATAAATCACGAGGCCAAATGCCAAGTGGTTTATAAATGTCACTGAACATCATGCAGCGCAAGAAGCCCAAGGCCTCCAAAAGGAGCCAGGCTTTTTTTTTATCCCCCAATGGGATTAGTGTCCAGGCAATCAGGACACCATGGTTCTTATTTCTCCCCAGTTTATTCCCTTCCACTGTTAAAAATTGGAGATTCACAAACTCTTAAATGTCTAGTAACACTAAAGGCCAGATAACCAGATTATATTGACTGAGAGGATTCTAGATTTTGTCTTGTGCAGTATACGGCTCCAGGACCATTTTTATGGTCTTGCTTGTCAGCACAGTTGTCGCCACACAATTATGTGAGTATCACCATAAGAAGGGCTTTGGCTCTGCCCACATGTTCGAAGCCATAGGTAAATGCTTTGATTGGGCAGAAATTGTGTGCATCCACGTAAAAGTGGTTGCCCTCCACACAGCTGTGATCTTTTTTTAGGTCGAGCCTAGAGTAGCGCGCAAGCGCTGCTTCTGGCGAAGACTTTATGTAGTGGGGTTTTCAAAGCTGACCACACGCTCGTGCACAATGGCCTTTTCTGTGCGGTTACGCGCACGTTTCAGGCATGATGCACGAGCGTGTGGTCAGCTGAGCAGGCTGCCGCGCTCGCTCCCGCTCCCGCTCCTCTCGTTTTATCCTGTTAATGCTATTATGCATATAATTATAAAATTCGACATCTATGTCTCATCTCCTTACTCTTCTCCTGACGCGCAAACTTTCTCATCGTCTCTCTAATCCTTCTCCCCCTTTTGTCTCGCATTTTCTGGGGTGCTTGTAATTTACTCCCCTTACTCTCTCCTCTTTTCCCCATGTGATCCCCGCTCTACCCTTCCCTCCCTCCCTTCACTCTCCGCTCCTGCGCACCCGAGCCCTGACGCTGGTTTCATCCTCCTTGAAAAACAAAAAAATCTCCACACGAATTGCGAGTTAAAGCGAAGGAAAAAGGCAAGAGGAGAAATAAGGTAACTAAAAATAACTCGTAGCTTTGGTCACCGAAGTGAACCCCTTGAGAGCATTGGGGGATGTGGGGAGTGGGGACTGCCGCCAAGGGGAGGATTAAGAGAGAGAAACTGTACGCAACTTTATACCAGAAGAGAACAGAACAGAGACCAAGCAACCCCGAAATCTAGATATCTTTATCGAGGCGCAGCATATATGCCTTGCCCGGCATCGTGCAATTATACACATTCGTAAATAATGGGCTGCAGTATTTTATTTCAGTATTTATATACATATATCCACTCCAATTTTAAAAGATACATTATATATCGTGGTAGAAACTTCCACATAACTGCCACCGCCTATGTCTTCCTTTTAATTATGATACATTTGTAGTATTTTGTTATTTTATTGCTTCTCTCACTGGGGCAAGGGAAAACGCCTGAGAAATAGACTTATATTGCAAGCACCCTATCGCCCAACACCTCTGCGCCATTGTATACTTTTGTTTGTTATTATTTCACGGTGTTTTCCACGGGTGGTGGTGGTAGAGGGCTGTTTGAAACGCTTCAATCGATTGGGGGTGCAAAGTAATATTTTATTGCGTGCTTGTTTGCCACGAAAGTATTTATTTTTTACAAGAGGAGGTAGACCGAGTTTTTAAATTATTTTTCCACAGGGTCACTTTTTTCCCTTATTTCTCTCGTAGCAAGGGGACGGACGCAAATAAGCTCCGCCCTTTCCGTCGCCATTTCGGGCGCCCCGGACTCCGCTATAAGCACGGAGAGTAAACGGGTAGATCCCGAGCCCGGCTACCTCGGCATGGAAATAGAAGAAAGGCGACTACCCACTTCTTGCTGGATGCACATGAAGCGGTATTACGATAACAAAAATACCAACGCAGCGTAGGTGCTGCTAAACATTGCCAAAATAAAGTTTGCATAACATTCCATTATTATGTTTTAAAGATGAGGTCCCACTACCTGAACGCGAACTTTTCAGAAACGATATTGAATGCGAGGACTACAGCTCGTTTTTGGACTGTGGCCAAGCTAGGAAGTGATTAAGGTTTCAGAACCACAACAATAATCCTGCCAAAATGTCCCCACCTCTCGTTATAGCCAGTTGCGAATGTGCCCTCAATTATCGAATTGGTGTAAAAGTACATGATGCTTTGGATTCAAACTTAAGTGTGGGAGGGCTAAGGGAAAGAACTGGCAAAAGGGGGAAGAGGACCTGAGTGTTCAGTCTTCGTGGAAGCTAACACTACAAATGTTTCATAACACTGCCCCCTCAATCATTTCTCCGATTCAGAGGCCTGAATGGGCCTTATCGTCATAATCCATGCGGCCCAGATGTAACTTTAAGCTGTCATTTGGGCTAGACCAGTAAGCTATGTACTTTGAGAATACATAGGGTCTGAAGACATCGTTCTATACTGCCTTAATGCCAATGTCTAGGCTTCATCTGTGTGTGTTCCTTTGTGTGCTTGAGGCCACTCGGTGGTGTGCGGCACAATACAAAAACAACAAGCATTGGCATAGCCAATAGGTATCGCCTTTGGGACCTTATAAGTGTTTAGCCATGCAACACTTGATGTTGTTGCACCAAGGATATTGTGCTGGATAACTTCAGCACAATATCTTGGTGCAACAACATCAACTGTTGCATGGCTAAACACTTATAAGGTACAAGGTTTAGCCATGCAACAGCTGATGTTGTTGCACCAAGGATATTGTGCTGCAAAACTAAATACTTATAAGGTCCCAAAAGCGAGACCTATTGGCTATGCCAATGCTTGTTTTATTTATCCAGCTGCCTGATCTTGAACTTTCAGGGACACACATGACATTGTAATGCTATTAAAGTATCTTAGGTAACTGTTTGATTATATAGCATGGCTTATCACCCATGAGGGTATCCAAGTGCTGTCCATGGGCACAGGGAGATTAAGTGATTTGCCCAGAATCACAGGATGTTGTGCCGGCGCCGAGACTCAAACCCAGATCCCCAGCTCCTGAGTCAGCAGCTCTGGCTGCTGTGCCGCATCCTCTCCTCTAGCAAATGTATGGTGCTTTTTATTTTCCTGCAGAATGGATAGGAGGGTAGTCATTCACGTACATGTATTTTCAGGTCTTGTTTGACAGTGCAACTGTCACCTGAACATTTAACTTACACTAATATTATTGTACAGTTCTTTGCTTTCGCAAAATACATATTCATTCCCTTCCTATCTATTTGTAATGCTTCACATTACTATAGAACATTCCTTTAAAGCCAGACCTATTGGCACTGCCAATGCTTGTCTATTATTTCATTATCTTTCCTACCTCAAAAGGCACCAGATTACTGTAACACCTGCTTGTGCAACACTGTTTCTGGCTTGAAACAACCGCAGAAGCTGATCGACTTTGCAACTTTGTATCACTCAGAAATGGAATCCCTGGAAAGGGTGGTGTGAACAAGCCCCAGGCACCTCTGGGTTTTGCGGAATCCTGTCCCCATCTCTCTCCGAAGCTTCTGTGCGCCGGTGCATCTTGCTGCTCCGACCCCTGCCTGGCCGCACCCCTGGGTGCTGCTTTCTGCAGCCGATCTCCGCCCTGCTACATTGTACTAGAAGCCGCAGGCATCGCATAAAGGCACCTTGTGTGCAAGTGCTTAGCCAGGCCCAGCTCCCGTGCCCCGGGGGGAGGGGCTGAGCTGCTGCCTGGATACAAAGGCGCTTCTCGCTGTTCTGGAAATAGATACAAAACCTGCCACTTTCTTCATTTCTTATCGAAAACCAGTTTTCCCAACAAAACCTGCTGCTGCCAGAGCTGGGCACGTTAGAATATATTTAGAACATACAGACTCTTTATGAGTCGCTGAAACAACATAACCATTGGGAGGAGAGTCTGGTCTTAGGGCGCCCATCATTCAAATGTGCCAGTCTGCAATTTTACGGAAACCTACAGTTTCAGAAATTAATGGAATATGTATCAGCGAGTATAGATCCCATAGCCTCAAAGTAGTACAGCTCGCTAATATCATTGCACTCCCAAAATGATACATTCCTGAACTGAACTGATTCAAGCGTGTGCCTTGTATGTTTCGCACGTGCTGCACAAGTGCATTAACCTCCTCAGCTATATTCCTAAAAAATAGAAATGGAAAGGACTAGCTGCCCCATCTGTCTGGGTTGCTCTTTGCTTGAGCGTTGCTTGTCTGCCCCTTGGTCATTTCCAATACATTCTGCAGTGTGGTTCTGACCCTATGTGCAGAGTACTGCATAGCTTGTCGCTCTGTGCCAGCCAATCTATGGAAGGAGTAGGGTTGGAAGTGGTCAGCCCTGTGACATTCCCTGCAGGCTGTGGTGTAAATAAAGTGCATGCTGGTGAGCTGGCGGAAATGTGTAGAGCTCAGAGCTCTGAGTCCATCGCGTTTATAAGAAGATGGCGACCAGACCCTTCAATGCAGAAAGTGTGAGTCCAGAGCTGACGTCGCGGTGGACTGATAACATTCCCTGCAGACCTCTCATTGCATGGAATGCATCGGGTTCAGATCTCCTGGCCATGTGTTTCTAATAATAATCCATATTTGTAAAGCGTGAACATATCACCCCATAAGGTTTCAAGGCGCTGGGGGATGTCGGGGAGATCAAGTGAGCTATTGCCCAGTGTCACATGGTGCTGAGCTGAGCTGCAGCTGCCAGGGATCGAACCGTGAGCCTCATGCTCCCAAGTCAGCCACTGCACCACACCTCTCCCTTCTAAAACAAGCCCACGAGCCTCTTAATATGCAGAAAGTTTTGGTGCCAGAGTTCCTGGCACAGGACACACTACTAACATTCCCTGCAGGGCCTTTGTGGTGAATGAGTAGAACCCTGTGCTCCAAAAACATTCCCTGAAGCCTGCTCAATGCACATAGGGGCTCATTTATCCATCTTTAGTGCAGCGGAACACAGCAAGCCACCTTGCTGCACTGCATGAAAGGGAAAGGGCAGGAATGCACCGTATTCATTATACTGCACATTCCTGTCCTTTCCTAGCGCTGTCACACTTTTGGCTGCCTAGCGGCAACGCAGGATCCCTTGCATCGTGCTGCAAGGGTACCTGCGTTGTAGGTAGGATTGTTTTTGTGCAGGAAGGGACACCTTCCTGCACAAAATCAATCCTGACAGACATTTTCCTCTTTCTGTCTGTACTGCACAATGCAGCCCAAGTAGAAAGAGGAAAAAACAAGGAGAAATGAAGACATTTCTGCTCGTTGCGCCTCACCTGGGAAGGCGTAGCATATTGACGCATTCCTGGGTCCACCACTAATGGTAAATCTGGGAATGCGCCAAAATCCATGGGTGGATGCGTGGAAACACCCACGCTCCATCCACAGAAGCCTCCCTTGGGCAGAGTAACGCAAGGCCGCGATTTGCGCAGCGTTACCCCAGATTTATCAAGCCACGCAGAGCCGCGCAAGGTGGCCTTGCGTGGCTTGATAAATCTCACTTAGGTTTTGCATCGCCCTTACGTCCCCTTGTGTGGTGCAGGGGTGACTCAAAACCTTGATAAATAGGCCCCTTAATGCATAGGGGTTCAGAATACGTGGCACAATGTGTCACTAACACTCGCTGCAGACCCTTTAAGCCAGCCATTCTTAAATTTGGGTCTGCAATGCCTACTCAGTGGGCACACAAATGATTTGAAACTTAAATAACTTTTGCAGATTATCCAAATGTATCTACATAAATAAAGCAAAATAGAAAATTTTATATTTGAAAAAACTCTGTAACAGTGAAGCAATTTGAAACTGGAGGCTAACAACTAAGGGCCTTATTTAAGAAGGCCTGCGTCACTTTTGCACCGCTGTTGCATCACTTTTAGAAGTGACGCAGCGGCGGCGTAAATAATGCGCCATGTTGCATCATATTTACGAAGTGACGAATCTAGGCAGATGCGTCTCTTCGTAAACCCCTGCGCTACATTATACCTGCGTCAGGTAAAATGTATGCAGGGTGGGCGTTCCCCCGCAAGAAAGGGTCATATGAATGGCGCAGTGAAATCTATGAGATTTCGCTGCACCACTTCTAGGACGCCAATGTGTCAAAACCTTACGCCTGCCTCATGGCAGGCGTAAGGTTGACGTAAGCCCTTTCACATGGGTCTCGCCCCTTGTGAAAGGAACATTGCTAGAGTTGCGTCAGGGTCCGACACAACTCCTTGCGACATGATGCGTCATACAGTAAATATGATGCATCATTCGTGTCGCAAGGAGGGCGCACTTAGAACTGTCGCATCGCTGCTTTCACGCAGCGATGCGACACTTCTCATAAATGAGGCCCTAAGTTGGCCTCTTTAGCTTGATATGTGTGAGCAGAGGTACAGCAAAGAATGTAGCCTGGATGATTGGTGGTCCCATTAGAAGCACTGATACGTGCCAACAAAAAGACAGCACACAGGAGGAGCAAAAAAAAGATTAGATGAAATGCTAGAGTGTTGCATATCACTCTAGAAATAAAGCCACAACTTTGAAAGCTCCAACTTTCCCATTAAAATTGTAAGTTTGGTTTGTGATTTTAAAAAATGTTTCATTATTTGTTGGTGTATTCTTTTTTGTATTTGTGTGTATTGTATTGAGGCTCAAATCGTAGAAATTGCTTAGTCCAGGACCCCTGTTTGCAAATAGTGATGCATTGAAGATCTGCAGAATTTAGCAGGTTAAGAAGAACTGCTTTGAGGCAAAGGTGTAGTGTGGAGAGCTTGGAGCCCCGTGCTATAAAAGATTCTCTGAAGGTTTTTCAATGATTGAATATACAGGGGTTCAGGACACCTGTTAAAGTCCACTACTAACATTTCCCGCAGACTTATTAGGGTAAATGGGGAGGCAGAAGCTGTATTCTAAAAACATTTCCTGAAGACACCATTGCACAGAATGTATGGGGTCCAAAGGTCACAGCCACGTACATCAAGTGCATCATCAAGCTCACAGATCCTGTTGAGGACATTTAAATTATTTTTGACTTCAAAGTCCTACAGGGTCATATCCACATAATATCAAATTTACACACTTAATTAGATATTTATAAACATATGTGCAGTAACACTTTTTTCCTGAAGAATGCAAAATGTATTGAAGGTGCCGTTAACCTCTAACATGATCATATAAAGTGAACGTTCTGAAATAAACAAGTGGTTTTGACATATAGCTTAAATAATCTTAGCTATACTGCGCTGCTGGGCCAGCAGCATTTTCCCCTCTCCTCCATTTGAGGAAGATATCCTTCACTGCCTCCTTAAATGGTTCTACGTGGCTTCTGGGGAGTGACATCCATCTGACTGTCAAACTCAAGGTGCACGCTCAGCCCCCAGCTCTGGGCCAGTCCTCGCATTTCCTCGAGGCCGCATTGACAGGATCAGTGAGAAACGGAACAGTGACAAATTTGTCTCCCGAGCTCATCCTGCGACACTTGTTAACAGGCTGATATTGGAGGTTCTGTGGAACCTGCAGGTTACTTGGGCTTGTGAAAATACAGGTTGTGCAATCACAGACTCCAAAATGTAGGCTCAAAAACTCTTGCCCCCACCATGCACATTGTTGTTATAAATTATGTAATTTTAGTTGTCATTAGGGATATTATCAATGCAGTCATTGAACATGTCATGAGTGATGTAATATGTGAGGGTACAAGCAGTGTATAGAGGGAACGCAATTTATTGTTACTTGAAATACTTACAACTGGTGCATTTGACTGTGTTTTTTGTTTAAATCATAATGTTTTAACTGACATTTTCAGCTAACTATAATGTCCCTTTAATGTTTGCTTTTGCAGCAAATTTGTAAGGTTTTATATATGTAAATGAAGATGCTATTACACTTCCTAATTATAACGTGACTTTATGCTTTGTTTTTTTCAATGAACTTCTAGTTTTTTTTTTACATAAATTAGGCTGTCCATCCCCTGTGCAGCGTGGTGTTGGATATCTAACACTCCCACCGTGCACAGTTGACTGTCATTTAACAATATAAAGGGTATACTTTTAAGCAAGGCAGACCTACCGTCTTTGTCAAAGTGTCAGAACACCAAAATATAAAAAGTGGTTCTATTAACTTCATTAAGGGGTCAGCATATCAAGATACATATAAACATATATAATGATGACTTATTGGCTTTGTCAATAAATTAACACAGTAATTTATCAATAACCATAATCCAGTCTACTTCTATGCAGGGGTGGGTGAAACTTACAGAGTTTAATTCTGCAGAATTCCGTGGGGTTACATAAAAACTTTGTGAGATTCTGCATAGTTCCGTAAGCGGACAGAATCTGGGACATTGCACTGTTCGCGCTGATTTTTAGCACTGGGAGCTTGTTCTGCACTGTAAAGTAAGTGCAAACGGCACCACGCAGGGCGCAAAAAGGTCCGGCTTCTTTGCTGCCGCTCGAGTTGATATTCTACTTGAGCAGCAACTTTCTCACCGCGAACGGTCACGACTGCCCACGACTGCCCGCATTGACAATATCTTGTCGCGTGCCATTCTAGCACCTGAAAAACGCACATGGGGTCGCAAATTCTTGCTTGAGCTCGCCAACTTACCGTTGGCGAGCCACGTGCAAGAAAAACTCTGCCACGCGGTGGTTGCCAGAGTTTTGCCGGAACTCCGCGTTTCAAGTGTACCGCAGAGTGGGAAATACTCTGCGATGGAGCAGAATTTTTTGCCCACCCTTACTTCCATATGTATATATATATATATATATATATATATATATATATATATATATATATATATGTACAGCAATGATTGTTAATAATTACTGTTACATAATGAAGCATTTTTCTTCAAAACAAGCATAAACATCTGTTGAGTCTTCTTTTAAATTCTTCAACCCAGAAAATGCAACCATTAAACTAACCACAAGGGGTCGCGGCACTCCAGCTAGTAAACAAATAGCTCCAGCTCAGAGTTACAGTCACATAATAAAACATTTTTCTTCAAAACAAGCATAAACATCTGTTGAGTCTTCCTTATAATTCTTCAACCCAGAAAATGCAACCATTAAACTAACCAGAAGGGGTCACTGCACTCCAGCTAGTAAACAAATAGCTCCAGCTCAGACGCTCAGATGCTCAGAGTTCTTTAAAAATAATGATAAGCTCTTTTGCGGACATGCATTTAATGACTCAGGAGACTTACAGTGTTTTTTTCTTTGTTTTTAAATTTCCTGCGGGGCTGCTCAGCTCCCAGCAGCCCTGGACAATTGTGGTGCCCTGGTCAGATTGGGGCCCCATCAAACAAGGAAAAATATGTAAATCTCTTCTTGAAGGGCATTATGGGGTTCTCCTGAAAGGGAGCAGTGAATAATAAATGAGCAGCTCCTGAAATTCACTTATTATTCATTTTTGTAAAATTATATCTTGGTTGTCCCGGGGCTACCCAGGACACAGAGTTTATGTGTAGTTGGGAGCCACAGGGGGAGCTCCAAGGCTCCCACTGCACCTGATGGCTCTCCAGCCAGCACCAATCTTGGGTGTCAAAGGAAGTGGGCCATTTTTTATATCAGCACAGGCAGCCCACTCCTGTGTTGCCGTAGTTTTTTGGGGTTATTTGGTTGTGGGTGCCACAGTTCCACTCAGGGCACCCACACCATTTTCCTGTGTTGGGTGATGCCAGGGATGGCCATGTCACCAGTGGCCCTGCCAGCTCACCTGCCAGCACCGATTCAGGCTACTAGCGGTTGCCGGCTTCTCTTTTTAGCTCCCTTGGTAGGAGCGGCTGTTCTCTGTGCTCCCGCCGAGTGGGAGAATTCCTCTGTTCCCTGCCTGCCAGAGTGTATGCAGAGACATGCATTTCAGCTCCTGTCCAGCAGGAGCCTTTCTGCTTTTGCTGGGTGGGAGCAATGAAATCTACCCTGCCTGCACTAGGGAACTACATTTTCCTAAAAATAAGGTTCCTGGGACACTGTAATGAGTCAGGCCCCGGGATATGGGATCCCTGGGGCTGAAATAAGCTCAGGGCACAGGGCCCCACACCTCCTGTCTCTTCTAAAAATGTGCCAGGCCCATGGATATGGTCCCTGCTGCTGAAATCAGCTCAGGGAGGAGGGTCCACACCCTCCTCCCCAACTAAACAAATGGCAGGCCCTGGGGGATGGGGTTATGAGACCAAAATCAGCTTGGGGAGGGGACCACACACATCACTTCCCAACCAAAAACAAATGAGGCCTGACGGATGGCATCCCTGGGGCCAAAAGTGGTTAAGAGAGAGGGCCCCACACCCCCTCCCTTTAAAATCATAATGCATCCCCAGGGCAATGGGAACCCGGAGTGATATAAGGGCTCATAGAATGGGGCCAATAGCTTCCTCCCCTAATATAATATAGACACACCCCTTTTGGCCCAGCCCCACCTGGGGGATTAGAATTGAAAAATATCAGTTTCACATTTTGCCCTCGAAGGGCCACCTGGCTTTTTTATTTTTACCTTTTTTGTAGACGGGGGACTGAGACCCCGAGATTTAAATGGATGCCGCAACACCATGGTTGATGTTGTGGCAGCCAATCAGATCTTATCTTTTGGTCTGTCGGCTCCATAGATCCTCTGCAGCATGAAATATACATACATTTTGAACCATAATTTCTCAAAAACTACAGAATGAATTTACAGCAAATTACAAAAAGCACAATTAATAGATGAAGATTATCTTTATGCCAAATTTGGAGTAATTCAGTTCATCCTTTTTTGCTGCATCGCTGTTCAATTTTTGTCCCTGCTACAGGGATCATCCCAAACGTTTTCAGGAAGAAGCTGAGGAGGATGAGACTCTTTTTTCGGACTGGTACTTGTTTTGGAGCGTTGCGAAGTTCAGCATCAAGGATGTGTCACACAGTGGCGATTCTTGGGAGCTGAGAAGCTGCGACGCAACGTCCTGCATCGTCGTCGAGGATGCCATCGATGAGGGGCTTGTGATGCGAAGTTCTGTGTCATGAAACGGCTGGTTCAGAGGAGACTGCATGGCTTGCGATGTGCCCCCTGCATCGTCATCGAGGATGCCTTTGAAGAGGAGCTTGCAATGCGAAGGCCAGCATTGAGGATGTGTCCCGCAGCTTTCTAGAAGTGGCATTTTCAGAATTGTGACTAGAAATCTGACTTTACCTTTAAAGAGGGCTTTTCTTCACAATTCCATAGACACCAAACTCGACCTGTCTACCTGCTCCCAATTGAAAGTTATCACTTATTAAATATAATAAGGTAACCCAGTGTTATCCCATGATAGAGGTAGGGCTCATAGTAGTGAAAAACAATTTTAGGAGTTTTGCACTACCAGGACATGTGAAACTTAAAAATACATGTCAAACTTTTTAAATATACTGCATCCTGCCCTCTGGGCTGTTTAGTGCCTACCTTAGGGCTAACTTATATGTATTAAAATGGGAGGCTTGGGCCTGGTAAGAGGTTTACTCTGCCAGGTCCAAAAGGCAGTTTAAAACTGCACACACACAGGCTGCAATGGTAGGCCTGAGACATGGTTAAAGGCTACTTAAGTGGGAGGCACAATAAGTGCTGCAGGCCCACTCGTAGCATTGATTTACAGGTCCTGGGTACATGTAGTGCTGTTTTTCTAGGGACTTATAAGTAAATTAAATATACCAATTCGGTATAAGCCAATTTCTCTATGTTTAGAGGATGGAGCACAAGCACTTTACCACTGGTTAGCAGTGGTAAAGTGAGCAGAATCCTAATGCCATCAAAAATGAAGTCCACAAAAGCAAGAGGTTGGGAGGGAAACATTTTGGGGGAAACCACAGCAAGAATGCCAGGCCCAACAAGGCCCTAGCACAGTGGAATAACAATCCACCCTTAAACATCGATTGGTTTCAAAAGGTGTTTTTCACAATAGGTAAGCCAGGCCTATTGCTTTGTCATACCTTTTCATAATAAACACATCAATCGTATGGTATCTGACATAACTTTTCCCAGTGAAACAATAGCACATATTGCCTTTACCATTAGCTTGAGACCATAATCTACGCAAGGCCACTGAAGTGCGCATAAACTGGTAACCATCATAATTAAGGCTTCTGGTTTTCCGTTTTTACTGATTTTCACAGATAAATACAGACAGAAAACAATGTGTTTCCTGTCTTTATTTATTTTTAAAAGTGGAAAAATACAGAAAATGGTGCTTCTTTTGAGAGACTCTCCATGCTGTTTTTCATGAATTCCAGACAACCGCTGAGCAGATGTACAGCATAGGGAGTTAAAAAACAGGATGGGATTTCATCAAATACAGGCATATGCTACAATATATTTGCAGTATTGCACTAGTAAGTGTAGTCTTTTGTTATACATGGCTGCTTAATTTGCTAAAACATGACAGACATCCATGTATGAGTGCATGTCCAAGACTTAAATAAACATGGAAATATATCCCATTTTACAGCTCCATTTATTCTCAAAACACAAAATAAATATGAATAAACACCAATGAGATGGCAAAAAAATAAATATGGATAAATACAGATGGAAATGTTAAAAAAATAAATACCCATTGCCTATATGAAACAGGGGATAGGGCCAGGAAGCTTTTGGCGTGGCTAGGCAGGAAGGAGAGGGAATCCAGATGGGTGGGAACCATCCACAGAGAGGGAAAGGACTTTACTAAGACACAAGACATTGCGAATGTCTTCGTGTACTATTATGCTGACTTATATCGAGAGCAGAAAAAGGTGGGAGACGCACAGATCTGGGAATATCTTGGGGGAATAGACCTCCCGGCTTTACCCCCAGAAGATCAGGACGCTTTAGAAGAAGAGATTATGCTTGAGGAGGTGAAAGAGGCCATACATAAACAAAAATCAGGGAAGACCCCAGGGCCTAATGGTCTGCCCGCAGAGTTTTTTAAGGCAAACTCCACATTCTTGGGACCACACCGGTTGGACATGTTCTGGGCGGCTCGGGAAGAGGGCATACTACCGCCCGATTTGCGGAAAGCAACAGTAGTGGTGATCTACAAGCCTGGGAAGCCGATAACAGAATGTGGGTCGTATCGACCAATCTCTCTCGTTAGCGTGGAGGTCAAGGTGCTAGCTTCAATCCTAGCAAATAGATTGGCCTCATGGTTTCTTCCCTCATACATGCCGACCAATCGAGGTTTATGCCAGGGAAGGCGACAAGGCTCAATCTGCGACGCCTAGCGAACTGGCTGAGTATGATCCAAGATAGAACAGAGTCTCATAAGCTGCTCTCATTGGATGCGGAAAAGGCCTTTGACGCGGTTCACTGGCCTTTCATGTGGCAGACGCTAAGGAAATTAGGGTTCGGCCCCAAATTTATTGGGTGGATTGAGTTGCTCTACAGGTCTCCAACAGCTAGAGTGAGGGTAAACGGGGCGGTGTCAGAGGAGTTTGCGATAGAAAGAGGTACCAGACAAGGGTGCCCGTTGTCCCCGATGCTCTTCGCATTGACCCTGGAACCGCTAGCTTGCCTTATAAGAACACACTCAAAGGTAAAGGGATTCAGGGCAGGCGGGAGGGAGGAACGCATATCGCTTTATGCGGACGATGTCCTCTTATATGTCACCGATCCCCCATCCACAATTCCGACCCTTTTTCAAGAGTTGGGGACATTCGGGAAATATGCAGGCTACAAAATTAATTGGGGTAATTCAATCCTCAATCCAGTGGGTGGCCCCCCTGAAGCACAGGATCTCCCCAAGGAACTACAAGTAACCACGGAGGGTTTCAAATACCTGGGGATATACATATCAACAGACACCTCACGCAGCCATACATGTAACATCCGTAGGGTAGTGACAGAATTCCACGCTGATGTGGAGAGATGGAGAAGGTTAGCCCTTACAATATTGGGTAGAGCGGCAATGTATAAGATGGTTACGCTTCCCAAGCTTCTGTATAGCCTGCAAAATACATACCACAAGATCCCGGAGGATACTTTCAGGGCGATAGATAGTGAGGTGCGCACACTCCTGTGGGACGGGGGGCAACCAAGGATAGCACTCAACACGTTGCAGTGCAACCAGTACAACGGAGGGATAGCCCTCCCGGACATCAGATCCTATATAGGGCAGCACATTTGATAGCAATAAATGAGTGGGGGCACATGCCGAGATCACACCCGGCTTACGCAATGGAACACGACCAATTTGAAGTGCACTCCCACTTGCACTATATATATGGGGGGAAAGGGGTCAAACATTTGCTGTCGGTGACTCAGAGGGCCTTGGAGGCTAGGAAGGGTGCCGAGAAACAAATGGGCTGGCATAAGAAAGTTATGAGGCAAACCCCGCTATGGGAAGGCAGGTGTCTACCGGAATTACGGAAATTGAAGGGGTTCAAGGACTGGGATCTGATAGGAATCTCTACGATCGGGATCTCATAAAGGGAGGCTCGTTGATCTCGTTTGCAGCCTTGCCGCACGAATATCAGATGGGGGAGAGACAAAGGTACAAATATATGCAAATGATACACGCGTGGCAGCTGAGGGATTAGAAGTGGCAGGAATCCCAGAATTCGCGCCACTAGAGGGCAGGCTCCTGCAGGACAAGATACCAGAGAAGGCCATATCATGGAGTTATAAGACCCTCATTAATAACATTCCAGATAATCTAGTGGCCCTGATGGGGAAATGGGAGGATACCCTGGGAGATTTGGAAGACATAGATTGGGAGGCGGCACTGATGTACCCAAGAGAGGTGGAAATCAAACTGAGGCTGCGTTTAATCAAACTCAAAATACTACATAGAACATATGTAACCAGGTCCCGTCTTCACAAAATGGGAAGGGCAGAGTCCCCTACGTGCCTCCGCTGCCTGAAGTTTTAGGGGCTCAGATACCAATGGATGCTAAATATGCATTGCTAGGTATACCTTCCGACATAGACTTACCCAGACAGAGACTTAGCCTATGTAATTTAGGGATGATAGTGGCCAAAAGAGCCATAGCCAAAAAGTGGGGTGTGCCAGAGATCCCGACCCTGAGACATGTACATGGGGATGGAGCAGGTGACATACAGAATGAGAGGCTGTCCACGGAAATTTTTTAACATCTGGCGCCCCTGGATTAGGTATTATGGGCTCGAACTTCAGGACACACAAGGGGGCCACAAAATGTAGCGACGCCTGGAGAGCAGAGAGTCCCTACCGCACAGTCGCCCATGGGGTGACGGGAGAAGAACCCAGTGGGAATCAACTGCCATGTCCATAAACAGTAATATTTTAAGGCGACAGGAAAGGAGTATTTTCTGTAACCAAACGAGAAATGTGTATTGCCTGTTGATCATATCTGTACCTAATGTGCAATTGATGTGTTTTGCCAATTACGGAAAAACTTCAATAAAAATATTTAATAATAAAAATTAAAAAAATACCATAAAACTGGGAGCCCTAATCATAATGTAGTTATAAAATTACAAATAAATACAAACGTACAGTTGGAAAAACAATATACCATGCCTCTCAAAAGGCCCTAAAAAAGGATCATCATAATTAAATTATTCTACCCTAGGACTTTGTTAGAGGGGTGACCAGCACCAAAAACCTTGCAGACTTTGTCATAATATTTTATAATAGACGAATCAGACCTACGGCTTCAGACATAACTTTTTCCACTGAAAACAATCAGGCCACGAGTCTTTATCTTTGGCTAATCACAATATCCAACTCGGGCCTTCTTAAATGAGTATAAGCTCTTCCACAAAGCAACCATCAGGCATAGAATTATACAGTAATAAATATATACAAGATTACGTCTGGCTAAGCAAAATACTATTTCTCCTACGAGGGCTTATCAATGATTATCGCAGTGCAAATCTTCTATCCACAGGGTTTGTCAGAAGCAATATAAAATATTGAACACCAAAAACAGTGCCTACTATGGTAGTATGTTCACTTCAGTGTAATAAACGGCATCTGATTATACTACTGAATATTGACCCCCAGAAAATTGAGATAGAAGAATATCGAGGGCTGAATATCAAGGAACAAAATATCGAAATGTAAGTGCACATAGGTAAGTATAGATTTACTATTTCGAACACCACATTAAGATAAATGTACCACATAGGGACAAATATGTTTAATTAGGTATAGTAAATGTATATTTTCTTCAGCTCTGGTGGATAGAAAATCTGGATTTTATTAAGGACATGGAGGCTAATATTATTACAGTCTCCTTTAATGCCACCACAATCAGCAGCTGCACGGAACACAACATGGAACACACCAAAGTTCCAACAACATTAAACAGTAGAACACCCAACCATCATCCTTCTTTTTAGCGTTCTGCATCACACTTATATAAAGGACCAAACATCTCCAAATGAACATAAACAAAGATCACAATATACTCAAAGTCCAAGTTAGATCAAACCGGTCCTCCAGAGCATCCAGTGAATGATTCCAGTGATTCCCGACGTCCTCTAAAGGTCCTCCTCATCCTTATTGTTGTGCTCGAGCTACAACATAAATAAGGCTGCCTGTTTTCCGTTTTTACTGATTTTTACAGATAAATACAGACAGAAAACCATTTATTTCCATGTCTGTATTTATTTTTGAATGTGGATAAAAACAGAAATTGGGTTGTTTTTGAGTGATTCTAAATGTTGTCAATCATGACTGCCAGGCCAATACCTGTGCAGATTGACAAGCAAGGGGATAAAACAAATATAAGGATTTTAGTAAAGAGCCTTAAACAGCAGTAGATTTGCACAACCTTAACACTAAAATTTACGTATCTTCTTACAAGTGCATATTTTACCATCTGAGTGTGTATATATCATTGAAACCTGTCAGGCGTTCAGGCACAAGTGCACATTAACTGGTTAAATAAATGCAGAAAGATACACATTTCAGCTTCATTTTTTCACAAAACATAAAATAAATACAGGTAAAATTAGCAAAAAATAAATATGGATAAATACAGACAGAAATGACCAGAAAACCGGCAGCCCTAAACATAAATAACCCAATTAATTATGGGCAAGGTACAAGGGAGGGATAATATTAGCCTCCGTATCTTTAATAAAATCCTGATTTTCTGTCCACCCGAAAAGCTACATTTATGGCAAGACCGGGGGCTAATATGTTTGCAAGTTTAAAGCTACCCCAACAAACAATTAGCCGCTGTTTCTACAGGCTTAAAATAAAGCCTCCGGAAAGCAGCATCATTTGACCAATCAGCACACCTTAAAGTGCCTTGTACGGCACCTCCAAGCTGATGCAACCCTCCCAAAACTCGCCCTAAACATGCTAACATCCACACCAGAATTCCTCAACGCCTCTTTCACCCAACGAGCAAGAGTAGGTGAAGAAACTGCTTTATGGGGACATTTAAAAGAAATGAGCAACTGTTTTTCTGAATCAGCCCTTAACTGAGCTATCCTCCTCTCATACTCCTTCACTCCACGTACCGCACACAAATTCTCATACTCGTCAAAAAATGGATAAACAATAGACAATGAATTTGTCTTAGTCCTTTTGTTAAAATGAAAACGCGCTCCCTCTGGTGAAAAAATCCTATTTGTAACGTCCATAGCCCTAAAATCAGAAATCCCTCCTAAAAGAAACTAGACACAACAAAACTGTCAACTTCTGGGACAACACTTTCAATCTCAAAGCATTATATGCTTCCAATCCATCTAAATAATCTAAGACCTTAGACACATCCCAAACCGAATTATACCTAGTCACTGGAGGCTTAGAATCCTTATACACCTCAACAATCTTCTCACCAACATATCCTGACCAATCGTACCCCATTATGCAAGACATGTATTGCAGCGATAGCTGACCTAAGCTCATTAATTGTTCTGTAAGACAAACCTCTTTCAAACAATTCTGTTAAATAATTAACTACTTCCACTACATCCACTGAAATGGGATCAAATTCCCTCTCCACGCACCAGCAATCCCATTTTTACCATGCCAATCTATACATTTTCCTAGTTCATGGTGGCCAGGACTCCTTAATAAGATTCGAAGCTGCTTGTGAAAGTCCCAGCACCTCCCAGACACTCCTGAAATTTTCCCTGCCACCAGTATCAATTTACCTGACATAACCAACTCGTATCTCTCTCCCCATGGACCCAGAAGAATGTCCTGAAATGTTGGCAATAGGACCAGTAACTCCACAGACATTTCTAGGAGTACTGGATCCCAGACCTGTGGCTTCCAGAGAGATGTCACCAACACCAGTGTCTCCTTCATCTTGCATACCAACCCAGTCACATGAGTAATAATTGAAACAGGAGGGAATGTGTGAGGTCTGAGACCCCTCGAACTCTGTCAAAATGCATCTATCCCTACTGATTCCAAATCCGGTCGCCAAATGAAAATGGTCTGTAACTGCGCATTCAGTCTGTTTGCAAATAAATCCATTTGGCAAAGGCCTCTGAGATTCATTAACCTCTGGAATAACAGCCTGACCAGCGTCCAGTCACTGGAATCCCTGTAATTCCTTGAACACCAATCTACCTCCACATTGCTCAACCCTCGGATATGCTCCGCTTGAACTAAAATATTCAGTTTCAAACAATAATCCCAGAAGACTTTCACCAGGTCTACAAGATCCTTCGATCTCGGACCCCCCAACTTGTTCACATACATCACCGACGAGATTTTGTCCATCCTCAACAAAACTGAGCACATTGCCTTGTCCTTTGTGAACGTCCTTATTGCGAAGGACCCTGACAACAATTCCAGACAATTTAAATGAAGCCTGCTTTCCTCCTCTGACCATACTCCGCCTGTAGTGACTGAACCACCACATGCCTCCCAACCTTCCAGACTTGAATCAGATTCTTTAACTATTTCAGGACTCTCCCCAAAAATAGTTCTTCCTTCCATTCCACGCCTCCATATTCCTTAACCACCAAACCAATTCCTCTTTTGCCTCCTCTGTGAGTACAATGTCCTCTGAATACTTCTGATCACTCCTTAAATACCTGGCTTTTATCTTCTGGATGGGCTCAATAGTTCAAAGGTCTTGGGAAAATAGCTTGGATCGTTGAAGACAACATACCTATAACGTTCGCTAACATCCTCCAAGAAATCCTTTCTAAGCCTAATACCTTTGGAATTTTCTTTCTCATCCTTTTTAACTTCTCCTTCAGCAATTTCAATTGACCCTCCACTTTATTTACCATATAAACCAGAAACTGTGCTTCGTGTCTCGGGATAAGATGTGACTTCTGTCTGTTTACTACAAATCCTAGATCTTCCTACAAAGTCACTGCCATCCTTGAGTACTCTCAAGTTTCAAAGTGCTCTGATCCATCAACAAAATCTCATCTAGATAATTAGTCTTACACCTCGCTCCTTCAGAAATTCGCCCACTGGACGAAGGACCTTTGTTAAGCACCAGGGGGCTGACGACAACCCAAACGGAAGACAAACAAACTTCCACATCTTTACACTCCATTTGAACTTCAGAAACGTGGAATCTTCAAGTACACATCCTTCAAATCTAGCAGAATCAACAAGCCCCCTGTCTGAAACACATCTCTCAAAAAGTGTATTCCCTCCATTTTGAAGTGGTGGTACTCCACCCAGTCATTCATGACAGGCCTCATCCCTTTGTCTTTTGTCTCTACTAGAAAAATATTACTCACAAACCCCTTCACATGGTCCCTTGCCTCCACAATTGCTCCCTTTGCCTCTAATTCCTGAACTTCTTTGCTTACCAAAGTCGAAAGTTCTACATTGAACCTCATCATCCCTGGATAATTATACTGAATCGGCTCGTCTAAGAAATCTTTGTGGTAACCTCGTAGCATCTCCAAGACCCTTGGACCGCCTGTTCCCCGAGCCCAATTGCATATAATTGAGCACGTCTGCTGCCCAACTTTAGTGGGACATCAGTAGGGTCTTGCCTTACCTGACCCCCAAGTTCGCCAGTCACCACGTTCTCCTCTGCTTCTGTTTCTTTGTCTCTGGGGGTAAAATCCCTCTGTCTGATATGAGGTCTGGTAGGAACTGAGCCTAAAAGATGCTCTTGTAATGTCCTGACCTCGGCCGGGGAACTGACCCATCGTTGTCCCGAGAAGTGTTGTGTCAACTCTGGACTGTAGAGAGAAGCGAGGCGTCGATTCCAACATGGTTCTGGTCTGCAGGTGCTGCGTTGGAGAAACTTGGCACAAAGGCGCTATGCATGGAAATCCGGATGCGCTGGAGGTCGATGCGGCAGCGGCAAACAGGAACTGCGTTGATTTCTTCAGCCGCGATCCAATGATGTGTCGATTCTTTCAGCCCCACAGTAGGGTTTGCGTCAGAGTCAGTGCGGTGGTCTCGGACTTTGGAGGCCGGTGCGCTGAACTCGGGCTGCAGCGGTTTCTTCGGCCACTGGCAGGCGCTGTGTCGATTTCTTCAGCTGCACAGCGAGGGTGCGTGGAAATTCTTCCTGCACGGCGGTGCTGCATTGGAAAAACAGGCGCTGGAAGGCTGATCCTTCGATTTTCAGCACTTCTAGATGCTTTTTGCAGCAGGAACAACCTCTAAGGGACCAGAACTGGAATTGGCACCACAAGGCAGGGAAGAACTCCCAGCAGTGGAGTTCAGGGATGCTGCAGGTGAAGTCTTTGTGTCCCTGAGACTTCTTAAAAGGAGGCAAGCTCTACACCAAGCCCTTGAAGAATCTTCTCAAGAAAGATACAGCAAAGTAAAAGTCTAGTCCTTTCTACTGCCCGCAGACAGAAGCATCAACTGCAGACCAACCTAGCTAAGCAACACACAGCTAAGGGGCAGTACTGCTTTGGGCAGCTCTTCAGTAGGCCTGGGTGGTGAACTTCGCTCCGTTCGCGGAGTTTGTGGAGTTTTCTGCACTCCACAATCCGCGGAGCTCGCAGAGTGCGGAAAACTCCACTTCGTGATGTGCAGCGGAGTTTTTTTCCCCGCTCGCGATCGCGAACGGTAAGTTTGTGATTGCGAATGGTAAGTTCGTGAGCGCGAGCTGCCGCTCGGGTAGAATTTCTACCCGAGCGGCAGGAATACCAGCACAAACTGCAGTTCGCACTGCACTCCGCCACTCGTGGAACTTCACAGAGTTTTTTTGTAACTTCGCGGAGTTCCGCGTAGCAAAACCCTGCGAACTACGCCCAGGCCTGCTCTTCAGCTCTTCTTCTTGGCTGGGTCCTCTTGATCCAGAAGTGTTCTAAAAGTCTGGGGTTCTAGGTCCAATACTTGTACCACTTTTGGCCTTTGAAGTTGGCAAACCACAAAGAAAGTGTTTGTTGTTCACAAGTTCTTGCTTTACACAGCCTTGCCTCCAGACACACTCCAGGGCGTGGAGACAGCATTATGAGAGGACAGGAACAACCCTTTTCAGGTGTCAGTGACAACTCCTCCCATCACTCTACCTCAGGCAGGCCCATCAGCCTGCTGATGGCTCATCAGGATATGCAGGACACACCTCAGCTCCTCTGTGTGACTGTCTAGAGTGAATTCACAAACCCCCACTGTCAGTCTAAAGCAGACGTGGATTCCACAAGCAGGCAGAGACATATGATGGTTAAACACAGAGACGGCTCTTCCGCTAAGGCAGAGGATCGTTGCCCCACTGCTTTTCAGCAGTGCAAAAAAGGAAAAATAAAATTATAATAACACGATGTTATTATCATTTCATTTTTCCATGCTGAAGCCAGTTTTAGGGCGGGCGAGGCTTGGCTGTCAACACAGCCAGCAGGGGGAGGAGTGGTTGGTGCACTTAAGTGCGCATGACAGTTTGGCCGGCCGTCTTGGGCCGGCCAAACAGTCATGCACACATAGCATGTTCTCCACCCAGCTGTATTGCACAGCCTGGGTGGAGAACATGCACAGGCTCCCACTTCCTGTCTGAGCACCAAACCAGGCCGCTCAGACCAATCACGATGCTGCTGTCATGCTGGTGACAGCAGGGGCGTGATGGCTAGGGGAGTCTGGGAGCCTGTGTGCTTCCGGTTGACAGACAAGGATGGAGGAGAGGTGGCGGCTGGCCAGCAGGTAAGTTTTCTTTTTGTTTTTTCTTTTCTTTTTTTCTAAATCACCGCCTCACCACTACTGCCCCGGAGCAGCCGCCACTGGTTTAAAAAGAAAATGCCCACTTTATAAAAGTGGCATTTTCAAACACACAATTCAAAAATCACCTTCACTAAAAGATGTATTTTTTAATTCTGAGCTCAGGGAGCCCGAACTACAAATCGCTATCTCTTCCCAATTGAAAGTTACACTTGTAAAATGTTACAAGGCAGCTCCAATGATAACTTATGGGAGAGAAAGACCTTGCAATAGTAATCACCTTCACTAAAAGATGTATTTTTTAATTCTGAGCTCAGGGAGCCCAATCTCCAAATCTCTATCTCTTCCCAATTGAAAGTTACACTTGTAAAATATTGCAAGGCAGCTCCAATGATAACTTATGGGAGAGAAAGGCCTTGCAATAGTAAAAAAATGAAATTGGCAGTATTTCACTATCAGGACATGTAAAACACACCAGCACATGTCCTACCAATTACATACAATGCACCCTGCCCGTGGGGGTACCTTGGGCCTACCTTCGGGGTGCCTTACATGTATAAAAAGGGAAGGTTAGGGCCTGAAAAGTATGTACACTTCCCAGGTCGACATGGCAGTTTAAAACTGCACTCACAGACACTGCAATGGCAGGTCTGAGACAAGTTTACAGGGCTACTCGTGAATGGCACAATCAGTGCTGCAGGCCCACTACTAGCATTTGATTTACAGGCCCTGGGTGCACACAGTTCACTTTACTAGGGACTTACCAGCAAAGCAAGTATGTCAATGATGGATTACCAATCAGAATCCCAATTTACACATGGAGCACTTGCACTTTAACACTGATCAGCATTGGTAAAGTGCCCAGAGTGTCTAAACCAGCAAAAACGAAGTCCAGCACACAGTTAAAAATACAGGAGGTAGAGGCAAAAAGATAGGGGAAACCACGCCAAGGATGCCAGGTCTAACAATAACTAGGGAACTTGGGTACAAATCACAGCTTCTCTGTTTGACGAAGCTGTGTGATATCTGGCAAATCACTTCTCTTCAATGTTTCTAATATTCCTTGATCCTTACATTGGAGTGCAAATTGGCCAGAATCGTCTTTAATTTAGATGAAAAGGTAAGGAGTAGGAATCATAAACCAGATGTTGACCCGTCGGTATAGAAAATAAAATAAACAATGCAAGACGTGGTAAAAGTGGCTCCATTTCATGGATTGTGGGACCCTCCTCAGATACGGGGATCCATATATGGATATGGAACCATTCATTAACCACACTAAAATCAACCCTATTGCCATCCCAATCGTAACTCTTAAATGCTTTGTTACTTAACTCAAAATTGGCGTCACCCCTAAACCTTAGCATAAACCGCACTCTAACCCTTCCTGTAACCCTAAACCGATGTCTTACCTTAAAATGTACCAGCACCCTAAGCCTCACCAGGCCCTTTAACTCTACTGCAGACTTATACCCATCCTTTACCTTAACCCTAACTCCATACCTATATTAACCCTAACACCAACCCCTACTCTAACCTTTGGCCTAACTCTTAACCCTAACCCTTAACTCTACCCATTACTATAACCCTTACCTTAGCCCCATCCCTTTCGTTAACTATAACCCCATACCTTACTTTCACCATAATCCCAACTATTACCCTCATTCCAAACTATTAACTAACCCTTAACCTAGCACTTAATTCTACACATTACTATAAGCCTTATCTTAACCCCATTCCTTACCATAACCCTAAGCCTTATGTTAACCTTAACATTAACCCCTACCCTAAATTTAGCCCTACCCCATAACTCTGCCTTTTACTATAACCCTTATCTCAACCTTATCCTCTAGTTTAACCTTTACCCCATACCTAGTGTTAACCTTATAGTGCTTAATTTCAGCCAGTGGTTGCCGTTGCGGGGAACCAGCATTTATTTTTGGGTATCTGCCCTTATTTTTCTCCATTAGATATTCCCAGAGAGCAAAAAAGGGAAAATCACACCACAAATCAGAAAGACAGAGGAAGATAAAGATGGACGACTGTCACAAAGGAAGAAAGCAGGAACGTGCGAGAGTCAGATAAAGCGGCAGGGTGTGTCTGGTAGTGAATAAAAAAGGCCGACCTTTAATTGGTGTCGCCACAGACTGCTGAGTAGGAGCTTCGGGCACCGTCACTCTTTCATTTACAAATTAAGCACTGTAACCTTAACATGATCCCCTACCCTAGGCTAAGCCCTAAAACGTAACCCTAGTCCTTAACATTACCCATTAATGTAACCCCATCCATTATTTTAACCTTAGCCCCAAGCCCAGCTTTCACCATAATTGCAGCGGTTACGCTTAACTTATTCTTAGCCCTAACCCTTAAACTCTTAGCTCTGACATTAACCTACAATTTACCTTACTCCCATCATTTACCATGACCCAGTGTTTTCCCTAACTCTTACCATAACCCTTACCCTAATCCTTAAAACGGGCCCTATTAAAAATTGTAATGCATTTTTATATATTCTTAACATACAAAGACATTTTTACAATTTTGTAAAAACTTTTTAAACAACCTATTTTATTAACTACATGGTAAATATTCTACTTTAATTTCCGAACTTTTTTACAATAACTACTTATTGCAGACCATAAAGATACTCCTGTTTTGTGCTAACATTTTTTTCCATGGCTGGTTACGGTTTAGGGCGCTCATGAGTTACTGAAATCAGGGCTAGAAGCTAGGCTTGCAGGCAGCGGAATGTTTCTAAGGAACATAGGGGTCACAGATGTCACACTTTGTAATATTGTGAACTGGACATTAGGAGGACCGTGGGAGGATCATGGCTGCCTGCCTCCCCACCGCATGGCGCACTTCCATCTTGCACATTCTTACCTGCCTAATTCAGGTGGTAAGCATTCTTTGTAGCTCTCTGAGCCACTGAAAAACGTGAATTCATGTAGAATTGCCTAAGAATTATGAGAGATTACCCAGAATTACACAAGAAGTGTATTTCTGCATTTAGCGCTATTTCTTAGCGCAAAAATGCCCCCCTCACGCCCACAATGCATGCAAGGATGCATCTTGTACTAAGAAATAGCGCAAAAATGCAACAAAACTTGAAGAGTGAGTGTGAGCGGCTGCTCGCGCTTGCTAAATGGGCTAATGGTTTAGAATGCTACCCCAACTTAGGGGCCAATTCCGATTCGGGCCGGAAATCTCTCCGACCGAGCCGGACTCGGAGAGATTTCCGACCGAATCGGACCCTAGCAGTCCGCCGAACGAGTACGATGCACACTTATGCTATCGGACTCGATTCGGTCGGACTCCCATTGAAGTCAATGGGAGCCAGTCGTACGACGCGTACACGGGCTCCCATTGACTCAATGGGAACGACGCGAACAAGGGCGCCCCCTACAGCGTGTTCGCGTCGATGCGGGTCGCACCGTGCATGCACGTGTAGGGGGGACCCATGGCTCCCCCCTGTGTGCAACTCGCGTGCCTACGCATCCAGGGGGGTCCGACACGGACCCCCAAAGTGCGGCTCCGACAGCTCCTTGGAGTCGGACTGCGCGAGTCGGTCGGAGCGGTCGCGATGCGCATCGTACTTACCCGGCCGGGGAACGTCTCCATTGCGCGGTGCGAGTCGTCCCCGTGCGAGTCGGTCGGAGCGGTCGGGTCCTGCGAACGAGTCGGTCGGAGATTTCGCGAGCGCACGCATCGTACTCGCTCGCCCGGACGCACGTACGATTCGGTCGGGAAATAGGGCTCCGAATCGGATCCGGTAAAGCCGAATCCGATTCGGAGCCCTACCGGCCGAGATCGGAATCGGCCCCTTACTCTTGGCATTAGGACTATTTTCTTACGGGAAAATGTACCCATGTGTCTAAAATGGATGCACAGATGTATTTTGCTCTAACAGATGCGCTAAATACAGCTGAACTCGAATAGCAAGTGTGAGCGGGAACTCGCTAAATGTATTCTCAGAGTATTTCACCCAAATTACTCTTAATTATGCGAGCAGGAGTAATCACATTATTTACTACAATTCTGTGTGAAAGAGTAATGTGGAATTACTTTGGCGTAAATGTCTAATTGGAAGTCGGGAAACCAGTCCCCTTTCCCCATTGAACTGCTAAGGAGTTTCATTGTGGCCTTTGCTATTTTCACAAGTAATTCGGCGTCCTAGAGCCCCTGTTGTGTATTGAGATTTTACGTCTTGCATTCTCAATTCTTTTTGCTTCTCCGGCCTTGCGCTGTAAATTCTTTTGCATCAAGCTCACTGCGTACATCTGTGTCCCTGTCAGACGTTCAATCTCTGGTACCTCTGTGCCTTGCCAAAGCCTTAACTTCGGCCGTTTACCTTCATGACATCTGCAGTAGCGGAGAAGGCTTTTGACAAATCTCCGCCGGCCACGCGCCCATGTTGTCGCAAAAGACATGAAAGCAAAGCATTGGCTTAACGAAGCGCGCGACGTCCGCGCGCCTGGCCCATGTCCGGCACAGAGCTCAGAGCCCTCGGATTGCAAACCCATCTCTCTCCACAGATATATGGTCTCATTTAAGGGCCAGTAATTCTGTCAGTCTGGCCACTGACAAACGAGGGCACCCCGCTGCCAATCCGCCGCCGAGAGCGATGCGCGCGCTCATCCCGTGCCATCAGGCCGGGGAATTACGGGCGACGCTGGCCTTCGCTTGCAAGACTAATAATAACAGTCCTGCCACAAAAGAGGATTTGGGACCAGTTAGTTTATGGTGGGCTTGCGAGGGTGACACCGAACACTTGCGCGGAAACTGGGGGCACCGGGGTCAGCGATGACACTCGTAAATACACACTATTACCGACATGAAATGAGATGTGTCAAGAGCAGATTGGCAACATCCCTGGGTACCGACGGAGGATACAGACCGGGCCATGACAGATGCACCTCGCCAAGCCCTGAAGCTTGAACAACTGTTGCCTTGTTCCATTTATATCTGGAGAAATTCGTTGAACAATACACTGGCTTGGACATAGATAGAAGGGCCATAACCTGGGACAAGAAACAGAAAGTCACCACGATGCATTACTACTCCGGTGTGCTGTGGGAATGACCAAAACACTGCAGGCAATCAACGTTAGAAAATAAGCAGACAGCTCCACGGGGCATCAGTAAATGATGATATAAGGACCTAAATCACAATTTCCAAACTGTAAACAAGCTTAGTAAGTGGATGTATGCAGACATGCAAGCTTTGCTGATGTATGCACACACTGCGAATTGCGTAGTTTACATCTCAAAAGCCATGTGTGTGTGTGCAAACCGGACAGATTCGTCTTTAATTTAGATGAAAAGATAAGGAGTAGGAATCTTAAACCAGATGTTGACCCATCCTTTTAGAAAATAAAATAAACAATGCAAGACATGTTAAAAGTGGCTCCATTTCATGCATTGGGAGACCCTCCACAGATACGGGGATCCATATATGGACATATAACGAGCAGGACACATTGTTATCTGTACATGATGATATATGAGCAAACTTGAGCAAACCTACGTTAACTAACTTTCTGCCAGCTATCACAAATCGAACCCTTTATTGGTGCCATGCTAAGAAATGATTATCCAGATCAATAGTTCTGAATTTAGGAGCACCAGAAATATAAAAAGAGCAAGTTGGTGGTGCCAGAATTAGCCGCTGGCAAGGCCTCAGAGAGCCAATCGGGTTTGGTTCCTTCTCGCCCTTATTTTGAGGATTCCTCGCAGACCAGAGTTCGATGATGTTTGTGTATTGTACTAAGTAATAATCAGTGTGAGGATGTTTGATGTATCTTTGATCAGCAGGGGTGTTATAAGTGTCCTGGGTGTGGCCTACGGTCTCGCCAAGATGCATAGATGCTAACTGTAGGGTTTTAAGTGGGCCGGGTCCCTCTGGGTCTCAGACCTAATAATAGTTCAAAACAGACCTTGAAACGGGTCCCTATTGTGCCCTATACTCATGTCCTAAACTTTACTGGAAAATAGCACTGATTGATTTCTGACCATTGAATGTAAATTTCCTTAAGGTAATCCATACCAGTGATTCAGTTCCGGGTTATATTTCCCATGTTTTACTTAAACTTGCACCACAATACCAGTCCTGTGGCACACTCTAGGGATCACAGGCATTTAGTTTATGTATTTAAGCCACAGCCTTAATTACATGGGCCACGCCCATATTAGAAACCCCTCACTTTTTGCATCCCATTTAAAGCTCTGGGTTTATTTCTCCTGCGCATTGTGTGCATGTGTTGGCATGTGTGTGAATTTACTCCAAGTATTGGGTTGTTCTCGGGGGTCCACATATCCACCTTCTGGCTTATCCAGAAAGTGATAAGCGGATGTTATGAGTTTTTTTTAGACATACACTAGTGGCACAAAACTAGTTTCTTAATGGACATTCACCCATGTGCTTATTATTTTTATTTTTTGCATTCCAGATGCATACTTGACATTGTCGTGCCTGACTCCAACACAGCCTCTCAATTATTGCCAACTGGAATAAAAGATGGCGGTTGCTGACTCTTCTTTAATTTTTAAAAAAAAGTCTCTCTCAGGCCTTCCAAAAACAACCAAACCCTCAAATAATAAAAGAAGCCCAACTGTTATTTTTCACAAAATATAAACTTTGCCAAATAAATGTGGGGGGTTCATATTAACATTTCAGAGCATCCCTACACTACTTGTGTGTGCTGTAAATGTACTTAGCAAACACTAGTCCTTATCACATCTCTTCATCAATCCACACATTCTGAGATTTATATCAGGTGTGCAGTAGTTTCTTAAACGGGCAGTGGGAATGCAATCACTGACCATAGCACGCACCCTACAGTTATTATATATTATAGCCTTATAGCCCGCCGTAGCAGGCTATACCGGCTATCAAAGGCCCGCTCCAGCGTTAAAGGCCCGAGCCAAAGGCGAGGGCCTTTAACAAGGGAGCGGGACTTTAATAGCCGGTATAGCCCAGCTACGAAGGGCTATAAGGCTATTAGAACATTCTGCCACTAGAGGGAAGAATGTTCTAACAAATAAAACAAAGGCTTCAGGGAGCTCAAGGGGATTGAAATCCCCTCAGGCTCCCTGAAGCCTTTGTTCACAGCCACAGCTGTGAACAAAGAAACGTTAGAATGTTGGAGCTCCGGGCTTATACCAGCCATTATAAGCCCAGAGCTACTCCATTGTTTTCAATGGAGCTCCCAACATTCCAATGTTCTAATATAAAACATTGCCTCTTTATTACACTAGTGTAGCATTCATTAGGGGTAGGTGTAACTCACTTAACTTTTAACTCACAGACTTTGCTGTAGCATAATTATGCGACATTACGGCAATATCACATGGGATTATGCAGATTTACACGAGGAGCTTAACCCAGCATTTAGAGCTATTTTCTTAGTGCAAAATGTACCCTTGTTTCCAAAATGGACCACAAGATGCATTTTCCACAAAAAAAATAGAACTAATTGAAACCAAACATGAACAGCAGCCGCCAGCAGCCGCTTGCGCTCTGTTCCAGTGGTCTTGCAGAAGGCATTTTTGCCCCAAATTATTCTAAATTACACCAGCAGGCGCATCACAAAAGTTTCAGTGATATTGAGTCGCAAGAGTAACACGAAATTACCAAACTTACTCTGATAACTCTGGCGTAATTAAAATTTCCCCCAGGCCTATGAATGCAAACACAACATCCAAAAGGCCTTTTTTTATGTTGTACTTTTTTGGCAGTTCAAATACAGAACATATATGTGAAACTGGGTCTGCTCTCTGCAGCTGAGCTCTGCCCTTCCATGTTATAAGTGAAGACTAATGGTGACCGGAGAGCCAACGCTGTGGGATCTATGCCACCTCTTTGTTTTGCTAGTGGGTGTAGTTGCCTTTACTAAGGAGTTGAGTGACTAGCAAAATCTTCTCTCTTGTATGTCAGGTGAAGACCGTTATATTAAAACATGAATAGTGCGCTCAGTTTTCTGGACATCAAACTTTTTTTAAGAAAGACATTTTTTCAGTGAAATCAATGATTACCCATATTTAGAAACATGTGATCTCTGGATTTATTTATCACTGAGTTTTATTTAGCACCTGATAGATTTGAACAAAAATCACTGTCCTTTGGCATTAAACTGGATAGAGAAGAAGATAGGAACTATGGGGCACATGCATCAACCAAAATACTGGTCGCAAAGAGGCCGATTCGCAGAATCGGCCCCTTTGCGACCGGTATTTTGGCATTTGGGATGCATCAACCCAAATGCAAATTCGCAAAATAGGTAATCGCGAAATTTGCGATGACCTATTTTGCGAATGCATTTAGGGAATCGCAATTTGCGATTCTCTAAATGCTATGCAGGAAGCCTGGAAAAATTGCAACACTGCTTTAAGGATTTGCAAATTACCACCAACTTCAAGTTGGTGGTAATTTGCAAATCCTTAGAAAAATGCTCTTTTTTGCATTTTTCTAAGTGCCATGTGGCGCACATACATGCCCTTAGGGCATGTATGTGCGCCACATTGGCACACTTACCTGTATTGGGGTGCATCAGGGTGGCCTTTTGGCCCCCTAAAACCCTTGCAAATTGCATGCGCAATTTGCGAGTACCTATTTGGTACTCGCAAATTGCGAATGCAATCCCATTCATTGCTATGGGCCTCTATTGCATTCCTTAATTGCAAATCGCAATTTGCTATTCGCAATTAAGGAATGTTAAGGATTCACAAAAATATTTGCGAATCCTTCATGCATAGGCATTTGCGATTACCAAATAGCGAATCCTTAAAATTCGCTATTTGGTAATCGCAAATGATTACCTTGATGCATGTGCCCCCTAGTGCATTAATTATACAATGTATCACTGTTAGAAATGGCGGTCTCTAATTGGCAGTGGTGTGCACCCTGTCCAAGTAGGGACCCTTCCTACTAGTCAGGGTAAGGGAGACTTTGTGTGAAAGGGGCGGACTTTGGGTGTTGCTGTGGGTGTTCCCAATCAACACCCATGGATTTTGCCGCAATGCCAGATTTACAATGTTACGTAAACCTGGGAATGCGTCAGAGTTCATTGCCACCCCAGGGGAGGCGTAAAGAGGTGCAACGAGGAGAAATACTTTTATTTCTCCTAGTTTTTTTCTCTTTCTATGCGTGCTGCATTATGCAGCACATATAGAATGAGGAAAACACCTCTCGTGATTGTTTTTGTGAAGGAAGGTTTCACTTCCTGCACAAAAACAATCATCCCTGCAACGCAGGCACCCTTGCACTTTGGTGCAAGGGTGCCTGCGTTGGCACATGGCAGCCAATTGTGCGCTAGCGCAGGGGAGAGCTCAGGGATACGTCATATTGTTGTAAATATGACACATCCCTGTGCTTTGAAAGTAACGCATCGCTACGCAGCCAAATGGCTTGCAGCACCGCGCTACGTTACTTTCTTGTAAATAAGGCCCTAAATGTGCACAGTGCTAGGCAGCCTGTTTGTGTACCAGCACTGGGGAAGAGAGTAGCTGTGGCATATCTTAGAAGATACAGCCCTGCAATTCTCTCTCTCCCTGGGGTAGCACAGCTATGCATATGTTCATTTTTGCACATCCGTAAAGAGCCGAGTTGGCGATGCAGCGAGCGCAAGGTAAATAGTTTTATTTATTTATTTACTTACTTTACTCCTTGCCGTCGTATGTCCGAATCCACTACCCCCCCCCACCTTGCCCCGCCCCTGCCCCGCCTCACCGCCCACAGCATTCTCTCTGCGAGCCGCCACTGCCTGCTTCAAGGTATGGACCAAGTAGCCCACACTGATCTCCAAGGCACCAGTGTGCATTTGGCAGGAGTCCAGAGCTCCAAAGACTGCAAAGCACGCAGTTCAAACACATACAATTTAAAGCATTTTAACATAATGTTGAAAGATTCTTGATAATGCATTCAAACTGAACTCAAAGAAAAATCCCCTCTTTAGTCCCCAGAATGTCCTGTCTGAGTAATATACCAGATGATGACAAAGACCGCCTTTTCATAAGCTTATTACACTTTGTGCAGAAGCAGCATCCCACACACAAAGACACTGCACACAGAGGGAGCATCTCTAAACATCATTGACAAAAATAGTGGCAGACATAAATATTGTGTCTTGAAAAACCTTCACTAAAACATCTTCCCATTGAGTGTAGGTTTTCTATTATGAATCCCAATGAGGTGATACTGTTGTTCACAGTATTTAGGAATCAAACTTTTTCTTTAACGATATGTAGTCCATGATATTCGGGTACAATGCCCCCACACCACAGTACTGTCTGTTTGGAATCCAGCTGACACCCGGTTAGAGAAACCAGAATTTGACACGAAGGTGGGTTCTAACGTATATTTGCCACATTACTTCGAAGCACAATTATTTTTTTCATATATCACACAAATTTTAAATATTTACACTTTAAGGCCAAGTGAGTGAGAACTTGTTTTCCTGATTCACGCATTTTGTTTTTCGTCAAATTCTATAACTTATTTTAGAACCCAGGTCTCAGGCCTAAAAGGGGAGAGGCTGTAGCCTTACGGCTAGAGCAGTTGACCTCGATGCTGGGGAACCAGGTTCGAGTCTCGGCATCAACGCTCAACATCCTGTGATTTTGGGCAAATCACTCAATCTCCCCGTGCCTAACAAAAATTAATGTGCCCTTATGTAATGCAACTGGTGCTCATGTAAGGAACTCTGATACCTGATACCTTCGGGTCAAGTTCGCACTATATAAAACTCAGAGAGAAAAAAAAGCGGGCAAACCACAGCACTGCTTGGAACCATTCTTGTTGAAGGCTTAAGATAAATTATCTGAGGAACTTGCAGTGGCAAGGAGACCTTCACTTCCACAGCCACCTTCAACCCATCACCTTTTATTTGCACTGAGGTCAAGCACCTGATGGCATAATAAAGGTGTTTATTACCACTCATCGTGGTCATTTTACCTACCTTGAACGTAATACTGGAAGGATTCAATTTATAACTTGCAGGTTACTCAAAGATGTTTGCAATGGACTCAGAATGCATTGAACTATCTTACTAGGACATATATGTATGGCATGTGGATTCTACTCAGTGCTTTGTGGCAGGTACACGAATCTTCTAGCTTTTATCTGACATCTTAAACCTGCGATTGGCAGAGTGCACAGAACTCTCTACAGTATATACATTAACGACCTGACCTATCTTGCATGGGACTTAATGGAATTCCATATATCTTTGCAGCTGGTGCCTTAACACCCGAATATATTTCAAAATGTAGTTTTCCTTCCTCTACAAGAAAGGTAAAGAGAGGGGAAGATGGTGTGCTTCACTTCCCAAAGCACCAGGCCTTGTTACTCCAGATATTGTGGTATAAGGAAGAGTATGGGTGTGAATTCTAGCTACTTGTATTGTGCCCTACATTTCTGTGTCCATTTGAAGGGGTGTGTGCCTGCTGCTCCCACCTGCCCTGTGCTTTGTTTCAGGGAAGCTTGCACTGCTGCCAATGATATGACTTTGTTGAGTTTTAATGAAGCTTAGTAAAAACTTTTTCCACTATACACTATACAAGAGTTTCTGCACGTGTGTAACCGCTAAGTAGCCCCATTCACTGATCAGTGTACATTTTGTACTAACGAAAAAAAACTTAAAATAAATTCAGGGCCAGAAGTACAAAAATCTAGAATTGTGATTTCCAAATTGCAATTCTTACTGAATCACAATAATGAAATCGCAATTCCTGATGTAAGAAAACGTACATCTTTAAAATAGCGATATCTAGTGGGTCGCAAATCGACCTACCTCATGAATATTAATGAGGAAGGACACAATTTGCGACCCATTAGAAATAGTAGCCATCACAGGGTTCGACGTCTGCCGAGGTCAGCAGACCACTATGTCTGTGACTGCTTTTTAATAAAGAAAACCATGTTTTGTAAATGCAGCCCATTTTCCATAAAGAAAATGCGATGCATTGAAAAAGAAAAAAATGAAACTGTAACTTTGAAGTTTCATTTTTTAAGAGTGGGTTGCCCCCAGTTTTAAACTAGTGGTATGTTTTATCGACTGGAATTTGGTCATAAGCAATAATACATACAGTACCGATTCGATATTTGGAAGAGATGCCCTAAACACTCCCCGTCCAAATACCGAATTGCTAGCACAAATTGCAAGTTGGGAACATGTTACCGAATAGCAATTTGTGCTTTTGTAGATTTGAAAAAGCATTATTAGGGTTGCAAATGGCCCGACTCACAGAAGTTTCCAACCACAAAAAATGCTTTGTACATCTGGCCCTTGGTATGCAAAACAATGTGCATTGAAGCAGACCCCTCACTACGACGCGTTATAAAAAGGCAAGACAAATAGACAGAACAAGGCAGGTTGATGGGTTTATCATATGTTGAATCTCAGCGTTTACACATGCATGCAATTTATATCAATGTATCTATAATGTAGAAAGAATATTGGATTTGTATTAAAATAATGGAATTTAGAATGTAAAGAAAAAGCTACTCTATTTGTCAAAAATGTGTTTTAGGTCACTATCCTAGCAACTTCTTTAGGCGAATTAAAACTGCATTCTGTTTCACCAGAGTTTATTACATTGTTCACAAATATTGGTATCGGTCCTGCAGATTTGAGTACCACGATTGTTTCACACCCTGCCTGACACGTTTATGTTTGTTATTTTATATGTATACTGGTATCTGTATGACCTTGAAGTGCAATGAAGAAAAGGCCCTTATTACAGTGGGTTACTGTTATCAGAATTATGTGTGTATTGTCCAGAAACCTGCCCAGAGTAGACACGAACCCCAGCATGACCACCTTCAATGATGGGTGGGGGGGCTTGATCTCATATATTTACAGGCTTCCTTTCCACCTCCCACACCCATGCCCTGAGCTGAAGCAAGGCAAACCTTTTCACATGCACCAGGTTCATCTGCAAGAGCCATGGCATAAGGTGAATCTGAACACTAAGTCCTAAACTCTGCAATGGGCCTGGGCAAAGTTAAAGTTATGCTGGCATAATTTACACAATTTTGGGAATTTCGCCTTAGTCATGTTACGCAAAATTCCCTAATACATTCCACATTGCGTAATTACATGCCATTCATAGTAAAAATGTACTGCAAATGCGTCAGTCCAGTGGCAGAAAAAATTTACCACAAACGCATGGGAGCAAAAGAACCCAAGCAGCTGTTTGTATTGATTTTGCTTTGGTGCACTATTATTCAGTGTGAAATGCCTCCTTGAGTCAAAAATTGACTCAAGAAGTCATTTTGTATTAAAAATAACACTAAATCACAGATTTGCAATTCATGTAATTTTGCCAAATTTTGCAAAAGATACTGAGGGGCATTTTGCACCGCTTTACTTTGGAAAGCATTCCGTTCAGACCTCCCAAACTTCTCAAAGCTCCTGGGAGTAACAACTTTGCCTAAGAAAAAGGGCCACAAAGAGTATAAAGAAGCCATTTTGCAACTCTGCATTTGATTAATTGCTGGCAATCATGATTTGCTTCTGCACAATGGGGTTGGGATTTCTGGTGAGTTACTGTGCTTGTCTTCAACAGCGTTATGTAGTGGCCTTTGTCACAAGCCAGTGCTTCACAAAACATTAAGTATATTCAATCTGTGTGCCTTCCCTCCTCTTTTATTCTATTGCTTTGTTAAGTTGTTGGTTTCCTGCAGGAAGGTTAGCCTATTATTCAAAAACTACTTGAATAACATTAAAGCTATAAAAAATAGAAATAATTAAAATCGACGTGATATGTATATGTTACTTATTTAAATATCACTGTAGAATTTTAGAAGCACTCATCATAAGGTAAATACTGTCAAGTAATTTATTTGCAAATGATGGGTTCTTTATCATGAGCTAACTTGTTGCATCCATAGTATAGAAATAGCAACTTATCCCCATTGGTTCGCACAATAACGATTTTATGTCAAGAAGTGATTCTGGTACTTATAGTAACAAATACTGTTAATTACAAGTCACAGCAGGAAGGTCAAGTGCTTTATTTACTTAACATGCAAGCCACACCCTCGCTGCAAAGCAAGGCTGAGACACATGCAAACATATTAACAAATAGTCTGTGCAATCAGACGCTCAAGAATGTGTATGGACCTGGTAATTGAATTATAGGCCTGCCATTGACTAAGCATAAAAGATAAATCAGTGTTGGGGCACACATGAAGCAGTGCTAAGATACAGTCTCCATGCAGAAGGAAGCAATTAATGTCTGAGATTGGAGCATTGCTGTAGCACTGAAGGGGCCAAATGTGGAGTTTGGCCGTGCAGGAGCATGGCCATAACATGGCGGCGCTCCCGCCCCACCATACTAGAGGTTTATTCAATTAATCAATTTGGATTTGTAGAGTAACCACCCACGAGGGTACCCAGGTGCTTCTTAGGGTCGTGGAGGTATCAGGGTTGCCATGGTGAAGCCTCTGCTGGCTCCTCCCTTGTAAAGGTCTAATGTGGCGGCCCAGTTGCCAAGGTGCTGCCAGCCCAATGGTTACTCCGCCCTATGTGGGAGTTTCTTTTCTCAATACAGAAAAGCTTGCAGAGTGGGCATGGCACCCACTTGACAAATCTTCAGTGCTGTTAACGGAGTCGCAGGGGCTACCCATCGTTACTGAATGAGCAAATGTAACTAAAGTGACTACCCTTCCATGAATCATTAGTCAATAAAAACAAGAATTAACCTCAGAATTCAGCAGTGGGGCACTGAATAGTGGAGCAATTTGGAGGAGAACAAGGCCAGTGACGGTGGTGACACCCCCTTGAGTATGGGCTGAGTTTTGAGGGCTGTATGATCCAAAGTTGGTTGGAGTTTGTTTTGAGAAAATGAGGCCTGTGTATTTGTCCTTCATAGCAGAGGTGATGCAGGATTTTACTTGGTCGATTGAAAGAAGGACCTGTGTTTCTATCACCCCTGTCGATCCGACTTTACTGGTAGACTTCGTCCCCCACCTGACTTTTCGTCCTAGGCCTTCCTAGTAGGCATATGATGACTTATATATGCCATAAGCTAAATTCTGTGTACAATCACTGATCTGGATGATGGATGCGGAATCAATGCTAAAGCTTGTCCACTACTTCAAATATGCATTTGACTTAGACTACTCCAAACCTGTGATATTATGGTAGAGAAAACCAAATGACCACACTGCTAAATAATAGAGATCTCCCCCAAGATACCCAATCTTAAGTTGTATTCCTGTGCACCCACCCATGTTGACTACTCTGACGGTCCCTAGATACGTTGATTTGGCACAGATACATATATACATCTTAAAAGGGCACTATGTCAATGAAATGACCTGAATAGTCCAGGCTTACTTTCACTGCGGCTGCCATGCAATCCTCCTGAAAGATCAACCTTACCAGAAAGTACATTGTTCACAATGTGATTTCTAGACAGACACATCCTTCAGGGAATACATTCTTTAGGGTGTGAAAGGGAACAGCCCCCGCAACCTTGATAAGGATAATGTTACTTACCCAGTAAGCATCTGTTCTTGGCATGTAAAGCTGTAGATTCACATGCTTTGCATACTCCTGCCATCTAGTGTTGGGTCCGGATGTTTGCAAGTTGTTTTTCTTCGTAGAAGTCTTTCCTAGTCACGAGGTAAGGTGACTCCTCCTTTCGGTGATAGTGCGTATGGGCATCGACTTCATTGTTAGATTGTTTTCCTGCAAGAGGGTGATAATGGAGTAAAGAAGTGTGGTATATAGATGTCCATGCGTATAAATGTATAATGAAGAACTGCAACAACCACAGGTACCAGTAGGCGGGTGGGCACATGTGAATCTGCAGCTCTACATGCCAAGAACAGATGCTTACTGGGTAAGTAACATTATCCGTTCGAGGCATGTGTGCTGTAGATACACATGCTTTGCATAGACTACAAAGCAGTATACTCCCAAAGTGGTGGCTAACCTGTAGGTGTTGCAGTTGTTTGGAACAGTGTTTTAAAAGTACTGCTTGGCCTACATTAGCTTGTTGACGTGCTAACACATCTACATAATAGTGTTTGGTAAATGTGTGTGGTGTAGACCATGTAGCTGCCTTACATATGTCAGCTAGCGGATTGTTACCTAAAAAGGCCACAGGAGACCCTATTTTGCGAGTGGAATGCGCTCTAGGGGGTATGGTTAAAGTTCTTTTAGCTTTAACATAGCATGTTTGAATGCATTTAACAATCTATCTGGCAATACCAGATTGAGAGATAGGATTGCCTTTGTGATGTGGAGCAAATGCAACAAACAGTTGTTTTGTTTTGCGAAAGTTTTTTGTCCTATCTATGTACTACAATAAAGCTCTTTTAACGTCAACCGATTGGTTTATGTGAAAGGCAGAAATAACTTTGGGAAGGAATTTAGGGTTGTTGCGGATAACTATCCTGTCTTTGTGTAGCTGAAAGAAGGGTTCCTCTAAAGTTAATGCCTGTAGCTCACCAACTCTCCTCAGTGATGTGATGGCAATGAGCAAAGCAACTTTTCATGAGAGGAATTGCAAAGGGCACTTGTGCAATGGTTCAAAAGGTGGACCCATGAGCCTTGTGAGAACAATGTTGAGATTCCACACTGGGGCAGGAGGAATCTCTGGTGGTATTACTCCTTTTAAGCCTTCCATGAAAGCTTTAATTACTGGAACTCTGAATAGTGACAGAGGTTGCCTATTTTGTAAGTAGGCAGCTACTGCTGCAAGGTGCAAACGAATAGACATATACGCCAGTCCTGTTCACTGTAAATGTAACAGGTAACAGATAATGTTTTGGATGGAAGCATCTAAAGGATTGATTTTGTTGTTATTGCAGTATAAAACAAATCTTTTCCATTTTGCTGCATAGCAAGCTCTGGTGGTAGGCCTTCTTGCTTCTTTTAGAATATTCATACAGTCTGGTGGTAATGTTAAATAACCAAACTCTATGACTTCAGGAGCCAGATCGCTAGATTCAGTTCCTTGGGAATTGGATGTTTGATTTCTCCATGGTTCTGTGTGAGGAGACTGGAGGGGAGGTGCAGCTTTTGATGTGGAACTATTGACAGCTCCAACAGGGTGGTGTACCATGGTTGACGGGCCCATGTGGGAGCTACTAGAATTAGTGTGAGGGATGTTTGCCTGAGTTTCCGAACCACACACGGAATGAGCGGGAGAGGCGGAAAAGCGTAGGCAAATATCCCTGACCAGTTCATCCATAGGGCATTGCCCTTGTAGAGCGGGTGTGGGAACCTGGAGTCGAAGCTTGGGCATTTTGCGTTTTCGACTGTGGCGAACAGGTCTATCTGTGGAAAACCCCATTGTCGAAAATAGGGAAGGAGAACTTGGGGATGAAGTTTCCACTCATGAATTTGCTGTGTCCTTCTGCTGAGGAGGTCGGCCATTTGATTGTTTACTCCTGGGAGATGTTCTGCCAGAAGATAAATCCTGTGATGGATTGCCCACTTCCAAATGGCTTGCGGGAGTGTTGACAGTTGGAGAGAGTGTGTCCCACCTTGCTTCTGCACATAATACATTGCTGTCATGTTGTCCGTTCGGACTAGGACAGTTTTGGCTACAAGTGGAGTGTGAAAAGCTTTTAGTGCTAGGAAGACAGCTAAAAGCTCTAGATAGTTGATGTGGAAAGTCTTGTGCTTGTTGCTCCGCAGGCCTTGTATTGTGTAATCTTTGAGATGAGCCCCCCAACCTGTTAGAGATGCGTCTGCTGTGAGTATGATATGTGGAACAGGGTCTATGAAAGGCCGGCTTGCTGATAAGTTTTGTCGGTTCCACCGCTGCAGAGAGCGATGTGTACGGCCATCTACCAACACAGGATCGGTTAATAGACCCTGTGATTGATTCCACTGACGTGCTAAGCACTCTTGTAGGGGGCGCAAGTGAAGCCTTGCATGGGGTACAATTGCGATGCAAGACACCATCATTCCCAGCAATTGCATCAAAACTCTGGCTGGTAAAGCTTGGTTGGGTTGAAATTGTAGAGTCATAGCCTGAATATTGCGTATTCTGGCTACATTGGGAGAAGCTAGAGCTTTGACTGTGTCCAGACTGGCTCCTAGTTAAGACTGCATCTGTGACGGATGCAGGTGAGATTTTTGAGCATTGATGGTGAACCCCAGTTGATGAAGTAGATCTATTGTGATCTGTGTGTGCTGTCGACAGTTCTGGTGAGAGCTGGCTTTAATAAGGCAGTCGTCTAGATAGGGGAAGACGTGAATTTGTTGTCTTCTGAAATGAGCAGCGTCTACCGCCAGACATTTGGTAAAAACTCTGGGCGCTGTAGTCACTCCGAAGGGAAGCACCTTGAATTGGTAATGCTTGCCTGCTATCACAAATCTGAGGCATTTACGATAAGCCGGGTGAATTGGAACATGAAAATATCTAGGGTAGACATAAAGTCTGCTCTTTGTAAAAGTGGGAGTACCTGTTGAAGTGTCACCATGTGAAAGTGCTCTGACAGTATATAGTGGTTTAGCTCTCTGAGATCCAGAATAGGTCTTAGGGAACTGTCCTTTTTGAGGATGAGAAAGTACAGAGAGTAAACCCCTGAGCCTTGGTACTGTATTGGAACCAGCTCTATTGCCCCTTTCAGTAAGAGGGACTGGACCTCTTGTTTCAACAAGTGTATGTGTTCTGGAGACAACTTGTGATATCGAGGTTGAATGTTTGGGGGATGGCTGGTAAGCTCCAGGCAATAACCATGTTGGATAATTCCAAGCACCCATTTGTCTGATGTTATAGACTGCCAAATGGGGAGAAATTGTTGAAGTCTTCCCCCAACAAGTGTGGTATAATCATGGGGAAGCGTGGGCAAGTCACTGTTTGTTGGGGGAGGAGAGTTACGGGGTGTGTTACCCTTACCCCTACCTTTGAAGTTGTTGCCTCTATAACCTCCTCGAAAAAACCCTCCGGAGGGAGAGGACTGGTTGTTACCTTTGTAAGTTGAGGTACTTTGATCTGGGGATGGGGTTTTTGACCCTCCTCTGTAAAAGGAGCGACGAAAGGAGCCTCTGCTGGAGGTAGTCTGGAGTGCTCCCATAGATTTAGCTACTTCTGTGTCCTTTTTCATTTTTTCTAACTCCTGGTCTACGTTAGGACCCAACAGGTGTTCCTTGATAAAGAGTCTGTTAAGGATTGATTGTTGGACTTCAGTTTTAAACTCTGAAATCCTTAACCAAGCGTGTCTCCTGAGCATGATGCTGGTGTTAATCTCCCTAGCTGCGGTGTCTGCAGCATCTAGAGCACATCGAATAGAGGAATTAGAAATGAGCTTACCCTCATTTACTAAGTCCTGTGCCTCAGCCTTATGCTCATCTGGGCGATATTGGAGCAATTGCTCCATTTCGTCCCAGTGTGCCCTGTAATGCCTGGCTAAAAGGCCCTGCGTATTTGCAATCCGCCATTGATTTGCGGCCTGAGCAGCTATGCACTTGCCAGAAGCATCAATTAATTTGGACTCTTTATCTGGCGGAGGAGCATCTCCTGATGTTTGAGAATTTGCCCGCTTACGAGCAATAGATACTACTAGGGAATCTAATGGCAACTGTCCCTTGCTGAATGTAGGGCTTGTAGGAGAGGCCTTATATTTTTTGCCCACTCTAGGAGTCAAGATGCGTGCTCTGACTGGGTCTTTAAAAATCTCATCAGCATGTCGCATCATGCCTTTAAGCATGGGAAGTCTCTGTGATGACCTGTGTGTGGACGCTAAAGTCTCAAACAAAAAATCTTCTTGTAGTGATTCTTTGTGCAGTTCAACCCCATGGTAACGTGCGGCCCTGGCAATGACTTCTTGGTGTGATGCATTGTGGTCTGGAGGAGATGGTTTGGCTGGGTAAAGGTCTGGATCAGTATCACCTGGGGGATCAATTGTGTAATCTGTCCATGGATCTATTGGAAGATTCATCCCCCCATCATCTGCATCGTCATCGCCATGGTGAGATTGTGGGGAATCCTGAGGTGTAATCTGCAAAGGATTCTGAGGTGGAGAAGGAGGTGCTAGAGGCGGTGATGGGTGATGGAAAGGACTTGAAGCTACAGATTTTTTCTTCAAGGGGATCTTATAAGAAATGTCCTCATCCTGAAGCTTGTGTTTTTTAGGTGGTTTTGTGTGAATATGGCCAGTCTCAGGGTTAATATGTAGCCTCTTTTGCTTTGGATCTGGTGTTAACAGAATAGTGTCCACTTTCGGATCCGAAGGGGTCTCTTTGTGTTTCGGTGCCGAAGTTTCTGGTGCCAGTGTCTTTGGTGCCAACGGAGGCTGGCCTTTTGGCGCAGAAGATTTCGGCTCCGAAGGTTGCTTGGGTTTCCGCACGGAGGATTTAGGCTCCGAGCCGGACAAATGCTTGTAACTGGAGGGTTTCGGCTCCGGAAGGCTTGACTGGCTGTTTTGGAGGCGGGACGTCGGAAACGTCATCTCGGTGCCGACCTTGGCCAGGAGGCAGAGGTGGTGACGAAGCCTTGCATTTTTTCAGTGTTTGTGGGGGCACGGGGTCTTCAGTACTCACATCACCTTGTCCAGGCGGCAGTTCTTCGGCGTCGAGGTCTATGTCGAGCTCCGAGTTTGAGTCTTGTTCGGAGAAGGCTTCCTCCTCTTCTGCCGCTGATGCCTCGCTGTCTTCTTGGCTGGAGTCTTCACCGAAGATGTACGGCGTGTCTTCAATGCTTTGATGCTGCATCTCTCGACGTCGAGCCCGATGATCGCGAAGAGTCTTCTTTGATCGGAATGATTTGCAAGCGTCACAATCTTCTTCCTTGTGCTCAGGAGATAAGCACAAGTTGCACACTTCGTGCGAGTCGGTGCGCGGATACTTTGCATGGCACCGAGGACAAAATTTAAACGGAGTCCAATCCATCGATGGAGAGCTGACCGGGCGTGGTTAGGCCTCGAAGGCCTTCCACAAAGCTTCCCGATGGAAGGTCGATTCCGATGTCAAAACGATACGATACGCGGAGAAGTGGGAACAGGTGCGGAAACAGGTGCGGAAACAATACCGTCGAGGGAAGAGAGGATTGCGCGTTGAGGGGAACCCGAAGAACGTTTTCGAACCGGAGCGCAGCAATACACGTCCGAACCCGATGGTGGAAAAAAACAATCTAACACTGGAGTCGATGCCCATGCACACTATCACCGAAAGGAGGAGTCGCTTTACCTTGTGACTAGGAAAGACTTCTTCGAACAAAAACAACTTGCAAACATCCGGAACCAACACTAGATGGCAGGAGTATGCAAAGCATGTGTATCTACATCACACATGCCTCGAACACAACTCTCCCTTCAGCATCCTACCTTCCCTGCATTGCTCTAATTTGGGGGATTATTTCTGTTCAGTGTTTCTGCCACATCTTTTTTGGAGGCGAAGCAATCTCAAGAGGTTACCCTTCATTTCAGCCTCTCTCAGAGTGGTGTCCGAGTTCTGCATTAGCCATTATGGGTTTAGAAAGGCAATGCATGCTATGAATTTCTTATCTTATGTTTGGTAAAATCTTGATAGTATTTCTTATCAAACAAAAGGAAAGAATTGGATTTGTGGGCACAACATCAAAGTCTGCATGCATATATGTATTAAGCTTTTATCTTGCAGTCAAAATGTGGGAAGTGTGTTTTAATACTAGATATTGATCCAGGTTCCAAAAATCAATTCCTAATGGTGTGTTTCATTAATAAGCTGTTGTCTTACCCCTCATGCTTTATGTCTATTGTTAGTGATCTTTTATATCAGTGACTCACATATGAATATGGACAACATCATGTTCTTAAATTTCTCCATGGGTTGGCCCACCAAGGAAAGTGGATAGAACAAGAAGTCCAAAATGCTGGTTTCTTCTGTCCCTTTTGGCTGGTGTGACAAGGACATCAAATATGTAAAGGTGGAGCTGAGTGAGGTTTTGACGCATGTGTTCATTCCGAGGTGGTGTACCTGAAGAAGGCTCTCTCTGGAGCCTCATTGCTTTTACTCACTGTACACGAGAGATGTTCCATCATTGCAGCATCTCCTGAATGGATGTGTCTGAGGTACAACTACATCATTCTATCCAGAAGGGCTGTACTGGCCATAAATAGGAAACTAGAAAACCCCCATAATGCTCATGAGTACTGTGCTATAATAGGAAGCTTGAGACATTTCATGAGTTTCTAATAAAAGCAGAAAGCAAAACATCCAGCTTTTGGTCAATTAATTATGAGATTTAGGTTTTATATTTATGTTGTGATTGTGGATCTTTTAGGGTTTTGGAGAAATGGGAGAACCATCATTTCCCCTCAGATGGATTTAATTTTCAATAAAAATCCCTGGACATCTGTAAATAATCGAAACAAAATGTGATTTTTATTTCAACTGGATAGACAACAATCATAAATGCATTCTGGAATGCATTAATTATTCACTATCATGTATGTCGATTTACTTACAATTTACTTAAAATCAATTTTCCAGAAATTGTCTGTCTGCAAATGAGATGACGAACGAATAGACTCAGCTTCTGTGACACGCTGGTCTTTTAGAAATGCATCTTGCACCTATTTGCTGATAGCCATTGTGCTTATTGGAGCGTGTGCAAAACCTCAGTGCCACCTGTATCAGAGAGTGATTTTAGTTGAATGGACAACTATTCAAGAGAAAACAATAGGTGCAGATTTCAAGATGTTTGTTGATTTACTGTGTTCTGTTATGCTTACATAAAGTAACTTCTTAGGTTCTGGGGTCATAAGGAAAATGGTATTTCTGTTCCTTAATTGCAGCTCGCAATCTGTCCAAATGGCATTGCTGAACCCTTTTAAGAATTTTCTTTCACATAGCCAGCGTGGCCCTGAAATGACTTCTTTCCTCTGTCTGCATCCACTGAAGCATGGCTAAAACCAATCTTGATAAATATGTTATACATCATGAAAGCTTTGTCCCCATTGGGTATATGCATATGATGATCTGTCATTACCCTGACACCTGTCTAGCGGGCGTCGACTCGCCCGCCTAGTCCAGCCCAAGGGGGGTGCGCACAACAACACATTAAACCTGCACAGTGCTCACACGCTGCAAATGATTCACTGTCCTGCGTGAGTGGTCTGTCTCACGACCCTCAGGACATTTGTCCCAAGCTGCAAGGCATTGACATACATATTCCACCAGGCTTGGGTCCGAGTACTCTTGCTATTTTGTTTTCAGAGTTTATGTTATCTCAGACTCTCTGGAAATGGCCCTTTTTGCAGGGTTACCCCAAGATAGTTTGCCTACCTCCTCCTCTTTTTTCACTACGTTTTGTAGGCTTTAGTATTCTGAACACTCTACCTCTGCCAACCAGTGCTGAAGTGCATATGTTCTGTACTCAAAACATGGTAACATCGGTTTATCCAAAATTGACATATTTAATTTACTTATAACCCCCTAGTTAAGTGAACTATATATGCCCATGGCCTGTAAATTAATTGCTACTAGTGGGCCTGCAGCACTGATTGTGCCACCCACTTCAGTAACTCTGTAAGCATGGCTCAGACCTGCCACTGCAGAGCCTGTGTGTGCAGTTTATACTGCCAGTTCGCCAAAGCAAGTTCACCTACTTACCAGGCCCAAACCTTCCCTTTTATTACATATAAGTCACCCCTAAGGTAGGCACTAGGCAGCCCTATGGACAGGCTGCAGTTTATTTAAAAGGTAGGACATGTACTTTCAAGTTTTACATGTCTTGGTAGTGAACAACTGCTAAATGCGTTTTCCACTACTGCAAGCCCTATCTCTCCCAAAGGTTAACATTGGGATTGGATTGAAACATCTTTTAAGTGGAATTTCCAATTGGGAAAAGACAGCGATTTGGAGTTTGGTGTCTCTGGACTCACAATTTAAAATCACAACTTATGGTGAAGCCGGATTTTAAAATTTAAGTCTGAAAATGCCACTTTTAGAAAGTTGGCATTTTCTTACTTTAACCATTCTGTGCCTCTGCCTATCTCTAAACACACTCTGGGTTGAGTGACAGCTTGTCTTTGTGCATTACCTCTAGACAGTTACAGAAAGGGAGAAGGGGTGTGACATTTGCATGCTGATGGCCCATCACCAGCCTGATGGGCCTTCCTGAGGTAGATTGGGAGGGAGGAGCAGACACTAGCACCTGAATAGGGTTGTGCTTGGCCACACACAAAAAGCTGCATAACCCTCTGTAGTGAGTCTGGAACCAGTGCAGGAAAGGCAGGGACCTTGTGATCTTCAAAGGTCTCTTTGAAGTCTCCCCCACTTCAAATGCACATTTGGGTATGCGTATTGGACCCCTGACACCACTAAATCAAAACTTTTCTGGAACCAAGGACATTCTGCCTGGGAGAAGGGCTGCTGTGCTGCAGGAGGGACTGCCACTTTGCTGACTGCTTTGCTGTGTTTGTCTTCTGCCTGCTGCTTCTTCCCTGGGTATGAGAGGGGCTGGACCTGCTCTCTTCATCCTTGAACCAAAGTTTCTCCAAGGGCTTGCTGATTTGCCCTCTGTTTTCTGAAGCATCAGGGTCATACAATACTTTTTGCAATTCTGCTTTTGCTTCTGGACTCTGCCATCTGTGAGTCCCACCCTTGCCTGAGGTGCCCCCTCCAGTCCTGGGCCTCAGAAGTGGGTTCTGCAGCTGTTTCTGCAAAAACCGACGCATCGTCACCACTGCGCCAATCGGAACTGATGTAATGGTCTCCGACAATGATCCGAGGACATCCCTGCGCAGCTTGACGATGACACATCGACCTGATTGTAAGGTTCGCTGTTGAAGTAGTGCTGATCCAAAGATACCATTGCTAGGGGAACGACCAGTCCCCAAGTCAGAAGTAAAAGGTCTAGGGATGGTTCTTGACAATCAGCTAACTATGGCCTCCCAAGCAAAAAAGGGAGCTGTTTTGGTCTCTTAAAAGCCCTGAGAAAGGTGCTGAAATGGCTCCTGGTAGAGGCGCGCCGAACTGTGATTCAAGGCCTGATTCTGTCGCGCCTTGATTATGGCAATTCGCTTTATTAGGTAGTCCAAAATCAGTGATTAAAAAACTTCAGATCATTCTGAATGCTGCTGACCGGATACTGTTGAGGATCCTGAAAATACGTTAAGTAGATGTTGTGCTCAAAACTCTTCACTGGCTGCCTATAAGCTGCAGGATACAATTTAAGGGTTTATACATTATTTAGAGTGCAAAGCATAATACAGGGGCTCCGGTCCTTTGGCAACTGTCCACTATTTACCAGGCCAAAAGGAACTTGAGGGCAAATAATCTTGAATTGCTCCTTGCCCCAACGATCAAGAGAGCCAGGAGTGAAGGTTGGTCTTTAACGTACCTTGCACCCAAGCTTTGGAATGCTCTACCCACTAGCCTCAGAATGGAGGACAAAATTAATGATTTGTAGGAAAAAACATGACGCATTTTTCCCCTTAATTTTTAATCCTTATGCCTTCACTCCAACCCCTTTGCTAGCACTGGGAATCCTGACCCTCGGGTAGCCATGCGCTTTATAAATGTAAGTCCGTTTTTATATAGCGCAGCTACTCACCCTTACGGGACTCAAGGCGCTGGGGGCCGGAGTGGAAATTAAGTGAGCTATTGCCCAGAGTCACATGGTGCTGAGCTGAGCTGCCGCCGGAGCCGGGGATCGAGCCGTGAACCTTGTGCTCCGAAGTCAGCTGCCCTGGCCGCTGCACCACACCTCTCCGCTTTATAAAACTGGTGAATAGAATAGAATAGGCTTGACTTTGATGCATCGATCTAAATGCGTGAATCGGAACCGACGCATTGAGTCTCTGACAACTAGAGACCCAATTTCTATTAAAGACCATAATGAGAAGCACTAGGAGTTTGTGGAGCAGAATGTTCTACACCTATGATATGCAATGTAAATGCTATAAAGTGTAAAAATGGTTAATAAAGATATATTTTTAAAAATAAACCTGAAAGCATAGTGCTACATGTAACTGTGTGTCCTTAGTTCTACCTTGCAATACCTTTCAGATCCCTAAATACTAAATCCTAAAACAAGTGGAGGATCTAGTCTCCAATTTGTGGAATTCTGTGCCATAACAGAACAGGGTCCGATAGGCTAGAGAAGGCAATAAGCTGTCTCTAAACTCCCTTTTCTCCTCCAGCTATGAGAGCTTAGAAGGAGACTAAGCTGCCAAAATGAAGCACTGCATAGAAATTGGAATTTCCTACTTAGAAGAGACCGAGGGAGGCAGTATCAGACCCCTCCTGTCGAAGCAATGTCAGACTTCCACTATCCAAGCACAGTCGGACCTCTGCTGTATAAGCAATGCCATACAAGTGCTGTCCAAAGAATGTCAGACTTCTCCTCTCATAGCCCTGCTCTTGCTCCTCTGAAGAGCTTTGGGCAAACTCACAGAATCAAGTAATTTGAGCTCACCCATACCCATACTTCCCCTTAGCCTTCAGCGAATGAATAGGGAGCAGAGTAAGGGTGCCTACCATGTCAGGGAGTGCCCTGGAGTTTGCAAGAGTGAACCCTCCCTGCTTCATTCCTGCTCCCACAGCCCAGAAACCCAAAAATGTCTCCTTCTTCTAAGGAGGTTAGCTCCTTGGGCACACTTAAATCAGTTTGTCTCATAAAAAGTGCAGCAGATTTAACAGGTCCTATTCTCACTGCACCAACATTTCTCTTTAAATTACATGCAGTAGAACAACAAATAGACCACATTTATAGAAAATAAAATCAAGGAACTATTTAAAAAAAAAAATTATTTAGAAGGTTTTATATAGTGCGGACAAGACCCTTGCGGGTATCAGAGCGCTTTACCACAAATAAAAGAAAAGAGGGAATAGACAGAGGGAAATAGGCATATACATATAAAAAATAATATTGCTTATAATAAGTCAAACAAACGGTAATAGATCCAGCATAGCACATATCAACAGTCCTGCATCAAATAGATCAAGTGAATTTTGTCAGGAGAATTGATTTAACTTCCTTTTTAAAGGATGCCGCGTGAGGGTTCTGTCTTGTATTTGGGGGTAAGGCATTCCAAATCCTAGGGGCCATTCCTGAGAATGAGCGGTTATAAGTTTCTTTTTTTTTTTAAACGTTGTGGTTTGAAAATAAGGTTATATGAGCTCCTGTTAGTTCTGTTGCAGCCCGATGGAACTAGTTTCTCAGCAAGGTAACGTGGTGTTTTGTGATGCAATGCCTTGTGTGTCATACAGGCGATTTCAAATGGATTCTGGCCTCAAAAGGTAGCCAGTTAAGGGCACGCAAGTCCGGGGAGATGTGACAGTTTCTTTTGGAACCTGTGATTAGCCTGGCGGCTGCGTTGATTGATGCTCTTAGTGGGGCTGTCGTTGCTCTGGGGAGGCCGCAGAGAGCGACACTCCCATATTCCACTCTGGGGATTACTAGAGTTTGGACTGCCTGTTTAAAGTCATTTGCGGGTATGAAGGGTTTCAGTCTTCTTAGGGTGTTCATTTGAAATGTTGCTCCTTTTGCTGCTGCACTGATGTGCTTCTGCATATTTAGCTTATTGTCCAGAGTTATACCTAGCGATTTGGCAGAATCGATCATGAGCGGTTGGCCGTCTAGTGCTGTTAGGTGCTTCATCCATTCCATGATGGTGGTTGTTTGGTTGGGGGGCGCTATTAGGAGGAATTCTGTTTTTAGGGTGTTTAATTTTAAATGGTTATTTGCCTAACTACCTTTCAGTAAACAATTACTTATTAACAGTACTTAATTCGCAAAATAATAAATGCCGGGGCTTGAAGTTTTACTCAGAAGCCCACTGCCAGAGCTATTGAATGTTGGCCTGTCGAATATCAAGGCAGTGTAGTCTTGATTCCATCTCATGACTCTTTCATCCACCACCAGACACTTTGGGCCAGATGTACGACCAGTTTTTGTGTGCGCAAATGGGTTTGCGACCCGTTTGTGCACGCAAAAACCTACATGGCCATGTACAAACACTATTTTGCGACTCGCAAAAAATTGCGACTCGCAAAATAGTCTTTTGCGATTCGCTATTAGGAAGGGGCGTTCCCTTCCTAATAGCGACTCTCTAGCCATGTATGAATGTTTTGCAACCGCAATTGCGGTCACAAAACACTCACAATTTACCACCCTCTTCAAGAGGGTGGTAATGGAGTCGCAAATGGGAAGGGGTCCCAGGGGACCTCATCCCCTTTGTGACTGCCTTTAAAAGTATTTTTTAAGGGCAGGCAGTGGTCCAAGGGACCACTACCTGCCCTTAAAAAATAAAACGAAAGCGTTTCATTTTTTTTTTTTTAAATGCAGCCCGTTTTCCTTCAAGGAAAACAGGCTGCATTAAAAAAAAAAACTGCTTTATTGACAAGCAGTCCCAGACATGGAGGTCTGCTGAGCCCAGCAGGCCACCATCCCTGGGAGGGCCAGCCATTCCCAATGGGGTCTCAAATTGCGAGTGGCTCATTAATATTCATGAGCCTCGCATTTTACGACCCCATTGGGAATCGCAATCAGTGTCTCTGACACTGTTGTACATTCCAAATTGCGAGTCGCAATTTGGAATGGTCGTACATCTGGCCCTTTATGCTCCTTTATCTCATTCTTGGAGGTTCCTACTTTCTCCCTTTGTTATGTTTTTTCCACCTATCCCATCTTCCTCATTACCCACTTGTTTGTCCCTGTTTTGCTCTGGGCCAAAGTTTGATAATGAAAAATAATTGCCGGTCCCCAAAAATTAGAGGTGGATGAAATGTTCCGTCCGGGATGTTCTGTCCATCCACAGAATTGGTGAAATCTTGGCCACTCTGTGTTGCTCTGGCCGAACACCGCCAATTGCCGTTTGGCAGAATTTTTCTCCCACATGGCTGCAGAATATGCTAGCTGGCAAGCTGAAGCGAGATTTGGCGTCCCCTAGTGCAATTTTCTAACGCGGGTGGTCACCGGCCTTCACGAGCGGTACCGGTCAGAGGGGAGCCGTTCAAGTGGATTTTCAGCTGCTCGAGTAGATTTTCTACTCAAGCGGCAGCAAAATCAACTCGAATGGCCGTGCGCTCTTGAGCAACACATAGTACTGTTCGCGTTGATTTCAGTGCTGCTTGCGCTACCAGTGCTAAATTTTAGCACAAGCAGCAGGAGTTGCATATTTTATGCCTGTTGGCAGAATTCTGCAGAATCTCACTGAGTTTTTCTGTAACTCAGCAGAATTCCGCAGAGTGAAACTCTGTGAGTTCTGCCCACCCCTTCCAAAAATGAGAGCTAGTGGGCCCCTCCTGTAGCTACCAGCTTAAATTAAGCAATGCTTATTGACCACATTTTCCGTTATCATATATCTTTTAAAAGTAAAAGGATAGTTGGCGCCTCAACCAAATGACACTTTGTTGCTTAAGTATTTTCTTACGATGCTCTCTTACCCTATGACCAAGGTAGGTATTTAGACCATCTAATTCAAGCGACGACCCTCTTATGGTTAATTGTGGTGGAGCCTTAAGGCATCTGCCTGCAGTGGCTAGATATGTGATGTAATACTATACTGTACATCGTTCTTGTAATTTTAATTTAAACTTTTAATTTTGATTTAATCTTGAGGTTTATCATCTGTATCTTTATGTGGAACACGTATTAGATTTCTTTGAAAATATAAATACAGAGATAAAAGATGTTAGATAAGTCCAGCACACAAATAATGCACTTATGCATTGACCATATAATTTTCAATTAAAAGATGTTCACAATTATTAGCGTAGTTTAGACTATTTAAATCTGACCATTATCATCTTGATAGTGCTTAATACATCCTAAAATAATCACGTAAAGTGTAGTTTTGTTAATGTAAACAGGGTCCTGTGGGCTGGCACCCAAATAATAGGAAACAAGAAGACAATCCCAACCTTCATGGACCAGCAGAGGCCTCTGCTACAGACCAACAACATCTTCGAGATGTTCTGTGTCCAATACAAGACAGGAATTAACACACAACCATACCTGGCCAACAACCTCACCGCCTCTACTGGACAACACAAAACAAGGAGACGTGACATTGACAGGTTTAAAAATATGAATTTCGAAAAACGAAAAAGCAAGTCTTTTTCATACATGCTCCCAGAAAATGGAATAACATTTCCTTGACCCTTAGGCTTGTAACATACCCCTTCACTCTAGAAGAGATCTAAAGTCTCACCTTTCTTTTATAAGAGCCCCTCATCATGCATCAATAGGGCTTAAAATATAATCTACCACCTCCAATGGATAGTAAGGATGATTACTGATGGCTCTTATAGCTGCTGCTGCTCACGGCTCAGGACAGCCCTGAAGGCAAGAAGTAACTCGCTCCCTTCTTTTAAGGAACATGGGTGCTTTAAAATAAGAAGGTTTCCCATTTGGGAAAGAAAACACAGGGAGAGTGGTCTGCAGTTCCTTGCAGACATCATCTGTGTACTGACCTAACTAGTTGATATTTGTTAGGCACCTCGTTCTACGACACCTTTGTGACTTGAGGTTTTGTGACATGAGTTATTAGTCAATAGGACACTACATAAAATTAGAGACAGGACACAAAAATGCAGTGAGCAATTTATGACCACTTTTTGCAACCTGTCACTTAGTGCATCTGGCCATAAGTGTCTTTTGAGGCCTTTGCGCATAAGTTAAAGGCTCACTATACTCCCATCATATTAAAAGCATTCTAGCCATTGATTAGAGTAATTACTGTTCAGATTGTAGCGTTACATTTCTTATACAATAATATAAATATTATTTCTATGATACGATCAAGATATGAAATAATGACATTCCAGGCCAAGCTAGGTCAAAGAAGGGGCTTTACATATTTTATTTATGGTCAGGAATTGTCTCTACACTAATCAGGGCAAGGGCTTTTTAGGCTCATGTCAATTCATACCACTCTTGTCTACATTTACTGCTCTCCCTCCCTCTATTTCTATCCTGTCATAATCTTGAATTTACTTGTCAATATGCTCCTTATTATTCCACTCTGGTAGTACCTTGTGGTTTCCATCCTAACACTTTGTAAAGCTGCCCCTTTTTTCTACCCTCTGTCGCAGTAAATGTCTTTGCTAACTCTTACCTTGTTTTCTTTTAATTTATTATCCATAACTTATGGCTTTTTTTTCCCTATTCCCTCTTCAAGTTTCTTCAAACTGTGCTGCCTTATGTATGTGCAATATGTGCATACTGCTTATTTCCTCACTCATATAGCTTTGCTGTTCTCTTGCTGCTCTGCATAGTCTAGAACCTTCTTAGATCCCTAGGCAAATGTTACTTTCCGTCTCCAACTACTCAAAGATTCATACTTTTCTCTCATCTTTAACTTCTCTCTCTCTCTCTCTCTGTTCCTTTTACTCCCCACGACTTCACTGCCTTTCAGACCTTTTGCCTTCTCTTTTTGGATTGCCCTACCCAAGAAACATGTTTCTTGCAATCACTTTGAATCTTTTTTTAAACTGAAGACACTCCTCTTTCCCTCTCCTCCCCATTCTTATTTACAACACTTTTTATTACGGAAATTCTTCTGCAAAATGGTCTTCCCGCTCGGGGTCTTTCTTCACTCATTTTACTGTTCGAGTGCATTCACAGAAGGCGCTGTACATATGACCAGATCAATAAATAATGTATTGGAAATAAGACATTTCATTATATTGATCATAATAATGGACAGGTATTCCATTTATTCTGATGCCAAAATAATCCCCTGCACTCAGTTTCTAGTAAGGCATTCCCTTTAGCTTACACAAAGTTGGCACGTGAATCACACAGTAAAGTGGCTTGCAGTAGTCAGGTAGGCATAAGGAGTTTTCCCATTTCACATTTCTTTTAAGGAAGAAGTTGTTTTTCAAGGACCCCAATTAAGCTTTTCTGGGATCTGAATGGATTTCAAATGTTCTGTGTTCCCAACAAAGTACGAGCTTTAAATGTCACAATCAGACAGAGTAAGGGCCTTCTACACTTTGATCAAAGTTACCAGAGGAAGTTGTTTCTACACTGTATGTAGTCAAAGTGTTTTCTATACTGTGTTATTGTCCTGGAACCATCTTATGTTACTCTAAATACTTTCAGTGCTCTCTGAAGTCATATTAGACTGCTGACTACCCACATCCTGGTTAGAAAACTATTTCCAAAACTCTTTTTCACTGGAATTTTGCTTCAGAGAATGAGAAACAAGGAGTGTGTGTTTCTTGTCTTTTCACAAAGAGGGCACTGAGAGACGTTAAAAAAACACGGCCTGATGCAACCCGTGTAAAGGCTTATCAGCTCCTAATACTGTTGCATTTCAGTAGAACTTTGAATTGTGTTGCAACTTTTTACTTTTCCCTAAAGCTGCTCCTTTCACATGGACCTGTTCCACGGGCCTCTATTCACGCCTCTGAGACCCAGGAGTTCCTTCCAGCTCCGGCTTCTTTGGTGCTGATACAAGTTGTTACTTTTATCGTATTCTGTTCCGTCTCTTGCACGGCAGTGGCTTCGCTTCGTTTCTGCTGATTGGCTGCCAAGTGGGGGATCTCTCTGCTTGTGTTCCTGCCCCCATCCCTGGGAGCTTCCACACCGAGTATTAGAAAGATAAGATCCTGTGAACACTACTGTTTTCAAACCAATTCTTTCATTTATGGGTTTATGACCATGGGCTATGGTTTATGGTCTGGGTTGCACTGCTTTGCAAACTTTCAGCATCTCACAATATGCGTGGCAGCTCCATAGAACAGGAGTGTGCAGTGCAGGCCCAGGAGAACTGGATGCATGGCTAATTTTCAATATATACAATTTAGATATATTTAAGAAAACAAATATAAATGGACCTCATTTACATAGCGGTCACTGAAAGAACTTCTTTGCCAGATTTGAAGCAACACACTCAAAGTAACAACCATCTTCGAAGGACCCTGACACTACAACTGACCACTACAAAACTCTTGCCTTAGGTTCTACTATAAAATTTCAAATGATGTGGCACTAGCACCTCCAGCAACAATAGGGACATAAAAATTATCTTCAATGACATATATGTGGGCCTTTGTTGCACCTCCCTGTGCATAGTTGGATAATGCTTTATCCAGACGTGATATATTTTACCATTGAGGAACTAAGGGGGTCATTAGGATGGCGTAACGATCGCCACCGCCGGGCCGGCGGTGGCGATCGTTATGCCATCCTACAGTGAAATACCCCCGCCATATTATGATGGTGGGGGTATAGAGGCGGACGCAAAGTGCGTCCGCCGCTTTTCCGCCGGTCGGCAATCGTTACGATTGCCGGGCGGGCGGACTTGGGCCACTAATATGGTGGCGGTGCCGCCAGCCATATTAGGATGCGTGTCCTGAAAGGCCTTTCCATGGCGACGATGCCGCCATGGAAAGGCTGGCGGGTATTTGCTTTGGGGGCCCGTTGCGGGCCCCTGGGTGGTTGGGGGTGCACTTGGGGGGTACCTATGGTCCCCCCCTACATTTCCATGCACAAGGTGGCAGGCACCGCGCGGTGCCTGCCACGTTGTGCATGGAAATGCACAACATGGCCATTGGACATTGCGGAGGGTGCTGCAGCCAGCAGCACCCGCCGCAATTTTGAATTGCCAGATGCGACCGCCGCGGTGGCGGTCGCATCATTATCAGGGGTGCGGGACCGCTGCATGGCAGGCGGGCGGTCCCGTTACCGCTAGGATGGCGGGCGGACTAACGTCCGCACGCCATCCTAATGAGCCCCTAAGTCCTGAACGGGAGGGAGCAGGAAATTCACTTGCTTTTCAAAGGGACGGTCAGTGTCTCCTAGGGGCCACAGCCTCTTTCAATTTACATGGGGCCTAGAGATTAGTCCTTCTTCTATGTCCAGGCTTGCACTGTGTGTAAAATTCATAAAGACCATGAACAAATGTCACACAGGTTTGTGTTGTGATACAACAAAGGAGACATGATACTTTCAATAACTTAAGTGATACATGGCTTTTACCATGGAAGGCAAATGTGGTATGCGTGTGATGTAAAAAACGTATGTAGATATCTATATTTTACTAGTTTCTAGATGGTGGAACTAACCATGAAGGGGTCAGAAATAGCCATTTTGCATAAGGTGCCAGAAAAATTGGATGCTGGGGCGCGACAATAAATCAAGCAGTAATGCATTCTAGGTGCTGGCTCCACAGACTGTAAATCAATTCTCACTGAGCAGCCTCCTATCCCATTGCACCTCAAGTGGAACAGTGGGATGTGAGGCTTGACTCTAGCTTGATGAAGCACAGGTAGGCCCTGCTGCCTTTACTAGATAGTTAGTGGCAAGATCATAATGCAGAGCTTTGTAAACAAAAGATGGTACTTTAAATCAATTATCTGATCTCACTGGAGGCCAGTGAATGGATTTCACCACCTCAAATATGTAATCACACTTTACATCTATATCCACCCCCAATCCTTTTATTCTGGGTTTTTGGACATTGATCAATGCATTTAAGATTCTAATGACCGACATGATGAGGAAGGTGCAAGGAAATTGCCACTCAAGCAAAAACAGTACTGTTCCTCTGGAGCTTCCTTTCTTCCTAAGACAAGAGGAAGATTGTCGGGCCTTTTCTTGAGGTTTGGCCATTCTTTCTGCCTTCATACTTAATGGAAATGCCAGCCCTGGGCATGGAAGTAAAGCAGACGAATCCAGCATCATGTTTACCTAGGCATGTGAAGCTCTAAAACCCAACAACCTCTGCCACACACAGGGAACAGGAGAGCAGCTTTGAGTAAAGTATTTGTTGCTATTCGCAAACACATTTTTCGAGTAGTATTTTTACGACTGCTGAGTCTACACACTCATGACAAAGACTCCGCACATAAAAACATGGGACAGGCCTATCTGTTTATGTTCGGAGTCTCTGCCACGAGTGCAGAGACTCACAATCCTGAAGATACTACTCGTAAAAGTGTAAGTTTACCTTTGTGAATCAGTCCCACTGCATTCATCAACCTCTCTTCCGGGAAACACTGAACACAAAAGGCTCTTTCTCTCTGGAGATTCTGTACTCTTCATCCTCTCTCCCTGGAGGCATTGTACTCTGCATCCTCTCTCCTTGGAGTCACTGTACTCAGCATCTTTTATCCCAGAGATGCTCTACTCTGCATCCTATGTACTCCATCATCTCTCCCTGGAGGCACTGCACCCTGCACCCTCTCTCCTTGGACTCACTGTAATCTGCATCTTTTACCCCAAAGATGCTCTACTCTGCATCCCATGTACTCTTCATCCTCTCTCCCTGGAAGCATTGAACACTGCATCATCTCTCCCTGGAAGCACTGAACTCTAAATTCTGTCTCTCCCTCAGACTCTTTAGTCCCAATGCCTCTCTTGAGACACTGTACTGAGCAGACTCTCCCCCTCAAAACATTCTCATTTGCAGCCTCTCGACTCCTAAAGAGACTATACTCAATGCTTCTCTTCGTCAAGACACTGTACACTGCATTCACTCTCCATCCAAACCTTCTACCTCTAGTGACTAGTCTATTTCCCCTTTGAGACACTTAACTACAAGTCTCTCACCCTCAAGATACTGCACTCTCCATGCTCATTCCCTCAAGATGTTACACTTCAAGTCTCTCTCCCTTGAGACAGTGTACTCTGCATCCTTTTTCATTTGAGACACTGGACTCTGCATCTTCTCAAGCCACTGTACCATGCATCCGTTCTTCCTTTTGACACCACACTCTGAATCCACTCTCCTACAAGCCTCCCTTCCTCAAGACAAAGAACTCTGCATTCTTTCTCCCTCAAAATGCATCCTATTACATTTGAGACACCATACTACACACCTCTTGCCCTCTAGACATTGTACTCGGCATACTCTCACCTTCATGACACTATATGCTGCAGCCCCTCTCTAAAGACACTATGCTCTGCATTCTCTCTCCCTCAAGATACTGTGTTCCAAGCCGCACTCCTTTGTGACACTGTACTCCACATCCTTCCCTGTGAAGACACTATATTCTACAGCCTCTCCCCTTTGAGATGCCCTTGAGACACTGTGCTCCATAACCTCGTTCCTAGAGACATTTACTCTGCATCTACTAACACATGAGACACTGTAGTTCACAGCATCTCTAGCTTGAGACACTTTACTCTACAGCCTTTCTTCCTTCAGACACAGTACTGTATATCATTGCTCTGCAAGACACTGAATTCTTAATACCCCAACACAAGAGACATTGTAGTCCACAACATATTTTCCTTGAGACACTTTACTCCATTGTCTTTCTACCTTAAGACACTTTACAGCATAGCCTCACTCTTCAAGACACTGCGCCCCATAACACAAGAGACACCCTGGTCTACGACATCTCTCCCTTTAAACACTTTACTCCACAGGCTTTCTCCCAAGAAACTGTGTCCTCTAACACAGGAGGCACTGTAGGCTATGACTTCTTTCCCTTTAGACACTTTACTCCACAGCCTTTCTCCCAAGAAACTGTGTACCCTAACACAAGAGGCATTGTAGGCTATGACTTCTTTCCCTTCAGACACTTTACTCCACAGCCTTTCTCCCAAGAGACTGTGTCTCCTAACAGACAAGGCACTGTAGTCTATGGGTTCTCTCCCTTGAGACACTTTGCTCTAAGTGTATCTGTCACACAACCAAGACGTGTATTGGAGACTGGCTGTCAGGCACAAAGGGCAGTAAGAACAGAGAAATGTCCACTTTCATTGTGGACGCTGTAAGGAAGGATACAGTTGTGTCCAAATTAATTTTGACCATCGGATATTAAATACTATTCAACGGAGGATATTTCCCTAAATGATTGAAATCCCTCATGTACTCTTCGATTATTATAAGAAGAGTGCACTCTTTAATTTCATAATATGAGCTTCTTTTTATACTAACTCCAGGCTTCATGATTTGTCGTCTACTATATACTAGTTATTCGTATGGGAGTTTTGTTCATTACTTCTCTACTGTCCATTTCTAGAAGAACTAAGAGGGGTCTTTTCCATCCTCTTGAACAATCTACAGTCCTGATGATGGTCTAGCTGATTTCTTGCTACAGAGACCGAAACGTTGACGTAGTGTCCAATCTCCTTTGAATTTCGCTGACATATGTGTTATTTGAATCTGAGTTCTATTTTTGAGCCATTTTCAATCTTTGTATAGGATTTAGATGATTGAACACACTGAAGTATGGCTTTGTAAAATTAGGAAAGTGAATGTGTAACCTTGTCATTATGTGTTTTTCTTTGACTGACCCTATATAATCCCCTTTGTACTGATTTTATAGTAAAAATTGTTTTTTGAATATAAAATATTTAAGTACGACACCTGCCATTGAATTATTTTCTTTTGAAATTAATATTTATTTGTGAGTCGGTTTTTCTGAATAACTGTGAAGTATATTATTGATGTCATAATTTGACACACTGAATTTGCTTAAAATTATCAATCCTTTGTGGGCACTCTACATTTATTACTTTATCACTTTCTAAAAGTGGCATTTCTAAAACAGTAATGTTAAATTCAACTTCACCAGTAGGAAGGATTTATCATTACCATTCCAAACATATCAAACAGGAAAAGGCTACTCCTCTCTGATCAGGAATTACAGCTTAAGCATGTATTAAGAAATTCCCAATGCTGGCCTCACAATAGTGAAAAACAAAATAGACTGTCACTACCAGGATATGCAAAACATGAAGGTACATATCCTACCTCTTACTTATATAGCACCCTGCCCTTAGGGTTGCTTAGGACCTACCTTAGGGGTGACTTATACGTAATAAAAGGGGAGTTTAAGACTAGGCAAGTAGTTTTAAATGCCATGTCGAACTAGCAGTAAACTGAACACAGGCACAGCAGTGGAGGTCTGAGACAGGTTTGAAAGGCTACTTCTGTGGGTGGCACAATCAGTGCTGCAGCCCACTGGTAGAATTTGAAGTACAGGCCCTAGGGATATGGTGTACCACTTTGTAAGGGACTTACCAGTACAACAAATATACCAATGAGGTATACACCAATGTCATTGTGCTTAGGGGAGAAGCACATGCACTTTAGCACTGGTTAGTAGTGGTAAATCACTCAGAGTCCCAAGGCCAACAAAAAGAATTAGCAAAAATGGGAAGTAGGGCATAAAGTTGGGGGAAAGACCACCCTAAGTATGACAGGTCTAACAATAACTTTCTGAAGTTTCAGTATGTGGATTTCAAAGATTTTAACTGGGGGAAAGATTTCCACAATAAAAATGTTCCTTTTCAACATTTGTGCAGGCAAATTCCTCCATTAAAATCACTCATGCTGCAATTTACTTATTTCAAGTTTACATAGAGCAAGAGTCCTACTACCCTTGGGGTGAGTTTTCATCCAGGCAAGAGCACGAAAAAGTAACCCAAGGTGTTCGCTTGTTTTATGTTGATTATTACAATAGGCAGCAAAGGGTAATTTGTATCACCATTTCAAATTGCCCTATTGTGCTCCTGCATCCTCTCTTTCAATGGACGAATAGTATTTCCAATGTATATCAAATTACATTGATAAATAATTCAGCAGACCACATATTTGGTATTACAATTGATAAAATGTCCCACATAGTCATTACTGACTTGAAATTTAAAGATCATGACTTCTAATTAGTCATTGAGGGCCACTGTTGATACGAGCACACTTTTGTTAAAATAAGACTTATATATGATAATGTATAGTACTTTAATTTTACCATTGCTGCCTTGAAAAAGTCAGAAACGGACGAAACACGTGTCAGCTGTCGGATGTTTGTGTACATAATGTTCTCAATAGGACCTGTTTGAGTACTTGAAGCTTTGACGATAAAAGCACACGAGCACAAAGTGTGCCTGAATTACTTTTTTGATACACTGGATTACACGTACTGATTAAGGGTACTCTAGTGTCATTGAAGGCTTAATTATTTAAATTATTTTCATTTCATTTCATTTCAAATAGCTTTATTCGACAACATATGTCATAAAAGCATCGAATAGCATATATACAATAAAATAGCATCTGTACAATAAAAAAGAGAAAAAGATCATGTAATACAGAGGGTTATTTAAAATCTCATAAGGTATAATTAATAGCAGCATATTTGGTTAAAACCATTAAAGAAGTATCATAAAAGAGATTTCATTCTGGGACACTATGTACATATAGGGGACAAGTCAGTTATAGTGAGCAGTATATAACAGTGTATGTGTAAGGTACTAATGCTATCCATAAAATTAATAGCAGCATATTTAGTTAAAACCATTAAACAAGTATCATAAAAGAGATTTCATTCTGGGACACTATATACATATAGGGGGCAAGTCAGTTATAGTGAGCAGTATATAACCATGTATGTATAAGGTGCTAATGCTATCTATATCATAATTAATATTTAAAAAGTTACATTGCAGACCAATATAGTATGTGGTTTAAACACCTATAATAAATCGTGTGTCTACATTGGGGTCACACTTTGTATGGCTCTAATTCTGATTAGCCAGGCTCGGCCTAAGAACTTGGCCACTCCGCATGAAAAAAGGACACTGGGATCAGATTTTAGAATGCGCAGAGCAGACCGGAAGTCGCTGGTGCCCATGTCGCTACATATTGGTTTTATCCACTTGCTCCTAGCTGTAGCATATGCAGGGCAAGCAAAGAGGACATGGGCAATGCATTCGACCAACGCTCCGCAGCACGGACAGTGCTCTGTCATGTTCTCGGCTGTATGCCACTTGGTAATATAGGTGTTAACAGGGAGCGTACTGAACCTAAACTGAATGTACAGGGTCCTATCTCGTGGGACCTGGATCACATCTAGGTAAGGCTCCAAACATCTGACTTGCTTAAACAAGAGGAACTCTTCTGACAATCTACCCAACATTGGCTTGCATACTTCTTGCCTGTCAGACCAATCCCAATAATATCTCTTAAGTTCCGCTTTACACGGCGGAGTCTAGGTATCCCATGAATCTTTAAGGCCAAGTTGCATCATTGTTTTCTTCACATATGATAGCCACTTGAGCTTATGGTTCACATCCAGATTCATTACCTCCGTTAGAGCTAAGGCATAGTTGGTAAGCTCTTCGGTACGCCGTATGCGAGCCCAGAAGAGCAAAGGTCGTAGCCTGGCTATAGCTCCAAATGGACGCCTACCCATGTCATACATTAATGGTATTAGAGGGGTGTTTCGTGGGAGCGTCACCAAATCCCTCCGAAATTTGTGCTCTGACCTGCTTATTTCGTCCACATTTTCAAACCCCCATAGCTCGGCTCCATACAGAGCCGAGCTAACTGCTTTTGCTTCATAGACTGCGAGCGCAGGGGCAACAGGCCTACTATATGAGGAGCGATGTTCTTTACCTATTGCCCCAGTCACGCGTCTATGATTCAATAGCATTTTGGCTATATGGGACCTCCAGAGCATTTTTATCCGAGAGTCGCATGCCCAAATATTCAAAATTCCCGACTCTCTCAAGGGGGGTACCATTTAGTAAGAAGTTGTTCCTGAAGGATTTAGGAGGGTTGAAAGCCATAAGCTTTGTCTTTGTAGTATTAATAACTAAACCCCGAGCATCACAGAAGGATTGATACCTACTCAACAATTTTTGAAGCCCAACTGGAGTCTTTGCCACCAACAAAGTATCGTCGGCGAACAGGAGTGTTGGCACTTTGTCACCCACTAAGATAGGCGCGTCGGCTGGGTCCTCCTGGAGAAACTTCACCACCCCGTTCACATACAAAGAGAACAGGGTGGGAGCCATCACGCAACCCTGGCGCACTCCCTTGCCAACAGGAATCTGCTCCGTTAGCTGCCCTTGGACACCCCATCTCACTTGAGCATAAGTACCATCGTGGAGACGTATTAATAAATTAAGAATTAATGGTGGGATGCCCATATCATTTAAAATCTGCCACAATTTGGTCCTCGGTACCAGGTCAAACGCTGTTTTAAGGTCAATAAATGCCATATAGAGACTACCTTTCCCAATTACAACAACTTTCCAATATATGAGCATTAACCTAAAACCCTGATCAATTGTCCCGGTATTGGCCCTAAAGCCCGCCTGGTATTGCGAGAGGATATCCTCCTCTTCCGCCCATGATTGTATTTTCTGCAGGAGGACCCTACCTAGCACCTTTTGCATTACATCAGTTAGGCTTATAGGCCTATAATTCGAGGGATCTTCCTTGTCTCCTTTTTTATAAATAGGAACCACTTCTGCGCCTTTCCAAGAATCTGGAACTGGGCATCCTGCAGCTATGGCGTTAAACAAAAAATAGAAATAACACGACCACCCTCTAGGATCAGACAAGAATAAATCTCCTGGCAGGCCGTCTGGTCCTGGGGCCTTAGCGGGAACTAGCTTCAGAATTGCTGACTCTATTTCGGCCCGCGAGAAGTGTTCTCTATTGTTCCCTATAGGAGGGATGTCAGGGGTGCCGCATAGCTCCTCCAGACATCCATCCTCTGTAGGGGAATATAGGTTCGCAAAATGGTTATACCAATCAAGTCCAGCAATATGATTGGGTATGGTATTTAAGTTCCTATCTTTTCCCCGACTCACTAGGGACCAAAAAGATTCTTGTTTTTACTCAGACTAGCATCCTTCAACTCTAACCAATATCGTTCGTCCCACTCAATCTTAGCTTTATGTAGGGCTACTTTGTAATCTTTCCTAGCACTTTTAACTCTAGAACAGTTTTTATTTCTGATAGCTAGGTACAAGGATTTTCTTTTAAGTTTGCAATCTAAGTTATACCAAAGATTTCGTGTTTTGTGGTGGACACGCAAAGTCCTGTCCTTACAAGGAGCCTGAAAATACGAGCTGAGTGTCTCTACACTACTGCCATGGACTATCGAGATCATATCACACTTAGATTTATCTGAAGCCACAACACTAAGTTCTGCTGTTTTCTCGGACAAGATTTTACAAATAGCCAATAAGTTTTCTTCGAGCAGAGAGACCCTGTCCCACTTAAGATGCCTCTTACAATTAGAGGGAATGATGTTAGTAATACAGGTTGCTGCCCTACTGGTCGAGGGATTTAATGTGGGAGCCCAAGGGTTAGTCATGGTCATGCATAAGGGATTAGGATCGCTATCAGTCGTCAGTCTTCTCGTCCCATAAGTTTACATCCAGTAAAATATAATCAATTCGAGAAGGACAGCCAACTCTATTAAAGGTGTTTGCCCCCTGTTTGTCTGAGGGAGTCCTTCCATTTGTTGCCCTAAGATCAAACTCTGTGGCCAGTGCATTAAGTTGGATGGCTAGGCTAGTCCATTTTTTAATGGGGGATAAGTTAAGTCGAGGGATTATCCTTTTACCATCAGCCCTATCATACTCCAGCAAATCATCTGAGCTCAAGGGCTCGAAAGTGCAATTTAGGTCACCTGCAATCATAATACGATTTCCTGGCGGGCAGCTAGATAATGCCTGCTCTAAAAGCGTGATAGTGGGTGATTGGTTATCCCCCTTAGTTCCTCTGCTATAAACATTGAACAACTCTAAAGTAACCCCGCCATTTGGGCCCCTGATAGTCAGTCTCAAGATGTCGTGAGTTGGAAGTGGATGCATGTGAACTTGGCAACCTATGGCAATATTCACCCATACGATCAAACCTCCTGAGGGCGCCCTCTCCCCACAGTGGTAGCTGGAATGCAGTAACAAGCAAAACCTGTTTTGTGTAGAGGCGCAAGACTCCATGTCTCTTGGAAAATACAGATATCAAATCCCTCAATTAATTTATTAAAATGAGGGAGTATAAGTTTGTTTTGCAAACCTGCAACATTCCACGATAAAATCCTAAGTTTGCTGGACGAGGGAGTCAAGGCTAAACTATCATTTGTCAGTTCAAGCAGACTTGGTTGTATTTGCGGGCCAGACACTTCAGGGTGAGCTAAAAATTTGTCTAACCCCGTCTCACATGTCTTCTGGCTGAACTCAATGTACAGACTTAGTCCCATGTTCCCATCAGTTTCCAATACACTGTTTTGTGCATCGGAAGTTAATAAGGAGTTTTGTACATTATCTAATGTGTCAGGATTTAATAGAGAGATTTGTGTGTCGTACATAAAGCTACAGGAGTTGGTATTTTGAACTATATTAGGGGAATGGATGGTTTCTAGTCAGTCAACTGCTTCTAAGCACGAACCTTGTTCCAAAGTGCCAATTGTTCCACCCCTAATGTGCGAGCGGATGCTCCTAAATTGTATAGATGAGGCAGATGGGGGACAAGTTCTAAATTCTAAAGCAAGAAGATTCTCTGCTAAGTCAGTAGAACATAATGTAAGTTCTATAAAATCATGTGATTGAGCTGGGGATGAACATCTGCGAGTGCAAATAATATCCTCCCGTATCAAGGAGCGACAGCCCCTTACTTGTCGAATCCAATGTATCACTTTATTTTTTAGGGAGTCTGAGCTCTCGTGAACAACATTTGGACTAAGTTTGGGGACGTTAGTCATATGAATAATTTGGCCCGATAGATATGGGGTAATAGATGAATAACGAGTCTGCTGGTATGAGTTAACAACAGAGTTTCTGTCCAAGGGTATGCCAAAAGGTATTACTTGCTCCGGTCTCAGACTGGGTATCAATTTTTTTGGGCATTCTCTAGATGTCAATCCCTGTGTGACAAAATGATTTTTAGGTACAATATTATTTCTATTGTTATTTGGTTTCTGACTTTTAGAGACTGGGGTCGTAAAGGATGTAGGGCATGAACTAACAAATCCGCTTGGATTATCCCTTTCAATTGGAAGTGTCTTAGCCGTTAATTCCTTATTCCTATTAGGAAGAGAAGGGTTACTTGGGTACTGCGGAAGAAGTGTGGCCAGAGGTAATAAAGTTTTAACCATTGCAGTGAGATCTTCAATCATCTGTCTCATAGTGGATATTTCCCCCTTGAGTAAATCAATAGACGTATAATCACCGTGAGAAACAGGAGTCCGTAAATCTACACTGCCTCGCAGATGTGGCAGTACTTGGACTGTATTTGTTAGCTGTGTATCTGTACCTGTACCTGAATTAGAATCAGGCACAGCTAGCACAGCAAACCTATTGGAACAAGGAACTGTGGGATAAGAAACACATTCATCCAAGTCAGTGATAAGGGCTGAATCTTTATTAGCCTCATCCTGTGAACCTTCTAATAGAACAAGTGAGATATTGCTGTTGTTATCGGAATTGCCCTTTCTAGAAACTTTCTGGAACATAGCAGGGATAGTGACTGGGCATGGCGGACTTGCATGGGCAGGTGAAGAGTAACCACTACTACGTGGTAACAAGGGTTCTGAGGCCAAGATGTCCTCACACTCGGTGATAAGAGTGTCAGTTCTATCGATGACACAATTACCAACCGAGTGTTTCTTATTTTTCCTAGCCTTCTTTCCCTTACCTACACCACTGTTGGTATTACAACCTGCCTCTATGCTTTCCATAGTTTTCCGTTTCCCCATAGTCCAGACAGAAGAAAGGCAGTTCCTAGGCAGTACCCCTAGCACTTGAATATAAAGGGAAACACCAATGACCAACAACAATAACGAAATACAAAAACCAGTTCAGGATTTACACAGTCCAAACACAATGCACATCTGCAGGCTAATTATATTTGCTTCGACTTCGACAACCCCATATAAAAATGGTGTTTGGCACAGTACCTTGTCCAGATGAAATATAAATATAATGGGGAGTGTTCAATCCGACTTGTTAAGGGGGTGGCCCTGCCCTGCCTCTTCCTGGCAATGACGGGCAAGGACGGGCCCGCCCTTGGCCCGGTCTTCGCCCGGGCGCAGCCCGCGCGCAGCGGAGTGAAGTCGGCGCTTTTCAGCGCGGGTGATAGAGGCTCCTCCTCCTCCCCCTCACCAGGAATGACAGCGGGGCACCTTGGAGCTTGAAGTCTCCCCTTCAGCTGCACCAGCGACCAGTAGCGCGTCCCGCGCAGCGGAGTGAAGTCGGCGCTTTTCAGCGCGGGTGATAGAGGCTCCTCCTCCTCCCCCTCACCAGGAATGACAGCGGGGCACCTTGGAGCTTGAAGTCTCCCCTTCAGCTGCACCAGCGACCAGTAGCGCGTCCCGCGCAGCGGAGTGAAGTCGGCGCTTTTCAGCGCGGGTGATAGAGGCTCCTCCTCCTCCCCCTTACCAGGAATGACAGCAGGGCACCTTGGAGCTTGAAGTCTCCCCTTCAGCTGCACCAGCGACCAGTAGCGCGTCCCGCGCAGCGGAGTGAAGTCGGCACTTTTCAGCGCGGGTGATAGAGGCTCCTCCTCCTCCCCCTCACCAGGAATGACAGCGGGGCACCTTGGAGCTTGAAGTCTCTCCTTCAGCTGCACCAGCGACCAGTAGCGCGTTATTTTCATTTTGTATTAAAAGTTTGAAAAGTGTAATTTAATTGTATTTAAAAATAGTGGCAGATAGACAGACAGACAGACAGACAGACAGCCAGCCAGATAGATAGATAGATAGATAGATAGATAGATAGATTTAATGGTTGAAATAATTTAATTTATTTAACATTAGCTTCAATGAGGTGTTCTTTCATTTTCCACACCTCCAGTGACTTATGTGGGAGCTAACTGCAGTACCTGTGAGTGGGCATGTGTTGTGCCTGACATAGTCTAAGATGGGCTGGAATACATTTACACCTGTTTTGACACATTTAGAGCTGTGGTAACTTGAGCAGTGTAGCTTGTGACTAGCAATGATCCTACTGTTTTGTGGGCCTGTGTTTGTATTAGAATAACCGTTTCTACACTCCTCCTTAAATTACCTTAGACCCCTCCTATTTTGGAGTAAGTATTCCCCATTTCCAGTCACTTCCCATTGTCTCTTCCACATTTACTACCAAAATGGATATCTTCATGTGTAGAGAGCTGTGCACATAAAAGATAGTAGAGGCAAAGCTGAATGTTTTTGCCTGCAGGTTTGTGAATAGCATTTTGTAGTAGATGCGTAGTTCCATTGTACAACTACTTTGCATGCTGCAAATGACAGTTTGTGAAAAGGTCATTAGTTGATTTACCATTTTCTCACCAAAAAAGCTGAAACAATAAATTACAGTGTAATACATTATTTTCTGTCTTTATTCAGTGAGTTTACAGAAAATCTAGAAAAGCTTATGTGTATATAGTTATGAGTTGAATTTACTTTTTGGGCACCCAGTTCAATTTTATTTCTTCCTTTTGGGAAGTGGGAGGTATACATGAATGTATGGTTACTTTTAAGAAGAAGCCAGCAAGACCAGAGCCGATCCAGGCCATGCCATTTTAATACCCGATATGTGACTGACTCCACCCCAGCTCACTAGTCCCTGTGAGCCCATGACCTGCTACAACCAAATTTGAGATGCTCAGATCAGCATTTGTCTGCCAGGACATCGCAGAGCCAATAGGAAATTTCAGGTAGACTGCAAGGCTGTCTTGTTTCTTACTAATGAGACTTATCAAGGGCCAGAGGCTATATCACAGAAATGTTTTACTCCTGCAAACAAAAACCAGGAAAAATCAATTTTCATCATTCTGGTGTGATATGAAATTGAGCAAACAGATTATCATCCAATCCATATGGACACAGTCGGATTTTTGTACCATGGCAAAAGTGGAGCACGTGACTTGCGAAGCAATTGCTAAATATGTCTAACACATGTACCACGCATAAATCACTTCAAATCCTTAATACTTGATTTAAAAATGAAATTGTAGACCTTAAATAATCTTCATTAAAAAAATCTAGCAGACAAGTTTGCAGCCTACGTAGTTAAAAATTAAAAAATCCTGGGGCTTATTTACAAGGCCCTTGCCCCACTTTTGCGTCATTTTTAACATGGGAAAAGTGACGCAAAAGTGGCGCAAGGGGCTTGTAAATCTGCCCCCCTAAGTTGCCCCTAACACAGGCCTATCTACCACATTTGAAAAGGTGCAAGCCTTCATTCTCTCCATTTGTTATTATTTAAGCACAGCACAAACTTGGGAAATCAGCTGGCTGCGTGTTTGCTCTAATGCAAGGGATGACTTTGGATAACATACCGTTTACTCCACTCTGTAGAACTCAAGCAGAAAACATGGCGCAAATGAACCTGCTCTCTTTTGGCGCTATCATAGGGGCCCAGGAGATTTCAATGTTTCAAGACAATTAATAGAAAGGAAACCCAAAGGGTGCACATTCCAAGTGGAGAAGGAACCTTCTAGAAAAGAACAACTTACTCAAGTGATTCTAACAAATAGAAAAGAAAAGCTTACTGAGTTTTTATTTATTCTAGCAAATAAATAAGTACATATTTACTTAATATTACAAAAGGACTAGTGAAGTGTAGGAAAAATGGGAGTGGGTGAATAGTATGAAACAGGTTTGAGTGCTGAAAGGTCTTTACAAGCACCCATAAAATCAAATGTGTTCCTAAACGCGAAATTTACTCCACAGAAGCTCGCCCTCGTTACGCTTGGCAGTGCTGCCCGGTCCTTTTGTTGTGATTACACCGGACATGGAGCAACTAGCTCTTCATTTCGGAGGGTCCAGTTGTGCCTTTTCCCATGATTACTCTCTCAGTTGTGATTAAAGAAGGTGGGCCGAGGTGTCAGGGCCCCTCCATAACTCTTCCCTCAAGGCGCCACCTGGCTGTAACCAGGGATGCAGTAATGACCAGCAACAAATCCCAAAGCACTCTGGACTGAAAGTCACAAACCATCATGCAGGGGAAAGGAGGCAAACTCTACAACACAAAACTTATAGCTCTGGAATTGTGTCCGCACAGATGCGTAAACTCGGACTTTGGTGCTAACCATCCCTTGCTAGCCAGTTCTGGCTGATTATATGTCTCTGAGGATGCTACTTGGCATCTTGCCTTGCGCTTGCTTTTCCATGGCGTTCCTACACCTCCCTTCCACTGCTTCTTAGGTCTGGCAAGAAAGAGTGCTGCCTCCTTCACGCAATATAATGGAAATGCAAGCATTGGGAAAGCCAGATGGGTCTGGCTGTAGCAAACCTGTGTGTCTCTTTATTTACGTTTTTTTGCAAACATACGCAATAGATATTGAAAGTGTAAAAAAATCAAAAAAAATCAATACTGCTGTCTGAATGTTGCACGCACGTTTTGAAAAAAAAAAGTAGCACTGAAGTGGACTACTTTTAAGGAGGATGTGCACATGAACAAAAGCAAAATGGAATGACCTCACTCACACTAAAACTATCAATCTGCCAATACCTGAAGTGGGCTGACCCATTGCCCCATGCTGTAGGTTGTAGCACCTCAACAGACTAGCAGAGAAAGAGGATATACATATTTGATAATAAATAAAAATGAAATAAATATTTTATTGTTTTTCTGGGACAACATGAGCCTGCCGAGACAGCTAAACTGTTGCTAGTCTAGGCTTAAAAAAAGGACCTCCTAGAAAAAGAACAATGTCACATGACAGGAAGTAACAAAAAGCAACATTTCACATAACAGGAAGTGCTCTGGTGTGTTTTTCCACCTACACTGGCCACTTGAAGTGCAGTGATACACCCTGTGTATTGATGGGCACTCAAGACATTACGTGAATTCTGCTCTTAAAAAATGTGTAAGATCAAGTAATTTTTTTTGCCTTTGTTTATGTTTGTTTATCTATTTTATCTTTTCTGTTTTCGTCCTGCCTATTTGCTTTGTCAAATGTTTTTAATTCTTTTAGGTTAAGGGTCCTGTTTTCACCGTGCCTCCTAAGAAGCAGTGTCATGCACTGATTTATTCAGTGGAGAAATAAATGCCTATTTTTCTTTGGCACTCCTGTAACAAAATATGCTTTACCATTGTGTCTCCAGTAGCGTCATTGTCTGTAAGGCTGTAATGCTGTCCTGCTCCATCCTAGTGCCGAATACATTGCGTTGCATAACTGCACGTGAATGGACGGCTCCAAAGTATCTTAGGGGCCGATTCCGATCTCGGTCGGAGGCGCACCCAATACCATTCGGTCGGGAAAAAGCCATGCGAAAGCCAGTTTCCCGACCGATCCGTACAACACACCGAACGAGCAAGTACGATGCGCACAACAGCAAAAATTCCGGCCGAGCCGTACTCACCCAAACCAGGTCCTGTTCTCCGACCGAGGCGAATCCGGAAACGCCGAATCGAGTCGCACGGAAGGGAAAATGCAGCCCCGTCCGGCCGGACAAGTACGATGCGCTTTCCGTACGCGCCGAACCCGTCGCTACGCACGGCACGTCAAAGCATCCGGGAGAGGCGCACATAAGCTCCGAATCGCGCCACAACACGATCCACGGCTACGAGACGAACACAGCACAGACGAGGACGACGCGGGCGGCGAGGACGAAGCGAAGCGACGAGGACGAAGCCAAGCGACGAGGACGACGCGAAGCAACGAGAAGGACGAACGACACGAACCAACCATGAATCCCTTCGTCCCGATCATACCAATATTCTACATCTACTACCGGAACAGGCACGGACGCGTACGGCGCAGAAGGTAAGTCAGACACCAACCACAAAACACATACAACACGTACACGACACATCACACACATACACTGGGAATCTGAATATACTTGCAACAGCAGCACCATAGGGGCGGGATGCCCATCACCAATGCCACATATGCACACAGGGGCCTGAATGCGCGCCACCACCCCAACCCAGGGGGCTGGATGCCCACCACCACTACCACCCTTAGCCAGGGGGCAGGATGCCCACCACTACTACCACCCTTAGCCAGGGGGCAGGATGCCTACCACTACTACCACCCTCACCCAGGGGGGCAGGATGCCCACCACTACTACCACCCTCACCCAGGGGGGCAGGATGCCCACCACTACTACCACCCTTAGCCAGGGGGCAGGATGCCCACCACTACTACCACCCTCACCCAGGGGGCTGGATGCCTACCACTACTACCACCCTCACCCAGGGGTGGCAGGATGCCCACCACTACTACCACCCTTAGCCAGGGTGGCAGGATGCCTACCACTACTACCACCCTCAGCCAGGGGGGCAGGATGCCTACCACTACTACCACCCTTAGCCAGGGGGCAGGATGCCCACCACTACTACCACCCTTAGCCAGGGGGCTGGATGCCTACCACTACTACCACCCTTAGCCAGGGGCGGCTGGATGCCTACCACTACTACCACCCTTAGCCAGGGGGGCTGGATGCCTACCACTACTACCACCCTTAGCCAGGGGGCAGGATGCCCACCACTACTACCACCCTCACCCAGGGGGGCTGGATGCCTACCACTACTACCACCCTCACCCAGGGGTGGCAGGATGCCTACCACTACTACCACCCTTAGCCAGGGTGGCAGGATGCCTACCACTACTACCACCCTTAGCCAGGGGGGCAGGATGCCTACCACTACTACCACCCTTAGCCAGGGGGCAGGATGCCCACCACTACTACCACCCTTAGCCAGGGGGCTGGATGCCTACCACTACTACCACCCTTAGCCAGGGGGCTGGATGCCTACCACTACTACCACCCCCACTCATAGGATGGACAATGCATGACACAACAAGCACACCACAACCTAGGGAATGCAAGATTAAGACATCCCCCCACCACCATGACAAGCGTGTGTAGGCTGTGTCAAATGCCTACAACACCGAACATGACTTTCAACATACAATGTGACCCCCTAGCACATGTGCCACACATATATGTGTGTGGCACCCACAATGCAAGCAGCCCATGACCATTGTGGCAATGGGGCCTAAACCCCCATCATCACAGTGACCAAAAGGTAAGTGTGGGGTCCATAGCTGAAGCACATTTTGACCATTGTGGCAATGGGGTCCAAACCCCCATCATCACAGTGACCAAAAGGCAAGTGTGGGGTCCATAGCTGAAGCACATTTTGACCATTGTGGCAATGGGGTCCAAACCCCCATCATCACAGTGACCAAAAGGCAAGTGTGGGGTCCATAGCTGAAGCACATTTTGACCATTGTGGCAATGGGGTCTACACCCTCATCATCACAGTGACCAAAAGGTAATTGTTGACAAAGAAAGAGCTGCAACTGCCAAACTGCATGGATCATTCCTGCTCACAGAACCAAAAACTCATCTGTGGCAAAGTAGTGTATGTGTCCCATTGCAACATAAATTGGGGGAGCCAAATACTGCAGTGCAAATGAAACATTCCTTTGGCCATGTGCAGACAAACAACACCCATGGGGGCTGAGACCGTCAACAGTCATCAATGACACAATGACAGAAGTGACCATCAGAATGCAGAACCACATATTTGCACCAATGGGCACACAAATGCAGATACCCTGTGGAGACAGCAGATGTGAGGTGAACAGATACCATACCATGGCAGCAATGGGACACACAAACCATGATCACTGTGCTGACCGATGACCTAGGAGTCCCAGGGACAGCAGGGGAAACACACCAAACAACATACAGCCAATGGCACACCCAAGATATGCCAATGCAGTGGTGCAGATGCACAAACACAAACAGGCAGACCAACACTGTCATCATACACAGCAGGTGAGGGTGGGGGTGCCAGTGTCCCCAGGCAACCACACAACACATGAGGAGAGCTGAATACCAATCATACAGATGTGCATACACTGCCACACTAAGGTAACTCATGGATCCAAATCCCCTATGTGGGCAAGCAGGCATTGTCAGGTGAGAGGGAGCACAAAACACACATGTCACACAGGCACGTAGGAACAACAACTGACACAGCAAGTCACAGACACACCACAGCACCACCCCCAGGGCCCCCACAATGTGGTGACCCTGGGCTGAATAAAAATACCACTGTGATGACAAAGCTAAATGTCGTTCACACTATGAACCACAGTCAGGTGTCCTGAGCAACAAACTACCATCACACCTACACAAGCACAAATCAATCAGCATGGCCAGTAAGCCAAGGCCAACATGGAGGCAGGGGCCTAGCCGGGCAACAACTCTCATCTGCACACACTCAACACCACACCCCTCGACCTCCAACAATGTGCAGCAGTGAAGTACACATGCACTGGTGACATTGCACATGCACCCATGACTATTCCAGGGTGGTGGGTGGGAACCAAGGTGTAGAAACACATCACACATGGCCACTCAACAAGACTCCTGAATGTCTGACACACTGCACACTACGCTGTACATGGACATGACGGCAATACCACACCGACCAATGGGATCCCAGCCACAGTCACACACCAATGAAGAAGCCAAGGTCACCCACAACGAACACACATAGACAACTTCCAACATTGCAGCTCTGACCCTGAGGAGTGGCAGCAGTCACACACACAACATGTCACAATCACTGAAAGATAACACAAACTGGAAATCACATGACAGGGGCAAACAACAAGTGCCAAGGGGAAACCTGACTGTGACCCATCTGCGTCTGCACACAAACTCAGCCCTGACAGCAAACACACCTATGGGTGACACCCTGATGACCAGTAATGTGCCATGCACCCACATCACAGAGAACACAGGGAGAAGACTTTGGGGGAACATAGCTCAAGTCAGCAAGCATCACAAACAGGTACAACACTAGGGATCACAGCATGCGCAGATGAATGGAAGTGAACACACAGACATGCACATACAACACACACCTTGGGTGCAGGCAATGTCACACGTGTACACACTGCCATGAGGGGACTCCACTCCTGTGTGAGGAAAGCTGTGCCATATGTTGCCTCAGTAGGGCCCCATCATGTCAGCTGAGCACTTGGTCACACAATCAACAATTAGCACCAAATGAGGGCTCCCATCACATCAGCCTGGTCATGGATGTGCCAACGGAATCATCAGCACAGATCCAACACACTTGTATAGCAATGTTGCACTGACTACACGGATGAGTCCCTCCCCATTGATGCCCAAACCTGCATGTCCACTGGAGATGGCAACACGGTCAGGGAAGTAGACAAATGCAACGATGGCAGGCACAACAGATGTGCAGGGGTGGAAGCCACAGATATGAAATTGCCAATGTAAGTAGGAAACCCATTGCCAAATACTGAACACATGACACCCTCAGATGCTGCTATTGATGACATGGATACACCACATGATAGGACACATTCCCCCTGGACCACATGGGTTCCTGCACAGTAACACTTCATAATCATGAGACCAGATATCACCATCACTGCAGCAAGGGCATGGTTAGCTGCACCAACAACATGTACATCTGAAGCATGAGCACTAGAGAAAAGAAAGTTGCTTTATTCAGCATATGTGTTGAGGCCAAACGAAGTCCTGAAAAAAGAGCAAAGGCCAATGGCCAGTCCATTGTCAAAGTTCAAACAGGGTGACACTGGCAGATGTCACCCTACGCATGCCTGCACAATACCAGGGACAATCCACTAGGAGGGGCAACCGGGGGGCAGGCCAGGCACCGCAGGGACAGGATCAGGGCTCACCAGGGGAGTCAGGGAAGGGGTGGTGGGTGCAGGAGAGCCACTGACAACTGCAGTGGAGGTGTCTGACATGGTGTGTGCCGGCACAACTGGGGGGCATGACACAGATGTCGTGGGTGCCGGCACAACTGCAGTGGACCCTGCAGATGGGGTGGACAGGTCCGCCACTGCAGTGCCCAAGTCAGACAGGGCGGTAGTGGACTCCACTGCAGTGCCTACCTCCAGGGGAGGAGAATGGGGAACAGGCAAGGTGGGTTGGACAGAGGGGGGGACACCCTCACCACATCAGTGGCACAGACAAGCGCAGCGGGGGTGTGGTGCTGGGAGAGCAAGTGGCAGGGGGAGAAGGCCGGAGCATCTTGGGGATGGTATATCTGTGGGTGGGGGAACCTGGGGCAGGGTGTGGTGGGGGCACCTGTGCAGTGGGGGCCTGAGGGATGGAGGACGGAGACCTTGTGCCTGAGCTGCAGGGTGGTGGCGGGGTCTTGCTCTTAGCACTCCGGGGGGACTTGCGGGTGGGGGCCTCAGTCCGTCTGCGCCTGGGGAGGGTGTCCGGGGGCGAGGGGCACTCTGCTCCGTGTGGGTGGGCTTCCTCTTCCCCCGGGATGCTGGAGCAGCTTCATCGGTGGGGAAGAGGCCGAGGTCACAGAGGAAGAGCTGCTGTGACTTTGGGGTTGCAGGTGAGGCAAGGGAGGGTGCTTTGGAGGGAGAGGGAACTGAGGACTGCGCAGTGCATGTGGATGCGTGTGTGTGTTCCAGGGCCCCATCCCCTGTGAGTCTGGCTTCAGTCCCCTGAATGTGCGTGCGTGTGCGTTTTGTCATTGGCGTGTGTGTCAGTGTGCTGGATGTGTGTGTGCTGGTGTGTGCCTGTGCCAGTGTGTGTGTGCCTGGGATGGGTAAGGTGCTGGGGAGTGTGGATGGAGCAGAGGCAGGAGGGGTGAGGGACCGTTTGAGGAGGGACACTGCTGCCGTCAGGGAGGAGTCCATGGACCTATTGCCCCTCTGTAGGTCAGACATGCCCGATGAGATGCCCTCCATGAACGACACCAGCTGAGTCAACAGCGCGGTGTGCGCATGGAGGACACTCAGCATGGCTGTCTGCCCTACATGGAGCTGGCGAAGGAGGTACACAGACTCCTCACTCAGGGCAGCAGGGGACACAGGGGCAGGGGGTGCGGTGCCTGGCCCAAAGGAGACACGCTCCCGGACATGGGAGCCTCCACGGACCTGGGGAATGGGAGCCGATGGGAGGGCGGTGGTGGTGCTGGTGGTGGCGGGGACAGCAACACTAGCTGGGGTGTGGTGGCTGCTGACACCCGCCTCCACAAGGGAGTCATCCTCCGAGTTGCTCTGGTCCTCAGCTGAGGTGGATGCTGCTGAGGACTCCTCGGTGTGGCTCCCTCGCCCTCCGTGCCACTGGGTCCCTCCGACCACTCCTCGGCTGCTGACCCAGTCTGGCTCTCCGGCTCCTCCTGGTCCGTGGAGCTGTCCCCTTCCGTGGCCGTGGATGTATCTGCAAACAATGGGGAAACAGACAGACATCAGTCACCTGCACCAAACGCACACACCACTGTGAGCACAGCACATTACAGAGCAAGCCCTGGCATCATTAGTTGTACATTGCTAAAAGTGCCCTAATTGAACAGGAGAAGTCAATTGTCAGTCTGATGCCAAGCATGGCACTCACATCCCACATGGCCTTGCACCCATCTGTCTGGTGTCTGTTGGATTGCAACACCCCAGTGTTGACACATGCACCAAGTACACAGTAGTTGGACAGTGCAGAGGACACGGTGTGGACACATCACAGCTCTTGCCACTGAGTCAGTACAGGTTTACGGATGTAAGGGATGCCCAGAGTCAAATAGGAAATGCATGTGATGCATTCCAGCGACAGACACCATGATGCACCCATGTCCTGATAGCCAGCGCCACTATGGTGTGCATGTAGCACATGTCACTCCCCTGCAGGATCACCAATCAGTAGACACATGCCATGGCGGAGGCATGACTGCAAAGTCATACATCACTGTCTCAGTGATGTATGACTTTGCAGCCAGACAACAACACTCTGCACTGTGTCACAATAGTAGGTCATGGGGAATGCAAGTCCTGGAGCTGCACAAGTGCACATGTACATCCCCCCCACAACACATCCTCTTAACCCTCATCTGTCCAGGTCATACCTATTGGACATATGGGAGACCTGTGACACTACCCTCTGAACCTGAGCCCCTCACACTCTGCTGTGCATGGGGAACAGCTGCCTGAACTTCACATTTACATGCCCCAGTCTGCATGGGCAGCTGATCAGACACCTATGTGTCACACAAGTATCGTCTCCTATGGTCACATCTCCAGTGGCATGCTGAGCCCCTACCAAGAAACTCCACAGCAGTCCTGGCGACTAATCCACAGCACACTGACACAGAGGCAGACACCTGAGGGGTCAAAACACTGTGCACAATGTGTCCTCTGATACACGGGAGTGGGAGTACAGAGTGTATTGTATGGCCTGGAGTAGGCATGACTGTCCAGCCCCACATGAATGAGGGATGAGCCCTGGACTGTAGGCAGCTGGCTAAGTATGTGTGACACACGTCATATACATACTCCTGGGGCCCAAACATTGTTCCCACCCGCAGCATGGGTGTGTGCCAGGTACCCCAGCCACATGTGGTGGATCAGCTCAGCAATTGGACCACAGATCAAAGTAACACGCTGAATACATGTCAGAATACAGGCATTGTGTAAGCAATGGACCCACCCATGATGCCCACCACAGAGTCAGGGAAACAGATGCTGTCTCCACCTTGAGTCAAGCAAACTGCAAGGACACAGTCCTAAGTGACAGAATTCCTGCATGTAAGGGCCACACCTGGGTATCAGATGAGGAGTGGGCAGTGCACAATAGAGGGACATGGTCGGACCAGGAGAGTGATTGAGCGGACCTTTGGTCTCCTGAAGAGCCGCTTCCGCTGCCTGGACAAGACCGGAGGGTCCCTCCCATATGCCCCTGCGAAAGTGTGCAAGATTATCATCGTCTGCTGCATGCTCCACAACCTGGCAGTGCGGAAGGAGTTGCCTCTCATCCAGGATGACGATGACCAACATCCGCCACCTGTGGAGGATCCTGGCCTGGACCACGATGCCAGTGACGATGATGATGATGATGGTGATGGTGATGTCCGCACACAGCTCATCACCAACTTCTTTAGCTGAATGTGAGTATCCTGAGGTGTCATGTGAATGATGTGAGTTGGCATGATGTGTGGGTGGTGCTCTGGTGCTGTTGGAGTGTGTCCATGGGCTACTTGACTGGATGTGTGTTGCGATGTGTGGTGACAGGTGGGCTGTACTCCCCAACAGTGTTGACATGCTAACTTGGTTCTGGGTGGGTATCTTGTAACATGTATTGTGCATGAGTTTTGCTGTTCTGTCCTGTACTCCATTGCTTTTGACTGTGTGTCATTTCTGTCCTTCACAGGGTACTTTCAGATTCGTTTGGTCAACTGTGTCCACCGACAACGTGATTGCACATCCAGGCTGGTAGCTGTTGTGTCCCTACAGGTGATGTGCGCCACACCCATGGACTTCCTTCTGTCTACAGTTGTTGACTGTGTGCCCGCTACCAGGTGGGGTTACCTTGCATCTGTAGTGGTTACGGCATGTTGCTACTGTGTAATAAACCTGTGCTTCACTTAGTGATGTGCGTTGTCTGTGGTCACACATTTGACTGCCATTTGCTTACTGCACCTGTGGGCTACTTGACTACAACTGGGAATGGGTGTGGTGTCTGTGCATTGCACCGTCTTCCCTGGCAACATCAGTGTAGGCAATGAGTCAGATGGCCTAGGTGTGTATGTGTTGTGTAGCCCTGGTGGTGTGTCTCCCTCATATGTGTCACGTTGCCTGTACTCACATGCCTGTGTTGTCCTTGCTGTTGCAGTTCGCATACACAGTGTAATTTTGTTGTTCATCATCCCCATAACAGTACCCACGTTGGAATCACGACAGAGGCAAGTATGGTGTATTATTGTGTTTATTGTGATACATCTGTGATAATAGTGCATAGGATGGATTGTGCTGTACATGAATCTTGCAATCCCAAGTTCCTAGATGAATAGAAAGTCCAGGTAGACAGGATCCCCAGTATCGGGGCCACAGTTGTCTGACACATTGTTCCAACTTGTACTCCCCATGCAATGTGTGGGAGTAGTGTTGCCATCAACAGGGTGAACAGTCTGTGCACAAAGGCGAAAATCCAGAACAGGTTCAGGCTTCCTGGGAGTTGCGCTTGGCCATCAGCCTCTCACTTTCCCCTCCTCGGACGACCCCTCTTCTTGGGGGGGGCCCTCAAGTGCAGGCTGCTGCGGTGCAGGGGACTCTCCGCCAGAGTCCTCCTCCCTCCCTGTGGCAGTTGCAGTTTGTTCGGTACCAGATGTTGTTGGCACACAGGGAGGTGTGGACTGGTTGCTGTTCATCTGGCGGAGGCATTGTAAAATGTCCCTGTGCACCGCCGTCATCTCATGTAGTACATCCCACTTGGACTCCACGCGGGTCATGTGGGAGTCCACACGTGACATGTGGGAGTCCACACGTGACATGTGTGACTCCACATGGGACATGTGGGAGTCCAAGCGGGCATGATGGGCAGCCTGCTGCTGTTTGATGTCTCTGAGGAGCCCCACTACCTGGCTGAGCTCTCCGGTGCTGGACTGGTACGCATCAGCTATGCGTACCAGTTGTGGGTCTTCATGCACACCAGCAACGTCTGCAAGCAGCGACCTCTGTCTCCCACCCCTCCCACCACCCCTGCTGACATGTGCAGTGTGTGCAGTTGCACGCACAGATAACCCTGGTCCACCTTGGGGGTTGGTGGTGGTGGTGGTGTCCATGGCCCCAGGTTGGTCCAGGGTCACTGCGCTGGTGTTGTTCCTTATTCTGTCCATGTCGGCAGGGATGGTATTCGTGGTGACAGTCGTTGGAGGGGTGGGTGCAGGGGTGCAGCTGGTGGACCTGCTGGTGCTGCAGCTGGTGGTCCTGCTGGTGCAGCATGTTGACTTGCACCGGATGTGCCAGGTTGTTCTTCATCGTCCGAGGAGGACAGAGGCTGTACGACGCCAGTGAGCTCGGCATCCTCTTGAGCCTGGGACTGGGACTCCTCAGCGTCTGCTGCTGTGTCCCTATCATCACCTGTTTTTGGGAGACACAAACAATGTATGTCATGTTTCTGCAGGCATCAGTGGTTGACACACCTGACAGTTGTGACTGTGCCTCGGGGTGCGGGCCTGTACATTGTATTGTCCTAAGTCGTCACAGTCAGGGGTTGATATTGGTGTGGCACATTGTCCTGCATTATTTGGGCATTTCTATGTATTCTCTGGGGTGTGAACATGGTCTGCATTGATTGTGTTTGGTTGACAGCCAGACCTCCTTCCCACCCACCCACCCACCCAGTCAGTTATCCCACCATGGAACGTGCTTGCATTGCAGGGAGTGTAAGTTGTCTCTCAGGATGTCAGTCAGAGGTGTCCTGCTGTTTGTTGGTGCACAGTTGGCAGCAGGGCCTTGTGCTCCCCGCAGCAGTAGCCAGTGTCAGCCATCTTGTGAGTCCTTCTCCACTCCCTGTGATGTGAGCATGGTTCAGGGTGGTGTTGATGGGCCAGTTGTGAGGCTGAGCAATGTCTGTGACTACGACTCCCATCATGCTATTGCCTCCACCCCCTTCCCAGCATGCCCATGCTTCCTTCCTTTTGACTCTGCTTCCCTGTGGGGTGGGCTGGCTGTGCTGACAGGATGGCTGGGAGTGTTGTCCTGGCAGTTGTTTGGCTAAGAGTCCCAAGAGTGTCCCTGTGCTTCACACAACATAACCCAGGGTGGTGGTGCTTTGTGGGATCTTGTGTTAGGATGGAGGGCATTGCATTCTACCAGGTGGGTACTGTGGAGTTTGTGTTGGGGGGGGGTGAGGGGAGGTGCTGGTGACTATGGTCAGTGCTGCAAGTCCCCCTTCCCACCCAGCCAGCCGGATATCCCACCATGGAACGTGCTTGCATTGCAGGGAGTGTAAGTTGTCTCTCAGGATGTCAGTCAGTGGTGTCCTGCTGTTTGTTGGTGCACAGTTGGCAGCAGGGCCTTGTGCTCCCCACAGCAGTAGCCAGTGTCAGCCATCTTGTGAGTCCTTCTCCACTCCCTGTGATGTGAGCATGGTTCAGGGTGGTGTTGATGGGACAGTTGTGGGGGGCAATATGTGTGACTGCGACTCCCATGATGCTATTGGCTACACTGACTTGGCCAGCATACACAGAATTCCTTCCTTTGAGTGGTCTTCACTGTGTGTTGGTGTTGTTGTGGTGGCTACATGTGTGGATGTGTGTGTTAGTTCTATTTGTGCCACTGCCTAGCTGTAGTTGTGGTTGTGTTTGTACATGTGTTGGCACAGTTGGATGTGACTTTTTTGATGGCATGTGTTGTGTTTATCTGACTGACATACACATTTTGGGATGATTCTGTTCTAGTTGCTGTGTAATTGCTATGAGTGCATGGTTTGACTCTCCCCTTGACAGTGATGTGTGTGTTTTGTGGCAGTTTATTGTGTACATTTGTTGTGTACTCACCAGGCTCTGGGATGTCCTCTAGTCCATATACGCTCACTGGCGGAAGGATGGCCCGCACCTTCTCCTCCCAGGGCCTGAGGTATACTGGCTTGGCAGGAGGGCCACTGCCGGTGTATTGGCTCAGGTGGTAGTCTTTCTTGAGCAGCTCCCGGACCCTCCTGCGCACGTCATACCACCTGTTCTGGATGTCGGTCTTTGTGCGCCGACATGGTGATTGGGCGTTCACCCTGTTGATGATCCTCTCCCACATCTTGGTTTTCTGCGACATGGGGGTCTGTTGGACCAGAGTGCCAAACAGCTGTGGCTCCACCCTGAGGATCTCGTCTACCATGACTTCCAATTCACTATCTAGGAACTTGGGATTCTTCTTGGGGGGCATGGTGATGGGTGGTGATAGTGGGTGCTGTGTGTGTTGGTGTGCAGGTGAGGGTGTGTGGGTGTGTGTTGTGCTGGGTGTATGTGAGGTAGGTATTTGTTGGTGTGCTGCTGGTGTGTGGCTTGTGTGAGGGATGAGCTGTGGGTGTGTGGTTGCTTTCTCTTGGGTGCTGGCAGTGGAATGGCATTTGCAAAGGCTCATGGTAGTGATTTGTGTCCTTTATATAGGTGGAGTTGTTGGTGTGTCTTTGTTCTCTGTCCCCACCCCCCAGTATTTATTGGCTTGGTAATTGCTTGTTTGGCCTTTTTTTGGTTGATTTTTCCTTTGTGCTGTTTGTGTATGTTGGAAACGTTCTTGTGACCGAGTCGGACCGTGCATTGGTCTCGTACGGTGTTTTCCGTTTCGTTCACGCTGTGTTTGTGCAGTTTTGTATGCTGCGTACGCGTCGGTCGCGGTGTATTGTGTTGCTTCGGCTCGGTTTGTATGCGTGTCGGTCGTACGGCTTGTCCTCCGTCCGACTCGGTCGGGTTTTTCGCGCCTTGCATCGTACTTTGCGGGTTGGAGTTGGCGGGTACGATTCGGTCGGATTTGTTCCGGGTGCGTGTCGGTCGGTTGGATTCGCGTGTTTTTCCGGCCGGATTGCTATTTTCCGAGCGGGTCGGTCGGTCGGCTTAGTTTCCTGACGTGTCGGTCGGATTTATCGCGGCTTGCATCGTACTTGGCGTGTCGGGCGCCACTGGTACGTGTCGGTCGGTATTTTTCCGGATCCGAGTCGGTCGGTGCTTTTTCCGGCCCGAATCGGAATCGACCCCTTAGTGTTAGCACTAGAAAGCTAGGGTACGACCATTTATCACATCTGTTGGGCCGATTTATTCGACCTTTTGTGCACCTACTTTGAAGTTAGCTGAGCAAATGGTTGTAAATTCATGTTGTGTACTAAAATACACATTACACCAGCTCTCTCTCCTTTCCACTGGCTAAAGATAAGAAAGCACAATCCAATCACATCAGTGTGCATTACTAATTAAACTATCTAGGAAGACCAAGATCCATCATGGTCACATCCCCCAACTGCAATCCAATCAGAAACCTCTGCTGTTCTTCCAAACTCTGCTTCTCTTGTCGCCTCCTACTCTGATCATGACCTACTGGACCTGCCACTGTCATCCTGGTCTTCAAAATATGGTACCTCTGTCCACCATGGATTCGGGAAAATTCATATGATTCTGTCCTTTTGCAAAGCACAAACAATTTGGCCATTCCAGTATTAACTACTCAACTCTTTCTTCTTGCTTTGCTTGAAGCCAAGTAATCACCTTGTTGTTGTTGACTATCTTAGGGCCTGATTTAGATTTCCGAGGATGGGTTCCTCCGTCACAATGGTGATGCATATCCCATCCGCCGAAATATAAATCCTATTATATTCTATGGGATTTATATTTTGGCGGACGGGATATCCGTCACTATTGTGACGGAGTAACCCATCCTCGGAAATCTAAATCAGGCCCTCTGTCTACAAAGTGCTACAAAAATAAGAATAATAATAAAGCCAGTAACAGGGATAAGAATTATAACCATAGTGATGCTCAACTTATAGTTTTATTAGACTATTTCCCATCTTGATGGATACATTAATGAAAACATTTTTAAAAACTGATCAACAAAAAGGTGCACTGCGAGAGATCTTTGTTTTACAAGGACTTTGCAGAGCAGGACAAACTGAAATGATGGAAATCTTTCCTCCAGCTTTACTTTTCTTCACTATTCTTCCTGACCAGAGCCTTCATGGGTTCAGAGCAGAACAACAAAACAATACTGTCAATAAGCAGTGCCTGGCAAGAAACTATAGATTATACAAACAACAGTGTGAAAACAATAAAAGCAAAAACATCTCTCCTTATTCAACGGACATGGGTTGAAAAAGGACATGAATGAAGACTATGTGCTGCAGAATTCTATACGTTTTTTTCTAAGGCCTAGGTGAACCCTCACTATTGAATTCCCCATGTTAAATCACGCTTTTATCCATGGTCCAATGTTGTTGCTCTCTATCTCTTGTATGTGGGAGCTCATAGTCATAGAGTACATTGTGTCACTGCATTGGCCGTCAGTGCATTACACTTCTGATTTTGTTGTTCCAAATGCATGCTTAAGAGCCTCACATTGTGCAAGTGTTTTGAATCTGAATAATTTACAGCTTCAATATAGGTTCCAAGAATCCTTTGAATACATTGCAGGTGGTGAGACACAAATGATTTGCCCAACAAACACACTTCCACAACATTTCCTACAATCTTTGGAAACCACAGGTGATCATCAGAGATCTAGAAAATTGCAGGCAATGTTAAGTTGTCATGTATTCTATCTTTTAAACTTGTAAAAGGAATCTAAATCCAACTTCTTGTTAAAGTGTGGTCAATGAGGTCACCTGAATTTCACAAAAGAAAGACCTTCAAAATAATTAACATTAAGGTGGTGGTGAGGAATAACAAAGGACCCAATTCACAGACAAATATGTAAATCTACTCTAGTAATTCAGAGACTTCCAAGAGTACTCACAAACATGAATGCAATTGCACATGCTTAATTGTACCTGGTGTATAAATATGCATAAGTAAATTCATACCAAATGAGCATTTGCATATAATAACATCTTTATTATCTAAAGAAATCTAGATTTTCGGAACACTGATACAATGAAAGTTACATTTTCCATACCCGTGAGTGCACCTTAGGAGCTAAAATTCCACAAATCCTAATTGGAGATGTACAATTGGCTCCCACAAATTATCCTTTTTGTGCACCGAAGTGCAACCAAAGTGTACAAAAATAGTTTCTGTTTCAAGCCCTTCATGAGTTGTGGCGGCCTTTAGTATCAGAATCAGAAGGACAGAATGGTAAACTTGCCATATGTAACTGTAACTGGAAGATCCAAAATAAAATCTGTCCCAGTAGTATGCTAGAGTTCAAGAGAGGTTAAATACCACAAAATTATGGTAAAAATATTGTTGGCAAAAATAACGTGTCAAAAATATTGTTTAATACAATATCATGTTCCTATGCTCATAATATGAATGACAAAAATATTGAAAAAAATATTGTGGAAGTGATATCAACAGGCAAAAATATTGGTTTTCTAACATATGTACAGCTTAAAGTAGTAAATGTTAAATATTACAATACATAAATATTAATATAATGTAAAGCATATCAATTTCATTAATTGTGTAATACCATATGTAAATATATATTCATATAAACACACAAATATACATATGCGTGTGTGTTTATACAAATATATATATGCAGTATGACATATTTAATTATAATTAATCAAAATATTTATTTTTCATGTTACTAAATGTTACTGCAATATTTAAAATTTTTAAATTGAGTACTTTAAAAAGTATATATATATATATATATATAGAGAGAGAGAGAGATAATATATCTAAACTAAACAAAATACATACACAATTCAAAACATGAAAAATATAAAAAATTCAATAAAAAAAATTAAAAAATGTCACCTATGAATAAAATAACAAAATATTAAAACCTAAAAAACGCATCTACTAAATATAATATAAACATTAACATTTTTTTAAATAAGGAAAAAATAGCAAATATAAAATAACCAAATAATAACAGAAATCCTAATTAAACAATATTTGAACTATCTAGAAAAATTAGATCTACTGATGTCCAGTTTAAACAAGAGTACGGAAAGTGTTGGACTTCAGAGAGATTGCATTTATTATTCTCACTTCAGTCTAAGCAACAGTAAGAAAGTGTCGAACTTAGAAGGGGTTAGATTTGCTATTCCTACTCCACTCTAAGCAACAGTACAGAAAGTATTGGACTTCAGAAGGGTTCAATTTACCGTTCCAACTCCAGACTCAGCAGACAGTAGGGAAAGTGTTGAACTTCAGAGGGGTTACATTTATTATTTCCACTCCAGTCTAACCAACGGTAGGGAAAGTGTTGAACTTCGAAGGAGTTAAATGTACTTCTCACACTCCAGTCTAAGCAAGGGTAGGGAAAGTGTTGGACTTTGGAGGGGTTAGATTTACTATTCCCACTCCAGTCTAAGCTACAGAAGAGAATGTATTTGCCTTCTAAAGGATTACATATAAGAATACAAGTCCCATTTATTTACTACATTTTTTAGAACATATATATATATTTATATATAAATGAAATTTTTTTGCTTCCTGAAATAAAAGATAATTCGAGGGACCCCGAGAGTGCCCATCGCCCTTAATGTTTGTATGGGATATATATATATATATATATATATATATATATATATATATATATATATATATATGCTAAAAAGAAAGTAAGGAAAAATTTAATTACATACATTGATATCAAGATCCCTAACTTCCAAAATAAGAGAATTATAATATCATTACTTATTTATTTAAATTCAATAATACAGAAAAAAACGCAAATAAAATTTAAATAATGAACATCATTGCACAAACAAAATCTCACAAACACTTACAATGAAATAAATTCAATCTAATAAAGTATTACATATTGTACATACTTAATAACAAATTCATAAATTACATATAAATATGATTTATTTTATTATAGTATCTTATATTGTATTATATTATATTATATTATTAACATGTGATTATATTTTTAACCTGCTAATAATTTATTAATAACCTACTCACCTAAAACAAATAACACATTTCAAAATATAATCCCTTCTTCAGCAACAATTATGTTAAAATGGAACAGGCTGCCACGCACTTATCAGCAGCAGACTCGACTATGACAATGCACTCTATGCAGGCACCACCCAGAAACTCCTCAGAAAACTTCAGAACGTGCAGAACGCCGCAGCCAGATTGGTCCTCAACCTCCCCTGCCGCAGCCACATCTCCGAACACCTACAACAACTCCACTGGCTCGCGGTCAACAAAAGAGTCACCATCCATCTCCTTACACACGCCTACAAAGCCCTCCACGACGCCGGGCCAGCATACCTGAACCACCGCCTCTCATTCCACGCACCCACCAGACACCTCCGCTCTGCCCAACTGGCCCTTGCCACCGTCCCTCTGATCCGCAAGACACAATTCAGGAAGGATCTCAAGACCTGGCTCTTCAAATGAACCAAAGCCCCACAATTATACTTACGAAGATGCGGTAACCTGAATTAAGGACTGAAGACTACTGCCCAATAACTGGAGGTTCATCCAAGAAATGCTCTATTTTCAGAGTTTCAGATATCAAACAAGTTTCTCTGTGATGACTTTCATTGGTGGCATGTGGCAAAGAAGTGATAAACTATTCTTATTCTATTATTATGATACAAGATAGAACAGATTACAATGGACTCATTAACCCAATCTATTGATAACTATGATGTGAGAGATAATGCATTATAAATATCAAAGGATAATTGCTAATAGCAATGAGATTTAATGAGACCTTTTCCTTTTGTTTCCATCGGCAACACAAACTTTTGTTAGTGGGATATTAATTGCACCAGAAGCTAACATCACATTACGTGTGGTGTGCACCACAACCATTACCTCCCTCAAAATGCTTTGGCTTCACTCAGGTTGGAACAACAGACATGCCAGAAAATCCTGAAGCAAGTGGTTTTCGTTCAGAGTCTGATTAAATAGGGGTGGGCAATAAATTCCGCTCCGCCGGCGGAATTTTGGCCACTCCACGTTACACATGTAACGCGGAGTTTCAGCCAAATACCGCCAACCACTGTGTGATTGTGTTTTCTCTCTCGCATGGCTCGCCAATGGTACATTAGTCAGCATGAGCAAGGTTTGGCATCCCGTAGCACAATTTTCAGTCGCTAGGAGGGCACCCAGGGAGATTTCCCCAACGCGGGTGGTTGCGACCATTCACGGTCAAATAGCTTCCGCTTGAAAATAAAATCTACTTGAGCTGTAGCAACATCAGCTCGAGAAGCAGTGCTGTCTGGTGCTGCATGGTGCTGTTGCTGCTGATTTTTCAGTGCAGAAAGAGCTCCCGGTGATAAAAAGCAGCACTAGCAGCGCAACATGCCTAATTCTGCCCGTTCGTGGAACTCTGCGGAACCTTGCTGATTTTTCCTGTAACTCCGCCAAATTCGCAGAGTGAACCTCCACAAGTTCCACCCACCCCTACTATTAAACAGTACATTGCAGTGTGAATAATGTACTAGAATTAGCAAAGGTGATGTAATAATGTTTACCCTGAATTTGAGTAATCTATTACTATTCATATTGACTCACTACCCTTCTTCCTACACATAGAACCCAGCCACATCTCTGAGTCCCCTCTTTATTGACTCCTTAGTGTTCCCTATTTGCTAAGGTTCTTGAAACTAGGTAAAACCAACTGAGACTTAGAGCTCAAACAAAAGTCACAAGCCAATCTTTCATCTCTTCTCAGTCTCTTATCCATCTTTCGTTCCAATAATTGTCAGTCTGCAAAAGTACATCAAGCAATCCAGCAACGAAAACAGAGGCAGCCACATGTGCAAATTCATCCATAATATCTTCACACACACATCTTCCAAGAAGTGCCACCTGAGTTCTCACAAAACCGATTTTGTAGACTAAATGCTTGGACTACACTGGAGGTCAAACAATAGCACTTCGACATAGACTTCAGCACCTGGTCACTCAACATAGGCTTAAATTAGGCCGCAAGGTAGTATAGATGTTCAAACATAGATTATTAGTACAAACTAGGGGTTTCAGCCAGAGCAAGAGAGTGCCCGTCCAATTGTTTACCAGATAAGATACTCAAGAACAAATAATATTGTACTGCAGTGGTTGAAATTTAAATTGGACCAAGAGGGCATCTGGAATTCCTTCACCCCTAGAGGATTCCTACCTAATCTAGGATCTCAATGCCAGCCAAATGTAGAACCAAAGATTGTCTTGCTGCAGAAGTTTGTTTGAGTTCAACATTCACACTTTCTAAGATTTCAGATTCAGTCTGGGTATTTTAGTGATTGCAAATTAACAACACCCTCACATTTCATTCTTTAGATCAAAGCAGCCAAAAGCATTTGCAGTGCAGATTGTCAAGAGCTGGATGTAGTGGTTAATTCTTAACATTCATGAAGCAAGAATGTTCACTTCTTCACATCAGGTTGCCTGTCCTGGAAATACCCTATTTATACAGGATGACCCATGGAAACCAGTGCCAAAATTCACTAGAAGGAAAACGCTCTAAAAACACCAATACCTTCAGGGTGCATGTCCCGATTACAGTGCCCATTCTTGTACATGAGTTTTTAAGATTACATGTGATACTCTTGACTGGATGGCTGCAATTGCATGCAGTAGTAGTAAGATACCTACTACTCGGGCCCAGCTATATGAAATGTGATGAATTCCTCAAGAAGTTCATAGGTAAAATCAAAGACATAAGATATAATTTGAACCCAGATATCAAGTAGTACATAGCCCCACCAAAATACAACAATACTTGGGAATCTTTTATGTCTATCACAACTTGAATATTTTTTAGAATACTTGGTTTGGCTTGATTTATGCCTTGATCAGAAACACCTTCATCCAAGGCATTTTCCCGAACTCTCTAAAGATTGTCAAATCACACCTTTGCTGAAAAAGGCATCCTGTAGTCCTTCGAGTACCACATTTCTTTACTGACTCAACCATGCCCAAATATAAGAACATTTGACCCGACATCCTCCCACCTACCCCCACCACCATCTACACCTTCCTTCCCTCACCCCTCTGCCGATACCACACTTTCTCTTTTCCATCAGGTACAGAGCCAGTGCTTCACTCGCAGGCTTCATCGTGTAATTCTGTTGTGTCCTGAACATGATCTCTTTATTGGCAAATCATTTTCTTCTTTTACCTGCTCAACTGTGCATGATCCCTCTTATGGTTTGGAGTTGTGGTGTCTTAGGGCCTGATTACGATCTTGGCGGACAGGGTTTCTCCATCACAAACGTGACGAATATCACAGCCACCAAAATACAATTCCTTTATATGCTATGGAATTTGTAATACGGGGGACAGAATATCCATCAAGTTTGTAACAAAGTATCCCATCCGCCAAGATCCGCCAAGATCGTAATCAGGCCCTAAGTTTGTTAGATATGGTACCCAGTTAACCACTCGCTTCTTAGATCTGGATGTGGCCTTACTGTGGCAAGTTAAATTCCCAGCATGGTGTGCCTAACCCATCATCATTCTGAGGTTCACCCACTGACCACCAGATTGTTGGACACAATCAACACCTGTTATTGACAGTACTAAAAAGCAGTTGCAGCAAGTTGTAAGGTTGTGAGATTGTGCTGCAGTGCCCACTTGCCATTGTTTTGAGCCGAGAAAAAATAAACAATGAAAACAGTCTGCAGACAGCATGGATAACATAACCATGGTGTGATGGTTGAAAGAAGAGATATGTGTGGTGGTTGTATGTGATTCCATAGAAAAACTAATTAATGGATTACCATTACTAATTCATTTAAACTATTTAATGGAAATTTTCAAAATGAATGGCATTTACCTTTTCATAGAAATCAATTGATAGAATGACTTTTTAGTCACAATTGGCTTTTGAATACTTATTTTTTGTGTGTAAATGCACTGGTTGCATGACTTACTTTCAACCAGTTTTGTCGGAGATATTTTTTTCAGTGCTTTACTTCAAGGGACATTATGTCAAATTTATATTTTTTACACTGTCAAACAATTTCTTCAGATGCTTTTAATTTGCCGACCCATCACCACCCTCCACCATCATAAATTGCTGACCCCTCAAAACACCTAAACACCATCAATCCCTGCACACTAGAACTCCTCCCCACAACTTAACTACACTCATCTCTGAAGTCTAAAAGCCCATTCTACCTAAAAAACCCATCATCCTTGAACAATAAAATCACTCACTACCCCTACCTCCACCTATTCCTAAACCCCCAAAAACCCTTTCTATGCCTAAACACCACCCCTCCCATACCCCTTAAAATACCTCAGCACACCACAATCCACCCATCTCTGAAGCCTAAAAAACCCTCATCACCCTTAAACATCAGCCGTCCATGACCCATAAGAACTCCTCATCAACATAAACAACTCATCCCTGAATCCTAAAAACCCCTTTCAACATCTAAACTCCACCTATTCCTAAATCCTTAAAACCCCTCACCACCCTAAACTCCACCCAATCGCTAAAAACTCTTCATGACCCCAGCTGCTACCCATAATTGAACCTTAAAAACCTTCACCAGCCCTAAACTCCACCCATCCATGACCCTAAACCCCCTTACACTCTACCCATTGCTTTAACCTAGAAACCCATCACACACCTAAACACCACTCATCTGTGAACCCTAAAAATCCTTCATCACCCCTACACTCCACCCATCTCTCAACCGCAAAAACCCATACTGTGCCCCAACTCCATTTATTCTTGACCCCTAAAAATCCCTCAATACCCTAAACACTACCCATCCCTCAACCCAAAAACCCCACAGAAGTCCTAAACTTCACCCAAGTTTAATGTATTTTTGAATTCCTCTTTGAAATTATCTTTTCTTTAAAATCTTTCCTTTAATTTTTGATTTTTTTATATTCTCATAAAATTGTCTTTCCTTAAAATTGGTTTTCAATGATTTGGTTTCCTTCAATATGGTTTCTCAGTTTTTGTTTTCCATCAATGTGTGGTAGAAGGTCAATTTTATTACAAAGCAAACATTGTGAATACTGATAAAAAACTAGGCCTGGGCGGAGTTTGCGGAGTTCCGCAAGCGACGGAGTGCGTTACGTCATGCCATTCACACTGATTTTTAGCAACGGGTGTTTGTCCTGTGCTGTAAAATCAGCGAGAACAGCACCACCCGCAGCGCAAGAGAGCGCTGCTTCTTTCTGCCGCTCGAGTAGATGTTCTACTCGAGTGGCAGCTTCCTCAAATCTAATGGAAGATTTCTCAATGTGAGCAGTGGCGACCATCCACGATCGCCCACGTTGAGAAATCTCGATGGGAGGTGGTTTCTAGTAAAATTTTCCTCAGTCACCTTGGCGACCGAGAGCAAGGATAAAACTCTGCGTGTTACGTGGAGCACGGAGTGGGAAAAACTCCGCAAAACTCCGTGAGCAGAGCGTTATTTCATGCCCAGTTTAGGATTGATTCCTGTGGCTACGGTCATCCTATGTTCTGCTCTCTATGATTGCATTGTGTCCAATGTCTAATCGGCTTAGTTTCTAAGGGTGTTTCAAAGGTGTATTGCAATGTTTGGTTTCAGGGTGCTTTGCTCAGTTGCTTTTTGTTTTGAGCTCACAGTAACCAAGTCCATCTTTTATGGAGCATATTGAGTTTGATTTAAAGTTTCATGCCAGAACACATCTATTAGCCCCAATGGAATCGGCCCCTAAGGGGCCGATTCCGATTCGGGCCGGAAATCTCACCGACCGAGCCGGACCCGGAGAGATTTTCGACCGAATCGGACCCGTGCAGCCCGACCGAACGAGTACGATGCGTCCGTATGCTATCGTACTCGAGTCGGTCGGACTCCCATTGAAGTCAATGGGAGCCGGTCGTACAACGCGTACGCGGCTCCCATTGCCTCAATGGGTGCGAGGCGAACAAGGCGCCCCCTACAGCGGGTACGCGGCGAAGCGACTCGCGCCGTACACGCACAGGTAGGGGGACCCATGGGTCCACCCTGTGTGCGACTCGCGCGGCTACGCGTACAGGGGGTCTGACACGGACCCCGAAGTACGGCTCCGACTGCTCTTCCGAGCCGGACGGCGCGTGTCGGTCGGACTGCCCGCGGCGCGCATCGTACTTACCCGGCCGGGAACGTCTCCATTGCACGGTGCGAGTCGTGTCCGAGCGAGTCGGTCGGTGCGGTTCGACCCGGGAACGAAGTCGGTCGGAGCGGTTGGGGACGCCCGAACGAGTCGGTTGGCGATTTCGCATCGTACTCGCTCGTCCGGACGCACGTACGAATCGGTCGGGAAATAGGGCTCCGAATCGGATCCGGTTAAGCCGAATCCGATTCGGAGCCCTACCGGCCGAGATCGGAATCGGCCCCTAAGGGCTTACTTTTGAGTTCATAGGACAGAGTACTCTGCCATGAACGCTAAACCCTCAGTCCTTCAACCCATTTAGAGGCAAGTGGACTGTACGTGTTCTGTGGACGGAGCCTCCGTTGGCTCCTTTGACAGAGTACTTCTTCTACAGGCCAACAGAGTAGAGACCATTGGAGGAAGGACATTACGACACCCACCCTATTTAGAGTGCATGGTGTAAAGTCTTTTTTTTCCTGTCCATCTCCACCAGTAAAAACATGGCAGTAAAGGTAAGGAATAAACAATAATCGTCCACACACCGAAAGAGAAAAATCCTAGGGTGTGGGGGTGATTAGTGTTTTTGTTTTGCAAACAGAAACTCCAACTTTGAGAGTTTGTTTTTAAAAAATTAAAAACTTTTGAAAAGTTTGATGGCTGTCCATCATAACTGATGGTGCAGCCAGCCAAAGTGTTCTCGAATGATAGGAACCACCATGACAGCAGTTCCTTTCAATGTTGAGCTTTGTCCACAGGGCCAGTGGGCAACTCTTAATTTGGCAGGCGGCCTGCACTTAGATGGCAGAGGTATTGTTCTCCGCTATGCAAATGGAGTAAACTTTGCTCACCAAACTGTAAATAAGGCCTTTTCGCCCTGTCGTTTCTATTGACATAGAATAATATTGAATCCGTTACATTGCCTCCAAAAATATCAGAAGATACATTTAAAGACCCTGATTTACAAACAGGAAGGTTGCAAACAGACACCAGCTAACACCCTAAATCAAGTGTTGGTATCTGATCACTGGTTTGTGATTGCGATTGCAGTCATAAGCCATTGATACACGTGATGTCAGTTTCATATCCCCCTTCTTATGCTATTCAGAGTGAGTCACAGAAGCTCTTTTGCAAGTCAGAAAGGCTTTTCTGAGTCGCAAAAGGGGTTTTCGACAGTCAACACGCTTGTGATTTTGCAAATCACAGACAGGCTTTGAGTCAGATAATTACTTTTGTCTACCTATGTTTACCTTGGGAGGTAAGTATAATTGGAATTAAGAATAATAATCTTATACCCACCTTGCAATGTACTGTTAGAGCCATATAGTGGTCATAACTCTATTCTCATGAGCTATATTGCATGAGATGTTGTGCTATCCCACGCAGGAATACTGTGAACTCACTCTGAACCAGTTGTATTGTCCCTGATTGAGCCTTTTTTTTAATCTGAAATGGGGACTAACTTGCAGTAATCCCCTTCAGTGCATGGTCACACATTCCTGTGTCGAGTAGTTGTGACCGGATCTTCAGTAGCTTTAAGAGCTATGAGCTTCCTGTGATGTACTGTCGCAATTATCACATTCCAGTAATACCTAATTTCTTACATAAAAACACTAATTTCTCACATTTTCCAGGCAGTCTATATGGTGTTACTTTTCTATTATTTCTAGTCACATGGTACAGCTGCATACCAGATAGAGATGTTAGTTTGATTCTTACATGGGACATCATTAAAGCTTCACGTTGGTGTTGTTCAATCTCCAGGCCTCTCCTTACAGATTCCATTTCAACGCCTAATTACCAACCTTACTAAAACATTGGACTCATTTCTTTCACTGTTGCTTATGCTAATTACGATATCATCAGACTAAATAGACCTATCAGATTAGGGGGTGGCATCGCTTGTATTCACCGACAACAGCCTTGCAGTTAAACAGTTACAGTCCCCTGCTCTTTCATCATGTGACTATCTATGTATCAAAATTGTATGCAACAATAATCCCGTATGCAAATTGCACATGTTCTGTCATCCGCCAGGTGGTAATCTCGCCTTCGCAGAACAAATCATGGATATCATCACAACAAACATGGGTCAGCATGTCACTCAAATCTTCCTTGGGGACTTTAATCTCCACTGGAGGGACCTGAATGAGCCTATAGTCAATAGCCTCAAATCTTTTCTTACGGATCTTAACTGGGTACAAATTTGTGATAGCCCCACACAGAACAAGGGGGAGATCCTAGATCTTGTCATCACAAAAGATAATTCTACCCAATTGGAATCTATTATCCCTTGTGATTGGTCTGACCATCATACCGTCAGCTTCTGCATCACTATTCCTTCGAGAACAACTACCACACAAGTACTCAAACTGAAAATTGGAAAAGAAAATGAGAAATATCGATCTCACCGAACTGACATCACTCAGTGATAATATCCTAATACTCCCTGAAAATATGGTAGATGTACAAGAGCTCAAGGACCACTATACTAGCTCCATGAAGAATATTCTTGACTCAACGGCACCCTACTAACCAACAGTGAAAGATTTGCCTCCTTCTTCCTGGAAAAGACTAATAACCTGAAAGCTGACCTTCAGACTTCACGACATCAATGTCATCAATCACTAAACACCAGAATCTCCCCTACTGGTATAAGTGATCTCACGCACCTTTCGGAATGCATCCTCAAAAACAATGCATCCTAGTGTTCGTCCAAAACAATTGAACAAAACACAATGCTCAAAATGCTTACAGACATGAAACCCTTTAATCACTTTAGTGATCCCCTTCCCTCCACCCTCTTCAATGATATCAAAATGTCTATACTCCCACTCTGGACTAGGATTGTAAATGCTTCACTAAGTCAGGGTAAAATACTAGACTGCCTAAAAGCCCCGGACAAGTCTATTTTAAAAAAGACAATGGCTGATCCAACCAACCTTGACAATTTCCACCCCATCTCCAACATCCCGACACTGGCTAAGGTTCTTGAAAAATGTGTTCATGTCCAACTTTGTAACAACATTGGACAATTCAGCCTCTTTGACAGGCACCAATCTGGTTTCTGCTCTGGGCACAGCACAATTTTTGACTAATGAGGCAGAGGGCCTGATTTATATCTCGGTGGAGAGGAAAATCTGTTGCAACGGTGAATGAGTTCCCTGCCCGCCAAGACTATAGCCGGTCCACCTAGTTTAAATTTGGGTGGACCATAGTTTGATGACAGTAGAAGCTATTCCGTCTCAGCCTTGGTCGAACTTCTCCGATGGCCCGACGGAGTGAGTGGCAACGGAGGTTTGGCTGTATGTCCACCCGCTTAATTTAGATGGGCGGACATATAGCCATTTTTCAAAGCCTGTCACTGCCAGGAAATGCCGAGTGGTAAGGGGCACCAATGTCCCCTTCTGGGATTTATTTATTTGAAAATAAAAAAAATGTAATTTTGAAATACATCTCCGTTATGATTGATGTAGCCATATGGCAAAGTGACAATGAATTGACATGAACCGCCATGACGGCGGTTCACGTCAATGCTTAAAAAAATGTCCACTGAATCAGAGGACTATTTACAATTTGGCATCCGACACCTCCATCAAGGCGATGGAGTAATTTACTCTGTCACCCTAGCGAACGACGGGCCATGAACCAAATTATAAATCAGATCCAGAGATTACTAAATAGTGTTGATTCGAGTCCAAAAGTTTCTCAATACCCTACTTACAAGACCGCATGCGCACGTCCGCTATAGCCCTCAGAATCAGCACTGTTGTTGCACCCATGGTTTTCCATCAGACCTGGGAGGTTCTGCTTTTGAGTTTTTGCTCCAAGGAGTACTGTGAATTGTTTCTCCGGTAGCTCTTAACACTACAGGCTAAGCTTGCAACATTCCCTTTCAATGGACTCAGTGCTATAATGGACTTCTCGCCACATTTCTGCAGCGTTCTATGATAAACCCTTTAGAGAGCGTGACTACATTTACTCTATAAAGAGAATAATAAACGAAGGAGCGACTTTAGAAAGTCAGCTAGCATCCAACAATGTGCCATTCAGTTTCCAGTGTACTCTGCTTCCTTTCACTGGATCAAATTAAGGATTGTATTGTACTCAAAATCTCCCTTTATGGATGCAGTCCGATGGTAATTCAAACAGGAACCAATGCAGGGCTACACATTCTTTAGAAAGCAGTATTGCCAACATTTTGTCAGAAATAATGCTTGTATTAAAGGGATTATATCAGCACCAGGTCTACATTGAAACGACTTTACAAACAGAACACTGTATTTTTGTATGACACAGCAATCATATGCTCAAAATAGATGCAAAACAAATTATGGCAAGAAGGTCACTTTGAAGATCAAGCTAATGACCACTTGTGAAAGTCTCAGAAAGAAGCAGCCTCTTTTCACAAGGCCGGAGTCGAATGAAGCTTCCAATCTCCATCAGTGCAAAATGTTTCATTGTGGTGAGGACAAAAAACGAGCATTGTGAGTCATTTGAATCCAGCGGTCTCCGAGTTTCAAAGGCATAAAATACAAATATTGAGTGAGATCCTCAGAACAGTACTTTCCTACAAACCTTTGCATGAGATGAAATGGAGTATTCACAGTTGTATGCTTCAAGTAATTTTCACAATCCATGTTATTTTCTGGCAAGCGTGTCCCATGTCATATTTTCATCATAACACGACTTAGGTAAATGAGATTGTATAAAATTATGTAATCGCATCATAAGTGGAAGTCCTGAAACTATATCAAGACTCCATCCCTCTAGGACCTACCTTGGACATCACAGGTGCATGACAACTCGAAATTGTCCATTAGTGTCCACTGCCCAGGTAAAGCTATAATAATCCTAATGTTCCTCACTCTGCTGCTCTCTAATGCATAGGAAGTCCTTTTCTGCATAGAAAGGGGCCTATCTCATAGCTTCCTCATATTGTGCCTCTATATAGTTTTGTGCAAATATATATATCCTACAGTGCCACCCGTTGGCAACTAGTTCAACCACATCTTCTGCTAAGATTCTGCTCTGATTAGGGGATAACATTGGCAATGTTTCTCCCAACAGAGGGAAAGTGGGAGCAACCATGTGACCATCAGGGTGTACCCAGAGCAATATACATCACTAGAACACTAGAATGTGTTCGGCGTTACCTTCTCACAACCCACCCTGGAGACGTCTCTGCTTTTTTTTTTTTAGGGGGCAGCAGATCATACTTCCTCCTCGAAAGCCTGAGCTTCGCGTCTTGATTCACATGGGTCATTTCTTCGGGAAGCCAGGTTGAAACTCTCATATTGTAAACTGTTGCACAATTGACACTGGTCCCTGATGCGACTGCACAAGGAGCGTTTGTTGCTGCACCGCAAGGCCATGTGGACAGTGGGCATGTGGTATGGTGAACATCTTGTGGTCTTGCCCAGCGCTCACTGACTACTGGTAGGCGGGATGGACCAATCTTGATAACTCAGGGATAGTCCTTCTAATACCCTAGACCAGGTTGGCTCTTTTACACAACATGTCTGGCTGTGAAAGCTCTACAAAGCATGGGAAGTGATGGCTGGCCACAGGTCTGGCTATGGTCAAACTGTGTGTCTTACACCACTGGAGGAATCCGGTGCTGCTCAGTGGAACCGACTGTCTCTCCAAACTGGCTAAAATTGCGGAATGCAAACATATTATATACAAGAGGAAAGACCATATAGAAGCATATACCCAGGCCTGGAAACCCTTCTTATGCCCACAGGAAATGCAGAGTATGCTGGCAGAACCCTGCTCATCTGCTACACATCACTGCACAGGGGGTGGTCCGGTTGCCTGAGATTTACATAAAAGGGGCCCACGGTTGCCATTTTCCTTCAAGACATAGAGTGATGTTCATTGCTTCTTAAAGGAATGTTGGCCCATTAACCTGTACACATCACTGTTTATTCCCGTAGAATAGGTGACAGCCTTGACCTGCTCTTGCTCAGTTGGAATGCCCCATAAGGTGTCATTTGTTTATTGCATTATTAGATCAGCTTGTGGCTCTTAGGATCAAGTGCATGAGGTTTTGCACTATACTCTTACTAAAATGTGTGCTTTATTTCTACTATTCACTGTAAATTGTACTGGGCGCATGGCCCCATTGAAATACTAATAAAGAATTGTTGCAAAAAAAAACAAAAAAACAAAGAACACTGGAAAGTTGGGAGCTCCTTTTGTTGCATAAGTTACAACTTTGGCATTACTCTACAAAATGTGCTTTCCCGCCCGCAGGTGACACTGGTGAACTTGGTTCAATGCACCAGCAATGAATGTGGAAGACAAGTTACTGTAGCCCCACAAAACACTATTCAGTATACAATTGACAAAGAAGTATTGCTTTTGGGTTACTAGCAATCCCATAAAGGGGTCAGGGGTACTGTGGAAACAGCAACAAACCTTATTTTGTCATTCACAGTATCACACACAATTTGCTACGAAGAATGAACACTTTTAAGAGAAAAGTATTTATTACCACAGGAATAATCTGTTTCTCAGTACATCTAAAACGATTACACAGAATATTTTAAAATCAGCAAAAAGTTATGTTAGGAATAACAAGAACAGAATAAATATTTCCAGCATTGCTAAAATATAATTTAAAATACCATCTAAAACCTAACACGCTGATGCCTACTTCTATGCGCTATACTTTGAGAGCATTAAAGTCAGAGCAATTTGCATTCCAGAGTTTCTTAGGGAGAAGAGATGCACTGCATACTTGTTGACAGCAAAGGCTGCCTTTGTCTTTATGAGCGGAGGTGCGAAGACAGCGTTACCCACGAAGGGCAACCATCCACTGTGGTAGCAGTCAGTCAGTCTTCCTCCGGGACTTGGATTTATCAGCTTCGGGCTCCAGACGAGAAGCATCAGCCACAAAGTGTGAAATGCGCTGGAAGCAGGTGAGACCATCTCTTGCAGAATCTTAGATGATAATCTGTGCGCAGGACCTCAAGTGGCAGTCCTTATATACTAAATCTTATCAGATAGTGGAATTTCTGACATAAGTTTCGGATTTTTGACATAGACTATGTGCCTCAACGTATGCAAACACAAGGAGATGATGGACGGTGCGCTGAAACTTTTCAGACACACACCCCCAGTCACGCAACTTATGCATCCTAAATGTTCCCCTATGAACATATAAGGTAAAAGGACGTCAATTCAGACTACATTATTTTGATTATATGTCTGTATGTGTTCTTTAACCTTGACATGGTGTTGAGGAGATACATGACCCAGACATGTGTCACCTTAGATGTTGTATCTATGTCATTAATAGAAGAACTTGACGATATCACAGTTCCTAGAAAGATAAGGTCTGGCGCATCTGCCCTAAAAGGCAAACATGACAATGATTCTGCAGAAATCAGGAAATATGGTGATTTCCATTGTCTAAGTTAGGAAACATGGAGGCCGCCATGGACTAAGATGGGAGCGGGACCTACATAAAATGGAGTCAGACCTTAGGGATGTTACGTTACTTTGAAGATAATGAAGTGATTCAGGGCTGGAACAGACCTCCTGCTCAGACAGTCCAATGGCTTTCTGTTAATCAGTGCTTTATTGTGTTGGTGGCTTATGCTATGAGTCCTGGGCATGCAGAAAGGAGCAAGACAACCAAACTAATTTCACATAGTCCAGCAAAAAGTGTCTGTATAGCAATAAAATGTTTTCACTTCAGATCTTGGTCAGGCTAGAACCAGCAAGAAGAACAGCTGCCTCCTACAGTTCCAGATGTTTTGGGCTGCTATATCTCCTCTTTTAATATTAATTTAATTGAAAAACAATTAATTTCAGTTTTGTTATGTTATGTTTAGGGGTGAGAGGAGCTTGCGGAGTTTCACTCTGCGAAATTCCATGGAGTTAAAACTCTGCGAGATTCCACAGAGTTCTGCGAGCAGTGGAATTCGATACGTCATGCTGCTCACACTGATTTGTAGCACCGGGAACTTGTCCCATGCTGTAAAATCTGCACTAATGGCCCCACGCAGCGCAACAGGGGTCGCTGCTTCTTTCTGCAGCTCAAGTAGATTTTCTACTCGAGCGGCAGTTTTCTCAACGTGAGCAGCAGTTTTCTAAACACGAACACCCGCGTTGACAAATCTCGCCAGGAGTCGCTCTAGTAGTGCTCAATTTTCTTGCACAAGAAAAAACTCTGCCACGCAGTGGTTGATGGAGTTTTTCTGAAACTCCGTGCCCCAAGTGGAGCATGGAGTGGGCAAAACTCTGCAAACTCTGCCGGAGGAGTGGAACAAACTACCCACCCCTACTTTTGTCATGTCATTTTATGTTATATTATATTGATTTATATACCGCACAAATCACTCGAAAGGGTATCCAGGCGCATGGGCAAGTGTGTAGGTGTGAGGTCCCCAAGGTGCTTAAACGAAGAGTCAGGTCTTCAGTTTCTTGCGGAACTCAACAAGTGAGGAGGAGGCTCTGATGGGTTGAGGGAGGTCGTTCCATGTCTTGGTTGAGATGTAGGAGAATGAGCGACCTCCAGTTTTCCTTTTGCGGATGAGGGGAATGTGTGCGAGTGAGAGTGAGGACGAGCGTAGGTGTGGGTGGGTTGCAGAAAGTGTATGCGGGTGTTAAGGTATTCTGGTTCTGTGTTGTGTAGGGCTTTGTATGTGTGCGTGAGAAACTTGAGGGCCCGATTCATAAGGGTAACTTGGACCTGAAGTCTAACTTTAGACTTGAATTATAAGTTAATACCTAAAGTCTAAGGGGCTTATTTACAAGCCCTTTGCGCCGCCGTGACACACCGGCGGCACAAGGGGCTTGTAAATAAGTCTGAAAGTTTAGCCCTTAAGTCTAACTTTAGACCTGAATTCTAACTTTAGACTTCAGGTCTAAAGTTAGACTTCAGGTCTAAAGTTAGACTACAGGACTAAACTTATACTTCAGGTCTAAAGTTAGACTTTAGGTCTAAACTTAGATTTCAGGTCTAAACATAGGGCCCGATTCACAAAAGCAATCTGAGACAAAAGTCTAACTTTACGACTTTTGGTTTTCACAGAGGTCATTTACGAGTCGTATCTTTACGTCCACGGAGAGTATGGCCCAGGTGTGGAGAGTACGGCCCAAGCCGGAGATTCTGGCCCGACTGCGGATGTAAAGATACGACTCGTAAATGACCTCTGTGAATACCAAAAGTCGTAAAGTTAGACTTTTGTCTCAGATTGCCTCTGTGAATCGGACCCTTAGACTTTAGGTCTAAAGTTAGACTTCAGGTCTAAACTTATACTTTAGGTGTAAGCTTAGACTTCAGGGCTAAACTTAGACTTCAGGTCTAAGTTTATCTTTGTGAATGGGGCCCTGAATTGCCTGCGTTTGTGAATGGGGAGCCAGTAAACTTTTTGATGTGCGGTGTGATGTGGGTGAGGCGTGAGAGCTCGAGTATGAGTCTTGCAGCAGTGTTCTGGATAGTCTGGACTCTGTGTAGGAGTTGTTTGGAGATTCCGGCATAGAGAGTGTTGCCGTAGTCGAGCCTGCTGGTGATGAGTGCTTGCATGATGGTCCTTCCGGTGTTCTGAGGCAACCATTTGAAGACCTTTCATAGCATCCGTAGGATGTGGAAGCAGGAGGTGTACACTGCGTTGACTTGAGCTTTCATGTTGAGCTTGTTGTCTAAGATGATCTAGATTTCAGGCGTGATTTATGGGTGTGGGTGTTGGTCATAGCTCTGACGGCCACCAGGTGTAGTCCCAAGGGGAGGTCTTTTTTCCAAAGACCAGTACTTCTGTTGTGTCGGAGTTGAGCTGCAGGCAGTTTTTCCACATCCAGTCTGCTACCAAGGTCATGCAGTTGGTGAAGTTTGTCATGGTGGTGGTTGTCTTGTCCATCAGAGAGAGGATGAGTTGGGTGTCTTCGGCATAGGAGATTTGCGATGGAAAATCTGATAACTCTTTTCATTGTGAAGCTAACATTACCACTTTTTGATATTTCTTCTGACAAAGACGTAGGTCACCTGCGAAGGGTTATTGTAAAGCACTTTATGGAAGAAATGCCTTCTCCGCTTGCATACTAATGCAGTCATTAGAGAGCTTCTTGTATTGACGGAAGCAGCGTTACTCCATTGTGCAACAAAGCAGGGGTGAGTGGGTAGACAAAGAGGCAGACCAGTGAAAGATGCAATGACTGTATGCCATTGTAATTGGTATCTCACATACTGAGTGAAAGACACAATGTGCGAGTGTGAATGAGAACAGTGCTGACCCCACTTATTCTGCTACCAACCTTTTGGCCATCTCTTTTTTAATATTCTCTAGATCATCCTGTTCCGACACATGCCACCCTGCACTCACATTTCAGAAATACCTGTTTTGTGTTGGACCTCCATGGTGTGGAGTGAACAAGAAGAATTTTCCATTATAACTGTCCCCAACCTCCCTATGGCACTTAATTAGAGGGTTTCAACTCAGACGTCAGGCATGTGACCTCACCTCGAGAACTAGGTGAGCACCACATTTTAACTTTGGGACAACAAAGAAAAGATGTTGTTATGAACATGTGCTGTAACAAACATACATCATTGAAAGCCAAATACATTTGCAATTTTTTAAAACTCTTTGGTGAGTGAAGTCTAGAGGACAAACACTGCTGGCAGGTCAAGGAGGACAGATTGACTGGAGAAAATAAATAAGGCCTTTTGAAACCCTTTCACCGGATATTGATAGAAAACTTGGTGCTATTAACTAATATCAGTTGGGCATCTACTTATAGCAGAAACTCAACTTCTCCCATCCCTACTGCTTTCAAATGCTGGCAGGGTATCCTAGCCCAAACACTAATTTCTGCGGCTGGAAATCTTGAGGGGAGGAGAGTTGAAGGTTCCTGGGGGGGGGGGTTCCTACAGCTCAGCAACTCTCTGGAGGGGCACAACTCCCTCCATCAACACCTAAAAGGCATTAGCTCCCACTGCTCAGACTGCTGCGCATCACTGCCAGGCACAACGGCAGTAAGCACCTCCAAAGTGAACATTTTGGAGTTCAGAGTGTTGGACTTTGAATAACCCCTGATACCGGATCCTTGTGGTGCAGACACTATTAAAGACCTGAATTAAGTTATCAGCAAATCCTGCACTCATCTGATACAAGAAAAACAAACTGTCAGTGCTTGCAAACATGCAAAATCAGTGTCTGCAGCAGAGAAAGGATTGCAAACTTCAAGAGCAGAAGGGTGCTATAGTGCAGTACAATAAATCAATCAATCAGTCGGTATTTCTAGAGCGCGGCTTATCACCCGTGAGGGTATCCAGGTTATGGGTTGCTGGGCTAGTTGGAAAGCAAAACAAGTCCTTGGCGAAAAATCTACAAAACTGAGTTGGAGTTGCTTTACACAGACACAGCCCACTACTTGATACTGATAATAACATTGCTGCTTCTAATTTTGCTAACTGGAGTGACTTCGCGGTGACTCAACTGGCCCCTGTGAAAATAAGTACATCATAGGAAAAATCTGTCAGCCCCATGGTATTCAGCGGAACTTAGAAAAATAAAATAAAATGCAGAGCGCAAGAACGGAGATGGAGGACAAAATATAGTACAGATGAGAAGAATAAATACAATCTAGTGATTGCAGAATATAAAGATGCGATTATTGCTGCAAAAACCAATTATTTCTCTATGAAAATTGGTTTGGCTAAAAACTCTGCTAGGGAACTTTTTAAAACGGTCACTGCTCTTTCCAAATTTGATCACAGCATACAGTTTACTCTCGACCAAGCATTTTGTAATAAAATAGCTGTGTTTTTTTCAATCTAAAGTAAACACTGTTTACGAAGAATTTTCGGCCAATCACAAGGCCTAATACGTCTGAATCCGCTTCCTTTTCTTCTTCGCTGTCTGTCGATAATTCTAACAACATATGGAACAGATTGGGTAGCTTCCCTCCATTAACTGTGGAGAAAGTTATAAGGCTGCTGGAAAACACCAAATCAGGCTCCCCTACTGATCCATGTCCACCTTTTGTATTACAAATGGTCCCTGAAGCGATCGTTGCCCAGCTTGTCTTACTTTTAAACAATGTGCTTAGCTCAGGGCAATTTGCAGCAGCATGGAAAAAAGCACTGGTGCGTCCTATTTTTAAACAAAAATCTTTTCAAGACCCAACTGAGGTCAAGAATTATTGGCCTATATCCTGTCTGCCGCTCCCTACTAAAATCCTGGAAAAGGCCATAAATGAGGACCTGATTCCTTTTTGGAGAACAATGATCTTTTGGATCAATCTCAACATGGTTTCAGGCCGCAGTACTCCACGGAATGTGCACTGATTATTGCCGCTGAGGAGATCGGCATGCAGGTGGATAAGGGAGGGAGGGCCGCGCTAATCCTACTTGACCTCTCAGCAGCATTTGACACGGTTAATCATCATGTGTTAGTCAACCGGCTGGAGACAGTAGGAATAAAAGGAGCAGCCCTAACCCTACTCTCTTCTTTTCTCTCACATAGAAAACAGACTGTGACATTCGGAGGGCAATCCTCAAATCCGTTTTCTCATCCGTGTGGGGTGCCTCAAGGATCGTCACTATCCCCAACATTGTTTAACATCTACATCACCCCCTTGGCAAGACTTATTCGATCTCATGGTTTCTCTGCTATATCCTACGCTGATGATACGCAGATAGTCGTATCCATTACATCTGATGCAAATAATGTGGCCAGACAATTTAACAACTGTTAATGGTGCACATTACCAGCTGGATGAATGAGAACCATCTAAAGCTAAATATGGAGAAAACTGAGGTGATACTGTTTGGGAATGATCTCTCCTTCTGGAACGACTCTTGGTGGCCTGTTGATTCCAGCCCTTGTCCAGCCCCAGTCTATAAAGTGAAAAATCTTGGGGTTTTCTTTGACAACCAACTTTGCCTCTCTGAACAGATCAACCATATCACATCCTTGTGCTTTTATCTTCTAAAGATACTAAAAAAGATCTTCCCCTTTATTCCACTTGACATGCAAAAAACGGTAATAGTTGCTCTGATCCTGTCCAAGATAGACTATTGCAACGCTCTCTATCTAAGAATAGATAAACAACTTCAATCAAAACTTCAGACTCTGCAGAATGCAGCAGCTCGTTGCTATTTAAAATCCCCAAATTCAGCCCCATATCTAACAGCATCAAGGGCATTCATAGGTTGCCCGTTCAAAATAGGATCAATTCAAGGCATTGTGCATGGTGCACAAGGCATTGCACGGACGCGGACCCCAGGGTTTCCAGAAAATATTTGTCTGGTATGTCCCTCGACGCGATTTGAAATCTTCAAATGCTTGGCTGGTTGTCATCCCTAGGGTGAGGAAGGTCAAGTGGGGTGGTAGAAGCCTCTCCTACTTGGCGGGCAAACTATGGAATTCCTTGCCTTCCTCCCTTAGGTCTCAACCGAATAAACTCTATTTAGAAAATTGCTCAAAACCTGCCTCTTTGCCCCCAAGTCTAAGTAACTGTTTTCTCTCTTAGATCAGTGGTCGCATTGTTTTAGAGCTAAGACGCCTCGGCATTTGTGCACTTTAGAAATATCTTACTTACTTACTTACTTACTAAAAGTTACTACTTCCCTAAATATGACAAAACAGTAGTAGATATTCTCTAGTCAACCCTAACGTAAGTCAAGCACCACACATGGTCACTCACAGGTTCTGTAACACACTTGCATAGAAGAAGATGGAGGCTGGGGCTTGATGTATCCCCACAGGAAATAATGTTAAATAAATAAAGTGAATTCCACTTTAATATACGCGTGTGCATTTTATAGTTAGTAAATACTTTGTGTATTATTTTAAAATGTAATAATAAACTTACATAAAAAAGTAAATTAAACTTTCAAACCTTTGCTAACAAATTTAAATAATTAAAATTATTTCAAAACAACTTTTAACTCAGTTTAATACATATTAAATAAAATGAACATGTTTCTGTGGGTGGGTTTTGTTTAATTGTTCTTTAATAAAAATTTATTTTAAATTGAATATATTTAAATAAATTAATTATTTAATACATATTGAATTAAATGGGTTAATGTGATGTACCATTTTATTTCATTTGTTCTATGTTAATAACAAATATTGTAAAGTATTTGCAGTTATATTTAATATTAAATAGTTTTTAATAATGTTTTTAAGAAATATTAAACTGTAATAATTTTTCCTATATTTTCCATAAGGAGATCTCTGACACCTTTGTGAACAGTCCCCTATATGGTTGGCTTTAACTTATAGAGGAAATGGTATTCCTAGATGGTAGGTAGTCATTAGCATCAAATGCGTCAGTGAACCAATATTATACAAAATGTTTGTGCGTCAACTAGATAAACATTTTTTTAAGAGCTCTTAGTCAATATATTAAATGATTTAGCAGTGAAATTAGTTGGAGTGTGTGGGATCCTGTATCAAATGTTGAAACTTTAACAAAATTGATCAAGCCGATAAGAAGGTATAACAGTCCAGGACCAATGGGGTCTCTGTTGTCATCTTAAAAATTGATACAAAACTTCCTGCTGAGGTAATTCTTCCATGAAAGTAGGAACAGTCCCCAAATGTTTGCATGGTAATTTGTTAGTCACCATCCATAAAAAAGATGATCCTACATATCAAAAGAATTTTCATGTAGTTGCATTGTTGGGTGCAGAAGATAAACTCTTTGCAAAATATCTTGCAGCTCTTAAACAACTGGGCTTTTCTTAGAGTATACTATACTGAAGCCAAAGTGGGTTTAGCTTGGGATACAGCACTATTGATAATATAATGGTTTTGGTCCTGCCTGAGGAACAGGTGAGGAATACATTATTTAAAAGTTAGTAACTACTTCTTTTTTGTTGAATAGACCTCCACGTTCAGTAAGGCAGTCCAAAGTAGATTATGGCATCAACTCCACAAGTTGAGGATTTATGTGAATTTTCTATTGCTGACTATGAACCTGCATATGCAGACTTTGGTTGAGGTACACTTAAACAATAAAGGCCAGAACTCAAAGAAAATTGTCACTGCTAATGGCCATATCATTATAATTTATTTTGATCTGCTTGGGCTTCTTAAATCAACGAGGGATTTTCCCCTAAAATAGGTTGTGAAGAGGTCTCCTCACTTGCATGTGTGCATGATTTTAAAATGTAATAATAAACATAAATTTCAAAAAGTAAATTAAACCTTTAAACTTTGTTATTTTTCATAAATAATTTAAATTAATACAACACATAACTTTTAACAATATTTAATATATATTAAATAAAAATGATCATGCCATAATTAATCTACAAATATTACTAGCCTCACATATTTGAATAATATCCCAAAAAGTTGAATGTAGGTTTATCAAAAAGCAAAACTTATGGTCTTTGTCAGATGTTGTAAAAATAATATTTCCTGGAAGCTGTAAGGGACAATAATCAAAGGATTTGCAGAATATGATTACTTAACCTTAAAGTTCAACTCAAAATTGTCTTGGCTACTGCAGCTTTAAATTTTAGCACTAATACTCTCTGGTTTCATCGGCAATGGAAAGATACACTCTACGGATGTCTAACTCCTACCGAATTGTCATTAGAGTACTCTATACAAAAACTGATGCCATACTATGGCATGGTGCAATAATATATAGGGGCTGATTCCGATCTCGGTCGGAGGCGCACCCAATACCATTCGGTCGGGAAAAAAGCCATGTGAAAGCCTGTTTCCCGACCGATCCGTACAGCACACCGAACGAGCAAGTACGATGCGCACAACAGTAAAGAATCCGGCCGAGCCGTACTCACCCAAACCAGGTCCTGTTCTCCGACCGAGGCGAATCCGGAAACGCCGAATCCAGTCGCACGGAAGGAAAAATGCAGCCCCGTCCGGCCGGACAAGTACGATGCGCTTTCCGTACGCGCCGAACCCGTCGCTATGCACGGCACGTCAAAGCATCCGGGAGAGGCGCACATAAGCTCCGATTCGCGCCACAACACGATCCACGGCTCCGAGACGAACACGGCAGCGACGAGGACGACGCGAAGCGACGAGGACGAGGCGAAGCGACGAGGACGAGGCGAAGCGACGAGGACGACGCGAAGCAACGAGAAGGACGAACGACACGAACCAACCATGAATCCCTTCGTCCCGATCATTCCAATATTCTACATTTACTACCGGAACAGGCACGGACGCGTACGGCGCAGAAGGTAAGCCAGACACCAACCACAAAACACATACAACACGTACACGACACATCACACACACACACAGGGATGCAGAATATACTTACACCAGCAACAGCAGCACCATAGGGGCGGGATGCCCATCACCAATGCCACATATGCACACAGGGGCCTGAATGCGCACCACCACCCCTACCCAGGGGTGGCATGATGCCTACCACCACTACCACCCTCACCCAGGGGGGCAGGATGCCTACCACTACTACCACCCTTAGCCAGGGGGCAGGATGCTTACCACTACTACCACCCTCACCCAGGGGGGCAGGATGCCTACCACTACTACCACCCTTAGCCAGGGGGCAGGATGCTTACCACTACTACCACCCTCACCCAGGGGGGCAGGATGCCTACCACTACTACCACCCTTAGCCAGGGGGCAGGATGCTTACCACTACTACCACCCTCACCCAGAAGGGGCAGGATGCCTACCACTACTACCACCCTTAGCCAGGGGGCAGGATGCTTACCACTACTACCACCCTCACCCAGGGGGGCAGGATGCCTACCACTACTACCACCCTTAGCCAGGGGCAGGATGCTTACCACTACTACCACCCTTAGCCAGGGGGGCAGGATGCCTACCACTAGTACCACCCTCACCCAGGGGGGCAGGATGCCTACCACTACTACCACCCTTAGCCAGGGGGGCAGGATGCCTACCACTACTACCACCCTCACCCAGGGGGGCAGGATGCCCACCACCACTACCACCCTCACCCAGGGGGGCAGGATGCCTACCACTAGTACCACCCTTACCCAGGGGGCAGGATGCCTACCACCACTACCACCCTCACCCAGGGGGCAGGATGCTTACCACTACTACCACCCTTAGCCAGGGGGCAGGATGCCTACCACTAGTACCACCCTCACCCAGGGGGGCAGGATGCCTACCACTACTACCACCCTTAGCCAGGGGGGCAGGATGCCTATCACTACTACCACCCTCACCCAGGGGGCAGGATGCCCACCACTACTACCACCCTCACCCAGGGGGGCAGGATGCCTACCACTAGTACCACCCTTACCCAGGGGGGCAGGATGCCTACCACCACTACCACCCTCACCCAGGGGGCAGGATGCCCACCACTACTACCACCCTCACCCAGGGGGGCAGGATGCCTACCACTAGTACCACCCTCACCCAGGGGGGCAGGATGCCTACCACCACTACCACCCTTAGCCAGGGGGGCAGGATGCCTACCACTACTACCACCCTCACCCAGGGGGCAGGATGCCCACCACTACTACCACCCTCACCCAGGGGGGCAGGATGCCTACCACTACTACCACCCTTAGCCAGGGGGCAGGATGCTTACCACTACTACCACCCTCACCCAGGGGGGCAGGATGCCCACCACTACTACCACCCTCACCCAGGGGGGCAGGATGCCTACCACTAGTACCACCCTCACCCAGGGGGGCAGGATGCCTACCACCACTACCACCCTTAGCCAGGGGGGCAGGATGCCTACCACTACTACCACCCTCACCCAGGGGGCAGGATGCCCACCACTACTACCACCCTCACCCAGGGGGGCAGGATGCCTACCACTACTACCACCCTTAGCCAGGGGGCAGGATGCTTACCACTACTACCACCCTCACCCAGGGGGGCAGGATGCCTACCACTACTACCACCCTTAGCCAGGGGGCAGGATGCTTACCACTACTACCACCCTCACCCAGGGGGGCAGGATGCCTACCACTACTACCACCCTTAGCCAGGGGGCAGGATGCTTACCACTACTACCACCCTTAGCCAGGGGGAGCAGGATGCCTACCACTAGTACCACCCTCACCCAGGGGGCAGGATGCCTACCACTACTACCACCCTTAGCCAGGGGGGCAGGATGCCTACCACTACTACCACCCTCACCCAGGGGGCAGGATGCCCACCACTACTACCACCCTCACCCAGGGGGCAGGATGCCTACCACTAGTACCACCCTTACCCAGGGGGCAGGATGCCTACCACCACTACCACCCTCACCCAGGGGGCAGGATGCCCACCACTACTACCACCCTCACCCAGGGGGGCAGGATGCCTACCACTAGTACCACCCTCACCCAGGGGGCAGGATGCCTACCACCACTACCACCCTTAGCCAGGGGGCAGGATGCCTACCACTACTACCACCCTCACCCAGGGGGCAGGATGCCCACCACTACTACCACCCTCACCCAGGAGGGGCAGGATGCCTACCACTACTACCACCCTTAGCCAGGGGGCAGGATGCTTACCACTACTACCACCCTCACCCAGGGGGGCAGGATGCCCACCACTACTACCACCCTCACCCAGGGGGCAGGATGCCCACCACTACTACCACCCTCACCCAGGGGGGCAGGATGCCTACCACTACTACCACCCTTAGCCAGGGGGCAGGATGCTTACCACCACTACCACCCTCAGCCAGGGGGGCAGGATGCCCACCACTACTACCACCCTCACCCAGGGGGCAGGATGCCTACCACTAGTACCACCTCACCCAGGGGTGGCATGATGCCTACCACCACTACCACCCTCACCCAGGGGGGCAGGATGCCCACCACCACTACCACCCTCACCCAGGGGGGCAGGATGCCTACCACTACTACCACCCTTAGCCAGGGGGCAGGATGCCTACCACTAGTACCACCCTCACCCAGGGGGCAGGATGCCTACCACTACTACCACCCTTAGCCAGGGGGGCAGGATGCCTACCACTACTACCACCCTTAGCCAGGGGGCAGGATGCTTACCACTACTACCACCCTTAGCCAGGGGGCAGGATGCCTACCACTACTACCACCCTCACCCAGGGGGCAGGATGCCCACCACTACTACCACCCTCACCCAGGGGGGCAGGATGCCTACCACTACTACCACCCTTAGCCAGGGGGCAGGATGCTTACCACCACTACCACCCTCAGCCAGGGGGGCAGGATGCCCACCACTACTACCACCCTCACCCAGGGGGGCAGGATGCCTACCACTACTACCACCCTCACCCAGGGGGCAGGATGCCCACCACTACTACCACCCTCACCCAGGGGGGCAGGATGCCTACCACTACTACCACCCTTAGCCAGGGGGCAGGATGCTTACCACTACTACCACCCTCACCCAGGGGGGCAGGATGCCCACCACTACTACCACCCTCACCCAGGGGGCAGGATGCCCACCACTACTACCACCCTCACCCAGGGGGGCAGGATGCCTACCACTACTACCACCCTTAGCCAGGGGGCAGGATGCTTACCACTACTACCACCCTCACCCAGGGGGCAGGATGCCCACCACTACTACCACCCTCACCCAGGGGGCAGGATGCCTACCACCACTACCACCCCCACCCATAGGATGGACAATGCATGACACAACCAGCACACCACAACCTAGGGAATGCAAGAAGAAGACATCCCCCAACACCATGACAAGCGTGTGTAGACTGTGTCAAATGCCTACAACACCGAACATGACTTCTGACATACAATGTGACCCCCTAGCACATGTGTCACACAAATATGTGTGTGGCACACACAACGCAAGCAGGCCATGACCATTGTGGCAATGGGGTCCAAACCCCCATCATCACAGTGACCAAAAGGCAAGTGTGGGGTCCATAGCTGCAGCACATTTTGAACATTGTGGCAATGGGGTCCAAACCCCCATCATCACAGTGACCAAAAGGCAAGTGTGGGGTCCATAGCTGCAGCACATCTTGAACATTGTGGCAATGGGGTCCAAACCCCCATCATCACAGTGACCAAAAGGCAAGTGTGGGGTCCATAGCTGCAGCACATTTTGAACATTGTGGCAATGGGGTCCAAACCCCCATCATCACAGTGACCAAAAGGCAAGTGTTGACAAAGTAAGAGGTGCAACTGCCAAACTGCATGGATGATTCCTGGTCACAGAACAACAAACACATCAGTGGCAAAGTAGTGTATGTGTCCCATTGCAACATAAATTGGGGGAGCCAAATCCTGCAGTGCAAATAAGACATAACTTTGGCCATGTGCAGACAAACAACACCCATGGGGGCTGACACCGTCAACAATCATCAATGACACAATGACAGAAGTGACCATCCGAATGCAGACCCACATATTTGCACCAATGGGCACACACATGCAGATACCCCGTGGAGACTGCAGATGTGAGGCAAACAGATACCATACCATGGCAGCAATGGGACACACAATCAACAATTAGCAACAAATGAGGGCTCCCATCCCATCAGCCTGGTCATGGAAGTGCCAACGGAATCATCAGCACAGATCCAACACACTTGTATAGCAATGTTGCACTGACAACACAGATGAGTCCTTCCCCATTGATGCCCAAACCTGCATGTTCACTGGAGATGGCCACACGGTCAGGGAAGTAGACGAATAGAACAATGGCAGGCACAACAGATGTGCAGGGGTGGAAGCCACAGATGTGAAGTTGCCAATCTAAGTAGGAAATCTCATTGCCAAATACTGAACACATGACACCCTCAGATGCTGCTATGGATGACATGGATACACCACAGGATAGGACACATAACCCCTGGACCACATGGGTTCCTGCACAGTAACACTTCATTATCATGAGACCAAATATCACCATCACTGCAGCAAGGGCATTGTTAGCATCATCAACATCATGTACATCAGAAGCAAAAGCACTAGAGAACAGAAAGTTGCTTTATTCAGCATATGTGGCATTAAAAGTAGAAGTCCGGTAGAACATAAACAAAGGCCAATGGCCAGTCCATCAACAAAGTCACAAGTGGGTGACAGTGGCAGATGCCACCCTACACATGCCTGCACAAAACCAGGGACAATCCACTAGGAGGGGCAACCAGGGGGGGTAGGCCAGGCACCGCAGGGACAGGATCAGGGCTCACCAGGAGGAAGCAGGGAAGGGGTGGTGGGTGCTGGAGAGCCACTGACAACTGCAGTGGAGGTGTCTGACATGGTGTGTGCCGGCACAACTGGGGGCATGGCTCAGATGTTGTGGGTGCCGGCACGACTGCAGTGGACCCTGCAGATGGAGTGGACAGGTCCGCCACTGCAGTGCCCAAGTCAGACAGGGTGGTAGTGGACTCCACTGCAGTGCCTACCACCAGGGGAGGAGAATGGGGAACAGGCAAGGTGGGCTGGACAGAGGGGGAGGACACCCTCACCACATCAGTGGCACAGACAAGCACAGCGGGGGTGTGGTGCCGGGAGAGCAAGTGGCAGGGAGAGAAGGCCGGAGCCTCTTGGGGATGGTATATCTGTGGGTGGGGGAACCTGGGGCAGGGTGTGGCGGGGGCACCTGTGGAGTGGGGGCCTGAGGGAAGGAGGAAGGTGACCTGGTGCTTGAGCTGCAGGGCGGCGGCGGGGTCTTGCTCTTACCACTCCGGGGGACTTGCGGGTGGGGGCCTCAGTCTGTCTGCGCCTGGGGGAGGGTGTCCGGGGGCGAGGGGCACTCTGCTCCATGTGGGGGCTTCCTCTTCCCCCTGGATGCTGGGGCAGCTGGATCGGAGGGGAAGAGGCCGAGGTCACTGAGGAAGAGGCGCTGGGTCTTTGGGGTTGCAGGTGAGGCAAGGGAGGGTGCTTTGGAGGGAGAGGCAACTGAGGACTGTGCAGTGCCCGTGGATGCGTGTGTGTGTACCAGGGCCCCATCCCCTGTGAGTCTGGTTTCAGTCCCCTGACTGTGCGTGCGTGTGCGTTTAGTTTGTGGCGTGTGTGTCTGTGTGCTGGATGTGTGTGTGCTGGTGTGTGCCTGTGCCGGTGTGTGTGTGCTTGGGACGGGCAAGGTGCTGGGGAGTGTGGATGGAGCAGAGGCAGGAGGGGTGAGGGACTGTCTGAGGAGGGACACTGCTGCCGTCAGGGAGGAGTCCATGGACCTGTTGCCCCTCTGTAGGTCAGACATGCCCGATGAGATGCCCTCCATGAACGACACCAGCTGAGTCAACAGTGCGGTGTGCGCATGGAGGACACTCAGCATGGCTGTCTGCCCTACATGGAGCTGGCGAAGGAGGTACACAGACTCCTCACTCAGGGCAGCAGGGGACACAGGGGCAGGGGGTGCGGTGCCTGGGCCAAAGGAGACACGCTCCCGAACATGGGAGCCTCCACGGACCTTGGGAATGGGAGCCGATGGGAGGGCGGTGGTGGTGCTGGTGGTGGCGGGGACAGCAACACTAGCTGGGGTGTGGTGGCTGCTGACACCCGCCTCCACAAGGGAGTCATCCTCCGAGTTGCTCTGGTCCTCAGCTGAGGTGGATGGTGCTGAGGATTCCTCGGTGTGGCTCCCCTCGCCCTCCGTGCCACTGGGTCCCTCCGACCACTCCTCGGCTGCTGACCCAGTCTGGCTCTCTGGCTCCTCCTGGTCCGTGGAGCTGTCCCCTTCCGTGGCCGTGGATGTATCTGCAAACAATGGGGAAACAGACAGACATCAGTCACCTGCACCAAACGCACACACCACTGTGAGCACAGCACATCACAGAGCAAGCCCTGGCATCATTAGTTGTACATTGCTAAAAGTGCCCGAACTGAACAGGAGAAGCCAATTGTCAGTCTGATGCCAAGCATGGCACTCACATCCCACATGGCCTTGCACCCATCTGTCTGGTGTCTGTTGGATTGCAACACCCCAGTGTGGACACATGCACCAAGTACACAGTAGTTGGACAGTGCAGAGGACACGGTGTGGACACATCACAGCTCTTGCCACTGAGTGAGTACAGGTTTCCGGATGAAAGGGATGCCCAGAGTCAAATAGGAAATGCATGTGATGCATACCAGCGACAGACACCATGATGCACCCATGTCCTGATAGCCAGCGCCACTATGGTGTGCATGTAGCACATGTCACTCCCCTGCAGGACCACAAATAAGTTGACACATGCCATGGCAGAGGCATGACTGCTAAGTCATACATCACTGTCTCAGTGATGTATGACTTGGCAGCCAGACAACAACACTATGCACTGTGTCACAATAGTAGGTCATGGGGAATGCAAGTCCTGGAGCTGCACAAGTGCACATGTACATTCCCCACACAACACATCATCTCAACCCTCATCTGTCCAGGTCACACCTATTGGACATATGGGAGACCTGTGACACTACCCTCTGAACCTGAGCCCCTCACAATTTGATGTGAATGGGGAACAGCTGCCTGAACATCACATTCGCATACCCCAGTCTGCACGGGCAGCTGATCAAACACCTATGTGACACACAAGTATCGTCTCCTATGGTCACATCTCCAGGGGCATGCTGAGCCCCTACCAAGAAACACCCCAGCAGTCCTGGCAACTAATCCACAGCACACTGACACAGAGGCAGACACCGGAGGGGTCAAATCACTGTGCACAATGTGTCAGCTGACTACATGGGAGTGGGAGTACAGAGTGCATTGCATGGCCTGGAGTAGGCATGACTGTCCTGCTCCACATGAATGAGGGATGTGCCCTGGACAGTGGATAGCTGGCTATGTATGTGTGACACACGTAATCTGCACACTCCTGGGGCACAAACATTGTTCCCACCCGCTGCATGGGCGTGTGCCACATACCCCAGGCACATGTGGTGGCTCAGCTCAGCAAGTGGACCGCATATCAAAGCAACACGCAGATCACATGTCCAAACCCAGGCGTTGTGTGAACAATGGACCCACCCATGATGCCCACAACAGAGTTAGGGAAACAGATGCTGTCCCCCACCTTTAGTGAAGCAAACTGCAAGGACACAGTCCCAAGTGACACAATTCCCTGACTGTAAGGGCCACACCTGGGTATCAGATGAGCAGTGGGCAGTGCACAATAGAGGGACATGGCTCCTGGACAACATGACTGCTGCACTGTGGCAGTTGAACCAGGCCAGTGGAGGGCACAAAGCATGTAATACAGAGTTCACAGTGCAGTCTTTGACTCACCCCTCCTTGCTGCTGTCTGGCCTTCAGCTGCCCATCCAGGTCTGGAAAGACCACCGCCAGGATCTGGAGCATGTGGGGGTCAGGGTCCGTGTTCCGCCCCTCCTGCAAGGAGGCGACAGCTTCAGCTGGACCCGTGCAATCCTCCGGGTCCAGCCCCGAAGGTCCTGCCACCTCTTCTGGCAGTTGCGGATCCGGCGCTTGTAGACCCCCACGGACCGGACAGCCCGGACGATGTCCTTCCAGATTTCCTGCTTCCGATGGGCATTAACCTGTCAGGATGACAAAGTGAAAAGGCCATTACCACACATGCAACATATCCGTGCATGACACAGTTGTATATACATGTCTCAATCACAGGGGCACATGATGTACACAGGCAGTGCAAAGCCGCCCATGGACAGTTTGCCAGACGTCACTACATGGTATCATTGCATGGGAAGTAAAACCATGTTCAAATGCACTGTCACTGCACCATACCTGTCCAGTGCAAGTCACTACACACTATGGGGGGTGACAACTACTCAGTGAGCCTGCTAGCCAGTGGCGTGCAGACTTCCAGCCTTGCTAGTCACACAAAATGCACATTCAGAAAGGCAGTGCACAGAACACTCACCTGCTCCCCTGGTGTCCCATACAGCTTGCTGTACTGTGGAAGTAGGCTGTCCAGCAGGGCCTGGTTCTCTTCAAGGCTGAAGGCTGGGGCTCTCTCCACAGTACGTGCCATTGCAGGGTCCAGAGGGGCAGAGACAGCAGCAGTGCAGTGGCAGATGTCGTCCTGGAGCATGTAGTGCAGGCAAGTGGGCTCTCAGGGGAACAGCCAGCAATATATATGTGCTGGAGAGGCAGATACTGTCCCTTGTGTCCAAAGTGATAGGTCCAAGTCGTTTGCATCTTCTGAATCTGGCCAATCCATGGAATAGCAGCACCAAAACACGCCCACAGCATCCTTTAAATCTTCAACTTCATGACATACATGATTTTGCAACATTGTTGTGGGTGACCAACTAATTTTCCAGCAACCGACTCGTTCGAAATTCGAAAACGCGTCCGTTGCCAGGCAAGCCCATTGTCAATGGGTGCGCACCGATCGGTCCATTGCAGTTCAACGCGCACAGGGGTACAACGCGCACCCGCACACATTGAAAGCAATGGGCCGGCCGGAGGCACCGATCGGTCCATTGCAGTTCAACGCGCACAGGGGTACAACGCGCACCCGCACACATTGAAAGCAATGGGCCGGCCGGAGGCACCGATCGGTCCATTGCAGTTCAACGCGCACAGGGGTACAACGCGTACCCGCACACATTGAAAGCAATGGGCCGGCCGGAGGCACCGATCGGTCCATTGCTGTTCAACGCGCACAGGGGTACAACGCGTACCCACACACATTGAAAGCAATGGGCCGGCCGGAGGCACCGATCGGTCCATTGCAGTTCAACGCGCACAGGGGTACAACGCGTACCCGCACACATTGAAAGCAATGGGCCGGCCGGAGGCACCGATCGGTCCATTGCAGTTCAACGCGCACAGGGGTACAACGCGTACCCGCACACATTGAAAGCAATGGGCCGGCCGGAGGCACCGATCGGTCCATTGCTGTTCAACGCGCACAGGGGTACAACGCGTACCCGCACACATTGAAAGCAATGGGCCGGCCGGAGGCACCGATCGGTCCATTGCTGTTCAACGCGCACAGGGGTACAACGCTGTACCCGCACACACTGAAAGCAATGGGCCGGCCGGAGGCACCGATCGGTCCATTGCAGTTCAACGCGCACAGGGGTACAACGCGCACCGCACACATTGAAAGCAATGGGCCGGCCGGAGGCACCGATCGGTCCATTGCAGTTCAACGCGCACAGGGTACAACGCGTACCCGCACACATTGAAAGCAATGGGCCGGCCGGAGGCACCGATCGGTCCATTGCTGTTCAACGCGCACAGGGGTACAACGCGTACCCGCACACATTGAAAGCAATGGGCCGGCCGGAGGCACCGATCGGTCCATTGCTGTTCAACGCGCACAGGGGTACAACGCTGTACCCGCACACATTGAAAGCAATGGGCCGGCCGGAGGCACCGATCGGTCCATTGCAGTTCAACGCGCACAGGGGTACAACGCGTACCCGCACACATTGAAAGCAATGGGCCGGCCGGAGGCACCGATCGGTCCATTGCAGTTCAACGCGCACAGGGGTACAACGCTGTACCCGCACACATTGAAAGCAATGGGCCGGCCGGAGGCACCGATCGGTCCATTGCTGTTCAACGCATCACTGTACATGTGACTGGCATATGTCAGCATGCCTGTCTCAGATGGACATATGCCAGCCACAGATAGCTCCCAGGGAGTGAGGGGCACACCTACATCACGACAGCCTGTCCAAACTTTATCATAAGGCATGTAAGGCTGCATTTCCTATTGTGTGTATGTTGGTGTACATGTTGTCCTGTGGGTGTCACCTGTGGGCAGCCACCCCCAGGCTGTGCACGTGTTCATGGGGACAGGATCCTGGGTGTTACGTGTACGTGACCACTGTGATGTGCAACTGTTCATATCTGTGCATGTGCCATGGTCACATTTCACAGTGGTGTATGTGTATGTCATGTCACATACCCCGTGAGTCACATGTGGGACGGTATGTTTGAGCCAGGGTGTCCCAGTGGCACAATAGTGATGGTCCTCCACAGTCTTTGTGCATGTGGTGTTTACAATGTCTCTGATTTCATGTGCACAATGGGAGACAGTCTCCACATCCACGTTGTGTGTGCATGGACTCTGATGTTGTGCGTGTGTGTCACAGACGTCCATGTCTGTCCTGCCGTGGCAAGTGGGGCCACTACCTGTGGGGGTCATGGTTGTTTTGCTGTGGTGTATACATGATACTCCATGTAATGCCAGTGTCCATGTGGCATTACAGGGTCCCTGGGAATGTACCTGTCGTTGAGCTGTGGTGCCTGGGGCACATCTGTCCTCACATGTCCCTGTGGGGGGTTATTGTGACACGGCAGCAGGAGATGGGAACTGTGACACGGCCTCATGATATCCAATGGGCCAACCTGGGACTAATTGATGCCACCTGTTGGACCGTGTTGACAGATGTTGGCCATGTATGTACCATACATGTCCTTCCGGTACTGCACACTTCATGTAGTTGTGCCTCATAATGATGTATGTTGGGATCTTGAGTGTGTTCAATGCCGCATATGTGGGGTGACTGACAATCTTGCTTACTTCTCCTCTGCACTGCAGGGCTCCTGCTGTCCATCGGCCATTCCCAGACCTGGCAACGATGGTGGAACGGGACAGCATCTGACGGTACCGCTTCACCAGGCAGCTGATTGAGGATTTGGCAGTGCAGTTGTCCCCACATTTGCAGCCTGGCCGGCCGTATCCTACAGCGCTGACCCCCAAGGTGAAGGTGATGGCAGCCCTACACTTCTTTGCCACTGGTACCTTCCAACATACTGTGGCGACTGCTGGTGGGATGTCACAGACCATGTTCAGCCGTGTGCTCCGCGATGTTTTGGCGGCAATGTTGCTCTTCCTGAACCGGTACATCTATTTCCCTAGACTGCGACGACTCACTGACGTGAAGAGTGACTTTTATGCCCTGGGGAGGATGCCGCATGTCATTGGCTCTATTGATGGGACACATGTGGCTTTGGTACCACCACAGGCCCAGGAGCAGGCCTACAGGAACCGCAAGCACTACCACTCGGTCAATGCACTGGTGGTGTGTCTTGCAGACATGACCATCACACACGTGTGTGCCCGTTTCCCTGGTTCAGCACACGATGCCTTTGTGATGAGGAGTAGTCGCATCCCCAGGATGATGGCACAGATGCAGAACCAGCGTGCCTGGCTTGTCGGTGTGTACTGACTTTGTGCCATTGTGTGTGATCTGATCTGTAGTATTCCGCCCACTTTTCCAAGTCAGCTAATGTGCACTTGTCTGTCCGTAGGTGACTCGGGATACCCCAACATGCCGTGGTTGCTGACACCCCTCAGGAACCCTGTGACACCTGCCCAGATGCGCTACAATGAGGCACATGGTCGGACCAGGAGAGTGATTGAGCGGACCTTTTGTCTCCTGAAGAGCCGCTTCCGCTGCCTGGACAAGACCGGAGGGTCCCTCCCATATGCCCCTGCGAAAGTGTGCAAGATTATCATCGTCTGCTGCATGCTCCACAACCTGGCAGTGCGGAAGGAGTTGCCTCTCATCCAGGATGACAATGACCAACATCCGCCACCTGTGGAGGATCCTGGCCTGGACCACGATGCCAGTGACGATGATGATGATGATGGTGATGGTGATGTCCGCACACAGCTCATCACCAACTTCTTTAGCTGAATGTGAGTATCCTGAGGTGTCATGTCAATGATGTGAGTTGGCATGATGTGTGGGTGGTGCTCTGGTGCTGTTGGAGTGTGTCCATGGGCCACTTGACTGGATGTGTGTTGCGATGTGTGGTGACAGGTGGGCTGTACTCCCCAACAGTGTTGACATGCTAACTTGGTTCTGGGTGGGTATCTTGTAACATGTATTGTGCATGTGTTTTGCTGTTCTGTCCTGTACTCCATTGCTTTTGACTGTGTGTCATTTCTGTCCTTCACAGGGTACTTTCAGATTCGTTTGGTCAACTGTGTCCACCGACGACGTGATTGCACATCCAGGCTGGTAGCTGTTGTGTCCCTACAGGTGATGTGCGCCACACCCATGGACTTCCTTCCGTCTACAGTTGTTGACTGTGTGCCCGCTGCCAGGTGGGGTTACCTTGCATCTGTAGTGGTTACGGCATGTTGCAACTGTGTAATAAACCTGTGCTTCACTTTGTGATGTGCGTTGTCTGTGGTCACACATTTGACTGCCATTTGCTTACTGCACCTGTGGGCTACTTGACTACAACTGGGAATGGGTGTGGTGTCTGTGCATTGCACCGTCTTCCCTGGCAACATCAGTGTAGGCAATGAGTCAGATGGCCTAGGTGTGTATGTGTCGTGTAGCCCTGGTGGTGTGTCTCCCTCATGTGTGTCACGTTTCCTGTACTCACATGCCTGTGTTGTCCTTGCTGTTGCAGTTCGCATACACAGTGTAATTTTGCAGTTCATCATCCCCATAACAGCACCCACGTTGGAATCACGACAGAGGCAAGTATGGTGTATTAGTGTGTTTATTGTGATACATTTGTGTTAATAGTGCATAGGATGGGTTGTGCTGTACATGAATCTTGCAATCCCAAGTTCCTAGGTGAATTGAAAGTCCGGGTAGACAGGATCCCCAGTATCGGGGCCACAGTTGTCTGACACATTGGTCCAACTTGTACTCCCCATGCAATGTGTGGGAGTAGTGTTGCCGTCAACAGGGTGAACAGTCTGTGCACAAAGGCGAACATCCAGAACAGGTTCAGGCTTCCTGGGAGTTGCACTTGGCCATCGGCCTCTCACTTTTCCCTCCTCGTACGACCCCTCTTCTTGGGGGGCCCTCAAGTGCAGGCTGCTGCGGTGCAGGGGACTCTCCGCCAGAGTCCTCCTCCTCCCTGTGGCAGTTGCAGTTTGTTCGGCACCAGATGTTGTTGGCACACAGGGAGGTGTGGACTGGTTGCTGTTCATCTGGCGGAGGCATTGTAAAATGTCCCTGTGCACCGCCGTCATCTCATGCAGTGCATCCCACTTGGACTCCACGCGGGACATGTGTGAGTCCACACGGGACATGTGTGACTCCATGTGGGACATGTGGGAGTCCAAGCGGGCATGATGGGCAGCCTGCTGCTGTTTAATGTCTCTGAGGAGCCCCACTACCTGGCTGAGCTCTCCGGTGCTGGACTGGTACGCATCAGCTATGCGTACCAGTTGTGGGTCATCATGCACACCAGCAACGTCTGCAAGCAGCGACCTCTGTCTCCCACTCCTCCCACCACCCCTGCTGACATGTGCAGTGTGTGCAGTGGCACGCACAGATAACCCTGGTCCACCTTGGGGGTTGGTGGTGGTGGTGGTGTCCATGGCCCCAGGTTGGTCCAGGGTCACTGTGCTGGTGTTGCTCCTTATTCTGTCCATGTCGGCAGGGATGGTATTCGTGGTGACAGTCGTTGTAGGGGTGGGTGCAGGGGTGCAGCTGGTGGTCCTGCTGGTGCTGCAGCTGGTGGTCCTGCTGGTGCTGCATGTTGACTTGCACCGGATGTGCCAGGTTGTTCTTCATCGTCCGAGGAGGACAGAGGCTGTACGACGCCAGTGAGCTCGGCATCCTCTTGAGCCTGGGCCTGGGACTCCTCAGCGTCTGCTGCTGTGTCCCCATCATCACCTGTTTTTGGGAGACACAAACAATGTATGTCATGTTTCTGCAGGCATCAATGGTTGACACACATTACAGTTGTGACTGTGCCTCTGGGTGCGGGCCTGTACATTGCATTGTCCTGAGTCGTCACAGTCAGGGGTTGATATTGGTGTGGCACATTGTCCTGCATTATTTGGGCATTTCTATGTATTTTCTGGGGTGTGAACATGGTCTGCATTGGTTGTGTTTGGTTGGCAGCCGGACCTCCTTCCCACCCACCCAGCCAGTCAGTTATCCCACCATGGAACGTGCTTGCGTTGCAGGGAGTGTAAGTTGTCTCTCAGGATGTCAGTCAGTGGTGTCCTGCTGTTTGTTGGTGCACATTTGCCAGCAGGGCCTTGTGCTCCCCACAGCAGTAGCCAGTGTTAGCCATCTTGTGAGTCCTTCTCCACTCCTTGTGATGTGAGCATGGTTCAGGGTGGTGTTGATGGGACAGTTGTGGGGGTGACCAATATCAGTGACGACTCCCATCATGCTATTGCCTCCACCCCCCTTCCCAGCATGCCCATGCTTCCTTCCTTTTGACTCTGCTTCCCTGTGGGGTGGGCTGGCTGTGCTGACAGGATGGCTGGGAGTGTTGTCCTGGCAGTTGTTTGGCTAAGAGTCCCAAGAGTGTCCCTGTGCTTCACACAACATAACCCAGGGTGGTGGTTCTTTGTGGGATCTTGTGTTAGGATGGAGGGCATTGCATTCTACCAGGTGGGTACTGTGGAGTTTGTGTTGGGGGGGGGTGTGAGGGGAGGTGCTTGTGACTATGGTCAGTGCTGCAAGTCCTCCTTCCCACCCAGCCAGCCAGCCAGTTATCCCACCATGGAACGTGCTTGCATTGCAGGGAGTGTAAGTTGTCTCTCAGGATGTCAGTCAGTGGTGTCCTGCTGTTTGTTGGTGCACAGTTGCCAGCAGGGCCTTGTGCTCACCACAGCAGTAGCCAGTGTCAGCCATCTTGTGAGTCCTTCTCCACTTCCTGTGATGTGAGCATGGTTCAGGGTGGTGTTGATGGGACAGTTGTGGGGGTGACCAATATCAGTGACTACGACTCCCATCATGCTATTGCCTCCACCCCCTTCCCAGCATGCCCATGCTTCCTTCCTTTTGATTCTGCTTCCCTGTGGGGTGGGGTGGCTGTGCTGACAGGATGGCTGGGAGTGTTGTCCTGGCAGTTGTTTGGCTAAGAGTCCCAAGAGTGTCCCTGTGCTTCACACAACATAACCCAGGGTGGTGGTTCTTTGTGGGATCTTGTGTTAGGATGGGGGCATTGCATTCTACCAGGTGGGTTCTGTGGAGTTTGTGTTGGGGGGTGTGTGAGGGGAGGTGCTTGTGACTATGGTCAGTGCTGCAAGTCCCCCTTCCCACCCAGCCAGCCAGCCAGTTATCCCACCATGGAACGTGCTTGCATTGCAGGGAGTGTAAGTTGTCTCTCAGGATGTCAGTCAGTGGTGTCCTGCTGTTTGTTGGTGCACAGTTGCCAGCAGGGCCTTGTGCTCCCCACAGCAGTAGCCAGTGTCAGCCATCTTGCGAGTCCTTCTCCACTCCCTGTGATGTGCGCATGGTTCATGGTGGTGTTGATGGGACAGTTGTGGGGGCAATATGTGTGACTGCGACTCCCATGATGCTATTGGCTACACTGACTTGGCCAGCATACACAGAATTCCTTCCTTTGAGTGGTCTTCACTGTGTGTTGGTGTTGTTGTGGTGGCTACATGTCTGGATGTGTTTGTTAGTTCTATTTGTGCCACTGCCTAGCTGTAGTTGTGGTTGTGTTTGTACATGTGTTGGCACAGTTGGATGTGACTTTTTGATGGCATGTGTTGTGTTTATCTGACTGACATACACATTTTGGGATGATTCTGTTCTGGTTGCTGTGTAATTGCTATGAGTGCATGGTTTGACTCTCCCTTGACAGTGATGTGTGTGTGTTTTGTGGCAGTATATTGTGTACATTTGTTGTGTACTCACCAGGCTCTGGGATGTCCTCTAGTCCATATACGCTCACTGGCGGAAGGATGGCCCGCACCTTCTCCTCCCAGGGCCTGAGGTATATTGGCTTGGCAGGAGGGCCACTGCCGGTGTGTTGGCTGTTGATGTAGTCTTGCTTCAGCATTTTCCGTACCCTCCTGCGCACGTCATACCACCTGTTCTGGATGTTGGTCTTTGTGCGCCGACATGGTGATTGGGCGTTCACCCTGTTGATGATCCTCTCCCACATCTTGGTTTTCTGCGACATGGGGGTCTGTTGGACCAATGTGCCAAACAGCTGTGGCTCCACCCTGAGGATCTCGTCTACCATGACTTCCAATTCACTATCTAGGAACTTGGGATTCTTCTTGGGGGCATGGTGATGGGTGGTGATGGTGGGTGATGTGTGTGTTGGTGTGCAGGCGAGGGTGTGTGAGTGTGTGTTTTGCTGGGTGTATGTGAGGTAGGTATTTGTTGGTGTGCTGATGGTGTGTGGCTTGTGTGAGGGATGAGCTGTGGGTGTGTGGTTTCTTTCTCTTGGGTGCTGGCAGTGGAATGGCATTTGCAAAGGCTCATGGTAGTGATTTGTGTCCTTTATATAGGTGAAGTTGTGGGTGTGTCTTTGTTCTCTGTCCCCACCCCCCCAGTATTTATTGGCTTGGTAATTGCTTGTTTGGCCTTTTTTGGGTGATTTTTCCTTTGTGCTGTTTGTGTATGTTGGAAACGTTCTTGTGACCGAGTCGGACCCTGCATTGGTCTCGTACGGTGTTCTCCGTTTCGTTCACGCTGTGTTTGTGCAGTTTTCTATGCTGCGTACGCGTCGGTCGCGGTGTATTGTGTTGCTTCGGCTCGGTTTTGTATGCGTGTCGGTCGTACGGCTTGTCCTCCGTCCGACTCGCTCGTGGTTTTCGCGCCTTGCATCGTACTTTGCGGTTTGGAGTTCGCGTGTACGTTTCGGTCGGATTTGTTCCGGGTGCGTGTCGGTCGGTTGGATTCGCGTGTTTTTCCGGCCGAATTGCTGCTTTCCGTGTGGCTCGGTCGGTCGACTTTGTTTCGGTACGTGTCGGTCGGATTTTTCGCGCCTTGCATCGTACTTGGCGTGTCGTGCGCCACGGGTACGTGTCGGTCGGTATTTTTTCCGGATCCGAGTCGGTCGGTGCTTTTTCCGGCCCGAATCGGAATCGACCCCATAGTGTCCGGAGAAGAACCATTAGATGGAATTCAGGCAAAGTTCCTTCCTACAGTACTGAGATTTTGGAATCACATTTCACAGGTGGCAATTTGTCTGGAGTTGGGCCATTCAACTAGGGAAAAATGGCAAATGCAATTTCTTTAAATTGCTTTTCTTCTCTGCATGCAAAATTAGAGGGTCAAAAAGCATAATGAGCTTGATTTAAAGTGTGTCGGACTTTATTCTGTCAGTCAGGGTGGCAGAGGACATCACGTCCTTACTTGGCTGCTATTTGGCCGTCTAAAATAGGGTCAACATTATCATTTAGCTATGATAGTCCTAAACTGTGATCGTGCCGTCAATTAGGAGTAGCCAAGAGTAGCAGCTGCTACCTCTGGCTTGCCTTTCACTACTCCTGACACAGCCTTTGCTGTCCCCGGTCTCAAGGATCATGAAGATTGGGGCACAAACAGAAAGAAAGCAAAACATACTAAGCAGTAACATTTGATTCACAGTTTTTAATTACAGAGATTCACATGCTGTGCATTACTCCCACATCTAGCGGCTAGGGTTAGAATTACAACTTAAATTTATGAAAGTTTAAATCTTTGGGAGTAAATGCGGGAGTGGCCGAGTGTAAACCTCCTCATGACATCAGACCACAAAGTCTATTGCTAGACTATATTTTTTCACTGTTTTGTTCAGAAACAGGTAGTTTATCTCCATATTTATTATATAGATATTTATGGCTGTTGAACTTATTACTTTGTACTGGTTCCTCAGCCGCTCAGAAACAAGCAAGAAGTTGTTTAGGAGGCAGAATGAGTCACGCCTACAATGTCATCCGGGCCAAGGTAGAGTGATGCAACGTTTTCTGCTACCCCTGGCATTTTGGTGAATTGATGTCCATGCTCCTGAACCAGTGTTCCCTGAGAAATTTTAAGAAAGAGGAAATAACTTGTACAAAGTGGTTACCCTGACAATAGAGTGGCAAGGTTATGTGGTGAGAGCAAGATGCTCTGTTTACAATCTCTTCCTCATAACAAGAGTCCCTCAGCAACTAACAATCAAGGGGGCACTGATATGATTGAACGCAGGACATCCACTTGACAAAATGTTCTACCACAATGCAGTTTCCTGTCTCCGCTGTTTTTGTGCAGAAGCACTATTTTAAGGAACAGAAAAAAAGAATCAATTTTTAGAATTCCAAGTAAAATCAAGAATTATTCATAAAAATTCCCATCAATGCCGAACTATATACTTCCAAGTAAGGGTATATTTAGCATATATTCTGGTTAATGCTTAAAGAGATGCAAATTATTTTATCTTAGATGCAATAACAAGTGTAATAATCAGATATGTGCCACTGCACCCCAACAAACGGGGGTGCAGTCTCAAAACTGTAGAGTAATAAAAACAAAATCAGAGATCTACCATTATGTCAGGTCATATGACCACACAACATATTGCTTCCAGCTTTAGGCATTGTCACTAGTTCCATATTACCTGGTATAAACTGACCTGTCATAGTCTTCCGTCTCCTCCTTCATCTGCTGGATCAAAAAAAAATGTATGACCCTGGCTTGCTTGTGTTCCGGTTCAGGGAGGACTTGGCTTGGCAGTTTGGGCTGGACTATTCCCATTGGAGCAGGATCAAGACTGATTTGCATATAGGTTGATCCATAAGGTGGTGGCATTGTGAGCCAAAGAAGGATGGGTTGGAGTGCTACCCGAGCTATTGCCAGTGGTTAGACTTATTGCAAGCAGTCTCCCATCAACCTTTGTGTGTTTCATGTACCGCCCTAAGTGGAATGGGTATGCACAGACGTGGGTCCTGTGCTCACTGTGTCACTGTAACCAAGCTGTACCTGGCTGATGAGCCCATGACTAGGGTGAAACTTGTCCTGGGTTGCTTGTGTTCCAGTTCTGGGAGGATGTGGTTTGGCAGTTTTGGCTGGACGGTACCCATTGGAGCAATGTTGAGACTGATTTGCATATGTCTGGGTCCAAATTGATGTGGCATATGGAGCAAAAGAATGATGGTTTGGAGTGTTACCCCGAGCTATTGTCAGCGATTAGACTTAGTGCAAGCAGCCTCCCATCAACTTTTGTTTGTTTCACTTCTCAACCTAGACACGGGTGACTTTTTTAAGGTGCACGTTTAGAGTGGTGTGGATTCCTATTCCTCAGTTCCCAGCAGAGGATGTAACAAAAAACATATTCTTTGTTATAGTGACTGTTATGAGGGGAGATTTATATAGGGTAAACCACCTTGAAATTAAAAATCGGTTAATAGAGGACATTGCCCCTCTTGTCAGAAAATCATCACCTTTTAGAATTCTGAAAGGAGTGTGTAATACAACCAATCAGTCTCCCAGATCTCCATCAAGATCGACAGGAGTGAAAAAGGCAAGCACACAATTTCAATACAACAGCCCCTCAAACAAGACAACTGTAGTTGGATTGCTTCCGCACTAGCAACCACAACCGCAAACTATTCCTAGCCCGTGCCACAAAGACAAAAGTGGAGCAGGGCAACAAGAGAGTTTGCTCACCCTAATATCCTGGCATGTCGCAGGCCTAAAGCACATCTTTAAACATCAAGACCCACTGAACTTTCTAAACTGTGGTGACATAATATGCTTACAGGAAACCTGGGCCCTAGCGCTGATTCAGTTAGCAGAGTACCCTGAGATTCAATGACCAGCCTCCAAAGAGAAACACTTTGGCATACCCTCCGGCAGTCTGTCTACTTACATTTCGACTGATCTAAAGGTCCCAACAACTGTACTCACCACAGGGTGTTCCAAGCTTCAAGCAGTCATAATTGGTGGATTTCGGCTAGATTGCTTGAGACCCTTTCTGCTAATCAATGTTTAGCTAAACGTCATAGGTCTGTCAAGACATACGAAGAACTAGACTTTATTGAGGCTCTTGAGGATCACCTATGCAAATTTCCAACCTACGAAGTAATACTAACAGGGGACTTGAGTACACTTAATTTGGATAGTCAATCAGCGGTCAATGAATCCGAGCTGACAGTCCACTATACTTCCAAATTGTGACTGTCTAAAAGCACAGAAGTTGACCCCACTACAGTCTGAGGGACTTTCTCTTAATTCGTTGCACACTTTTAAGAATATTTCAACCATAGACTATACGTTTGTGAGCAACTCTCTATTTGAGTCCCTGAAAGTCTTCTTAATAATTACTCACTCTGAATGTGATCACCAACCACTTACAATGCTGCTAAAACTAGATCACTTTAGAGCCGCCCAGCTCAAGATACAGGGACATTCAACAGAGGCAGAAATTAATGCCTTAGTAAGGAGACTCAGATGGGGCACTGCTCCCCAAGTCTGGTGTAGTAAGTGGAAGCAATCCTTTGTCTCTCAGCTTTTCCACTCTGACTTTCTCACATGCAACCAGCCGTACTTAAGCTGGTATATCTTAACTGACATATTATATAGAGACGTAGGATACAAAGGAGACCACAAGAGAATGAGAGTAAACAAACAGGGGACCATCAAGTCTATGTGGTAGGCTCCTGAACTAAGACAAATTAAGTCCGTTTTAAGGGTGACATCCAAAAAGTACGAAGAAGACAAATCTAATACAGTCATAGCACAGTCCTACCATAATGCATAATAGGCCTACTGATCGCTTTTGTGGTCTGCTTAGCAAGATTACATTCCTTCTGAATGGATGCACTGTCACTTCTTATGTGGCCACAATAACCTGGCCAAATTCTGGCTCTACATCAACTCCCTAAACAACAGACCTCGCAGTAGAGGAAACAGCATCCAACCAGATAAGTGGACAAATTACTTACCTGACCTTTACTCTGATACGCTCACATTTAACACCTCATACAAGGTCTAGCACGACAAGTGCAATGAAGGCACCATAAAGATTACCAAACAAGTCGAATGGCAATCAAATCGTTCAGAGAAAACTGGGCTCCTGGGCCCCACGGCCTTACAGGTGCTCTGATTAAAGCTGATCCGGAATCTTGGGTAGAGCGTCTTACACCCCTATACAAGGAAAGCTGTGTTAACATACAGGTCCCCGAGTCCTGGAGAAGCTCTATCCTACATCCCATTTATAAAAAGGGCAATGGGGTGACCTCAGAAACTATCACCTAATTGCCTTATTATGCACCGAGGCAAAAGGATATGTGAACATTTTATTGCACGAACCAGAGGAGTAGACACTGAGCGGGAACCTGATCGCATTCTATCAAACAGGTTTTTGGCAAAACTCATCAACCACTGACAACACTGGTGCACTGAGCCACCTCGCCCATCATTTGTTTCAACGTTTCAGTTCACCACTGTTTGCATGCTTCGTTGACTACTCCGCGGCTTTCTACAGGGTGGACAGGAACAAGCTCTGGGCAAAGCTGGCAAACTGGGGCATACCCAATATCTTACTCAAAGCTATTATTTTTCTCTACTCAGATACCTGGGCCGGCATCAAGATAGGGGCAGAAAACACAGCCACATGCCAAACATCAACAAGTCAAGGACTCAAACATGGTTGTGTGCTGGCCCCGATGTTATTTAACTTGTATTTTGCCGACATGGGTCGTGCACTGGCAAAGGCAAACACAATTCCCTCTAGGATAGGGCCACATAGACTGCCAATCATCCAGTATGTTGACGATCTTGTTATCCTGGCTCACATAAAATGGCATGCAATGGCATGCAACGAGCACTGAATGAATGACATCACTATAATTTAGAGAACAAGCTGGTGGCAAACACAGCAAAGACCAAGTGGTCGATGGTCTTTGGGAAACACAAACACAAATCAACATACAGCTGGAGACTTGGCAATCTTAAAATCACATCAACCCCAAACTATAATTACACAGGTGTTTAGCTCTCGAGAATGGTAAACCAAATCTACATTTGAAGCACCTCACAGGGGAAGCCATGCTGTCTGAACCAGCCAGGGCATTTTCCCAAATTCCTTGAGCTGATTTCTCTGATCTTCAAAAAATTTAAAGTCTGCATTTCCAAAAATGCCCAGTTTACAAAGAGAAGTATTGCCAGTGTTATGAGCTAATTAAAGAAGGCATTTTAAAGAGCACATGGCTATTGAAATGGACACTTATGCTGAACTATGCAGTGATTGGCAGACCATGAGTTTGAATCCTGGCAGGCTAATTACATGATTTAGATAAGTTATTGTTATTAATGTTTTGTCTTTGTGAATGCACAACTTTAGGGGTGCATGGGCAAAACGATCCTCTGAACTCACTATGTGTGCGCCAGCTAGGAAGAGATTCACACTCATGGTTCCTACCCCACTGACTGTGAGAGGGGAATGGGGGGATCCCTGTGAATGGTCCCTGCAGGAAGCTGTGGCTCGTGCAAGTAAGAGCGGAGGGGCCGGGTGGGGGGGGGGGGGTATTTCGAAAGACGACGAGGGACAATTAATTATTTATTTAATTTCCTCTCGTGGTCGTCTGTTGAACCCCCCCTCCCAACCCTGCCCCACCGCTCTTACCTGCAAGGGCCGCCACTGCCTGCAGGTGGTCCCTGGCCACCCTTCACAGTCAGGTCAGCATGTACTCACAGCGAAACACAGAGCAGCGGTTTGAAGCACCACTCCATGTTAACGCATGTGCTGTCAACTGCACATTGATCTGTAATCGGGGATAAGTTGCTTTGGGTGGTCCCAATGAAGGTGCGTGTGGGTGCACGCGGGCAATGACCACCCACTTATAATAGATCTACATGCCTGGAACTGGTGTGAAATCCTTGGGAGATCTCTAGATATCCTCATAAAAACTGATGCCGATCCCTACAGGGTATCTGTGCCCAGGAGCCCTATCATATGATCATAGCCTCTGGTTTGCAGATATTAAAAGGGATCAAGTCCATGGACGTCATTTAGGGGGTCTCAAGGGTTACTGCAGTGACCCCTGGCTTGCCCCTTGCGACCCCTGGCACTGCATTTGCGATCCCTGGCCTCAGAGGTGGCAAAATCAGTGCCTGGTACACACTGGCAGCTCGTCCTTTTGGAGGGCAGATTGGGGCTACACTCTCCCTTGTTTTCTGTAAATTTGTTATTACACTGATAGTAAATAACAGGACATTATTCTGTGTAATAAAAATGGTGCACTATTAGCTGGAATTTGATCTTCCTTGGCAGCTGAGGTACGTAAAAAAATGCTGTTTAATGTAGGTTATGTGCGTACTTGCGGGTGATAGTGTGTTTGTTCAAGCGAGAGTGTGTGAATGTATATGTATGTGTAATCTTGTGTGTGCAAGTGAAAATAAAGGTCAAAGAGTATGTGATGTCACTTCTGCTACCCCTGGCATTTTGGTGAATTGATGTCCATGATCAGGTCATAAACACCTCCTTAACAGTTTGAATGTAACTTTAGATCTTCACTGTTTGTTTCGTGACCAGCCAATGAATCCCTTTCTTGTGCTCATGTGCTAGGCAGCCTGAGTGTTTTTGTGGTTAGCTTCTATCAGAAGGGCTTCAGGTATTAAAGCTTAACTTGTCTCCATAAGATCACACAGAGCACACGGTAAGAACAGTAAGTAACCAGCAGGACCACTTATGGGTCTCGCCCTCACACGTAGTTTTCCCACTGTCCAAAATCCAGGGGCATACAAGGGGATTGCGCCCCCGGAACGTCACTTTTTCCGATGTTCCGGTGGCGTAACGCCCTGCTCCATATTTACAAAGTGGCGTTAAGCCACTTTGTGTGGCTTAACGCCGCTTTGTAAATATTGTCCCCTTTGACGCAGGTATCTGTGTGAAAGGGGCCTGCAATGGGTGTTGCTGTGGCTGTTCCACCGCAACACCCATTGCTTTTTGACGCTGCCCCAGATTTACAAGGATGTGTAAATCTGAGTCAGCGCCAAAAACTAACACCACTGAATAGCAGGCGTTAGATTGGCGCAACGAGGAGAAATACTTGTATCTCTCCTCGTTTTTGCTCTTTCTATGTGTGCTGCATTTTGCAGCACACATAGAAAGAGCAAATTGCCTTTAACGATTGTTTATGTGCAGGAAGGTGTCCCCTCTTGCACATAAACGATCATTCCCTGAAACACCGGCACCCTTGCACCAGGGTCCTAAAAAACGCTGTCTATCGCCATAGTGCAAGGGTGTCTGCATTGCAGGGAATCATCCCTGCAATGTAGGCACCCTTTCACTATGGCAAGGGTGTCTGTGCTGGCGCTAGGCAGATTTTTTGAGCTCCAACGCAGAGAAAGCACATGGGTGCGCTATATTCATTCCTGCATTTTTTTAAATGATGCAGCGTGGCGCTGCAAAATTGCGTGCAGTGCAGCGCAGTCATTTCCTTGTAAACATCCCCCCAGTGTGGTTTAATGTCTGAAAGGTTATGGGCCGGTGCAGGGGGACTAATGACCTAGGAAATCCATGTTATAGAACTCAGCATAATAAACTCATCCGGTGGGGATTCTAAAACTTCGCTGTCTGATAGGTGAAATGGAAGCTGGGTGAGATTTCCTTCACAGGAAACAGGAAAAACAAACTGCTTTTATTAAGAGAAGGCTTGGAGGCCATGCGTTTATCCACTGATTCATCCCATAAATCTATCTTTAATAGGCCTTTAACTTTAAGCCAGGAGTGTCCAAGGGTGGTCCAAAGGCAGCAAGCCTTGCCATGAAGCCATGACATTTGCACGAGATACATTTAGATAAAATGAACATGAATAGGAATCCTGTACACCGGCGGTAGGTTCTTGAAAACCCAGCAAGATGCAGCCTTCATTGACCAATATAACAATATTGGAAACCTCTGCTTTACCCCTTTGTTGCAAGCACCACAATCTACCGTTGATGAGATCTGAGACTGCATAATAGTGCGATACGCCTCTTGTGATGAAAGACAGGAAGCTTTAATACTTTTAAAGATGCAGGTAAGTGTTATTCCTCACTGCACCACTCGATGATATTTGCTGTTTTTGTTTTTCACTATTTAAGCAGATGTAGCAAGCAAATGCTCGTGCAAACGTTGGTGAATCCTACTACAAGTTTTCCAAGGTCACAGTTCAAAATAAACTCTAGGGGCCGCATTACACAAAGTGCCCTGGGGGGACAACGGACGTTTGTGCCACTTTGCGCGCCCCCAGCGCACTTTGGTACTACAGAAAGGGCCAAAAACGCTTGGGCAGCCCCTTCTGTGATACCGATAACGCTGGCGCACAGCTATCTTCAGAGGGCGTTCCCTCATTAGCATGGGGGCGTGCCCCATGCAAATGACGAATTCCTTTGCCTCTGCGCCCGCACCGTATTACAGATGCCGGCGCACAGGCAAAGAAGCTCTCAGGAGGCGCACTGTCAGTGCGCCCCCTGATTGCAGCCCTCTGGAGGGGGTAAAGGGGTCCATGGACCCCTCAGGCATCCCCTTGCAGGCGGATGCAGTCACTGACTGCACCCGCCTGCAAGGGAATCTCTAATTCCCCTTCAAAGTGAAGGCGGGTTGCCTCCTGCACAGTGAAAACATGGAGCGGCTTTAAAGCAGCCCCTTCATTTTTCATAGGAATGCGCTGCCCCAGGACAGCGTGAATTCGCGGCTACCCTGGGGGCAGCGCATTCACCGTAATACGGCGCATTTTCCATGATTGTGCCAGATGCACTTTTTAAAATGCACGCTCGGAGCAATCAAGGAAAATGCGCCGTTTGTGTAATACTGGCCCTGATTTCCTATGAGGAGTGCATCATAGGTCTGCTGTAGTGCCTCGACTCTGCAATAAAAATATGTCAGGCAATGGAGAGTCTCTGCCTGATGCCCTTTGAGAGGGCATGTGCGCCTAGAAACAAGTGTTTCCAGTTGTCAGAAAAATCAATGCTCTACATCTGCGTTTAACTCCATGGTTTGAATCCCGGCAGGTCCTCTCAGCCTTTCATCCTTACAAAGTCAATAAAATGAATGCAACTGGGTCACAAAATATATCATTATCCCTCAATAGCGCCAAAAGACTCACACATGGGTGAACGTGCACATTCTGAATATGTGTGTTGTGTTTTTTTATAAATTTCCTTTATTGTAGAATACAGTCTATCAAATTCAACAGCATGTGTTGTTCTGCCTTAATTTTCACAAATATATATATATATCTGGCATCCTTTGAAAATAGCAATATAGTTCAATTATGAAACAGTTTTCCCGCTAGAAGATCTCATTGAAAATCGCCGCAGGTTCTCGGAATATTCATTTGGGTGGCCAGTGTCGTAGCTCATTGACCCACCTGGATGGCGACAGAAGTAGTTCTCGCTGACCTAGAGATCACCCGTCACCGTGAAGCCTGGGCTGGCTGCAGTCTCGCAGGAGGCATCCCAGCTGTGCCTTCCAAGCACCGTGTGACCTTATCTTTATTGTCCGCTGCTAATATGCTCCTGCCTGGAGGTATTGATTTTCCGCCCGAAGTCTGCAGATAGAAGTGTCTCAGCCATAATTTCTCCGTGTTACATCTTTCAATTATATATCTCCCTCGAGGCGGCGGCTCCCTCGGCTAGTCATTGCACTGACACCCGGCCTCTTAAATCCTTACCGCACACGCACCAGAGACAAACTCGAGCGCTACATCACCTCGGGTCCTCGTGGCGGTACCTGCTCAGCATCCTCACCTGGGAGGGCCAGGGACCAGCTGGTCTCAAACTGAGTGTGGTGTGTCAGAGAACATACAAACATCTGCCCTTGGGCAGAGTACATTGTATCAGATGGTCAAACACATACAAAAGCACAGCCTTCTCCAACCAGTAGTCGTGAGTTACTGATTGCTCTGCAGCTGCCTGTATGTAGTTCTCCTGTGTGCAGCCTCATATATTGGAAGCTTTTGCTTGGCTGAATTAGTTTTCAAACTTTTAAAAATTAAAAAGAGTGTATTTGAGAGGAAAATGTGTGCATTTTCAGAACAAATGAGGTTTTGTTTGCAGAAAAATTGTTGGATTTCCAAAATACATTTAAAGATAATAGTTCTGTGATACATCATGCAGTGTCGGGGAGATTTCTTACTATTACTATTTATTACCTTGGTACCAGGAGCATTGCAACTATGGCGTATTACCAATGCAGATGCAATGCACATTGACTTTTTTACGCAATCTTTCCAACTATGGCTGATGTATTGAGGTACTCACTGGTAGTAATTTCATGTAATCTAATCTGATGTAGTCACTATTAAAACACTAATAATAATTAGTGGTGGTCGAATATTCCAATTAGCCGGCAGAATTGGGGGAACTTTGGCCACTCTGCTTGTAATGTGGAATTCCAGCCAAATTCCACCAACCGTTGAGTGGTGGAGTTTTTCTTGCACATGGATCGAAAATGGAAAGTTAGCGAGCACGGGCGAGATTTGGCATCCCTTAGTGCAATTTTCAGTCGCTAGGAGGGCACCCGGCGAGATTTCTCCAACACAGGTGGTCGCAGGCAGTCGCGACCATTCACAGTCAGAAAGCTGCCGCTCGAGCACAAAATCTACTCGAACAGCAGTAAAATCAACTCAACCAGCTGTGCCCTCTGGCTTGCCATGTGGTGTGTTGGCACTGATTTTTTCAGCATGGAACGAGCTCCCGATGCTAAATTGCAGCGCATGCAACACAACGGGCCTATTTCCCCCCATTTGCGGAATTCCGCACAATCTCTCTGAGCTTTTTGTAACTCCGCGGAACTCAGCGAGTTCCACCCAGGCCTAATAATAATAGTAGCTCAAGATCATTTTCATTGAACTTAAGAAGCTCTTCTTACAGAAAAGGTAGGAGACCCCTGCAATAGAACATGCAGTAACCAAGTACTTACAACATCCACCGCTCAAGAGAGTATGTAGTGTACGAAAAAACTTAAGAACTTTCACCAATTGTATATTTAGTAGCAGTGAAAATACAAGATATCTGTCTTAGCCAACAGAAAATTTAGTATGATCCAGCATAGAGGCCAATTCACAAACTTATTTTCTTCAGTAAATGCATGTTTCAAACCAAAATGAGTTCCATTGATGATTTCCAGGAGCTCATAAAAGGATTCCTGGCAGACATCAATGGATATACTACACAGGTTTCTCTGTAACAAGTGCAGAGAAATCCACAGCAGAAAATCCTAAGTACGAAGTGGGGACAAAGCGGAATAGAGTGTGGTTTGCCTTGAAAGTTTGAGAACGTCTGCCAACTCCTACGTTTGTGTGTTTGTGGGCATTCTCAAACTCCGATTCAACCTGTTCTCACCCTGGAAGTGGTACTTCAACCAACACATAGAGAAACTCCCCTACCAGAATGGGATGGGGAAAAGATAAGCCCAGATGTCGTGGGGGCTTTGTCCACTAGAGAAATGTTTGCCATGGAGAGAAAAAAAGGAAAAAATTGTGCTTTTACAGTGATGGCCCCATTATCCCTGTCCATAATTCTGCTCTTTGTAGATTTATGAACCTGGGGATAGGAGTGTGGGACAGATGTCACATGACATTCCCCAAACTATACATGGGAACCTGTACCTGATGCAGTTTTCCAAGGTGTACTAAGGGAACATATTTCAATTGCACCAGTACAACTACTAGTACTTTCCTTGTGAATTTGGCCCGATTGATTCAAAGAGCATACAGGAAGTGCTTGCCAATAGAGGATGCCGGATGCAGCCAACATTACCTACCAACACAGTATTTAATGTCAAAGAACAAAGAAGAGCATCCCATCAATAGAGTATAGAGTATCCGAAAACAATTCAGGACATCACATGAACAATTTTGTAGTGTTGCGGGGTTTGCAAGGATTCCCACCAACGTACTATGTATTGTCAAAAAACATTGAAGTGCTACTAGACAACAGAGTATGCTCTTTTAGAGAACATACAAGAACTGAGAACCAGCACAGTATTCAGTGTCAAGGAAGTGACCGCGAAAATAATGTGAATGAACATACAAGTAAACCTTTGTGATTGTATGTGTCCGAGAACTGCTCTCTGACAAAGTATGAGGTGTAAAGGACCACACAAGAATGTCTTAGTATCACAGTAAGCGTGTCCTGAAACATAGAAGAACTAGGCACCGAGACAGCATATAGTGTCGGAGAACATACAAGATCTGCCCCCCATCACAGGCTCTAAAGCCAAGAAGCATACAAAGGATGCATACGAAGGACTGCCTGGCAACGGAGTAAGTGGTGTGACACAGCACACAAAGAATCCTTGTCAGCTGAGCATGTAGTATCAGGGAACATAGAAGTGCTCACTGACAAAATACGTGATAACAGTGAAAATACAAGGATATCTTACCATCACAATGCATAGTACCTGGAAGCACGTAGGAGGTTCCCGCCAGAATACGTCAGAGACATACAAGAAATGTCTACCTACACAGTGTGTAGTGTCAGGGAATATTTCAGAACTGCTCAAAAACACAGTAAGTAATATACCAGGAGTCAGGACCACTTGTCAAGAGAGTATTTAGAATCCCAGAACATAAAAAGTCTGCTTGACAGCAAAGTATATAGGGGCAGATTTACAAGCCCCTTGCGACACTTTTACGCCACCATTGCGTCACTTTTGTGATGCAGCGGCGTTGTAAACAATGCACCACGTTGCAACACATTTACAACGTGATGCATCTAGGGAGATGCGTCACGATGTAAAGCCCTGCGCCACATTATACCTGAGCCAGGTATAATGTATGCAGGGTGGGCGTTCCCACGCAAAAAAGCCTCGTAGAAGTGACGCAATGAAATCTACAAGATTTCACTGTGTCACTTCTACGATGCAACTGCGTCAAAACCTTACGCCTGCTTGAAGCAGGTGTAAGGAGTGATGCAGCACATTAGGAATAGGCATTCCTGAGCATTGCTGGAGTTGCGTCGCGCTTGCGACACGACTCCAGCAATGCGTTACCTTTACCCCAACACATGCGTGACGCATCTGTCAATCCTTGCGCCACGGTGCGCCGCATTGTAAATGCGACGCATCCATGGTGGCGCAAGGGTCTTTTTCCATGACGCAATTGAACAGACGCATCTCTGCTAAAATGCAGAGATGCTTCAGTTCTTGTAAATCTGCCCCATAGTTTCAGAGAACATACACGACCTGGATAACAACACAGTATGACGTTTCAGAGAACGTACTGTAACTGCTCGGCAACAATGCATGGAGTGACAGAGAACCACAATCAAGTTGAATAAAGTAATGATAGTGCATGATGAAGTTTATGATCCCACACTTTGGGGGCTTCAGACAATATACATATTTTTCATTTTCATTTGCTGAAACCTCACTCACTATAGAAGATATCAGGACAACCTTTACTTTTTGCCTTTATTTAGTATATTTTTTGCAGTATCATTATTTCACATTACACCCATTTTTGACATTATAGACAAAAATTATTAAGGAAATAAAAACATAAATCAGAAGACGGCACCACCGAAGGAATATCTATGGCATCTAAATATGTGGGTCGATGGAACACACATTCTGAAGCTGCAGGTTATGAGATGAACACATATGAATGTGGGAGGGGGGTTCTCAAGTGGGTGCCCGAGCATTCACCTTCTCCCCATGGAGATATCAGACAGGCATGGCTTTACAGGAAGCTCATAACTTCTGGGGAAGACTCATCACTGCTCACTGAGGAACTGAGCTCTGTCTCTGTTCCCCAGCAAGGCAGTTTGTTTACCGACACCAGTGTATCACCTGATTGGAAAGTGGCAACACACTAGAGCAGAACGATGACCTGAAAAATCAACTCTCCAGTACTTCTAGAATGGTACATGAATTCTGATCCTGTCAACACCCAACGCCATTCGGCCACTGTGACTCCCACATCCCTAACCAAGAGTTGAAACTTGTCTAGTTGAGCAAGTGGTAGCTAACAGAAGCTTCGGGTCCTGCCTACCTGAAGGGCGATCCTTAGCACAAAGCATCACTAATCCATTCTGTTGTTGAGTGGCAGTGCCGGACTATAGTTGACCAAGGTTATATCCAAGTCCCAATAGAGCAAGAATTATCATGCGCACATTTTCCCGAAAGAAAGATTTACAGAGATTTGCACAATGTATTACGCTCATGAAGAGTGCCCTCAGCTCATAAAATGTGCATGCATCAAATGAATATATAATTAGAAGAGTCCTTGCACCCTGATTCCTGACATAATTGGAAAGGTATCAGGTTGAATGGTTGCTACCCGCAGTTAAAAACAATTTCAGGTGAGCCAAAAGATGAGAGATGAGCAAAGCAACTTGAGAGTGTCTTACAAACAAGGAAATGTTAATACAGTAGACAATGAGCTCAGACCACTGGCAACATGAATCACAGCCCAGAGGGCAGAGGAGTGTGGCACACAGTCAATCCTTGGTGACAAAAGGCAAGAAGCGTGCGTCCAGTATTTAACCAACTGCCCTTCAGGTTTGCGCATAAACCTTTTGGGAGCGACATAAAAAGGAAGCCCGGCCATAATGCTGTTACCCAGCAGGGTCATGAAACACACAAAAGGTGATGGGAGGCTGCTTGCAATAAGTCTAACCACTGGCGATAGCTCGGGGTGGCAGTCCAACCTCGCTTGTCAGTTCGGACTGGACTGGCAACCCATCATTCTTTGGCTCACCGGGCCATCTCAGTTTGGACCCAGCCATATATTAAAATCAGTCTTTTCCCCTTTCCTCATAGAAACAGTCCAGCCTGAACTGCAAAGCCAGGTTGGTGTGCTACCCTGAGCTCTTGCCAGTGGCCTGACTTATTGCAAACAGCCTCCCATTACCTTATGTGTGTTTCATATACCGCCCTAACTGGCATGGGTATGCCCAGATGTGGATCCCGCGCTGACTGTGTCACTGAAACTAAGCTGTACCCGGCTGATGAGCCCATAACTAAGGTGAAACCAGTTCTGGAGTTCTTGTAGTCCAGAGCAGAAGGTGGTGAAGATCGCCACAAACAGGAGGATAGTTACAAGCAACATGCTACATGCAATGACTGCTTCCTGACATCTCAAAATGACAATCAGGTATGGGATGATATTAACAAAGTCCTTCCTAGCAGATCTCTCCACCTTTTCTCTCTCCAATCCTTTCCTGCTCAGGATCCTAAACGTTAAACAGAATATCTCAGAATGGACAACCCAGTGCAGTAACCTGCTAAGTGGCCTATGGTCATAAGAAATGCCATAAAGGGGCCTGCAGAGCTGTTCAAAGCTGCCAGCTTTCTGAAAACCATAAACTTTGCACCTCTTTCTCTGACTTCCTCATCCCTCACACTGCTAAGGGCTGCATCTCATAATACGACAATAACCACACCTTAGTGGTCATTGCCCATAACATGGAAACCCTTCCCAAATAGAATAAATTACAAAGTCAGCACATTTCCAACATACACCCTATAGGGTGTAGTGTGCTACCCATGTAGACAAGCACTTAAGTTTCCCACATAGGGGTTGTAACTGCTACATACATGTTGCAATACAATGCATGATTTCCTACAGGTGTTAGTGTTAATGCCTGCCTCCATTGTTTTATATGGGAGTGTATCGACGTACCAGAGTGTGGTGCTTGACTTACTCCAAGGCAGGTCTGGAGTACAACTAAGCCTGCTTTCTCGCCATTAGGTCCATAGTAGAAAAGTATCTTGTGAATTGCAATTATTTTATTCTTCTGTTTAATAGTAATTTTCCCTCATTTTTCCAACAACTTTCCCTTGTCCCTCCCATATTCACAACTAAAGCATATATGTGTCTACCATAAGCACCAAAGCACACGAAAGCAATGTTACTATAATCCTCAATGAGTAATACAGTGAAAAAAGCACAGTCGATCAGTACAGTTCCAAAGATAATGTCCAAATAAGCGATCCACAGGTGTTGAAGTGTCCAGTCATTCACTTTTATTCCATAAAGGATAACAAACGGCAGCCGACGCGCGTTTCGTCCTCCTGGACTTTCTCAAGGCTTATCTCAACAGTATGTTCACAGTTGTAGTCAGAAAAAGGAACCAGTCATTTGTCAAAAGTAAATCTCCCACTAAATTTGATGTTAATCCAACTGCCTCGATTTTCGATAAATCAAAGTCACACCAGGCCACGATGGTGATCGCTATCTGTGATGAATTTCCAAAAGTATCCCCAGTAATAAATTGACAAGTTACTCGATGAGTACCGGAATCCCAGAGGGATTCCGGTACTCATCGATGCGGCGCGGACGTATCATGGTCTCATGGTCCAAGCATCCATGAAGTAACTTGTCAATTTATTACTGGGGATACTTTTGGAAATTCATCACAGATAGAGATCACAATCGTGGCCTGGTGTGACTTTGATTTATCGAAAATCGAGGCAGTTGGATTAACATCAAATTTAGTGGGAGATTTACTTTTGACAAACGACTGGTTCCTTTTTCTGACTACAACTGCGAACATACTGTTGAGATAAGCCTTGAGAAAGTCCAGGAGGACGAAACGCACGTCGGCTGCCGTTTGTTATCCTTTATGGAATAAAAGTGAATGACTAGACACTTCAACACCTGTGGATCGCTTATTTGGACATTATCTTTGGAACTGTACTGATCGACTGTGCTTTTTTCACCGTATTACTCATCGAGGATTATAGTAACATTGCTTTGGTGTGCTTTGGTGCTTATGGTAGATAGTTGTATCTAGACTACGTTGTAGGTCTAGTGGATTAATACCCAAGGTGGGTGGGTATTTTGGTACCATGGAAGCACCCAACAAAAATTGATACAACACTAATTCAGTGCGGATCTTATTATGAACTGACACATTGATGTGCAGATCGAAAAGTATATCCACCGATTTTTGTACATATGTGTGTGGAAATCTCCGTCACTCCTTCAGAGATATCCGCACAGAGAAGATGGGAGAGGCAAAGACGGATTTCTCCAGCCGTAGGTTTTTGAATTGTGTTTTGCAGTTTTTGCAGTATGTTGGAGTCCTTCTTCACATACTGCCTCTTCTGAATCTGGCCCTTTGTTGGAAGGGTGGACAGTAACCAGAGCCTTCCTCATTGTCAATGGAGGAACAAGTTCAATGCTAACATTGGATAACATTTCAAGAGACTACCTCTTATGAATGTGTGAGCTGGTAAACCCCCCTTCTGAGCTTTATTCCCTTAGCCTTACAATGTCTCCTTGTCCCAGGACATCAAGAAGGGAACAGAGGCTTTAGATCTGAGCCCACGCTTTCCTTTGAACCCACTGTCCCAAAGAGCAGCCTCACCTTTTTGCCATAATGTTTACAAGGAGGTACCACAGCTGGAATAATTCATCACATATTTAAAAGACAAACTGCAACACAGAATGTGTAGATCTCCGATACCTTTAGAGCAGCCCTAGGCAAACAACAGAGGGTCACCATGAAAACTAAAAAACAGTCCCATTTCTGAGGAAAATGGAAAGTAAAGGCAACTTCTGACCCAATGCAAACGTCCTGAGGTCGGATCACTGTTGAGACTCTGGTTATCAAGCAATCACGCCGGGTGCTGATCAATGCGTGAATCACTGCAGACATCGGGTTTGTTCAAACACCCGGCTGACCCTGCGGATGCCTTTCAGTTTGAAAAGCTACATCATGGCGTCTCGGTGACTTGGATTTCACAGGTAAGTGTTCACGTGAAATAACTTCTTCTGAGTACGTTTTGCACTGATACTTGACCACCAAATCAACTTACAAAAGTTTAATACGAGAGTGCCAGTAGTTGCACAAAGCATTTTTCAATATATATAGTAGTCAAATGCAAACAGTTCACAGGTATTCTAATGAATTCAATAAGATGTTAGCAACATGAAAAAACGTTGAATTGGCCACGTTAGTGGTTAGTGGAACTCCCTCCCGGAAGAGCTCTCTAGTCAGTTGTCCCATTCTCTCTTCCGTAAAACCTTAAAGACCTGGCTCTTCTCACAGACGTCAGGATGAGCGTGGTTTTGTTTTGGTCTGTTCCTCGCAGTCTGCTAATAGCGCCTTGACGCCCTTGGGCTAAGTCCGTGCTTTACAAGTCCAATACTTACTTACTTACTTACTTAATTGTTTTTTTAATTAGCGTTGCTTTTCCATTAACACTGTCGTGTTTCTTTGTATACTTGGTTCATCCTTCTGACATTTAAAGTAAGTGACACTATTTAAGTAAATTGATCAATTATCAGACCCCTGACAAATGGAGATACTGGAAATGGGTTGGGGCACAGAGGAATGAATAGAAAAAAATCTAAAACTGATTTGTTATTAACACTAAAAATATTGCATGAAAATTGATTATTCGTTATATCACGGAAATAGATTGTTTCATATTTTTCAACAACCACCAATAAAGAAAAATATTATTAAAACTACACAAATAATTTTATTTAGAGCGTGAGAAACCTTTGTAGAAAATAATGATGTTGAAATAACTTTGCAAACTACACCACAAAGATGCTAGTCTAAGAGAAACGCTTTATTTGTACAAATATATGCAGAGGAGGACACATTCCTGAAAGGGTGCGCCGAAATGACTGTTGGGTGCATTGGAAGGGGTTCACTCCTCGGGCATGCGGAAAAACATTATTATTATTAAAACGAAATTTAGAGCAGGGTCATCAATTCACTATCAGCACATTTTACAAATGCCATCTGCCACCGGGTCTCAAGCTATCACCTAACCCTTCTCTAAGAATTCTAGGTTTGTTTTGAGTTACTTCCACCTCCTACACATCAATTAGAAGGAAAGACATAAGTTATAAGGAGGCAGCTCCAAACTCTGTAAAAAGCTCAGTTGTTAATAATGCCTTGGAAGTGACTGTGAGGTGAAGATTGTCACTCAAAGCCATTCTCCACAGACAGATCTTTGAAAATCCCTTTATCCCTTGGCTATTTTATTTATAACAGGTTGCTATTTTTGTTTTTATCAGTTTTCTTGCTTTTCTTTTCCAGTAGTTTCCAAAGCATCCCAAAGGGGAGCTTGGCATCACGTGGCACAAACTTATGATAGTATAATATAAATTTATTAAACACGTACCTCAAGTTCCTTGAAATAAAAGCAACTCCTTGCCCATTCAACGATGGAGAAAAGTGTCTGGTCGGCCATCTTGCACATGAGGCCAAACGTGCTAGGTTTCTCATGCCGACTTTTGCCTTGCTCTTGCTGCAGACAGGTCAGTATCCGCGCCTTGATCTGAGGCTCGTCTGGCTCCAGCTGCAACAAATTCAGGATAGTTTCGGGAATGTCTGGGGGGAAGCTGTTTTGGTAGGCGTCTGAGTAGATATAGGCAGGAGCGGCAGATTCATGTGGACTTGAGTAGTGGTCAGGCAACTCGGATTTAATTGTGCGATTGGGGAAGTGTGGGTAGTGGTACCCTTGCAGTGCCCCATGGTTCGGCATGGCCATTCCCAGTGATGGTGTCCCATACGGACTTCGGTCGTAGTTGACTTGGGTCATTGTAACAGTGTTCAAGGGCAAACTCTTGGAGACAGAATGGATGCTGTGGATGTTGGAGGGGATGGTGTATTCCGTCTGGGCGGGAGACACGATTTGAGGCACAGTCTCAAGTTTGAAGCCGTTTGCACGTATTAAGGCTTTCTTCTGTTGCTTTAAGGCACGGTCTCTCTTGTACATTGGTCCAAATTTGTTTCTTCCACCTCTCATCCTGTCTGCCCGCACCGCTGGTCAAAAAGAAAAGGAACATCAGTTACAAAGGACTAAATGTGGTAGGAAAAAAACGTTTGTAAGGAGAGTATTTTCAGTACAAGACATACTCAGACTTGAGGCCTATGCACGAATTAAGCGTGAGAAAGTGCATGATACAAGCTAAACCCTTCTTGTAATTGAAGCTTTACCCTACTGACTGTGAGTACCTATCACGCCTTCTTTACAAATCGCAGGCTTATCAAGGCATCCGGAAGACTGTTAGGAAGAAGGAAATGAACGGCAATGGTGGTGGCGGCCATTTTGCATAACTGGCATTTGTTCACCAGGAAGTAGACTGGGGGTGAACCTCATTACACACATGCTATGGTATAGGCCGATTTCCAATTCTCAGATGTGGATTTGACCATGAGAAGGGATTGATAATCCTTCCTATAGTCTGAATGCCCACCCCTCCATTTACATACTAGTGAGAATTGTTGGAGAAAGAGCAATGTGGGACTCATCAGAGACCCTCCTTTCTCAAATCTATTGAATGACGTCACAATTGGTCTGAAAACCCAAGCTGACATCATCAAATAAAGGAACATTCTAGAATGCCTATTGCTAATGATTATTTCTGATAGAGGTCTGCATAAAGAGAACTGATGCTTTTTCTCTGCATTCGCATGCCTACTGTAAAAAGAAGGTCCGGCGTGTAACAAATCATCTACTTTTCACTGTGAGATATATTAATAAAATATTATTAACTTAACCTGCCACATCACAACCTACAATCCCATCTACCAATATCCTAAATTAATCATTTGACTTCTCCAACTTATCAGAGAAAATATCAGACCTACCAGAGAAAATGTACATTTGTGTAACAAAACAGAGTAATACTATGTAAAAGATTTGTCATGCTTTTATATCATGAAATACAAGAAACAGAGTTAGCTGAAGTCCATATCACAGAAATATTTTTGCACGAGATCACAAACAGAGAAAACAATTTGAAAACCCATGTGTAACTCACGACTTGCTAGTAAATCATTGAAGGAAACAGTAATCAATAACTAATTTTTTAAAGAAAAATAATAAATAAAGCACAATTATTTTGCATCATTTTGGTACTTATGTAATACAAAAAAAACGATTTTTGCCTTGAGCATAAATTAACAGCTCGCATTGGAAAAGTTCAAGCAGCAAAAATGATGAACATGGATTATTCCTGTTTGCTGTATGTTGTTTTTATTCGAGCACCAGAGCAAAGTTTGTTTGATATCACCCCTGGATCTTGAGCCTGTTTTGTTCCCAGTGTGTTATGTCTATTCATAAATTTACATTTTTCCCCTTATGTAACACGTTTTCTCTTCCAGCCAGCCCATTGCAAAAAATGACAAAAATTCATAAACAATCCTGAAACTTTCCAAACATAAGAAATCATACGCAAACGTCTGACTTTAATATGTAACCTCATTTCTTTCAGTTTCTTCTACAAAACGATGCCCAACCGACTCTTCGTGCCCGTAGTAAAATCGCCTGCGATGCTTTAATTGCTCCCACAGATCGTTTTCCCCGTGTTGTTTTGGTCTTGTTTTATTCATAAAAATATAATCTATATTTTTAACCCTGTGTGGGTGGAGTCTTTTTCTGGTGAATTCATTGTGTTACTGTGTGTGTGTGTTGCACAAATACTTTACACATTGCCTTTGTAGATAAGCCTGACTGCTCTGTGCCAAGATACCAGAGGGTGAGCACAGGTTATAATATTGTGTATCTAGCTTACCCTGACCAGAGTGGTAGTTCCTGCCTGGGTGCATACCTCAGCCAACCAGGAATCCCATTTCCAACATGCCATCTCTGTCATGATGCAATCTGAGCCTATTCTCATGAATCACCATGTGAAGGTGTCTTGGAGTACCTAAGTCCGCCAAGTATGTAATTTCTCCCTTCTTTTCCAAGATAAGGTAAGTTCTTGTCCATTTGTATTGGAGTGTTCTGGGTGCTACAGGCTCCAACACCCAAACCAATTGCCTAGCCTGGTATTCCACAGAGGACGTCATTTGGTCATACCAGTGTTTCACAAGCTCCTGGCTGGCCTAAAGGATTTGTTTGCCTTTTTCATGTATTCAGCCATCCTTGAGCGAAGGCCTAGTACATAATCTAGGTTGTCCTGTTTGGACTCCTTGAGAGGTCTCGCCCAACCTTTTCTGACCAAACTTAAGGGACCCCTGACAGGGTGTCCAAAGAGCAGTTCAAAAGTACTGAATCCCTCTCCTTTCTGTGGAACCTCCCTGTAGGCAAACAACAGGCACATGAGAAGAATATCTCACCTTCGCCTGAGTTTATCAGGTAAACCCATATTCATGCCTTTCATAGGCTTGTTAAATCTTTTAACAAGGCCATTACCTTGCGGATGGTATGGTGTGGTGAACTTATAAGTCACCCCACAATCATCCCACATTGCTTTCATTTAGACAGACATGAAGTTTGTGCCTCTATCTCAGATAACATCTTTAGGAAAAACCCACTTTGGTAAAAATACCAAGTAGAGCTCTAGCTACTGCAGGAACAGTGACTGTCCTAAGGGGAATGGCTTCTGGATATCTACTGGCATGGTGCACTACAACCAGGATAAACCTATGCCCAGAGGTAGTAGGTGGTTCTAGGGGACCAGCTATATCAATACCCACCCTCTCAGAGGGAGTCACCACTACTGGAAGTTGTTTGAGGGGAGCGTTTGGCTTGGTACCTGTCCTGCCACTGGCCTGACAAGTAACACCGGAGTGACAAAACTCCTTTACCTTTTTGACATCTGAGGACAATTTAAAGTGGTTGACAAACCTGACCAGGGTTTGGTCTGCCCCAGATGTCCAGCTAAGGGGATGTCCTGGGCTAGGTTAAGGAGGAACTCTCTATACTGTTGAGAGACCACCACTCTCCTAGTTGCCCCTGGTTTGGGGTCCTTTGCCTCACTGTACAGGATTCCCTCCTCCGATTATACCTTATGGGTACCACTGGCATCTTTTTTCCTCCTGTCTGACTGCCAACTGTCTCAGACCTTTAAGAGTGGGCTAAGTATTCTGCTCCTGGCTCAAGTTCTCTGCAGGGGCCCCCTGGTCCTTCAAGTTCTGCCAGGTCAGGCCAGTCCTTCAGAGCAGTTCAGACTAGGTCTTCTCCAAGAAGGTTGGGCGCCTTCTGGTTCTGGGGACTTTTGGAAGAGGCCTTCCTAGGTTTCCTTCCACTCCTCTTGGTGCTAGGGACTTGGTTCACTCTTTCAGGATCCATAGTCCATTCACTTTCCTTTAAGGCCTTCTGTGCTCTGGTGGAGACACAAACCCACTAAGGGGGATCCAGTATTGCTGCATGAGTCCTTCTCTCCCCTTCTGCATAAGAAGAAGTTTCAAGGTCATTGCCCAATAGACACTCCACTGGGATAGCAGGGGACACAGCTACTTTCTTAGGGCCAGTAACCCCTCCCCACGCAAAGTCTACCATGGCTATGGGATGTGACTTAGTTACATTGTCAGAGTTTACAAGCTCATGCACTTCATCTGATAAGATCTGGATTAGGGAAACCAGCTTGGCTATAACCATGGTTATGCTGGCACCTGTATCCCTCAATGGCTGAACTTTGTGAGAAAGTGCCATCTTTCTTGCATGGTATGCCCCCACTTTTTGCTGAATTGCTGATGTACTTTGACTGAGTGTGCCCTGGGCTCCTGCCAATCAGGTGCCCAGGGCCTGTGTTCCTTCCCAAAAACTGCATTGAAGCCTAAACCTAATTGGCATCTCTGGCCACATGTCAGCCCCTGGTAAATGGTACCATAGGTACCCAGGGCACTGTGACCAGAGAAGGCCTCTAAGGGCTGCAGCACTTATTGTGCCACCCTTAGAGGCCCTGTACCCTGACACACACACACTGCCTTTGCAGGCTGAGTGTCTTGGTGCAGAACAAAACAGAGAGTCGACGTGGCACACATCCCTGTGTGCCATGCCCACAAACACACTGCCCTGGCATACCTCAGTCACCCCTCTAGCTGGGTGCACTATGCCAGTGGTGAGGGTACAGGTGCATGAGCCATGTACCCCTACAGTACCCAGGTCCATTCCTGGGCACTGTAAGTGCAGTGCTGCCATTAAGAGTATATGGTGCTGGGAGGTCGTCATCACGAACTCCACAGCACCATGATGGCTACACTGAAGACTGAGAAGTTTGGTATGAAACTTCTCAGCACATTAAACCCATACTGATGCCAGTGTGGGATTTAATGTAAGATGCACGACAGAGGGCAACTTAGAGTTGCCCCCTGAACCTAACCCACAATCCACGTCCTCCCTGAGAGGCTGCCTAGGCTGCCACCCAGCAGACATGTTGCTGGACCCCTGGGTAGAGAGCCATCTGCTCTCCTGGGCCTGCAACAATGCACGTCCTGGGCGAGGTGCTAGGTCTCCTCCCCCAGGATGGGCAGGGGGAAGCTTCAAAGGCATGCCGCCTTTGTGAGCCTCCCCAGACCACTTGCTGTACTCAGCAACTGGTCCCCACTGGTTCTAGCCCCCACTCTGGTGGGAAGACTGGCGGGAAACCCCAAGTGAGGAAAGGGGGTGTGCCAGCCTCTGCCAACCCCACCCCTCAGGTGGCACAGGCGAGGTGAAGCACATCTCTGGGCTCTCGCCATCTTGAAGATGGGGAGCCCTGCCCAATCAGGACTAGGCTCCTGCCCCCCTCCCACTGGAAAGTGGCAGGATAGGGGGTATACCCACCCCAGGGAAGGGACCCATTGGTCCCTGCCCTTTACCTACCTGTAACGCCCTAAATTTAGTATTTAGGGGCACCCTGAACCTTCCTTCCTCAGATCCCGAATCCGAAACAAGCAAGAAGAACAAGAAGAAAGAAGACCTGCCCTGCAGCTGCTAACAAGAGGAAGACACCAACTGACTTGGCCCCAGCCCTACAGGCCTGTCGACCCTCGAACCGGCTCCTGCTAAACCCCGGCGTCTCCAGTGGTCAGCAACCTCGAAAACCCCGGAGGACCTGACTGCCTTGTGACTCTAAAAGACTGGGACTCCCATGAGCAGTGGTTCTGCTCAAAGCGAGTAACAAACCCCTGGTGCCAGCCAGGAACCGCGACTCCTGCACACTCTGCACCCGCCGAGCCCGGCCTGTGCCTGAGTGGACAAAGACCACGAGGACGTCCCCCCGGCGACTGTGACCCAGAATCCAGCACCCAAGGACCCTCCTCGACGCTCCTGACGACGCCTGCAGCCTCAGAACCAGGGACCCCTCCAACCGCGACCAGCAGAGGGTAAGATTTCCCGACGCGAAAAGACACCCCTGCACCCGGCGCCCTGCGGCCCCCTGTGCCCAACTCCGGGGTGCCTACCTAACCTACAGCTTCCCAACTTACCTCTCGAAGTGGTGGTCGCACCTTAAGAATCTCCTTCCCCGAGCTTGCAGCCTTTGTTCATCTGGTAACTTCTCCATTGAAATCCATTGAGCGCCCGACGGCTCAAAAGCACCCTGCACCCAGCCGCCAGAGTGCCCCTGGGAGTGCAACACCTATCCTATTCTACTTCCCCACTTGCCCTGTGTAAGTGACCAGGAGCCCAGCTCCCACAGCCGCATGACCTGCCTGCCAGCAGCCACCAACAAAGGGCCCCCTGCCCGCCATAGGCTAACATTGGGCCTAACTCACTCTGCACCCGTCTGCCCCTGTGCCGCTGAGGGTGTACCAACTGTACCTACCTGACCCTGGGAGACCCCTGAGTCTATGCCCAGAACCTTAACTCTGCCAGTCGAGTACTTACCTGAAAGCCGATAGCCTACATTTTCTCCATAGGGTAACATTGACTGGTTTCACTTGGAAATCCTTCTAAGTGTCGAGTTTTGAAACTTTAAAATATTCACTAAAAATCGCCCGATCAACAAAACCGAAATTACTCACCTGTTATCAGGAGAGATCCCAGTGCTGGATCTTGGTGCCCAGCACTGACCCTGAAAAGTAATTACAACTGTACTTACCGATAACTTGATTTTCCTCCATAGGATAACATTGCCTGGTTTTTGCCAGAAATTCTTCTAAGTGTCAATTTTTGAAACATACAAATATTCCTTAAAAATCACCTGTGTAACAAAAACGATTTCTTTCAACTGTTTACAGGAAATGCACCAGGGCTGAATCCAGGATCCAACCCTGAGTAAGAAAATCATACGTAAAGTAACTGAAACTGCCTTTACTTAAAAACTCCCATTAAGCTCAATGTTATAATTGTGTTGGAATTGTGTTGCCTATTGCAACAACTGAACTATTGCATTTAAAAGTCTATTGCTTATTGAAAGTATACAACTACAGCATTTTATTCTGAGAAAGTATTGTGATACCTATTGTTGGTTCTAAAATAAAACAACTATATATTTTTATATACAAAACAATTGGCCTAGAGTTCAGTTCTTGAGTGTGTGAGACCATTTGCTGACTGAGTGTGTACAACAAATGCTTTACACTGTCCTCTGATACTGCCTTACTGCTCGACCAAGCTACCACTTTAGAGAGTAAGGTTATATCTAACTTTAGCCTCTGCCAAACCTCTGGGGACTGTGGACTCTGTGCACCCTGAACCTTACTTTGGTTCAGTATATACAGAGCCACTTTCTTACAAACTGCCACCAGATTAATTATCGACCTCTGTCTGTACTTTACCATACTTGCAGGCCAGTGGGCCAAGGGTTCAACTTCCTCATCACTCGGGGAAACTATTGTGGCTTCAGTGTAACCCCTGCAATCCCCAGGGCCAACTTCCACCCCAATTCCTACACTGTCAATTCCCTTGGAACTACCACCAGTGGGTTATATCTTTGTCTATGCAGGATCTCCTTTCTTGTGCCCTGGCTGTCTACAGTCCTAGCATACCCCAGACTTTGATGGGTCAAAATTCTTTCCCTGATACCACCTCTCCTTTTGGAATTGGAATGTGGCACTGGGCTCCCCGCTATGGGCATCTGTTGGGGCCTCTTTCAGTTTCTCAGTCTTATTAAACTTGCCCCCATCATTCCCCTGAATTGGGGCCTGTCCCACCTTTTTGAATTCACCACCTTGGGACTTCTTGGGCACTCTAATGTGTACCCACTCATCAGCAATCTTCCACAGTTCTCTAGGGCTAGATAGCTTAGAGTCTACTAGAGGCTGGTGTAACTTCTCTGAGGTACAGTTAGTAGGATAATGTTACTTACCCAGTAAGCATCTGTTCTTGGCATGTAGAGCTGTAGAGTCACATGCTGTGCATAGCCCGCCATATAGTGTTGGGTCCGGATGTTTGCATTTGTTTTTCTGAGAAGAAGTCTTTCCAGTCACGAGGTAGGTGACTCCGCCTTTCGATGATAGTGCGCATGGCCATCGACTCCATTGTTAGATTGTTTGCCGCAGAGGGTGAGAATGGAGTAGTAGTAAAGAATAGAGATGTCCATGCATATGTCCTCCCAAACCGGTGGCTAACCCGTAACTGTTGGAGTTGTCTGAAATAGTGTCTTAAGTACTGCTTGCCCCACATTGGCTTGTTGTCTTGCTGATACATCTACACAATAATGTTTGGTGAATGTGTGCGGTGCAGACCATGTTGCAGCTTTGCAAATGTCAACGATAGGAATGTTTCCTAAAACAGCCATAGTGGCCCCTAGCTTATGAGTGGAATATGCCCTAGGGGGTACAGTTAGAGTTCTCTTTGCTTTCGCATAGCAGATTTGAATGCATTTAACAATCCACCTTGCAATACCTGTTTTGGAGATAGGATTGCCTTTGTGTGGTGGCGCAAAAGCGACAGAGTTGTTTCGTTTTCCGAAAAGATTTTGTTCTTTCAGTGTAGTACAAGAGTGCTCTTCTCATATCTAAGGTATGTAGAGCTCTTTCTGCGACTGAATCAGGTTGAGGAAAGAATACGGGTAATTCTACCGACTGATTTATATGAAAAGCAGATATGACTTTAGGTAAAAATTTAGGATTAGTACGAAGAACAACTTTGTCTTTGTGTAGTTGGAAAAATGGTTCTTGTATGGTTAATGCCTGTAATTCACTAACTCTCCTTAATGATGTTATTGCAATGAGGAAAGCTGTTTTCCAAGAGAGGAACTGTAGTTCGCATTTGTGCATGGGCTCAAAATGTGGGTCCATCAACCTTGTAAGGACTACATTAAGATTCCACAGTGGAGTTGGTGGAATTTTTGTTGGTATGACTCTTTTTAGTCCTTCCATGAAAGCTTTGATCACAGGTACTCTAAACAATGACAAAGGCTGTCTATTTTGTAGATATGCAGCAATAGCCGCTAGGTGTAGTCTGATAGAGGTATAAGCCAACGCTGACTGTTGCAAGTGTAACAGATAGCATATGACGTTCTGTATGGAAGCATCAAGAGGGTTGATATGATTGTTACCACCGTAGATAACAAATCTCTTCCACTTAGCTGTGTAGCATGCCCTTGTAGTAGGTCTTCTAGCCTCCCTAATGATATTCATACATTCTGGTGGAAGGTTTAAGTAACCAAACTCTAAGATTTCAGGAGCAAGATCGCGAGGTTCAGCTGTTTGGGATCTGGGTGTCTGATTTCTCCATGGCTCTGTGTGAGGAGACTGGAGGTTAAATGTAGCTTTTGATGCGGAACCAGAGATAGCTTCAACAGGGTTGTGAACCAAGGTTGACGTGCCCATGTGGGAGCTACTAGGATTAGTGTGAGAGACGTTTGCCTGAGCTTGTGAACCACTAATGGAATGAGTGGGAGAGGCGGAAAAGTGAAGGCAAATATCCCTGACCAGTTCATCCATAGTGCATTTCCCTTGGATTGCGGGTCTGGGTACCTGGAGGAGAAGCTTCGGCATTTTGCATTTTGGTATGTGGCGAACAGGTCTTTGTGAGGGACTCCCCAACTTTGAAAGTATGGGAGGAGAACCTGAGGGTGGAGTTCCCATTTGTGTAAATGCTGCCTCTGCCTGCTGAGGAGATCTGAAATCTGGTTGTTCACTCCTGGGAGGTGTTCCGCTAGGAGATAAAGTTTGTGGTGAATGGCCCACCTCCAGATGTCTAGGGCTAAGTGTGACAGTTGGAGAGAGTGTGTCCCCCCTGTTTTTGTATGTAATACATAGCTGTCATGTTGTCTGAACGAACCAAGACAGCTTTGCCCTCCTGGTGAGTCTGAAATGCCTCGAGGGCTAGAAAGATTGCAAGCAGCTCTAGATGATTGATGTGGAGCAATTTCTGCTGTTGACTCCACAGACCTTGCACTGTGTGATGTTGTAGGTGAGCTCCCCAGCCAGTGAGGGACGCATCCCCTGTCAGTACTATCTGTGGAACCGGGTCTATGAACGGCCGTCCTTTTGACAAATTTTGTGTGTTCCACCACTGCAGAGAGCGATGAGTGCGGTCACTTACCAACACTAGATCGGTCAAAAGAACCTGTGACTGGTTCCACTGACTGGCTAAGCATTCTTGAAGTGGACACATGTGCAGCCTGGCATGGGGGATGATTATGATGCAAGATGCCATCATTCCTAGCAGTTGCATATAAACCTGAGCTGGAATCCAATGACTGGGTTGAAACTGGAGAACTAAAGCCTGAATATTTTGAATTCTGGCTGCGCTGGGGAAGGCTAGAGCTTTTTGAGTATCTATTGTGGCTCCTAGGTAGTCCTGAGTATTGGCTGGTTGGAGATGTGATTTTGCCACATTGATTGTGAACCCTAGTTGATGTAGTAACTGAATCGTTCTGAAAGTGTGCTGAAGACATAGCTGGTACGTGCTGGCTTTGATGAGGCAGTCGTCCAAGTATGGGAAGACATGGATGCTTGTCTTCTTAGGTGAGCAGCTACTACCAGCAGACACTTTGTGAAGACTCTGGGGCCGTGGTGACTCCGAATGGGAGTACCTTGAACTGGAAGTGTTGACCCGCTACCACAAACCTGAGGAATTTGCGATGAGCGGGGTGGATTGGAATATGAAAATAGGCATCTTTTAAATCTAGAGTAGACAGAAAGTCGCCTTTCTTCAGCAGAGGAAGTATTTGTTGAAGTGTTACTATGCGGAAATGATCTGACTGAATGTAAAGATTGAGTTCTCTGAGATCTAATATTGGTCTGAGAGAACCATCTTTTTTGGGTATTAGGAAGTAAAAAGAGTACACGCCCGACCCGTGATGTTGCGGTGGTACGGGTTCTATAGCTCCTTTTAGAAGTAGAGACCGAACCTCTTGTTTTAGGAGGTGTAGGTGATCTAGTGAAAGTTTGTGTGACTTTGGTGGAATGTTTGGAGGAGTGTTGATGAACTCCAGGCAGTAACCAGAACGGATAATTTGTAGTACCCAATTGTCTGTTGTTATTGACTGCCAGATTGGTAGGAAATCTGACAGTCTTCCCCGACAGGTATTAAGTGGTCGGGGGAAGTGGAGGCAAGTCACTGCTTTGTATTGGAGGGGGAGGTGCGTGTGTTTGAACCCCTGCCCCTGCCTTTGCCATTGTTACCTCTGTAACCCCCTCTGAAGTAACCCCTAGATGGAGAGGGTTGGTTATTGCCCTTATAGGTGGTGGTCTCCGAGGAGGTGTTTTTAGAGCCTCTGCGGTAAGAAGAGTGCCGAAAGGAACCACAGCTTTGTGCTGACTGAAGGGCTCCCATGGATTTGGCCACTTCAGGGTCCTTTTTCATTTTCTCTAGTGAAGAATCTACCATTGGGCCAAAGAGATGCTCTTTATCAAAGGGAGTGTTTAAAATGGAGATTTGCACCTCTGGTTTGAACCCTGATATGCGAAGCCAAGCATGTCTTCTCAAGAGGACACTGGTGTTTACCGCTCTAGCAGCAGTATCTGCAGCATCTAAGGAACATCTTACAGCGTTATTGGAAATAAGTTGCCCTTCACGCACCAAGTCTTGTGCCTTAGATCTGTGTTCCTGGGGCAAATATTGTATTAATTGCTCCATCTAGTCCCAGTGCGCCCGGTCATATCGTGCTAGCAATGCCTGAGTGTTGGAGACATGCCAGAAACTGGCCGCCTGAGAGGCCACCCTTTTCCCGGAAGCATCGATAAGTTTGGATTCCTTATCTGGGGGTGGAGCATCTCCTGTTCTCTGGGAGTTAGCTCTTTTCATTGCATTGGACACAACCAGGGAGTCTAGTGGCAACTGACCTTTAATATATACTGGGTTCGATGGTGCTGGCTTGTATTTTTTGTCTACTCTAGGGGTAAGAATACGAGCTCTGACCGGGTCGTTAAAAATGTAATCTATATGCCTGATCATCCCTTTGAGCATAGGTAGTGTATGTGATGACCTCTGCATGGTACTGAGGGTTTCAAAGAGGAAATCCTCTTCTAAGGACTCCTTATGTATGTGATGACCTCTGCGTGGTACTGAGGGTTTCAAAGAGGTAATCCTCTTCTAAGGACTCCTTATGTAGCTGCACCCCATGGTAGTTGGCAGCTCTACCCAGTAACTCAATGGGGCATATTATCAAGAAACGGCGTTAAAATTATCGCCGCTTTAGCGGTAGAAAACTGCCGCTAAAGCGGCGATAATGGGCTTGATAATATGCCCTTGAAAATTCCAATAGAAGCCCATGTTCTGGTGTCAACATGGGCTTCTATTGGAATTCTCAAGGGCATATTATCAAGCCCATTATCGCCGCTTTAGCGGCAGTTTTCTGCCGCTAAAGCGGCGATAATTTTAACGCCGTTCTTGATAATATGCCCCCATGTATCCTACACTGTCATCTGGTGGAGAGGGCTTGTTAGGATACAAATCAGGATCATTGGCTGTGGGCGAATTAGTATTGTAATCATCCCATGGATCTTGCATTGGTTGATTATCATCCCCATCCCCATTGTCATCCTCATCATCCTGGTTGTCAGGTGTATGTGGTGGTGAATGTTCAGGTGAAGTATGCTGAAACTGAGGTGAAGGAGGTGAAGAAAGAGGAAGAGGAGGAGGGTTAGTTCCAACTGTTCTCTTCTTTAAAGGAATGTGGTATTCTTCCTGTGTATCAGTCCTTCATTTTAAAGTCACTTTAGTGGTGATATGTCCAGTTTGAGGATGAATATAGAGCACTTTTTGTTTCGGATCCGGTTTGTCTATCAGAGCGTCGAAACTGTGTCCTTTTGGTGATTTCAGCACATCTGACTGTTTCGGCGCCAAAGGTTTCGGTGCCGAAGTCTTGGATGCTGATATTTTCGGATCCGAAGTGTGTTTCAGAGCCGAATGGTGGGGGTCGTGCCGGACTTGTGTTTCGACCCCGAAGTTCTCGGCTCCTAACTTGATTTGGAGGGAGTCTTTTCGGAGCCGGAAGGTTTTTTGGTAGGCTTTGGTGCCGAGCCAGAAGGCGGGGCATCGGAAGCATGATCTCGGTGCTGACCGGAGCCTTCTTCTTTTGTGGATTTGGGTCTTTTGATGAGGGGGGAGCTGTACTCACGGTACGTTGTCCATGTGGGATGTCGTTCTCTTGTTTGGTGTCGAGCTCTGGGATGGCGATCGGCTCCTGCTCCTCCTCGGTTCCCATGGCCTCACCGGCCTCTTCGTCCGATTGTTGTCCGAAGATGTCCGGAATGGAGCTTGTGTGCTGGTTCTGCATGTCGCGACGTCGAGCCCGACGGTCGCGAAGTGTCTTCTTGGAGCGGAAAACCTGGCACGCGTAGCAGTCCTGTTCTCTGTGTTCGGGGGACAAACACAGGTTACACACTTTGTGTGAGTCAGTGCGCGGGTATTTCGCGTGACACCAAGGGCAGAATTTAAAGGGAGTTCGTTCCATCGACTGCGGGTCGGCCCGACCCGAGTAGGCCCGACAGCCTTCCACGAACTTTCAGATCGAAAGGTTGGTTTTTGCAAGTAAATACGACACGCGATAAAGGGGAAAATGCGATCGAAAACAATACCGTCGAGGGTGATTATCTTACGCACCGAAGGAAACCGAAGGAACGGTGTTGAACCGGAGCGCAGCGATAGACGTCCGAACCCGATGCCCATGCGCACTAACATTGAAAGGGGGAGTCACCTACCTTGTGACTGGAAAGACTTCTTCGAAGAAAAACAAATGCAAACATCCGGACCCAACACTAGATGGCAGGCTATGCACAGCATGTGATCTACAGCTCACATGCCTCGAACAATATGTTTTCTTTTACCAGTAAATTGTATAGGCCCTCATAGGTATCTACCTTGTTACCTTTAATCGAGCCCTCCAGTGACTTCACAGAGGCATCCACAAAGTCTACCCATGTCTGTGTATGGTCTTAAATTCTTGTCTATACTACTAAGGGCTAACAATGAGTTCCTTCCTTTTGTGGGGGTAAGACTCTGTCACCTCATCCTCAAGTGTAAGCAGGCTATCTCTCCCTACTGTAGGTATCAGTTCCCATAGCAAGGACCCCCAATGTTGTGCACTCACCCTCCTAATCCTGAGAGCTTTCTTATAGGATGCTAGCCCCTTTTCTATGTCACTCCCTCAGTGTATTTAGGAACAATACCATTGGGCAACCTGGGATCATAGTCACCACCTGTGATTACCTTTGCTTCTCTGATGCCATCATTCTCTTGGAGTTTCATGCTTTGCTTGACCCTTCTCTCTTCTAGGGCCAGTTTTTTCTCCAAGGCCAGCTTCCTCTCCTGGATCTCCAGAAGGCTGAGCTGGGCTGACAGGTTCTGTAGTCTCCTCACTGATGAGGAACTTCTTTCTCTCCCAGACAGGGAGTAGGCTCTTGATCGAATTATGGGGACTCCACTCTCATTGTCACCCCTCTTCCAGGTCATTCAATTCTGCCTCATCCCCTTCTTCACCACTGTCAGCGGGGGTGATCTCCTCTCCCAGCTGGAGCTTTGCCCTCCTTGATAACTCCCAAGCTGTGAGGGCTTTCTCGAGATCATCCTTAGAGGCAGTATTTCCTGAGAAAATCTTTCTTTCCCTTTAGGGTATTAATCTTGAGTGTGGGCAGGGCAGCCAAGTCGATTCCTCTGCTCTCCATCTTTGAAGACTTTGTAGAAAAAAAACTTTTGCTACTTGAAATTTTCTTCTAGAGAACAGGTGTCTAAAACTTGGTAACTTCGTGAACTTTTTCTTAATGTTGACTTGGCAGTCTCTTATTAGTGGTTATTAACTTTTTAGATGTCTGGTACAGTTAAACACAAGCTCTGTATCCCACTGCTGCCACCAATGTGAGGATCTGGGTGTACTATATGATATGGCTGTCGGGTGTTATTGTGGAATGCACTCACAGATATCATCCTGGCTCCAGTCATTATCGTTTACTTAACCTTAGCTGGGTAGCTGTGGCTTTGAGCAGTAAGGTTTGGCAAAGGAACGTATTGTAAAGCATTTAACAGTACAAAAGAACAGAATAGGAAACTCACACACCAATAAAAAGACACAACAACACTTTATAAACAATAGAGCATATTGTTATGAATATTTAGAGACCTTGATCATCAAAATCCACCAGGGGGTTGCAAAGATACAGATTTTAGAAGTTTTTATCAATTTTAAATGCAGTTGCAAACAAGCATTGATCAACAAAAAGTCTGTCAACTTTTCAAAAGTTTGAAAGAGTTAGTGGGAGTATTTCGGCCCGGGTTGGGTGACCAAACCTGGCAGGAAAATTGTCTAGAGGGCCAGAAAGAATACTTTAGACAGTTACCTGGCCACCAGAGCAATTATGAAGCAAGTTGTAAACTTTACAGGACGACTGCCATAGACTTCAATGGAGAGGTCCTGATGCTGAAGGATGCAGGCAAAAATGCTCATAAGGATGCTCAGGCTGTGGTACAGTCGACAGGGGTGTCTCTGTGGTGGTTCCTCAGTCCAACGGTGATGTAGGGCGACTTTGGCCATGGAGATTGGGGTCTCTCGAAGTCCTCTAGATTGCAGTAGTCACACAGCCAATGCTGCACTACTGGTCTTGCTGCACCGTAGTTGGATGCAAAACCTTTGGTGGGGGCTTGTGTCCCTTAGATGTGACAAACTCCGACTCTGATTACACTCCCGGGTCTCGCATACACTGGTGCAAGTTTTGGCTATCTCGGAATTGTCTCTTTTTGTGCCCAGCGACTGGTAGCTGCAAAACGTCTGTGGTGGCTACCAACCTGCCCTTTGGGCTCTTTCAGCGCTTGTAACCTTGGAGCTGGTTCCAGGGGATCAGTCGACTGATCCTTGGAATCACTACTGTGGGTGAAGACGGAAAATCAAGTTTTCCCCACAGGCACAGTCCCAATCTCACTAGCCCAAAAGTGCAGCAGACGCAGTCCTCTCGATGACACAGCCTTTCTTTGTGAGGCCAGTCCTTCTTCTGTCCTTTCTTCTTCTCCAGTGTGAACTGAGGGGCAGGGTGCCAGAGGTGCCATATCTATCCCAGGAAAAGGCCCAGTGGGGCTCCATGCAGTCACTAGCCAATGGGCTACTGGGTCCCCTCCTATCTAGTGATGAGTTTCCTGTGATGTGAGGCATCTAGCTATCACAGAGTGCCCCATTCTTGCCCCTTCCGAAATGGCACGGTAGTAAGAAACAGGGTGGCCCACTCTAGAGGTATGGCTACCAGTGGGCTACATGCCCGTGGGAAAACCGGTTAGGGCACAAATTTCCCTTCCTTGGCTCTGTCTCCTAATTGTCTGTAGGAACAAAAGGCATGCTGCTCAGGGGTGTTGTCGCAATCGGCCATTCAAAGGCGGCTTTCCCTTTGAAGCTTGCCTTTTGGGCTAACACCCTGAGTGGCCATCCTGGGAGAGGAAGTGAGACCTTACTATGTGGCAACTGCTTTTGTTCCTAGTCCTGGGAGTCATTCACACATCTCCCCAGGTGGTCAGGTATCAGTCTATATGTCAGGGCCCCTGTGAGGCTACTGGACTAGCTGTAGTGCAGAGTGGCAACTTTCTAAAAGTTGCTTAACTTTAATAGTTAATTTAACTCTGGCCTGGGCATCAGGCTGGATTTAATGCCACAGTTAAATTTATACCTTACTCGACCCTGTTAGGTAGTCCCATTCAGAAGCAGTGGCGTCAGCCACAAAACGAAAGTCAGGGGGATAGGGGCGGGGGACAGGTGGGGGAGGGGGAAGTTAGGGGAAATAATAATTTAAAAACTTACCTTTCGCTGCCTCCAACAAATCATATGTCTTACTTAATAAAATAGAGCTCCTTGGCAAGGGCTCCATAGGCCTTCCTTAGGGGAGACTTACATATATCCTTAAGGGAAGTGGTGGCTTTGCCATTAGCTGTAATGGCAAAGTCGAACTATCAGTGTAAAACACTGCCCTTTCAGTCTGCAGTGGCAGGCTGGGGTCCATTTTGTCTCTGTCACATGCAGGGGGGCACAAACAGTGCTGGATACCTGGGGTACCATGGGGACCTGGGTTACCATCTACTAGGGACTTATAAGTAAGACAGTAATTGCCAATTGGGTGTATCCAATTTAACATAACTTTGTATAGGTTTAGAACATTGGCATTAAGGTCTGGATAGCAGGCCTCAGTGCACTCTCAGAGTCGAAAAACAAGCAGCATCAGTCCGAAAATGTTGGGGTGAATATGAAAAAAGAGGCATTTCCTTACAACAGGCAGTTGTAGTTGTAGTGAATAAATGGTCCTTGGCAAGGGTTTAACAGTGTCGTGGAGCAAAGAAGCACTGCGGGGGCCCACAAGGAAGGAAAGGAATAGACCTCCAAAGGAGAATACAGACAGGACAGGAATGCAGAGCTGCAGGAGCCTCAAGGGATGGTGCACTGCAGGAGACTTAAGGAACTGGGGGGGGCTCTGCATGAACCAGTGGAGATAGCATAATTATATATTCCAGATGTAAAGTGTTTTGAGTTATTGAGAAGTGCATTACTCAGGAGTAAAGGAAAGTTCCAAAATCTTCAAGGAAGGGGGTTCTGCAGGAACATGGACCTAGAGAGCACTGAGGAAGCATGGGGTAAGAAAGCTGGAGGGGCGTGGAAGAAGTAAGTCCTGCAGGATCCTGGAGCATATCTCTCAACCTTTTGAGTCTCCAAGTCTGGTGAGATGGAAATGCTTTGAAGGATGATTCCACGGAAATCAATGGTCATAGAGCATTTTTTTTTAACCCATTCAGGTTAATGGGAGAAATGCTGCTTATTTGTTAGGTGTTCTCGAGATGAGGATGAGTTGAATGATATGTCATGAGGGGAGGGTGTGCTGCAAGAGCCTGGAGTGTTCGAACAGTGGCAAGAGAAAGGGAGGGACAGCTGCAGGAGTTAATGGGGTGGCAGGAGACAGTAGTGTAACAAACCTTGAGGGGGCCACCCTGTAAAGTACATGGAGGGAGGACGCCACGCTCTGGACCAAGTCAGGAGCTCTCAGGCCAGGGTCCGCTGTCCGTGCACAGTGTCGAGGGGGGCCCCTGGAGCTCATCCCCTGCACCGCTGGGGATTTGAGGGCTATTGTTATGCCACTGACAGGAGACTGTTCGGATCTGGCAGAAACAGTGCAGGAATCAGTAGCGAGAAAGGTCTGCCGGAACCTGGAGTGCGGTGGAAAGGGGAAAGGCTCACTCTTTTACCCGTCATACCCCAGTATAATCCCCATTGTGTAATACAGTTGAATAAGCCCCCTTCCTATATACACTTTCAGCGCTCCGAAAAATGCAATCTCGCCATGCACGTCAGATTGACGGGGCCCAATGCAAAAACAGTTCGCTTGGGGGCTTAGTGTTATAAAGTTTGAAGTCCACTGCTGTAGACCGTACTCATGCTGACCAAGATTCTGTGTCCTGCCCCAGTCCAGATGATTAAGAGCAGGGTTTGAAAGCAAGGTCCTATTCACATTTCTCCGTGGGGTTCACTACTAACCCACAGCATCAGCAGTTACTGTAAGAGCTGTGATATTCAGTATCTTTGCTTTGGCATGTATTTGCGTTGTGCTCAGGCTGGCATTATGCTTGGGTACTCCACCTTCTGCCCTTCGCCCCCTCTCAGGGTGAAATGTAATTCTTGTTTGCAAAGGACCCAATTTGAGTAGTTTGGCTCAAGTGGGATCTTGTGAGAGTACGCAGCCATTATCTACAGTTCCCATATACAGCGGGTAGGGTAGGAAGTATCTAAATGTATCACACACGCTAGATTAGCCAAAGCTCTGCTCTGCATGCATGTGCATGTGCAATGGCTGCGTATTGTTAGTCTTTATTCTTCATCTTGAGTCAGCAGCTGCTCCAATGCCTCGAAAGATGAATGCAACCTTGGGTTCCATTGTTCTTCTTCTGGTTTGAGGATTGTCAGTGGAAGTGATGCTTTGAGTGGTAAGGCATGGATGGTGCTCAGCCTCTTATTGTCTCAAAGTAGACTTGTGCTGTTTCCAATCTCCCCAGCACATTTACTTTGTCTTGTTCAGCAGCCCTGTGATCCATTGTGTTGGACCTGGCCCTTTTGGGAGGGTCACCGCCAGATTTTTACCTTGAGTTGCTGAACCCGCTTTTGTTGGCAATAGGATTCAATGCACTTTTTCCCTGCTAACCAGTGGTATAGTGCGTGTGCTCTGTCCTTAAATCCTGGTAAAATTGGCATATGCCTGATTGGTACATTTCATTTACATATAAGTCTCTTGTAAATGGCACTACATGTATCCATGGCCTGTAAATTAAATGCAACTAGTGGGCCTGCAGCACTCATTGTGCCACACACTAAAGTAGCTTTTTTAAACATGTCTCAGGCCTTCCACTGCAGCCTGTAGTGCTGTTTTAAACTGCCATTTTGATCTGGCAAAATAAACTTTTGCCTGGCCTAAACTTTCTTTTTTAATACTCATAAGTCACCCCTGAAGTAAGCCCTACGAGCTCATCGGGTACAGTGCCTTGTATTTAAAAAGTAGGGCCTATGTGTGTGTTTAAGTTTTACGCATCTTGGCAATGAAAAACTCCTAAAGTCATTTTCATTGTTTTAAGGCTTAGCTCAAACATTAACTAATACTGGGTTACCTTATTACATTTAATAAGTTCTAACGTCAGATAGGGAGAAGATCACAATTTGATGTTTGCACTCAAATGAATTGTAGTTTAAAATCCTCTTTAAATGTGAAATCAGATTTTAAGTTAAAATGCGGAAAATGCAATTTTTAGGAAGGTGGCATTTTCTTGTCCCAACCAACCATGCCTTTCTGCCAGTGTCCTGAGTTCCATGACTGTCAATGGCTCTGATGTTGGGGGTTTGTGTGTTGCTTCCAGACAGTGAGATAAAAATGGCTTAGGTGTGGACAGGATGGATCATCTTAACACTTCAAAGGGCTTAGCCTACAGCACGCACAACCAGGCCTGCCCTGCCTTTTGTCACCCCACACTGTGTGGAGCTGTGATGAGAGAAAGATGAAGAACTTTCCTGAGCCATTGTTGGGAATCAGGATAGGGAGGTCCCCAAATCGAAGGCTGGCACAAGGTATGATTATTGGACCTCCAGAGTCACTCATCAGAACATGCCTGGACCTATGGAAGACTCAGAAGAAGGTCTGCCCTGCTGCAAGAAGGACAGCCTTGCTCCTTGAAGGACTGTCTTGTTGCTTAAAGGACTTCCTTGCTGCTTCAGGGACTATCTTGCTGCCTGAAGAAGGAAGATTTCACCTGCATTCCTTGGCTCAGGCTACCCTTAGTGGCTCCAAGGGCCCATTGACTGACCTCCTATACGAGTTTCACGGACGCAACAAGCTTCCAGATGACTCCCTGCAACTGCCTTGCTGACCACTGTAACTGGACCTGTTTGGACGGACCTGCTGAGCCCTGCTGCTGGCCTCTTCTGGAGTGAGTCCTGATCCCCAAGAGGTGCCCACCATGTCCTGTACCCTTGGATGGCATCAGTGAGGGCTCCTCCTGAAGAAGAAGAAGTAGAAGGTGAAAATCCTGAAGTTTGGTCTCCTCGCAACTGCAAACATGCCCATTCATGCCTAAACTCTGCCGCACATGATGACCAACAAAACAAACCTCCGATGAGACCTGCTCTTCACGCTGACAGTGACCATCCGTGACGACTGTCAACATGAGACCTGCACTTCAAGCTACAGCAACGATAGCCTGCAATGATCACCAACACAAAGGTCCAATGATGACAGGATCTTTGCACAACAACCATCACCGACACTCGACCTGTTCTTTGCACCGAAAGCCACCTCCTCGTGGCTTCCTGCAATGCGATAGGAACTCTTCACACAGGACTTGAGAAGGTAACTTTTCAGCAAGACTAACCTGCTCCCTGTAGCCAACCCATGCTCAATCTTGGTCGACCTGAACTTGTGACTTTCCCCCAGTCTAGCGTGACCAGATAAACGTGAGTGGCACATTCAACTTCTTGGCACTATTCTCACTTAAAACTTTCAAACTGAATGTCTCCTCTTCTACTGATAGGATTTTTGTCATTCTGGTTTCATTGTATTTAAAAACAAATTCCCTTTTTTTAAAAATCGGTTTGAGATTTTTCTTGTGTGGTGATTTCACTTTATTGCTTTTGGTGTGCTACATATACTATTGACCCAGGAGTATCCCTTCTGGAGCTAAACAAAAGTGAAGGGGCATTATGTGACACACCTATGCACCACTCCTCACCCACTCTAATAGTGGCATGCTCCACCATCAGGTTCACCTTGACTCCTAAAGGTCCGGTTGGGCTCAACCATATTCCAGGTAGCTCTTATGAAAATTGTTAAGTAGGGGGGCGTACCTTCAAAGATAAAAGTTCCACATCCACTATCCTTTTATTAGTGGGGTGGATGGGAAAGATTAAAATTAGGGCTCCCTGTTTTCCGTTTTTACTGATTTTTACAGATAAATACAGACAGAAAACTATTTCTTTTCCTGTCTGTATTTATTTTTAAATACAGAAAAATATGGAAAATAGGCCTTGTTTGGATGATTTTTTTCTGCTGTCAATCATGAGTGCCAGGTAGGAGCTGTACAGCTTTAGAGGTGGGGGAGATAAAAAAAAGGCAATAGATTTGTCAATTAAGGTTAATTAAGTGCAGATCTAGAGTTATTTATGCTATTCTACTATGCAAGTATTTTCAGATAATGCTATTGCACTGTATACCGCTGAAACCATTAGGACATTCAAATGCGAATATACATTTATCATTTAAATAAATGTAGAAAAATACCCATTGCAGATTCGTTTATACAGTAAACACAAAATAAAAATGGATGAATACAGAAAAAATTAGCAAAAAATAAATAGGGATAAATACAGATGGAAATGTTGAAAAAAAAGTACCATAAAACCGGGAGCCCTAATTAAAATATATAGTATGATAAGGGTTTAAGGATGCAATCGTCCTATGACCCTAAATCACCTATGTGTTTCAGCCCTATAATAATGGCCTGAAGAGGTCCTGGTCTTTCGTCAGGGTGGGTTCGTAATCATATCACTTCCCCAGTGAAGTATTTTATGTGTTCTTGTGCGGCATGCAAATACATGCATAGCCTGCACAAGCAGTGTAATTAAGACTTGCCTCGCTGGGTTGTACCCAAAGTGTTGGAGATACGTATCCCCATGGGGGGCAGGAGTGGGTACCCTGTAGAAAAACCTTCATCAAGGGTCCCTAACCACTTCGTAACCTTCTTGGCTCTGCTTTCCCCGGCTGCTGCATATCTACTCTACACAATGCCTCTTCGGTAAGCTTGACTGCTTTTGTGCTAAGTGACTGGAGGGTGAAGCACAGATTAATTTAATGACTTTTGGTGGTTCACCGTGACAAGGATTGTGGTTGCTGCCTGAGTGGGGTTTCCACCCCACTCAACCAATAACCCAATTTCTTACACATTGTCTCCGGGCATGGTGCATGGCCCTGACTTCCTCTCCCATGCCCCCTGCTTGTACAACTTCAGGCACCTTTGCCAAGCAGTATGCCATTGTTCCCCTTTCTCACCAGAATACTTTGTCAAAGTATTTTTTAAAGAGCGCATTGTCGGTGCCTCATCCATCAGTACCACTCACCTGGCCAGAGTTGCATTCTCCTATGCATTTCCTGATGCATGTAGCAGGACAGTCATCTGAGTATTGGTCACATGGACATAAAAAGAGGATGTTGACTGCAAGGTTATGTAGAGAAATAAGGCAAGTGTATTGGCCATCGAGAAAGAGGCTCCTGTCTATTTACTGTGATGATAAAAAAATAAAAAGAATACTTCTACACCTACATAATGTACTTTACCATTGTTCTGGTCACAGGTGTCAATCATCATCCAACTTAATGACATTCATTGTATTGCCCTTACAAAGATGAATGTTGAGTGAACCCACTGTGACTCAAAACACTGACCTTAAGGTTAAACACAGATACTTACAATGAATGCATAAACCCATTAAGGCATTTCATTGACTGAAAAGCAACAAAACAAAAATCATCAGAAGCAACATTAAAATGTTTCCTACAAGATGAAAATGAAATGTGCTGGTACTTCTTTCTTTATTTGAAATATTTAAATTGCTTATGAAAGTCAGAAAAATGCACATGTCCTTCAACTTAAATGCATTTATAATCAAGATCCACGGACATCAAGCAGAGGGCTTGTGAATCTGCAAATGAATAAGCAGACTGATGTTTTATCAAGCTGAATTGTTTATATCAGCTCATCACCCACAACATAGACTATCATATATCCCAGGAGACACACATTATATACACATAGTCCCACACAACATTACATGTACTGTCATATTCTCTTATTGCACACCGTCATACTTTCACATCACATGTGAGAGAAGCTTGCACTGCTACTACCTATACTGTTAATGTCTGTGTATGTGGAAGAAGCTTGCACTGCTGCTGCCTGTGTCATTAATGGTGTGTATGTGGGAGAAGCTTGCACTGCTGCTTCCTGTGCTGTTAACATCTGTATGTGTGAGAAGCTTGCACCACTGCTACCTGTGTCATGAAATTCTCTGTATGTGAGAGAAGCTTGCACTGCTGCTTCCTGTGCCTTTAACATCTGTGTGTGTGAAAGACCCTTGCACTGCTGCTGCCTGTGTCCTTAACATCTGTGTATGTGAGAAAAGCTTTAATTGCAGCCATCTGTGCCATTAACATCTGTGTATGAGGAAGAAGCTTGCACTGCAGCTTCCTATGCCATTAACATCTGTGCGTGTGGGAGAAGCTTGCACTGCTGCTGCCTGTGTCATTGACATCCATGTATGTGAGAGAAACGTCCACTGCTACTACCTGTACTGTTATTGTCTGTGTATGTGAGAGAAGGTTGCACTGCTATTACCTGTACCATTATTGGCTATATATGTTAGAGAAGCTTGCACTGCTGCTGCCTGTGTCATTATTGGTGTGTATGTGGGAGAAGCTTGCACTGCTGCTTCCTGTGCTGTTAACATCTGTATGTGTGAGAAGCTTGCACCACTGCTACCTGTGTCATGAAATTCTCTGTATGTGAGAGAAGCTTGCACTGCTGCTTCTTGTGCCTTTAACATCTGTGTGTGTGAAAGCCCCTTGCACTGCTGCTGCCTGTGTCCTTAACATCTGTGTATGTGAGAAAAGCTTTAATTGCAGCCATCTGTGCCATTAACATCTGTGTATGAGGAAGAAGCTTGCACTGCAGCTTCCTATGCCGTTAACATCTGTGCGTGTGGGAGAAGCTTGCACTGCTGCTGCCTGTGTCATTGACATCCATGTATGTGAGAGAAACATCCACTGCTACTACCTGTACTGTTATTGTCTGTGTATGTGAGAGAAGGTTGCACTGCTATTACCTGTACCATTATTGGCTATATATGTTAGAGAAGCTTGCACTGCTGCTGCCTGTGTCATTATTGTGTGTATGTGGGAGAAGCTTGTACTGCTGCTTCCTGTGCTGTTAACATCTGTTTGTGTGAGAAGCTTGCAACACTGCTACCTGTGTCATGAAATTCTCCGTATGGAGAAGCTTGCACTGCTGCTTCCTGTGCTTTTAACATCTGTGTGTGTGAAAGACCCTTGCACTGCTGCTGCCTGTGTCCTTAACATCTGTGTATGTGAGAAAAGCTTTAATTGCAGCCATCTGTGCCATTAACATCTGTGTATGAGGAAGAAGCTTGCACTGCAGCGTCCTATGCCGTTAACATCTGTGCGTGTGGGAGAAGCTTGCACTGCTGCTGCCTGTGTCATTGACATCCATGTATGTGAGAGAAACGTCCACTGCTACTACCTGTACTGTTATTGTCTGTGTATGTGAGAGAAGGTTGCACTGCTATTACCCGTACCATTATTGGCTATATATGTTAGAGAAGCTTGCACTGCTGCTGCCTGTTCCGTTAACGTCTGCGTATGTCAGTGAAGCTTGCAGTGCTGCTCCTTGTGTCATTAACATCTGTGCATGTGAGGAAATCTTGCACTGCAGCTACCCGTGCTGGTAATGTCTGTGTATTTGAGAGACACATGCACTGCAGCTACCTGTGCTGTTAATGTCTGTGTGAGAAGCTTGCACTGCAGCTACCTGTGTCATTAATGTCTGTGTATGTGGGAGAAGCTTGCTCTGCTACTACCTGTACCGTTAACGTCTGTGTATGTGGGAGACAGTTGCACTGCAGCTACCCGTGCAGTCACGGTCTGTGTATGCGGGAGAAACTTGTACTGCAGCTACCCTTGCCGTTAACATCTGTGTATGTTAAAGAAGCTTGGATTGCAGCTACCTGTGTGGTTTGTATATATTGGAGAAGCTTGCACTGCTGATGCACATGCTGCACCTGTTCTGTCTGTGTTTCATACTTCCCCTGAGTGTATGAGGGAACAGTGCTCTGCCACTGACACCCGGCTTTCACTTCTGCTGCCCAATACTGTATCTCTGTTATCTGTAAGTGAATCTTAGTGAAAACTATTTCTCTATTGTAAAGTAAATATAACTGTGTCAATGCGTGTTACTATTTGTAGTCTTGCCTTCTAACCTATTTTTTCCTCTTTTATAGCGCCTAAATTCCAGCAATGAAACCATGAACTATGCCAACATAGCACTTCTTTTCGCTTGTTCAGCTTTTCCCCTTTAGTGCTGATGGAAGCTGCACTACGATTTACACACCTAGGACCGCTTATTTGTGCTAACTCAACCAAATGTGTAACTCAGAGGTATGTACTGCCGATCTCTCTGTTGTTGCATGCCGCACACGTGCAGTTTACCACATTTGTGACACTGCACTGCACAGTTGACATTGCATGGCTGATGCAGGCCCCTTTCCATGTCGGTTAGGGTGTCTGAAATTTTTTATTTCACAAGCAATATTTTGGAAAGTTGTTAAACTTTCCAGTTTGCGTAGATTGGAAAGTTTTTCACCTTCACCAAACTTCAACTAGGGGTACAAATTCATGTAAAAAAAAAAATCTGAAAGATTTCCTGCAAGTCCCACCCCACTCTCCCCAGCGCCAACCCCCAGCCAAAGAGAATCTCTCAATTGATGTGGGTTTTCGCAGAGATTTGTGTCTCACAACTACTTTTGCAGGATATTTTTCAAGCTATTTTTAACAGACTCTGCATAGTTTGTGAAGTTTTGAAAAACATCAAGGAACTTTGCAGAGAGAATGTGTTATATTCTCTTTACTGTATTGCTTTAGTGTTACAGCCTTATGTTGTTCCATGTTATTCTATTCTCCAGTTCAGGCTTCACCTGATAGAATGTTGATGGGTTGCCTAGTTGCCCTGTTGCTGGGTTCTGTACTTTCAAATGGTAATGAGAGCTGTTGGGGCTGGATGTGTCTTCACCTCGCTCTCATGTCTGCTGTGTAGCTTATCTACAATAAATCCCTGTTGAACTCACCGCTGACTACGAGTATTCTACTACAATTTATGGCGACGATCCTGTGCTACACAGTAACACGCTGGACCCTGCGTGCAACCCTACTCACCGTTGGTGTTTATCGTTCTGAAGATGACTTCATCCGGTGGTAAGACTGTTCCTTTTTCTTCACTCACTCCACGATGCTTTCGGCCTGTGCATTCTTCTCTCCATTGCCGGAATAGACTCTTCTTTCCTCAAACCCGTTCTCGACCACACAGCCTCACAGCAAAATTGGAGCGTCATTTTTATATGGACTCTTGTTGTACTCATTGGGTTTCCCTATTCCCGGTGCGAGTACTTTCGAAATTTTGGCTGTGTTTTGTTCACTTTTCCAAGAAAACGGGTCTCGCGCTGACAGAGACGTTGACATCGTCTCGCACATGCGCAAAAAGAGGCTTTAGTCAGCTGCCTAGCAACGACGCGTCCATGCTCCTGCGCAACTGTAGGCCGTAATCTGCCTGGCCTGCCTGACTGTACGCGCCACGTCACAACGACTGCTACCTAGCAACTGCTGCCTCGCAACATTGTTCTCTATCCAGCCAGCCGATTGCGACGATCGGCACGTCTTTTCTACTTTGCGCTTTAAGGCTTTCGTTTTATTCTTTTCATGGAGTGGGTCACACTGCGGTGATCCACACACCTATTTGGAATATACTTCATTTATTGAACCTCGTTTTAGCGAATTACGGTGATTCGCACACCTTTTTCAAAACTATTGTTCTTTGTGCGATTTATCCAAATTTATTGAACGGTGATTCGCACACCAACATTCTTCAAGTCAATAACTCTCCTGTAAAAGGTGATAATCACACGGTGATTCGCACACCTAATAACACATTTTATCTTATGTTTGGTTTTGAAACATAATTTTACACTGTGTTCAATTGCATTTTACTGCATTGCATCCTCTATTCTTTGTGATCTACCTCTTCTTCCTTTTATTTCCACGTCTTTTGCTTCTTCCTTTATTTCCCCATTATGCAATCTGTAACTCCTCCTCCCTCTTTCTTGGAATCTCCTGGAGAACCTCCCGTTCGATGGGAAATCTGGTTTGATGCATTCCAGACATATCTGGGAGCGATCGGCGCATCAAGGTTTAGCAGTGAACGCAAGAAATGCCTACTTCTCCATTCCTCGGATTTGAAGGTCGTTCTATCTACAAATACCTTCCTGAAATCGTTCATCTACCAGAAGATGTTGTTGATGTTTATCAGGACACTATTTTAAAACTTAAAACCAGGTTCGACAAACAACCCAGTTTGATGGTTCTCCATCACAAATTATTTAAAAGACAACAGTGTGAAAACGAAGATGTAGACTCCTACATTTCTACATTACGTAGACTTGCTGCAGTTTGTCAGTTTGATATCTTCACAGACCAATTGATCCGTGACCAATTTGTATGTCATTGTAGAGATAAACAGATTCGCCAGAAGCTTCTTTCTCTTGCAAATCCTTCTCCTGATGAAACTGTTAAAATAGCCAAGAGCATCGAAACATCACAAGTATCTTTAAAAGAGTTGGAAGAGAAATCTACGGATCCAGTCAGCGTGGTCATCTCTAATACTAAAGGAAAGACAAATGACACTAAATCCTTTTCTTCCAGAGGCAATACACTCAAGAATTCTAACCCTGGGAGGGGTACAGCAGATTCTCAACACATTAAGCAGATGTGTTACCGTTGTGGGAATCCTCCTCACCTTAAAGGAGCAAAGTGTCCCGGAGCTAATGTGACTTGTAATTACTGCAAAAAGATAGGGCATTTTGCAAAGGTCTGCATGAAACGGAAAAATCCAAGAAGATCTGTTGCTTGTGTTTTGGAATCAGATCAAGAATCTGATTCTGAAGTAGTTTCTATTGTTGCTCTCTCACATGAATCTGTGTCCAGTGTTGATGAGTCGAGTGAATGTGTAGATCCCATTGCTGAAATTATTGTGGGAGGGAAATCACTGAATCTTCTTGTCGACTCAGGCGCCAAGATTACAATGGTGACTCATGAATTATTCTACAAAACATGGGGAGAAAGACCACTTCATCCTCCCGATCGATCTCCAGTCTCGTATGAGGGACGGAAGATTGATCTCCTCGGGTATTTTGAAGATGTTCTTGTTTTTAAAAATAGGAAAATAACTGGGAAAGTGTATGTTGCAGTGAAGGGTCTGAACATTCTAGGATGGTACCATCAGGGTTTGTTCAAGATGGTCCTTAGACCTGGCACCTCTGAGCAAGTTCTTGTCATATCTGATGATCAACATTTGTGCCAGTGGAGCAAACGCTTTCCATCTGTTTTTGGAGGGGGATTAATAACCATAAAAGGATTCAAGCATAAAATTGTAGTAAAACATGGAGCCCTTCCGATCAAGCATAAGTTGAGAGGTGTACCTTTCAGCGTGAGAGATGATCTAGATAGAGAGCTCAAGTCCTTGTGCGACCAAGGGATTATCGAACCCACTGAATCATCTCTGTGGCTTTCACCCTTGGTCGTCGCACGCAAGAAATGTGGGAAACTGCATGTCTGCGTGGACTTGAGATCTCTCAATAAGGAGATCTGGGTCGACTCTCACCCACTACCGAAAATATGCGACCTATTTGCAAGCGTTAGAGGGTCCAAATTCTTTTGGAAGCTGGACCTGGCCAGCGCATATCATCAGATTGAGCTTGAACCTGAATCTCGCCCTCTCACAGCATTCGTGTCACCTTTAGGGACTTTCCAGTACAAGCGGATGCCCTTTGGGCTTGCCTCTGCGGCTTCCGTTTTTCAACGGATCATGCAGAGTATGTTAGGTGGGATTAGTGGTGTACTTGTCTTTCAAGACGATGTGTTGATTCATTCCAAAGACATCCCGGCACATAACTCTTTGCTTGAAAAAGTTCTGGAAATTTTCAAGGATCATGGTGTGGTCGTCAAGCCTGAAAAATGCATGTTTCTCACTGAAGAAATAGAGTACCTAGGTCACTTGATCTCCAGTGAGGGCATCAAACCCAGGCAGGGGCTGCTGGATGCCATCACCCAATCTCCCGCTCCATCTGATAAGAGTGGCGTCAAGTCTCTACTTGGTCTCCTGGAGTTTGATTCGAAGTTTGTCCCCAATTATGCCACTATTGTACGGCCCATCAGTTCTCTTCTTTGCAAGAGTTTAATGTTCGAATGGTCCGATGAATGCGAGTCTGCCCTGCAGTGTGTAAAGAGTTCTCTTTCTAACAGCAGTGCACTCAAACCTTATGACCCGGATTTGGCCTCTTGCATAACTGTTGACGCAAGTCAAGTAGGGCTGGGGGCCGTTCTGACCCAAAACACTTCAAGAGGAGAGAACACGGTCGCATTTGCCTCCAGGGTCTTGAGAAATGGGGAACTTCAGTACTCAGTCATCGAAAAAGAGCTGTTGTCTTGCTTGTGGGCCATCGAAAAGTTTCGACCCTATATTTGGGGTAGACGCTTCTTATTGAGAACTGATCATAAACCTCTCATTTCTATTCTTGGGGCTGGCACCAGCAAGTGGTGCTCGCCTAGGATCCTTCGTATGGTATCTCGCCTCATGCAGTACCAGTTTGATGTTGTTCATATTTCTGGAGGCAGGAATCTCAGAGCAGATTATCTGTCACGTTTTCCCATTGACAATGTTAGTGAAGCTTATAGAGCGCAACTGTTGCCCGAAGGCGTCCTGGCGCTAAGCGCTACCTAGTGGGTGTCCTGAGAGAAAGATTATTCAGAGAAGAGCCAGGTTTTCAACCCCTTCCTAAACGAAAGGAGATCCGTGGCCTTTCTCAGATGCACAGGAAGATCATTCCAGGCCTTAGCGGCACAATAAAAGAAACTCCTGCCTCCCCAGCTGGCTTTCTTAACTCGGGGGATGATCACTAGCTTTGCTTCCGAGGAACGTAATGTTCTTCCAGGAACGTACCAAAGTAATCGTTGTCTCAGGTAGGCTGGGCCACTGCCCACCAGGGCCTTAAAGACCGTGCACAGTGCTTTAAACAGTGCCCGTTTTTCACTGGAAGCCAATGGAGATCTCGAAGACCCTTTCCCACCGAGACAAACCTGGGAGTGCCCGTTAGCAGTCTTGCTGCCGCATTTTGCACAATCTGGAGTCTGTTAAGATGTTTCTTTTGTAAACTCAGGTACAGACCGTTACAATAATCAAGTCGTGACAAAACGAGCGCTGAGACTGCTGTCCTAAAGCTATCCTTAGGAAGCAAAAATTTTATTTTCCTCAGCATTCTGAGGAGAAAGAAGCTGGTAGAAACCGCCCCACTAACATGATCGCCAAAGGTTAGTTTGTTATCCATCACCACACCCAGGTTCTTCGCTTTCGTAGTGGGGGCTGGAGGCATTCCCATTTCCTCTGGCCACCAGTCAGGTGTCCAGAGGTTGACATTGTTCCCAAATATCAAAACCTCCGTTTTACCAGCATTAAGTTTTAGACAATTGGATGCCATCCAGCCTGCAATGGATTCCATGCAGTCATGACATCTTGAGCTGGTCTCAACTTCTTTACCCGGCTGAAGGGACAACACAATTTGTGTGTCGTCTGCATAAGACGTCACCAGAAACACAAAGGATCTGATCAGGGCCGCCAATGGGGACACATATATATTAAAAAGTGTGGGACTAAGAGACGAACCCTGTGGCACCCCGCAGGGAAAGGAGAAAGGCTTAGATCTATCCCTGCCCAGGTCCACCGTTTGGGTTCTATCCGCAAGGAAGGAACTATTCCTGGTGATGTTGGGGAGGAAGATTCTGATGATTGCCTGGTAGCCTCACTCGATTTACCGGAGCATGGGCTTGATACTGCAGACAGTTGGATTAAAGCCCTTGCTGATGATGAGATTTTACAACGAGTGTGTGGGTTCATTAAGTCAGGTTGGCCCAGAGAGCGTGCCCTTCCTCAATGTATACAGCCTTTCTGGAAGGTGGAATCTGAAATTTCTTTGGAAGACGGTGTGTTATTACGAGGTGACAAGCTTATTGCCCCTCAGAGTCTTAGGAAGAACATTATTGTCAAAGCCCACGAGGGTCATTTAGGATCCACGCTCACCAAGCGACGGGTCCGCGAATTCTTTTGGTGGCCCTCGATGGACAGTGATATTAATGATCTGGTCGATTCATGTTGCATCTGTAGATCTGCTGACAAAGGTTTGAAAGTTTCCAGTCCGCCTCTTTTTCCTATTCAGTGTCCCTCTCGACCATGGTCCAAAGTAGGTGTAGACGTCATGGGACCTTTGGAAATTTTACCTGGAGGGTGTCGTTTTGTTTTAGTGTTAATTGATTATGCTTCAAAATGGCCTGAAATGAAACTTGTTAAGGAGGCCTCTACCAGTAACATCATTCTGTTTCTTAAAGATGTATTTTTGAGGGAGGGGTTTCCTGACACCATGGTGACCGATAATGGTACTCAATTCACGAGTGCTGAATTAGATTTTTTTTTTTAAATCATGCAACATTCAACACGTTAAGAGTTCACTTTATCACCCCCAGTCCAATGGACTTGTAGAACGAATGAACAGGGTTGTGGGGGACTGTATTAAGTGGGCCAGGTCCTGTAACTGCGATATTATGAATTCACTTAACAGTATGCTATGGTTCTACAGGACGACCCCCCCACTCCACAATCAAAGTCTCTCCCTTTGACCTATTAAGGGGAAGAAAGCCCAACACTAGCTTTAAGCCTGCATGGATGAACAAGTGGATCAAGTCAGTTCCTGATATTGACAGTCTTATGCTTTTGGTTAGAGAAAATGTCTCTAACTCCCAGTCCAAACAGAAGTCCTGGTTTGACAAAAGAAAAGGTGTCAAGACTGTACATGTAGTCATTGGAGGTCTTGTTCGCATTAAGTCCCTTTTGCATGTGAAGAAGGGTGAGAGAAAGTTTGGTTCTCCCATTTCCGTCACCAGGGTGGGGAGGAACTCTGTGCAAGTTGAAGGGGGAAAGTGGTGGAATGCTGGTAAGATTGTAAAAGTTAAGAATGTTCCTTCAATTCCTGCTGCTTTGCCTCTTAGTCCTGAGGATTCTGTACCCTCAGGCATGTCTCTCAGAAGGAGTTCAAGATCTAAAATTATACCTAAGATGTACCGCATTTGAAATGTTTTAGGGTCTCTGTTTTATGCTTACTTATGAAACATTTAACAGTTATTGTTCTTATTTATCTCCTGGTTCTTTCTTTTCCTATTTGTTTTATTTTTTTGTTTTTTTATTTTTCTTTCTTTTGTTTATTGAGAAAGGAGGATATGTTATATTCTCTTTACTGTATTGCTTTAGTGTTACAGCCTTATGCTGTTCCATGTTATTCTATTCTCCAGTTCAGGCTTCACCTGATAGAATGTTGATGGGTTGCCTAGTTGCCCTGTTGCTGGGTTCTGTACTTTCAAATGGTATTGAGAGCTGTTGGGGCTGGATGTGTCTTTACCTCGCTCTCATGTCTGCTGTGTAGCCTATCTACAATAAATCCTTGTTGAACTCACCGCTGACTACGAGTATTCTACTACAGAATTATTGCAAGATCGCACTTCTCGGTCCAGCAACTGGAAACATATGAACTGTGTCATAAATTGTTATTAATCATTGCAAGGAGGAATCACTGGACCACCATATAACATAGCTTGCAGCATCCACCAAAGACAGACATATAAAAACTAGGGGTGGGCGGAACTCACAGAGTTTCACTCGATGGAATTCCGCGAGTTACAGAAAAACTCAGAGAGATTCTGTGGTATTCCGACAACGGGCAGGATATATGCAGCTCGTTGTGCAATTTAGCACCGGCAGCGCAAGTAGTACTGAAATTCAGCGTAAACAGCATTTGGGCAAGAGTGGCGGCCATTCGACTTGATTTTGCTGCCTCTCGAATAAAAAATCAACACGAGCGGCAGCAAATCTACTCAAACTGTACCCTCTGACCATTTGTGAACACCAACGACCGCACGCGTTAGAAAATCGCAGTATGGGACATCAAATCGTGCTCAACAGTTCGCGTATTCTGGAGCCTCAAAGGAGAAAAATACTGTCAACTGGCGATTGGTGGAATTTAGCAAGAACTCCGCGTTAAAGAGTAATGAGGAGTGGCCAAAACTCTGGCAATTCTGCGGGCAGAACGGCTTATTTCTCCCACCCCTAATAAAAACAATGAAACTCATTCCAATACTTCAAAAGTCACAGGGGCATATTTACAAGCCCCTTGCGCCACCCGTACGTCACTTTTCCCATGTTAAAAATTATGCAAAAGTGGTGCAAGGGGCTTGTAAATAAGCCCCACAGTGTTCTAGCAGGATGTGCCACCTGATCCTTCTAGTACAGCTGACCAAAGGGAAGCTTGGGCATTATATGTGTCAATGTCTTTAGCCTTGCTCCTTGCAGCACAGTGACTACCAGGACCCCTAAAGAAAGTGAATATGGTGTGAGCCAAACCACAGTGCATACAGTATAATGAAAGTACTTACAGAGTGAGATGGATCAGAGTATAAAGGGAGGAAGAGGACAGTACATTAGGAGGGAGCTGGAGGACAGTACATAAGTGGCGAGCCAAAGGACAGCACGTAAGGGGATGGGCTGCAGGGCAGTATGTAAGAGGTGGTCAGGGTGGCAGTTCCTATGTGATGAGCTGAAGGACAGTACGTAAGGGGGTAAGCCAGAAGATGGTACATAAGGTGATGGGCTGGAGGACAGTATATAAGTGGGATCATAATGACAGTACATATGGGATGAACCAGAGAACAGTACATAAAATGATAGTTGGGGGATAGTGCCTATGGGGTGAGAAATAACAGTACTGATGGGGAGAGGCAGAGGACCTGTACGTATGGGATGAGCTGAAGGACGGTACATAAGGGGGTGAGCCAGTGGACAGTGTGTAAGGGCAGGGCCGGCTTTAGGGCGGTGCAACTGATGCAGCCGCATCTGGCGCTGAGCTGGAGGGGGGAAGCTGTGCTTAGAAATAACATGGCTTTAAAAGCACCTGCTGTAGAGTTCCGTGTGTGTCCAGCAATTTTCAGGCAGCAATAAAAATGTCAAGATATTCCTGCTGAAGAGAGATCGGAGTTTTGTCTAGTGGCAGTTTTGAATCATCATAGAGTAGTGCAGAGAGTTTATGGCCCTGCTGCAAAAATGTGTACAATCCAGATCACAGAACTGTATTTTAAGTGGATAGCTCAGTGGGTTACCACTTTGTCAGAGAGATCCTTTTGTTACTTGCCGTTCAGAATTTACAATCCTAATATAGCATAGTGGCATAAGAACTGTCATCAAAGAGCTGCATGCAAACAGCAGGGTATATGATACAACGTGATTCCTACACCTTGTAATCCTCATTGTCTTATGTAACATTTCTTATAGACTGATTTACACACGTATAATTCATTGTCTCTGTATAATGTGCTCTGACACACTACGCTGGTATGAGTAGTGCTATAAAACAAATGAAATGCATGTGATAGAGGGGCTATGGAGAGATGAGGGGCACTGTTGGAGGGTGGTAATGAGGGAATCCTTGGAGAAGGAAGACATTGGGGGAGGCGTCAAAAAAGATTATCGCATCGGGCCACACCAACACCAAAGCCAGCACTGTGTAAGGGGATGGGCCAGAGGACATTATATAAAGGGGATCAACATGATAGTACGTATGGGGTGAGCCAAAGGATAGTACATAAGAGGTGAGCCGGAGGACAGTAGGTAAGTAGGCAAGCCATAGGACAGTACGTGAGAGGCAGGGTGGCAGACAGTATGTAAGGGATGATCAGGATAGTACGTACAGGATGAGTCAGAGTACAGTACGTAAGAGGTGACCCAGAGGACAGTACGTAGGGGGCCATTCGGAAGAGACAATAACTATGAGGTGAGAAGGATGACAGAACATGGAAGAAGCCGGACAGTACAAATGGGATGAGTCAGAGGACAATTCACAAGGGGTGAGCCAGAGGACAGTATGTAAGGGGTGACACAGAGTTTACTATATAGGAGGAAAGCTGTAGGACAGTACCTATAGGGTGAAGCAGATGACAATACTGATGGGGTGAGCTGGAGGACAGTACATAGTGCATGAGCTACAGTACATAAGTGGTGAGCCAGAAGAGAGTGCATAAGGGGTGACCCAGAGTACAGTACGTAGGTGGTGAGTTGGAGTACAGAACAGATGGGGTGGGCCGGTGGACAGTATTTATGGGGTGAGTTGGAGGACAGTACGTAGGAGGTGATCTGGAGAATAGTGCATATGGGGTGAGGCGGAGGACAGTACTGATGTGGTATGATAGAGGACAATATTGGCGGGCTGATGTGGAGGACAGTACAGGTGGGGTAAGGCAGAGAAAAGTCCTGATGGGGTGAGGTGGAGGACAGTCTTGTTGGAGTGAGGCAGAGTACAGTTCTGGTGGGGTGAGGCAGAGGACAGTATTGGTGGGGTGAGGCAGAGGACAGTATTGGTGGGGTGAGGCGGAGTTACTGGTGGAGTGAGGCAGAGAAAACAAAACTGGTGGGGTGAGGGGGAGGACAGTCCTTGGGGTGAGCTGGAGCACAGTACTGATGGGGCGAGCGGGAGGACAGTACTGGTGGGCTGAGGCAGAGGATAGTACTGGTGGAGCGATGCAGAGGACAGTATGTATGTGGTGAGGCTGAGGACAGTACTGATGGGGTGGGCAGAGGACAGTACGCAATGGGTGGCCTGGAGTACAGAATGTAGGTGGTGAGCGGGGGTACAGTATCGATGGGGTGAGCTGGAGTACAGTACTGGTGGGGTGAGGCGGAGGACAGTACTGGTGGAGTGAGGCAAAGGACATGACTGATGACGTGAGTCGAAGGACAGTCCTGTTGGCATGAGGCGGAGTAGAGTACCGGTGGGGTGAGGCAGAGGATTGTACTTGTGGGGTGAGGCAGAGGACAGTAGTTGTGCGGTGGGGTGAGGTGGAGGACAGTATGTATGTGGTGAGGCTGAGGACAGTACGGATGGGGAAGGGCAGAGGAGAATATTGGCAGGGTGGAGGCAGAGGACAGTGCATATGGGGTCAGGTGGAGAACAGTACTGATAGGGTGAGATGGAGGGCAGTACAAAAGGGATGAGGCAGAAGACAGTTTGTATGAGGTGACCCAGAGTACAGTATGCAGGGGGTGAGGTGGAGGACAGGACATAAGGGTGAGGTTGAAGACAGTACGTATATGGTGAGGCACAGCACTGTACGTAAGGGATGACGTGGACGATAGTACCTAAGAGATGAGATGGAAGATAGTACTGATTTGGTGAGATGGAGGACAGTACGTATGGGGCGAGGTGGAGGGCAGTAGTGTTGGTGTGAACTATAGTACAGTGTGTATGGTCTGAGGTGGAACAGTACTGACGGGGTGAGGTGGAGGGCAGTACTGATGGGGTGAGGTGGAGGGCAGTAGTGTTAGTGTGAACTATAGTACAGTGCGTATGGGCTGAGGTGGAACAGTACTGATGGGGTGAGGTGGAGGGCAGTACTGATGGGGTGAGGTGGAGGGCAGTAGTGTTGGTGTGAACTATAGTACAGTGCGTATGGGCTGAGATGGAACAGTACTGATGGGGTGAGGTGGAGGGCAGTACTGATGGGGTGAGGTGGAGGGCAGTAGTGTTAGTGTGAACTATAGTACAGTGCGTATGGGCTGAGGTGGAACAGTACTGATGGGGTGAGGTGGAGGGCAGTACTGATGGGGTGAGGTGGAAGGCAGTAGTGTTGGTGTGAACTATAGTAAACTGCGTATGGGCTGAGGTGGAACAGTACTGATGGGGTGAGGTGGAGGGCAGAACTGATGGGGTCAGGTGGAGGGCAGTACTGATGGGGTGAGGTGGAGGGCAGTACTCATGGGGTGAGGTGGAGAACAGTAGTTGTGCGGTGGGGTGAGGTGAGGTGGAGGACAGTACATATGTGGTGAGGCTCAGGACAGTACTGATGGGGTGAGCCGGAGGACAGTATGTATGGGTGAGCTGGAGAAAAGTACATATGGACAGTACATAAGGGGTGAGATGGAGGATAGTACGCGTGTGCTGACCCTTAGGACAGTACATATGAGGTGATGCAGAGGACAGTGCTGATGGGGTGAGCCAGAGGACAGTATGCATGGGGTGAGCTGGACGACAGTGTGTATATGGTAAGGCGTAGGAGAGTATATATGGGGTGAGCTGGAAGAGAGTAGGTAGGGGGTGAGTTGGAGGGACAGTACTGATGGAATGACCCGGAGTACAGTATGTAGGTGGTGAGCTGGAGTACAGTGCTGATAGGGTGAGCTGGTGGACAGTACGTGAAGGGTGCGGTGGAGGATAGGACTGATGGGATGACCCAGAGTAGAGTAGGCGTAGGACAGTGCTCTTGGGGTGATGCAGAGGACAGTACATATAGGGTGAGTTGGAGGCCAGTACGTGTGTGCTGATGCGTAGGACAGTGCTCTTGGGGTGATGCAGAGGACGATACATATAGGGTGAGTTGGAGGACAGCACGTGTGTGCTGATGCGTAGGACAGTGTGTATGGGGTGATGCAGAGGACAGTACATATGGGGTGAGTTGGAGGGCAGTACGTGTGTTCTGATGCGTAGGACAGTGTGTATGGGGTGATGCAGAGGACAGTACATATGGGGTGAGGTGGAGGACAGTAAGCATGTGCTGAGGCTTAGGACAGTATGTATGGAGTGAGTCGGAGAATAGTACGTGTGTGCTGAGAGATAGGATAATAGGCATGTGGTGTAGGACAGTACATATGTGCTGAGGCATAGGACAGTGTGTATGGGGTGATGCAGAGGACAGTACATGTGTGGTGAGGCGGAGGACAGTATGTATGGGCTGAGTCAGGGGACAGTATGCATGTGCTGACCCGTAGGACAGTACGTATGGGGTGAGGCTGAGGACAGTAAGTAGGGGGTGAGACAGAGGACAGTATGCATGGGGTGAGTCGGGGGACAGTACGCATGTGCTGACCCGTAGTACAGTACCTGTGGGGTAAGGTGGAGGACAGAATGTATGGGGTGTGGTGGAGGACAGGACTGATGCAATGACGTAGAGTAGGTGTAGGACAGTGCGTATGTGGTGATGCAGAGGACAGTACATATGGGGTGAGGAGGAGGACAGTATGTATGGGGTGAGGCTGAGGATAGTAAGTAGGGGGTGAGACAGAGGACAGTATGCATGGGGTGAGTCGGGGGGCAGTACGCGTGTGCTGACCCGTAGGACAGTACGTATGGTGTGAGGCTGAGGACAGTAAGTGTGGGGGTGAGACAGAGGACAGTATGCATGGGGGACAGTACGTGTGTGCTGACCCGTAGGACAGTACATATGGGGTGAGGCTGAGGACAGTAAGTGGGGGGTGAGCCAGAGGACAGTGCAGCAGGTCGGAATGCAGACCTGCTTTGAATGCCTGCTGCATCCTTTGCAGAAAGTAATCCCCAGCTGTGTCTCTCCTCTTCCTCGCCTCGTGCTCATCCCACGCCTGGGCTGGCTCGCTCTGGCACCCCGGCGTCCACAGGCAACACCACCACCTCTTCCAAGAATGCAAAGCAAAATCGAAACTGGAGGGCTCGAAACTGGCATCTTCCGCACCCCGACCAAAATATTTATTTTCAGCTTCTAAGTTCCTCTTAAGCACCCGCTAAACTCAAGCTGGCAGCTAAAACCATACTTTCCCAGAGACTTTTCCATAACAGCTGACATTTTCCCATGTTTTTTTTCCTTTTCCTCTAATTCGTCTTTTGTTAACTTTACAACTGGTGTGTTATCTGTGGTGAAAGCTCACCCATGATAAACTGCTCTGGAGTAATTGCAGCTAAGGGTGTGAAATAGTTATTTTCACCTTCAAAGTTCTGCATCAATCCCAATTTTTGCCCCCACACAAAAGATATTGTTTTTCATTTATCCCCTTTGCCCAAGTGAAAGAAAAATGGGTTACTGGTTGAGCGGGGTAAAGCCCTACTCAAGCAGCAACCACAATCATTGCCAGAGTGAGGCACAAGCAAACCCCAAATTAACATGTGCTCTTGGCATGGAGCAGTCAGGCCTAACTTAGAGGCAGTGAGTAAAATATTTATGCAATACTTCAGACACTAATAAAGTGAAAACACAGCACAAGAAACATCCCACACCACCTTAGAACAATAGAGAGAACTATAATAAATAATTTGACACCAAAATGACAAAAATCCAATCAGTAGAACCAGAGATATGCAATTTTAAACATTTAAGTGAAAAAAGTGCCAAAAAATTTCAAAGTGCCACGCGCAGGTATCTGGAGTCCACCCAAGGGTCCAAGGCCTTAGGGGCACCACTAGGGGATCAGGGGCTTGCTCCAGCTGGATCTCGGTGCTGGTTCAGATGGTTGGAGCTTTTTATGCCCCTGTGGCACTTAATAGGAGGCCAGCAGACTAGCTCTTAGAGTCACTCTGGGAGTCCTGGGTTCAGGTGCAGGTCCAATCCCTCTGACTTAGGCAGGAGAGTAACAGGGCAGCAATCCAGCAAGGCAGCACTTCAGGATGTCAGTAGTCCAGTAAGGCAGTAGCCCAGCAGTGTGGCTGGACTGTCAGCAGCATAGCAGTCATTCTTCCAGGCAGTCTCCACAGATTCAGAAGTGTACTGAAGAGTTGGTGTCTGAGGTCCAATATTTATGCCAGGTGTTTCTTTTGAAGTTGGAGGAGCTTCTAGAGGTTTCCCTTGAAGTGCCCCAGTTTCATGCCTCCCCTTCCCTGGCTACAGACTAACTATATAGGACACAGCCTATTAAAGTGTAAGTAGGGCTGTACCCAGCACCACCATCTCATGCTGCCAGTGATGGACCATCCAGGCACACCTGAGCTCTCTATTGTGTGTGGATGTCTAGGAGGAATACACAAACCCAGCCATGTGACCCAGAGTCAGGCTGCAGGCACTAAATGGCTAAGTCAGAAAAATGTCAACATTTCTTAAAGTGGCATTTTCAAAATTGTAATCAAACATTTGACTTCACCATAAGGGAGGATTTTTCATTACAGTTGCAAAGACACAAAACATAAACTGGTTACCTGTTCCCATTTGGAAGTTACAGCTTATTAAAAGTAATTAGGTAGCTCCAATGTTATCCTTTGAGAGAGGTAGGCCTTGCAATAGTGAAAAACCAATTTAAGAGTTTTTCATTATCAGGAGATGTAAACTTAAAGTACACGCCCAACCTTTTAAAGATACTGTACCCCACCCTCTGGACTATCCAGGGCCTACCCTAGGGGTAATCCATATGTATTAAGAAGGAAGGTGTGCACCTGACAAAAGGTTTATTTTGCCAAGTCGCAATGGTAAGCTTGAGACATGTTTGAAGGCCTAGTAAAGTGGGTGGCACAAACAGTGCTGTAGGTCCACTAGTAGCATTTCATTTTCTGACCCTGGGTACATGGGGTCCCACTTTACTATGGACTTATAAGTAAATTAAACGGATCACTGACAGAATATCGACAGTCAGAATATCGAGGTACAAAAATATCGTCGCAAAAATATTGATGTCCAGAATATCAAAGTCCTATCCACATAATGGTAAGTACAAAAATATCGGAAAAAAAATATCGTTGTTAAAAATATCGTTGTTAAAAATATCGTTTTTTTAATGTTAAAAAAATAATGTTTAATAAAGTAAATAATACATATAATTAAAAAAAACATAGTTAAAAATATTAGAAAATGTTTAAAATTATACATATAATGTAAAAATAAATTAAACATATATATGTCTAAAATATAATATATATACTTACTTAATAATATTTATAAATAAATAACTTATAACTTGTTAAAAAACATATAAAAAATTATAAATACATATATATACACACACCAATAATATAAATTAAAAACAAAAAACATATATAACAAATTAAAATATTTTTACAAATTAATCTTTTTAAAATACATTTTACACTACATTAACTAAAACAGTAGAGAAAATATAGGATAGCGGAGGGGATAAAATTACTATTCCCACTCCAGAGAGTGCAACAGTTGGGAAAATGTTGGATAGCGGAGGGGTAAAAATTACTATTCCCACTCCAGTGAGTGCAACAGTAGGGAAAGTGTTGGATATCGTAAGGGTAAAAATTACTATTCCCACTCCAGAGAGTGCAACAGTAGGAAAAGTGTTGGATAGCGGAGGGGTAAAAATTACTATTCCCACTCCAATGAGTGCAACAGTAGGGAAAGTGTTGGATTGCGGAGAGGAAAAAATTACTATTCCCACTCCAGTGAGTGCAACAGTAGGGAAAGTGTTGGATAGCGGAGGGGTATAAATTACTATTCCCACTCCACAGAGTGCAAGAGTAGGGAAAGAGTTGGATAGCGTAGGGGTAAAAATTACTATTCCCACTCCAGAGAGTGCAACAGTAGGAAAAGTGTTGGATAGCAGAGGGGTAGAAATTACTATTCCCACTCCAGTGAGTGCAACAGTAGGGAAAGTGTTGGATAGCGGAGGGGTATAAATTACTATTCCCACTGCACAGAGTGCAAGAGTAGGGAAAGAGTTGGATTGCGGAGGGGTAAAAATTACTATTCCCACTCCAGTGAGTGCAACAGTAGGGAAAGTGTTAGATAGCAGAGGGTTAAAATTAACATACTTATCAATTAAATAAATACTATAATTAAATAACCAATTAATATTTAATTAATAATAAATTAATTATAAATACTGATAAATAAATATTAATAATTACTTTATTATAATTAAATTACTTCCCACCCTATTCCCCTATAAACCCACAACCCGCTCCTAAAAAACACAATTAATATAATTATCAATTAATTAATTAATAAAAATGAATATCCAATTAATAATTAATTAATTATATATATAAAAATAATATTTACCTTTTTTATATTTAAATTACTTTCCACCATATTCCCCTATAAACCCACAACCCACTCCTAAAAAAATAACACAATTAATATAATTATCTGTTAATTAATTAATATTAATAACCAATTAATAATTAATTAATAATAAATGAATTATAAATAATAATAAATAAAAATTTATATATTTTTTTATAATTAAATTACCTCCCACCCTATTCCCCTATAAACCCACAACCTGCTCCTAAAAAATTACACAATTAATATAATTATCTATTAATTAATTAACATTAATTAATAACCAATTAATAATTAATTAATAATAAATTAATTTTAAAACATAATAAAGAAAAATTAATAATTACTTTATTATAATTAAATTACATCCCACCCTATTCCCCTATAAACCCACAACCCGCTACAGAACTAAAATACGCAAAAATTAATTTTCATAAAAGTAATTACTGCTAACAATTTAAGACATACATTTAAAAAAAAACTACACTTATACCAAAAAATTACATCACATACTGTTAACACACATACTAAAATATAGAACATTAATATAAATATCGATATTATTAACAAGGATATTTTGACAAACGATATCACTGTCTTCGATATTAAAAAAAACGATATTTCTTACCTTACTGTCGATATTCTGTGCTACGATATACTTGCTGTCGATATTCTTGTACCTCGATATTTCAAAGTCGATATTTTTGTAGTTCGAAATAAACAACTCGATATTCTGTCTGTACACCAAATTAAACATGCCAATAGGGGATAAGCCAATGCTACAATGTTTTAAGGAGTGAGCACTGACACTTTAGCACTGGTTAGTAGGGGTAACATGCACAGACTTCTAAGGCCAGCAAAAATGACATCAGTAAAAATGGAGGAGGAAGCCAAAATGTTTGGGGAAGATTTTTTCAGATTGTTTCTTTGCACGTTTACATTTTGCTATGGTTATCATTGCATACTGACATTGCACATAAAAAAATAGTGTATTACTATTATGTCAGAATATGTGTCACTTCATTTTTTGCAAAAGTCATGATTTTTATGCTCTAGAGTAAAATAAATTGTCTACCATCTCAACGTTTTCCATAAATCTAGATATAGTATATTGCAAACAAATACTTTGTATCTTCACACACCACTATTCCCAACTGCAGGACTTGTGGATAATTCAGAGAGCAAGATCTATTAAATCTAGGCCTCATACGTTTGCTTCCAATCAGGGTGGAGTAATTCACTGGTGCTCAGGTGATTTCCTCAGGAAGGTCACTACTTGAACACTAGGCACAAGACTAAGGCTACCAGTTTATTTTTGGGCACTGGCACTTTCAAATATCATCAGATAAAGACTTTGTAAACTGTACTAGTTGCATGTAGTTGAAAGATGTTCTAGGCCCACTGGAAACTACTGACGTGCCTTCCTGAATGGAACCACAGACCCACATATTTCAGCCAATCCACGGCCAACAGTGTGGAAAGTTTACTTGAAAGTCCAGAATACCAGACAATAAAAACAGAAAAGAAAAACATGCATTACCAAAAGGATAAAGTCTAGCCTCATTTGTGGATACTGAGTAAATTATTTTAAAAAGTCTTTTGTAGTGAGAAGAATGATTGCATTAATAGAAAATGCATCTATGAGACAATATAATTGGAGGAGACGGAGTGTAAAGTAGTCCCTCATGCATTGGGATGTGAGCATTGCACGGGAGGCGGAATAATACACCGAGTGCCTAATAGCATGAAGCGAGAGAGAAGTACAGCTCTAGTTGGAGCAAAGACCTCTCTACGTACATTTTAATCAATTAGTAACAATGGGTGATACAGACAGTACCGTTGTTCAGCTAAAGCAGTTAGCAAAACAAGCCCTGGGTGCAACAACTGCACAGACTGTGGTAGGATAAAGGGTGCCAGACATTCATTATGAGCCCGAAGCAAGAGGCAGCCACGCCAAGCTGCAAACATGCTGCAGGGAGAGCCATAAATCCAGCTCTGGAAAGAGACAGAGCGGAATTGGAAAAGACACAGGGACAGGCCGGCCGGATGATGGATGGAAGGAGCAGGGACACCTGTGTGGCGAGGTGGTACCAGATGACCCAGATTCGTCTATTCACTAGAAGGGGAGGGGGCGCTAGGACAGCCGGAGTGAGGACAAAAGTTGGGCATCAAGAAATACAGCATAGGTGCAAAGTGCAAACACAGACGCTCTGCAGGCTTTTCAAAGCCGAGGGCGCGGCTGCTCAGCTCTGAGTGGTGTCGACGACACACAGAAATTCCCAATCAGCCTCGGCCATCTGTTAAGGAGTGATCCATTTACAGTGAATGATCTATTTTCACAAGAGTGATCCATTTACACAGGAGTGATTCATTTTCAGTAAGATATCCATTTTCACGAAAATTGTGCATTTGCAGAGCCTTGGTTAAGGATGACAAAGGTAAGCCGACAAATGAACATGTATTTGACAGTGTTTCTCCGTCTGTATCTGCTTCACTCCTTTTTAGTTCCTTCCCCCTGTCATTCCTTGTTTTATCACAATGTTCTCTCTCTTCTTTTCTCCCTGCCTGTTTATGTTTTCCTTTCCCACACACCTGCATTTTGCCCCACTCCTAATTCCTTGAAATCTTCTAACAACCTCATGCCGCATTGCCCCACTTCTAATTCCCTCAGGCCTTCTATCATTCCCATAGCACCCATGGTTTACCCCAACATATTTGAATTTTTGTAAACACTCAAACATCCTGTGCTGCTGCTTCCCACCCATTCACCATCACCAAAACACACAATATTTGAAAAGTTGTCATTTTCCTTTGAGCGCGGTTGTCTCTTAGATCAGATTATAAAAATAATTTCAGTAGTTAAGTCAGGATTCCCCACGGACCCGCGCCCTCCGAGAATTATCCATCTATCCCCAGAGAATGTAGCAACATCTCTACTGCCTATCTTTAATCTTATGTTTACATCAGGACACTGCCCCATTGAATGGGAAAAAGCATCCATATTGCCACTTTAAAAAAAATCCAACTTGGATGTCAATGACACTTTGAACTATAGGCCAATTCCGTGACTGTCGTTTCCCGCAAAGATAATAGAAAAGATTATCAATCTAGAACTAACCACCTTCGTCTCTGATAATGGCATTCTCGATCCATCTCAATATGGGTTTCGGGCTCATCACAGCACCGAATTGGCCCTGATCACGTCCACTGAAGAGCTTAGACAAACCTTAGATGGTGGGGGGAGCACAGCCCTGACCCTGTTAGATCTGCCAGCGGCTTTTGACAGGGTCAACCATGATGCTTTGGTTGACTGTCTATCATCACTCGGGATCAGAAACAAAACACTCTCCCTGCTAAGCTCCTTCTTGTCAGTTCGGTCCCAAGTGGTGGCACTTGGAGAATTTGTTCCCCCCCCCCCCTTTTTCTCTTCCCTGTGGAGTTCCACAGGGCTCGTCTCTGAGCCCCACCTTATTCAATCTGTACGTCACTCCCTTGGCCAAACTAATTAAAAGCTATGGCTTTACCCTGGTGTCCTATGCGAATGACACGCAGATAATCGTGTCAATCAATAGTGCACCCGATGCAACAGCAGTCAGATTTCATGATTGCATGGGTCACTTAGGAGAATGGATGCAAGACAACTGTCTTAAATTGAATTCATCAAAGACTGAAGTCCTTCTTTTCGGGAACTCGTCTTCAATCTGGACAGACAGCTGGTGGCCTGCTCAATTGGGTCCTCTGCCAATCCCTCAAATAAAGAAAAAATCTCTGTGTTTTCTTTGTCACCAATTTATCATTTGAAACTCAGATCAATCACACTACTTCCAACTGCTTCTTTTTACTCAAAGTCCTGAAGAAGGTGCTTCCTTTTATCCCTTTCGATCTGAGAAAAACAGTGGTCACTGCACTTATTGCATCTAGGCTTGACTATTGTAATGCGCTTTTTACTAGTGCGAGCAAGCAAAGTATTCGTAAGGTCCAGATAGCACAAAATGCAGCAGCCAGAGTCCTCTTAGTGCTTTTGCACTTCGATTCTGTCTCTAAGGCCTCAACCCACTTGCACTGGTTCCCAATTGCAAAGCATATTAAATTTAGAGCCTTATGTATAGCCTTCAAAGCTTTGCATGGTCGTGGTCCGGTGCAACTGTCACACCATTTTAAACCGTAAACCCCGGCCAGACCACTTAGGTCAGTGGATTGTGGAAACCTGATTATCCCTAGAGCGCGAAAAATAAAATGAGGGGGGGGGGGGGTAAAAGTTTCACCTTCACTTCAACTAGACTTTGGAACTCCCTGCCAAAAACTTTGAAAAAAGAAACCAATCTGTTTAAATTTAGGAGAGGGCTGAAAACTTGGCTTTTTAGATGGTAAGTCCAATATAATATCTCTAATTCCACTAGTCTGAAAGTAGCGCCTAGACACCCTCGGGTATATGTAGCGCTTTACAAATACTTCATTTAATTTAATTTCATTTCTTTTCCCCGCTCCTGCTGTTGCAGGGATTCTCAGCCTGTAAGGCTTCTGGCCCCCTTGGTTTGGGGAGGCCAGTGTCCAGGCACTTTCCACTGTGCACAAGCATAGAGGTCGACACCTGCGACTGGACATGCCGGTGTGGGAAGAGTGCCGGATGCAGGCATCCAGAGATCCACCTTCCCGCCACGGGGTCATCTTCTCATCTAGAGTTTAGAGTTAGACCAGCTCTTTCCTGCAGTCTTCTATTACCTCTTGTTGCAAGCTCTAATTTTGATTGTCTGTAGTTGCAATAGGTTGGGCGAACCAGTGGAAACTAGCGCTCAATGTGTCATCCCCCACCTTATTATCTCCTCCTTTCCGTATAGTGTGGTAGGATCAAAGGGTCAGCTAAGATAACAAAGCAACTTAAGTGTCATTAACTAAGCAAGCACCCCTCTCCCCCACTCCCGTGATGGCAGCAATCTGTGGGGGGACACCTTGCCAAAAGTAAATGTCACGAGCCGTTTTAAGCTACTGGCCAAGTAGGCAACTGCTCTCAAACTTCTCCCCACCGAACCCTCTCTATGTGTATTTGTAAAACGCACCCCCAAGTGTATCCTGGCGCTGAACCTCTCTACCTCTCTATTCTCTGCCTTACATCTCTAACTACATCTCTCACTGCCTCATCTCTTTCCATTTCCCTCTCTTTCTTTATCTCCACATATCTTTTCAGCTTAGGTCACCATTTATTTGCTGCCATGCCTCTCCATCTTCCCTCTCTCTTCATTTCTACACTTTTTCCCTCTAACTCACCTCCCTATATTACTACCCATATACTACCTCTCATTCCCTGTCTTTACATTTGTTTCTCTGTTACTGGCTTCTCTATCTATCCTTCTCTCTCTCTCTCATATCTCTCTATTCATTCTTCTCCATTTCAACTCACACTCTCTACCTCGCCACTCTCTCTGCTTCTCCCTCTTTCTTTCAACATCTCTCAACCCAACCCCTCTGTCTATCCCTCTGTGCCGATATCACACATATCTCTCTGTCTTACCCTCTCATTTCTCTCAGCATCTCCTCTATTTCAACTCACACTCCTTACCTCATTATTCTCTCTCTCTCAATCTCTCTTTATACATCTCTTCTGTCTCTACTTCACCTCTTTTGTTTCTGAATCAAATCTCTCTTTTTGGCCCTTCTTTCTCTCTTTACCTTTCTCCCTGCTTCACTACTCTCGTTACCTGCCCTGCTTTCTCTAACTTTTCTTAGTTTCCCCTCTCTATACCATACCAATCTCTCGACTTTGCACCTCTCTGTACTTTTCTCACAGTCTCACCTCTTTACGTGGCACATCTTTTGCATTACCTCTCTCCACCTTACCTGACAGTGTACACCATCACACACACTCTTCCTGCATTTTTCTACTTTCTCCTAAATTTTTATTATGACAGCATAATTTTGGTAACAAAATTCATGTGAAATTACCAAGATAACACCACGTTGCATCATTTCAGGGAAAAAGTTTAATGCAAGATCTACTGTTTGGGTAGTTTTTGAATATGAGTGGAATTTCAGGTAGATTTTTTACCTGAGCGGACCATTCAGGATTTTTTTTGAGTGTGAAACTACAAAGATGAACGTGTGTGGCAGTTTTTTGAATGCAAGTGGCAGTTCCTTCAATGTGTGTAGTCAACAAACATGTCAGGAAGGTTTTTTACTGGAGTGGAGCGTTCAAGTAATTTTTTAGAGCAAAACTACAAACACGAGGTTTAGCAGCAGAGTTTTGAATGTGAGGGACTGGAAATCAATTCAAAAATACATTTTGAAGTTTAATTTTTACAAGAATGGACCTTTCAGAGAATTTTTTGAGCAAAAGATGCATATTGCATAATTACGTGTACTTTTGCTGTAATTTTGAGCAATTATGCTATGGCAAATTACACAAGTTTCAAAAACTCCTAATCTGTGTCTTTTCTTTACCCACCTCTTCCTACCTCACCTTTCTATCTTTACTTTCGATCTCTCTATACCTCTCCTTTTTTCTTCATTTCTATCTCTATCACTTTTCAGCATCTACTTCACATCTCTCACTATACCATTCCCTTTACCTCTCTGACATTTCCCGTTTTGTGCACCCTCTTATTTCCCAAAATCCACAAAGTCGCAAATCAATGACTAGCCAAAGAAGTGTACGCACATAATGAAGAGTTTATGAAGGAGGGGTTAGTCCATATCAGGACTAACCCCTCCTTCATAAACTTCAAAAGACAGCTCAAAGACCTCTTCCTCAACCGAACTCATCCGAATGGATAGCTTCCACCCAACGGGACAGAGTTCCTCTGCCACAGGAATCTCACCCAGCGGAGAATATACTCACTTCAATAAGAAGGCATTTAAATTGCCTGCGTTTTGATTCGCTCCTATGATCCCCTCCAGGCCTTAACAAGATTCGACACGAGACAGTGCTGTTTATTGAAATAATGTGTGTTTTCACTGTTGAAGAGAGAATGCATTCTGGAAACATAAGCATTAATAGTACTGTCTTAACACTGACACATTCACTTCGAGGCCCAGTGGCAGACAGACCACTGAGTCATAGGTATTCTGGCCACAATTGTAATTACACAAGTGTAATTTGCATAATTTCTGGAATTTCACTTTATGCTTGTGCTAGAAATGGGACTTCTGGTTGGCCAGGGTGTGCACCTAAGCCAGGCAGAACCCACCACTCTAGTCAGGGCAAGTTAGTTACACACCCAAAGATAATCTTTGCTCACCCTCTTAGCTTTGTTGTAGAGCAGGCAGGTTTACCCTTGGAGGCAATGTGTAAAGTGTTTGTGCAAAACACTCACACACACACAGTAACACAATGAATACACACAAAAAGATTCCACACAGGCTTAGAAAAATTGTAGACTTTTATATGGATAAAATCCGACCAAAACAACAAAAATCCAATATTTAAATCAGGAGTTATGCAATTTTTAAACAAATCAGGCCAAAACAGTATTAGATCCAAAAACCGTGAAGAATCCGATGAGTACTTAAAGAGACATTCATGTGTAAAAGAATGAAGCAGTGCTTTAAAATCAGAGGTCCTCGTTTTACAGCCTTTACGGCAATTTTTTCACAATCAGCCCAGTAACTTTCTCCTGTCGGAACGTGGTTTTACGGTCTTGGAGAGACCGGAATGTTACTCAAGAATGTATTTCTCAGCTGCCCTAGATATCCGCGGGGGCCAGCAGTCCAGACTACTTAGACCCCGTAATCACAGTAGCTGGGGTTAAAGATAGATGCCTGGACATAGGCGGGCCTCGCACACTGGGCCAGCGTTGCTGCAAAAGGAATTGTGCTCCTGCACGGCTTCAAAGACAGAGGTGGGGCCGGGGTAAGTCGGAGACGATGTCGGCGGGAGTGAGGCATGCCGCTGGGCAATTCATGCGGTCTCAGGGGGGCGCACCTCATACGCTATTGTTGTCGGTGCGACAGGCAGAGGCACTTCATGGCGACCTCTGCATTCGGCGATGCTTGAGTTAGGGAGCGCATATCCCCATGCCCTCATAACTGGTGAAGCACTGCTCCTTGAGCTCTTCAGGAAAAGAGAGCGCTGATCTGCGGGTGACAGAGTGCTTTACTGTTATGCTACAGTGCCAAGGTTACCATTAAGCACCGCGCTCCCACATGTAGCGCTTGGTTTCAATAACCAGGGGAAATGCTGGACTCACAAAGTCTTTGCTCCAACACTCACAGCGCACTGAGCCCACGGCACTTGAGCAGCACTGTACCTTTAAGGCAAAAGGGTAGATCTTTCTGTGGCACGGTCTTTTGTGTTCCTGAGACCTCAGGGAAGAACAGGAGGCAAGCCAACAAGCCCTTGGATTCACTCTGGGCATGTAGTAGGTCTTTCTTGGCAGGGTAAAGATCAGCAGACAGCAAGGTAGCTCACTCAGCAAAGCAGGACTGCAGTTCCTGGGAACAGTCAGGCACAGCAAAGTGGCAATCCTTGTGGTGCAGCAGCCTTTACTCCAGCAGGGTATTGCTCAGGTCCAGTAGTGTACTGATTTGAGATGGCCAGGGTCCTCATACTTATACCCCAAAGTGCCTTTGATGTAGGAGTGCCTTCAAAAGAGCCTACAGAAGTGTTCAAGGATCCCTTTCAGCCCAACCCTGGCTCCAGACTACCAGAAGGGGTAAATCAGCCCTTTGTGTGGGAGGAGGATACAGTCTATTCAAATGTAAGTGTGAACCACCTCTCCCCCTCTCAGCCCAGGAAGGCTATCAGTAAGTAGATGAATGCAGATGTATCCCCTGTCACACCCAGCCCCTCCTGTGAAGTGGCTGTCTATAGAGGACACACAAAGTGCAGCTGTCACCCTCGCCTGACGTGGATTGCAGACAGGCTGCAGGCACACAGAGCTCAGTAAGGAGCAGAAAATTGTCCACTTTCTAAAGGCGGCATTTCTAACATAGCAATGTTAAATTCAACTATACCAGTAAAGAGGATTTATCATTACTATTCCAACCATAACAAACATGACAAAGCTACTCCTTTCTGATCAGGAATTACCACTTAAAAGTATGTAAGGGTATTCCCAATGCTGGCCTATGGAAGGAGTAGGCATCACAGCAGTGAAAAACAAATTTAGCTGTTTGTCACTGCCAGGACATATAAAACTTACAAGTACATGTCCTGCCTTTTAGTTACACATCACCCTGCCCTTAGAGTTACTTAGGGCCTACCTTAGGGGTGACTTATGTGTACTTTAAGGCTCGACAAGTAGTTGTAAATGCCAAATTAAAGTGGCAGTAAACTGCGCATATAGGCCCTGTGCTGACAGGCCTGAGACAGGTATGAAAGGCTACTTTTAATTTGTCCCATGTGATTATTTTTTGTGACCCACTTTTATGGCTGGTATAATGCAACCGAATAAAGTGTTCGAATCGGAAAGGCTACTTCTGTGGGTGGCACAATCAGTGCTGCAGGCCCACTAGTAGCTTTTATAGGCCCTGGGTATATGGTTACCACTTTACAAGCGACTTATGAGTAAATCGAATATGCCAAACAGGTGTAAACCAATCATACCATGGTTTCGGGGAGAGAGCACATGCACTTTAACACTGATTAGCAGTGGTAAAGTGGCCAGAGTCCTAAAGCCCCAAAAACTGTCAGAAAAATAGGAGGAGGAAGGCAAAAAGTCTGGGATACCAAACCCTGCAAAAAGGGCCATTTCCAACAGCTTGGTACTCAGATTTCCCAAAAGTATGCCATTATGCCTCTTTGCACAATTATTCATCATTCAAAGGAAAAATCTACCACAAATGAGCAATTTACTGTAAAAATGTACCGCAGGCGCATCCGAACAACAGAACGCAAGAGGCTGTTGTTCGTGGTTCTTTTGTTTTTGCATTATTTTTAGAGTAAAATGCTTCCGTCAAAAATGCATGGGGGATATTCTCAAGAACGTGTGATAATTATCGCAAAATTAGCTTAAAGCAACTTTGCACATCGCAGTCTACCACGGGAAAATAACGCCGTGCTAACGTTGTATTCTCAACACCGCGGCACCATGCGATAGTCTCACACCAACGCGTCAAATGACCGTGATAAAATTACCGTGACGGCCCAAAAACGCGAAACACGAACGCGAAAAAAGTTGTGATGTGGCCAACCGCAATAAAAAAATCTGCGACAACCAGCGACAGGCCTGCAATTCCCACGCGTCATGCGGGAAAATGCACTATAAAAGCACCGAAAAACACAAACAAAATAATTAAAACTGCGTAGCACCATGGAGGAAGCCGGAGCAAGTACAGAGGATGACCAGAACCCCACAAGCCCCCAGGAGGAACAGCCTGGGACCTCGGGGTCACGGAAGGGCAAGGAGAAGAAGACGAGGAAGACGAGGTTCAGTCTGCAGGAAAACAGGATCATCATCACGGAGGTGATAGAACACCACCAACAACTGTTCGTCACCTCCAACGTGTCATTGGCAAATAAAAATGCAACATGGCAGTCCATCCTGGGCAAGGTGAATGCAGTCGGAGTGAGGAGGAGGACAATTGGAGAGGTCAAGAGGTGCTGGAATGATGCGAAGCGCAAAACCAAGAAGAAACTCGCTGACAGCCATCAGGCAGCAATGCAGACTGGAGGTGGCAGTCCAGCGGAACACCAGGAGCTGGATAAGATGGAGGAAATGGTGGCCACAGTCATCAGTGGGGAGACGGTGGCAGGAGTTGGGGGTCCGGACACTGCTCGACATGACCTGACACAACAGCACCAGGGTGAGTACCGAACAGGGACTGGGGGGACAGGGGGAGATGGGCACAATGGCACACATGCACAATTAAGTACAGCACACTGCACACCCACAATAACTCTGGAACATGTCCCTGATCCCCTTGGCACACTGCAGCACACATACAAACAGCAAGTAGGCCCCCGTCCACTATGGGCACTAAGGGGTCCCTCCCCACACAGCACCAATCTCACAACCAACCCATGCACACGTGTTAAAACCAGCAAAGCTGCGTGTCTGTGAGCCACACTGACAATGCAAGTGACACTGCATGACGAACAGCATGGCTGCAGTCCAATTATCATGACATGGTGCACGCCACGACACTGAGGTGGCTGAGTGTGGAACACATCCGGAAAGGAGCAGGTCACACTCTGACACATCCACGTGCACAAACAACCCCTGACGTCAACAACACATCTGCGGATAAACCATGCCCAAGAGTCCAAAATCCAAACTAGAGCCAAAATTAGCCAAGTCTGCAACATCTCAGCACTGTAGAAGCACAGAAGTCAAAGGCACACCGCCTCAAAGGGATAAGGGGCAGCAAAATCACAGCTGCAGGGGCGACTCTCCCACAATGCAGCACACACACATAGCAATAACAGCACAATATCATTGATGACCATGTGGTACAAAGTGCAACACTCTCACTACAGAACAGAGGACACAACTGGTTCCGCTTGTGCGTAGAAACTGGCCAATCACATCTGGCATAGCAGGAAACTGTGAGATGATAATGTACGTGTACAACCTCACATCCGTGATGTAGTCAAATGTCCACTGTCCCGCATCAAATAATCAGCTCCTCCCAAACAGTCACAATGTACATTGTCATGCAGTCTGTATGTAAACTTGAACAATGCGTCAACATACATGTCAACACAATGTTAAAATGCATCTCCCCTTCACATTGCAGAGGGACAATCAACACCTACTGCAGAGCAGACCAGACAACTCATCAGTGATGATGGAGAGGACCTCCACACCTTCGACACCGACGCCCTACAACAGCTCATGGACAGCTACGGCAACCCACCTCCAGGAGCAGGGCAGCCCAGCTGCATCGAGGAGACCCCACCCCCTGCACAGACCACACAGCAGGAAGCAACCACCACCACGGCTGGCTCCCAGCACCTCACCGAAGAACACATCGCATTCCAAGGCCAGGTGTTAGACTGCCAGAAGGAGGTGGCTGAACAGGTGTGGGTGGGGTTCGACCTCATGGCAGCCAAACTAGATGACATACATGGGTGTCTAAGTCCCATCAGGGACCACTTACACTCCCTAACGGACACCCACAGTTCGCTCCATGATGTCCAACAATCCATGCCCGACATCGCTGGAGTCATGACTCTGAGAGGAGAACAACTGTCTAGTCAGAGTGGCCTCAGCGATGTCAGCCGAGAGTTGGCACAGATGCTGAGGATAATGGAGAACATGGAGCGGATGCATGCGGAAACAATGGCTGCCACGGATGCACACCAGCGAAAAATTGTTGGGATCTTCCATGCCCTGCAGATCCTAATCATCGCATTGCTGCCACTAAGGCAGTTGCTTATGAATGCTGCTGGTACTTCTACACACACATCTCCGGCGCCTGATGTGTCAGTGGCACACAGTGCTGCAGACCAAACATCAGCACCCACATGTCAGACAGATGAAATAGAGGACGAAGATGCGGGTGATTCCACCTTTGTAGTAAGAAGGAGCCAGTAGCATTCTTCTCCGCCATATGCCCTGTTTCAGCTTGGTTCTGCCCTCTGCATCATGCCCTGTAACAACACCTCCCACTGTCCCCCGAAACACTCTGCGACACTCACCTTGGACCTCGACATGGACTGCCATATTTTGTTTGCTTACCAACGACACAGCGATCAGACTGCGGACTGTACTCTTCCTCTTCCGATGTACTTGTCAATCCCTAAATGACTCTGGCTGGCCCTCCACTGGGCTACAATGTAATGTGGAATTTGCATGGCCATGTACTGCTCCAGCTCCGACACTCCACAGAATGTGAATAAATCATTCAAATTCACTCAGATGTGTCATGTTCATAATCGATCAAGTATGAAAGTATGGATGAATGTAAGGACATTGATTGCCCAAAAAGGTACACCCTGGGAAATGAAAGCAATGCGCATGTTTGACCGTGACACACATGGGAAGTGGGATGACTGGGAATGTGTGCACTAGCTGTGGCCTCATTGCTCTGAAACAACAATCGCGCAATTTCTCAACTTTGCCCCACGCAATGTTAGAAATAGGGCTGGGTATGACATGTCAAAGTCGTTGGCAGGCCTAAAGTAGTGTCCCCCATCACATTTGACAACAGAACATCTCTTCGCATACCTACTCACACTCAACTGGGTGGACACAGCCTGTAGTGATGGGTCACATTGATCCACATGGCAGGAATATGGACACCATACTCACATTGCTGAAGACACGTAAGAGCACAGGTCTATCAGCAACTATCCCAACCACTATGTCTGGCCCACAGAGGTGGAGCAGGCAATAGGTACTCACCCCTAAGTGAAATGAGTCAGTCATTCCCTCCCTGTGTACGGACAATGCTCATTGAGGCACACGATTTGTCATTCTAATCAACACTCATCACAGTTGAACACTAGTGAAGTTGCGTGGACTTTATTGCCATGTGCGTGTCAGTACGGGCAAGACAAGGGCCACAACATGCAGACCAATGCATCAGACACTAACAGGCAGCATTCGGTCACGGTACAGTTCCACGTGACAGGCGTTGTGCATGCGCCCGGTATGTTCTGCCATTGCGTTGGTGGCTCTCGTAGAACCGGCACTCTTCTGACCTGCGGCAGTTATGTGGATGATATGCCACAGCTCGGAGTAGTGAGGCCTGGGTGAGCAGGGGCGGGCAAACACCACTGGGCGGCGGGAGGGGCTGGGGTGCAGCAGCCTGTGTGCGCAGGGGCGGCCAAGCGATGGTGGCGTGAGCAATGATATGGACTCTGCCCTTCATAGATCTGGACTCTGTTTCAGATAAGGGACCTGGTGGACTGCAGTGTATACTGGCACGTGGTTGGAGACACACCGGTGGTAGCAGGTGAGCAGTGAGGCCTGTGTCCGCAGTGTCGGCACTCTCTCTCTTCCTCCCTCTCTTCCTTTCACTGTCTCTCTCTCTTCCTCTGTTACTCTCTCTCTCCTTCTCCCTCTCTCCCCCTTTCTCTCTCTTGCTCTCTCTCCCTCTCTTTCACTCTCTCTCTCCTTCTCCCTCTCTCCCCCTTTCTCTCTCTTTCTCTCTCTCCCTCTCTTTCACTCTCTCTCCCCTTCTCCCTCTCACCCCCTTTCTCTCTACTTCTCTCTCTCCTTCTCTTTCACTTTCTCTCTCCTTCTCCCTCTCTCCCCCTTTCTCTCTCTTTCTCTCTCTCCCTCTCTTTCACTCTCTCTCTCTCTCCCTTTCTTTCTCTCTCTCTCTGTCCTTTGATGAGCGCATGACACACCTTCTTATCTTGAATTTTGTCTTTCAGGCTGTGTCTTACAGATTGTCCAGTGAAGACCCGCCATGACTCTTCCGAATAGTTGTTTTGAGTTGAATTTGAATAAAATAATTTGTTTGGAAATTCAAAGATGAATGAATGATTCTCCTTTTTCTGACCACACATGAATGTTAATTGTTGTACTTGTGCGACATCAGGCGAATTGTTTTGTTCATGATTTCGTAAGGTTGATGTAATATATCTTTGTGCGGGGTAGGGCCCGGGAGGGGGGCTGGTGGGCCTGGGTGTGGTGGCGGTGGGTGTTGTGGCCCTCTTGGGGCTCCGAGCTGCATGATCAGTGGCTCCATGGCATCTGTTGTTCTTCAGGTGTGGCTCTGGTCTGGGCTCCCTTTTGTGGTGCAGGTTGTCGTCCGACTTAACACCAGGTAAGAGCAGGTGTTAAATCCCTGCTGCTAACGCGCCTTATCACCTGTTTTGGGATCTTATCGCCGATCTGGCTGGTCGTAGGGAATATTGCGAAGTGTTGTTTTTGCGGCTTTTTGCACGGGAACGCCTACTCTGCATATCATTAGCGTTAGTTCCCGGTGTCATCCGTGGCGATGTTTTTTGCGGCTGCTATCGCAGGAAAACTGGCGATGTCGGCTGTTAGCACCAGCTTGTGAATGGTGCGATATATCTATCGCCACTTTGGCTGTGATAAAGTGCTGCTAACTCGGCGATAAGTCCTTGAGAATATGCCCCTATGTGTTTTGTGCAAAAATATAGCACTAATTGATGGATTCGCATGTTGTGTAAATTACATGATTTCACGTAATTTTGCCAAAATTTTGCAGAATTACACCAAAGCAAATCACATACATTTCACACACCTAAAGTCATATGTTTTGATTGGCTGCATCTCTATTTTCAGGAACCTGGGAGATCCCACACCGCTAAGTGAGACAGAAGAACCATCAATGTGGCGAGGACGGAGCCCACGCAACCCAGAGCAGTGTTGGTTTTATTATTAGGACTATTCACACAAAGTTTCACTTGTGTTATTATGCAACATGTGTGAATATTGTATAGCGTACAGGTGCAAGCCTTCAGCTGAGGTCAGGGAATTAGGCAACAACTCTTCTGGTAAGTCTCCTACACTGGGTCCCACCTTGAACCAAGTACATTGGCAACTGAACTCTCTCCATCCCTACAAATGGACTTTGGGCAACAGTCATCTGAAAGACTGCCAGAGAGGTTCATGCTTTCTGTCTTTTATGGCAGTGTGTGGTAACTGCTCTACTTTCCACTAACAGATGGTTTCTCAAAGCTTGTAAAATCGCAGCCCAAGAATGTGTCATCTTGCAAGGAAGCAGGTGCTTCTTTGTGCCGGATGCAGAAGAAGCAGCAGTTCATTTCTTACATTGGTTTAGCTGTTTACAAAAAAATTATTTTCAGTGGAACCTTACAGAATTAAAGTTGCCAACACTCTTGTGCACTTCTGTAAGGCTCCATATTTGGCCTTGCATAGAGAGAGTCTAGTTAAGAACAAGCATTGGCAATGACAATAAGTCCAACTTGCATTTTGAGTTCTGACGAAAAGTATCTTGTCATCCTCTGAACCATGTTACAGAAGCAGGTTTGCTAAGTGACTTCTCCCAGATGCAGATCCTGAAGTAGATATATTTGTGCCATGCACAGAGATCCAAGCGAACAACAGCGTGCATGCAAATGTATTTTTACATGAATGTGTGTTACTGAGTGAGCAGATAGGAACAGTGGAGACTGAGGTCACCCAGGACAGCATACGCTTCCTTCACATCACCAGCCAGGGCCGTAGGACCTGGCTCTGGGGTAAGAGACAGTTTTGAGCCAACTCTTCAACCTCTCCTGAAACAGTCAATTAGTATGCTAAGCAGTACTGACTGCAAGTGGTTTTCAGAACCAAGCATTATCCCTAAATGGTTTAGACTGAGGCTAATCATGTCTTCAGGCATTGATGGAAGCTGACCATCAATAATCTATGGAATATTAAACCAGTAACCAGGAAGGTTTATGATTGGCACATCCTGTGGTTATATCATCGATTCAGGAAACGTGATTGTACTACTGTATAGCGACACCAACAATAACATGGAATACTATTATCGAAGACAGGATATCGAGGGACAAAATGTCAAAAGGTAAGTGCATATAGTGAAGTATAGATATACTATTCCTAACTCCACATCTACATACTTAGAAGAAATATGTACAGCGTATATTTCACTTGTGTTATTATGCAACATGTGTGAATATTGTATAGCGTACAGGTGCAAGCCTTCAGCTGAGGTCAGGGAACTAATGCGTCCATTGCAGGGGCCTGTGTTCGACCTCATGGTCACAGGTTCAAATCCCGGCGGGTCCACTCAGCCTTTCATCCATCTGAGGTCGATAAAATGAGTACCATTGAGTTGGGTAACAATGAACATCTGTTATTCAGTGCCAAGAGACCTCTGGGTGAACGTGCGCTTTACAAATACACATGTTATGTTATGTTATATATATGTAGAGTTCCATACAGAAAATCTAGTTTGACTTGACTATAGCTAGATATAGAAAGTCTAGACTTACCTGTCAATATTTTATTTTGATATTCCGTCCTCAATATTCTGTCCCATCGATATTGTTGATTTGATATTCAGGGGGCACACTGGCACAGTACACAGGTCACCTGGTGAACAATGCCACAATAGGTCCCCAAACAATAGACCATTAACAAAAGGAACATATTGGAATTAAAAACACAAGAAATTGTGAAATACATGAATATTGTGGAAGCTAAAATGCAGATAGATTATAAAACCAAAGGGCACTTTAGAAAGCAAATCAAGTAAAGTCATAACTTTAGAGTCCTTCTTGTTGGTGGTTGTTAGTGATGCCCCGTAGTGAATGATGTCACTACAGATCTCTGAACCGAAGGAGACACCATCAAATAAATGAACATCCAGGAATCATTGCTGATGGTTGATGATGCAGTGGTCCTCCAGTGAAAGATGAATGACAGCAGTGCTCCACTAGTCAAATAGACCATTCAAGTCCAAGAGATGTCAAAACCCAAAGAGACCGCTTCAAGCAAAGCAACACTCTGGGAGTTTTCTTTTTTACAGGACGGCCCTTTTAACGTCGATGTAGCTCAAACTCACGTGAGGATATTAAGTTCTTCCTAAAGTACTGTAGGTAAATGTTGGGTACTTCACAGGAAGATTTTTTGTGCATGTTCCTCTGGATTCCTAGTCATGCAATATATTATATGGGTTTTGTTTCACATCAATTAATAGGCACTGTTTTTCGTTTGCCATTCGGCCACGCTACATTTCATTTTAATTTAATGTGGACCACTTAAATCTAAATATTGCTTTTGTTGAACTCTCTCACATGCAACAACCATGAAACTTAGGCCATAAAGTAGGTTTTAATTTGCCTATTTTATGGAGGCCATTCATATTTTAATCATTTTTTCAACAAAAGAATTAGCAGGAACAAAGGAAACACTTAACAAGGACATCACATCAAGGCGAATAAAAAGTCCAAACTTGTAGAATGATTCGATCCAGAAATATTTAAACACTTTTGATTGGTACATTGAGATGAACAAAAATATTTTTTCTCTTTAGGGTGTGATGGCTCTCGTTTTTGTGGAATGTGACTTTGGATGTTCCACCAAACAAAACCCATTTATTTCTGATCATCATATATAATTGTAGAATTGATTTTCATATAAAGGAAAAACCCTTTGAGTGCACAAAGGAAGCAAGAAAAACAAGTAGTGCTATGAACAAAAGTCTTCTCAACATTTGCGTTTCTTGATATGGCACAAGAAAGTAGAGACGCAAGTAATGGTCAGTCTTGCAGGTCAAAGCGCACATTGTCAATAGCTCAAATGAGTGAGTATTTAGTAAATTTAATTGGAGACTGTTCATGGGATCCATGCGCATTGTCCACATCTCTTGTAACAAGTAGGGCCAGTTAGAGCAGAGGCATCCAGCGTTGAGCTGGGAGGATAGATCCATTCCAGATTTGCAGGGTATTATCACAGATAAATGTAATGAACCTGACTTAATTTACATAGTTTGTGGTTGTTCTATATTTTTTGCATTTTGGCACAAATCTGGCCATTTAGGATCCACAATGAACTCCCCCGTTTTAGAAGATCTCTATCTTGAAAGCATATACTAAACGTGCATGTGTGTGTGTATATTGCGTGTGTGTGTGCGTGTGTGTGTGTATGTGTGTGTTGACTGTGTGTGTGTGTATTGTGTGTGTTTGTAGTGTGTGCGTGCATGCATGTGTGTGTTTGTGTGTGTGTATTGTGTATGTGTGTATGTCTGTGTGTGCCTGTGTGTGTGTATTGTGTGGTCTGTGTTCTACTCTATAGGCCACCCCAGAACATGCCACTGTTCCCACAGTCCTTGGGTGAACAGCTAGCACATCTAATAACAAACCATGCAAAAATATTGTTGATTGGCGATTTTAATTACTGGGCCAACGAAACATCAGGTGGTCCCCACTCAGCTGAACTAACTGATTTACTCACGGGGCTCAATCTCAATCAACGCATTACTGTTGCTACAAATATTAAAGGGCACATACTCGACCGGGCATGGTCAGCCAACCTGGCTATGACTAACCCGGTAGTTACTCCTTGTATATGGTCTGACCATCATTTAATTAAATTTGTTATTAATAATCTCACTAGGTCCAAAACACCCTCTTTTGATGCTGGATCAGCTAGGAGTTGGAACACTATTAATAAAAGTCAATTCCTTGAGACACTGACCAACACAGCTCCGCCTGCTCAATCTTCTATCAACCATAGTGAGAAAGACTTATCCGATTGGCTGTTGGCAGCTAGCAACAAACATGCCCCACTTAGGAGAGTACATCGAGCACGTCGCCACGAGGCCCAGAGTTGGTTTTCCTCTGATTTAAAGAAATTAAAACTAGCTCTGTGACAAACCGAAAGGAGGTGGAGAAGTAAATATCTGCCTGATGATAAAAGCATCTACTTAGCTGCACTTAGAAATTACAAAAAAACTATCTTGACCACAAAAGCTGCATATTTCTCCTCACAAATTGTAACCTCCACAAATCGGTCTAAAGAAATCTTTTCGATAGTTAATGAACTATCTAACCCTGACAGAGTGACACTTAAACCCAAGCCCTCTCAGACACTATGTGACTCCCTGAATAACTTTTTTATTGATAAAATTAAAGCCATCAAGGCCAGTATCCCTATATGTTTGAGCCCTGTATGTCCAACAGTACCTAAGAATGTCTGTACCTTGGAACAGATTCCAGTAATAACTTAGTCAAGAAGTATTTTTGGACCTGCTGATAAAAGTAAAATCTGGCTCACCCAGGGACTGCTGCCCCCCTTGGATCCTAAGGGAAGCCTTTTCTGTTCTCCCTGGTCCAGCTATGTCCCTTCTAAACGAGTCACTGTCCCAGGGCTATGTACCTGACACCTTCAAGGAGGCTATTGTTATTCCCCTCCTGAAGAAGCCTGGGGCGGACCCTAAAACTCTGACCAACTACCGTCCTATTTCCTTGTTGCCTTACCTGGCCAAATTACTTGAAGCCCATGTGGCCAGATGTTTATCTGCCTTTTTGGAACAGTCCGAATTTCTGGACCCCCATCAAGCAGGGTTCCGTCCAGCCCATTCCACAGAGTCAGTCATACTAACAGTACTGGACACCCTTCGGGGGAGGCTGATAGGGGCTCTCCGCAGGCCCTGGTGCTGCTGGACCTCTCCGCAGCATTTGACACGGTCGACCATAATATACTGGTCGACCGCGTCAAGGAAGCAGGAATCCAAGGCTCAGCCCTTTAGTGGATCCGCTCCTTTTTAGGAAACCAATCTCAGGCGGACCACTTAGGCCAGTTCACAACCCCCAAGATGAGTACTACTTGCGGTGTTCCACAGGGCTCCTCACTTTCCCCTCATTTGTTCAACCTATACCTCCTTCCTCTGATTCATGCCCTGAAAGAAAGGAAAGTTTGCGGATGATTTCCAACTTGTGTTTTCCATTAGTAACTCCCCTGAATCCATCCATGAATTTCAGACTACGATGCTGTTCATCCGCGACTGGATGAACAGCAATCATCTGAAGTTAAATCCAGACAAGACGGAAGTGATCTTAACAGGAGGTCCATTGAACTCTTGGAGTCCCCTTTTCTGGCCTAAGGAGCTGGGACAGTCCCCTACCCCCTCGGGCTCTGCTAAAACATTGGGGGTCATAATTAATAGTGACCTCACAATAAAGACTCAAATTGGCTCTGTGATCTCAACGTGTTTTTTCCAGCTGAGAAAAATAAGGAAAATTAGTAGGTTCCTTAAACAGGAAGCTAAAATACAGGCAGTCCTTGCTATGGTGATATCTCATATAGATTACGCCAATTCTCTATATTTTGGCATTCCAGCTTATCTCACCCACCGTCTTCAATTGGTACAGAATCAGGCAGCAAGACTGATTCCTCAGGAAAATAGGCGTCAACATGTCACTCCCCTTATGAGGAAGCTGCATTGGCTCCCCATAATCCAGAGATGCGCCTTCAAGGTGGGATGCATTATCTTTAAGTCCCTGAATGGTAGGAGCCCTAAATTTGTTGACAGTCTTATTGAAAGGTACACCCCAACTCGCAATTTGCGATCTGCCCATATGCATTTTCTGACTTCACCTTCCTTCAAATTGAAGCGTTTCGGTGGAACAAGGTTCGCCATACTAGGCCCAGATTTTGGAATTCCCTGCCTCTAGAAATCAGATCCTGCACAGACCTCATGAGTTTTAGAAGGCTCCTAAAGACATGGTTATTTAGACAGGCATACGAGTAACATCCCAGGACTAAAGCACCCCTTAGAGTAGCACCATGAAACCAATCTGGTGTACGTGCGCTTTACAAACAATTTATAACATAACATAACATAACATTGTGTGTGTTTGTAGTGTGTGCGTGCATGCGTGTGTGTGTGTGTGTGTACGTGTGTGTGTGTGTATACACAAATTAACTCTTGGTTTTGCATACAAGTTGGATAGATGGGACTACAGAGGGTTAATGTAAAAACGCCATATGTTTCTGATCTAATCAAATTAACCAATATCTACAATGCCAATGAAAAGAATGTTTTTTGGATGTTCAGCTGTCGTGCTAAACCTCCTCAAAGCAATGTAAGTGGAATCAGCCAGATATCTGCAGTAAAGTATTGTTGCATCTTTGGTTCCTTTCAAAATGAAATTATTTTGGAACAGGCAGTGTATGGTAGGAAGAATTTCTTACGTTTTTCCAGGATAAAGTTAAGGCGGTCTATAATGGACTCATCAAGTCCACGGATCTAGGAATGGTTCCTTCTTTAGAGGCTGCTGCTAGACCTGGGATTACCGGACTCATTCCCAGTACCCACGCTGAATACAGGGACCATCCTGAACTATCTGCCTTTCCAATACTGACAAGGGAAGCAACAATTAACTTGTTGAGATCCACTAAATCAGGCTCTCCACTGGACCTATGCCCTCCAAAGATCTTTCATCTTTTACCAGAGATCTTCGCCTCTCATCTGACGCCCATTTTTAATCAAATGTTCTCTTCTGGTCTATTCCCTACTAGTTGGAAGTTGGCATCCGTGCTTCCCCTTTTGAAGAAGCCAAATCTTGATGAGACTGACCCCAATAATTACCGCCCAATTTCCAGACTTCCGCTGCCAGCAAAGATGGTGGAGAAGGCCATGAATAATACTCTATCAGACTATATTGAAAAGCTTGGCCTTCTCAATGACACTCAGTTCGGGTTTCGAAAACATCATAGTACCGAACTGGCGGTGATCACATCATCTGAACTGATTAGGCAGACAGTCGACGCTGGGGGCAGTGCAGCACTTGTGCTGCTTGACCTCTCCGCCGCATTTGATACGGTGAACCATCAGAAACTTTTGGAAGTTCTGAGGAGAATTGGGGTCAAAGGAAATGCACTTTCCCTTCTTGAATCATTCTTGTCTGGCAGGGAACAATTTGTGGCCCTAGAAAATTTTAAATCACCCAATTTTATACTTCCATGCGGTGTGCCACAGGGATCGTCCTTGAGCCCGACTCTTTTTAATATTTATGTGGCACCACTGGCGAAGTTAATCAGGTCCCTAGGCTTTTCGGCTGTATCCTATGCCGACGATACGCAGATCATCGTCTCAGTGTCAGGATCCCCCACTAACACTATGGAACAGTTCCATACCTGCCTTCGTCAGGTTGGGGACTGGATGGCTGCCAATTGTCTAAAACTTAACTCTGGTAAGACGGAGTTCTTACTTTTTGGTGCTCACACTGATTTCTGGTCACCTAATCTCTGGCCCTTGGAGCTTGGGCCATTTCCTATGCCAGTGACCAAGGTTAAGAATTTGGGAGTCATTTTTGATTCCAAACTCTCATTTGAAAACCATGTTAACCAGGTTACTTCTCTTTCTTTTTACACGCTAAAGCTTTTGAGAAAGATCCTCCCATTTATTCCAGTTGAGCTACGTAAACTGGTAGTCTCCGCACTCGTTCTGTCAAGAGCCGACTACTGTAACGGGCTTTTTATTAATCTTCGTAAAAAATGCCTGTCTAAACTGCAGGTTGTACAGAATGCTGCGGCTCGGCTCCTGCTGAACATTCCAAGACACAAATCTGTGTCAAAGGTGCTCAAGGATTTACATTGGCTGCCTATAAAAAGACGTATAGAGTTTAAGGTTTATGCATTGTTTTTAAGACCACACAGGATATAGGACCAGGTTTTTTAAAGAGGAACTTGTTACCCTATATTCCAGTCCGTTGTCTCCGCTCATCCTCTGCCCATGATTTGATTATTCCCAGGGTAAAAAAATGCTCCTGGGGGGTAGAAGCTTTCTATTTGGCGCAACTAAGTTATGGAATTCCCTCCCAATAAGATTGAAACAAGAAACACATCTGTTAGCTTTTAGGAAATCACTAAAGACATGGCTGTTTAATCTTTAACATGTCTGCGAACTTCCTAGTTTAAATCCTGTTTCTGATGAGCAAGCGCCTTGACACCCTTGGGTGATTGTTTCGCGCTCTACAAATCTCCATTTCATTTCATTTCATAATTGCGTGTTATATTCTATTGGCTATTGTTCATAAGGACCTACTGTCTAAGAAACGTTTTTAAATATAAAATGATAGCTAAACGAATGACCCCACGATAGACGAACAGAGAAAGCATCTCTGATACCTTAGCCCCCTGCAGAAGTGGCAGCATCATTCTCCACCCCTCATGCTTTGACTAAGCTCCATAGATTAAGCTCAGCTGACATGCCTAACATCTCTTTCATGGCTGCCCAATTAATATTTTTTGGAGAGGAAGGAGCAGGAGTAAACCTTGCCAAAATAAACGTTAATATCTTCAGTTGCTTGTAAGAGGCTTATGATAAAAGATATGCAGTATGAGCGTGGCAGAAATGCCTGGATGGGCTGCCACCGTGAGAGTAACAGATGGTGGTTGTATGGAACCATGCTATGCAAGTCTGCAGGATGCGGGTGAGTAGCATAAGGGCGCCACAGTGGTATTAATGGCATTTATTTAATGAGTGCATAGACACCAAGGCCTTGTCCTACTGGGGCCCATATATACCCCATTGGACAATTCTCTGTAATTCGACAAGGCAGTAAATAGCGTGCCACAGTAGCAAAAACCAGTGGCATTACTGCATTTATGAGGAAATGGGAAATGAGAGAAGGAGCTGTTGTTTCTGCTGGATTTTTAGCACTGATTGTTGCAAATTCACGCCAATTGTTTGCTAATGTCAATAAGCACGGATTCCCTGTGCATAAAAGTTGAATTACTGCGTTTCCACATTTCGTCATGGACAACAATTATACAAGTTCATGGAAAACCACTTCCTGCATATCTACCACAATTAATGTCACATTCCCTACTGTAAGGGGCCAGAGGCATGCAAGAGTAAGTAAAAAGTACTACTGTATTCTTCGAAGTAAATGTCTTAATATAGCTTGCTTAATCTCCACAACGGCCCCACCAGCGCTGGGATGCCTGGCTTCACCTTGGGGGTGCCCAGGAGTGGACATCTCACAGGGAAAAGCCAGGAAGGGTTCCACAGCGGTATGCGTACAGCGCCGGGACACCGCTTCGGGGGTAGCCGCGCGCTTTACAAGTACGAAAATTTCAATTTCAATTTCAATGAACCAGCCCCAAAACAAGGGGTGAAAGGCAGGTCAGCTCACGGAGCATAACTGAAGCAGCTGTTTAAAGCAATGAAAATGGAATGTTGCTTTTCTTTCATCCGCTCTATTTTAATAGCTTACTATGACAAGCAGAGAGAATATGTTTACTTTTTGCATACCTTAGTTAGAGAAAAGTTAGAATCTTTCTGCATGTTTCTATACATTCGGAGTCACTGCAGCTTTTTTTTTTTAACTGACTTGCTTTCAACTGTTTCTAATATCTGTTTGCAACAAATATCTAACAGGTGTTTGATGTGTTTCATTTTGCACTAGAGGTTTGATTTTAATTCTTCATGTTTGTAAACATGCTGGCTCTTTCCTATGAAAGAGCCACACACCAAGTGGTTTGTGGAAAAGGTGATGGTGTAACCATGTAATATATGGGGAAAAGTACCTCTGGCGTACATGATAAGGATATTGCAAGCCACCTTGGAGTTCCATCACCTTATAAAGGAACTCGTCCTTCTGCCTTGTTCCTCCTTATTGTTATGGAACTTATCAGTGACTTGCAATATCGTGGTAATGTTTGGCAAGGTGTACTTTATTCCGTATATCATTGATAGACATAGAAAGGGCTGTGCACTCTTTGCATTTTTACCAATAGGGAGCTGGACATTTCGGGCTGATTCATAACAACATGAAAGAGTATGTAAAAGAGTGCTCTTGTAGTACTGCTTCCCCTACACATAAATGCTTTGTGAATCCACCTCTCTGTGGGACAACTAAGTTACTAGTGTAGTAAAAATTATCTTTTGTCCAAGGATAAAATGAGACTTTTGGTAGGAGAATGGAATGGTGTTCTAAAGTAACAACGAAGAGAATTTCCCACACTCGTCTAAAAAGTCAGCTTAGAAAGTTACTTGGTTGTCAGACCTTCCGTGTCATAAGGCCACGCCTTATCCTATATATTCACTTCCGGGTTGAGTCTTCTTAATGCAGAGGGTCTTAAAGAAGGTGACATATTGATAAACGTGCCATGACTTTATTTCAAGCATTCCATTTTTAATTACAATTTTTTAGGAAAATGTATTGCTAATTTTTTTTGGGGGGGTGAAAGATTATGGGCCGTTTAAGAACCCGAGCAGGAGATTGGGGCACCGGCACTGATTAAACCAGGAGGCTGGCTGTTTTAGAGGGAAAAAGAAAGAGCAGGAAAGAGCAGTGTGATGCAGAAATGCCAGGAAATCAGTGAAAGAAATTGGTTAACAATTATTCAGAGGGATATATCTGGAAAATCGTCCCATTAAAATGCGGCTCAGATTATGTGCGTACTCAAGGTAAAATGTGCACCATCCCAAGTGGGGATCACCGTGAGCATGAAAGGAAATAAAGCCCCAATAAGAAATAAAAACGTGCTGATTGGCTGAGAATCGCCCAATGACAGTTATGAACAGGTGGCAAAATTCACCAAGCTGTGGCTATGTATTTGCAAGGGGGACTCTGCGCTGCAGCAATTTATAAACCAGTAGATACCAATTTACAAATGAGACCTGTGCACAGAAGGGAAGCGGGCAGCGAGCACAAGTGCTGCATTTGCATTTGCACTTTCAGCAGGATCTTCCATGCATTACAAGGTAGTGGGTGTGTGCTCTCTATTGGTTCATTTTTTGACGTCCTTCGGTGATGGGGCCCTACTAATATCAGGAGGGTCTTGTCCCTTGATGTTCAGCAGCCGTAGGAGTTGCACAGATGTGGATGGACTTTAAATGCCTGTACATTCAGCTTAATATTTTCATCCCATTTGTTAGGGTGAGGAATGTCAATCAGTATTGCATCACTCTTGCATCAGTATGGGGTCTGCAATCTAGACAGGGGACATTTCTGTCATCTGTTTGCTTTGCGCCTTTCCCTGAGGAAGGTCTCTGTTAGGGCACTAATTCCAGATGGGACTGTCCGTGTCGCACACCTAGGCAGGCGCGCCAAAATGGATTTCTATGAGAATCGCAAAGGTCTAGTATTGCGTAGAGCAAGTGTGGTCCAGCATGGTGTGTCAGAAAATAAGTGAGGTGACTTGCACGGAGTGCACCCCTACAATAGATGATGTATTTATTAAAGTACTTAATGTATTTGTATATCACACACAGACCTACAACAAAGAACACAGAATAAAATCAGAAAAGAAGAGAAAGCACAAGAGCATAATGAAAACCCCTTTGGGTACCTACGTGGAATCTTATAGGCTGCAGAGTGCTGCAGACTGGAACTGAGGTCTGTGTGGGCGGACATCAATGCATGAAATCTCGGGACAACAAAATACAAAAACTGGTGTCTCTTCAGAAGATATTTGGATTTCAAGGGTGGGTGGTTGGAGGACCTATAGAAATTGGAGACAGAGGAATGTCCATCTGTGGTACTGCCACATGTTCTCATCAGATGAATCAATATTTTTTTTAAAAAACAATTAAAGAAATAAAAATGTAATAATACACTAAATGTTAACAAAAATTTTAATTCCATTTATCAACTACTTTTTCAAAAATAAAAAACAAATAGTAATTAATGATATTAATTATTATACATAATTAATATAATACAAATATTAATATTAATTAATCGAATACATACCTTCTAACTAAATGTATTACAAATTTATAAAACTGTTAGTGAGTGTGAGTACTTTTTTAATTATGGTTTAAAATAATATTTATAAATTAAATTAACGTATTTCAATTATTTTATTTTTTAGTACACATTTTGAAGATTTATCATGCTGTTAACTTGTATTTTATGAGTTGTGGGTAAATATTAATTATTTTAAATTACTTTTACCTTTATAATTTATATAAAAATATATTTAACATTTTTAATAAATTAAGTTTATTAAATTTCCTTACACTTTCCCATAGGTAAATCTCCACCCTGGTGCAGGGATATCAAGGTCCATAACCGGTGGAAGAACTCAACAAGATTAGGAATTGAAGCAAAAGTCAACGTCAGAAGGAAAATACAAGTAAAAAGACCTGTGTTGCTGATAAGGGGCGGGAGGTAGGTGTCTGCTCAGCTTGGATGATCGATGTAACATAGTGAATGTTAGTGTCTATTTATGACCCACAGGATGATGGTCATCCTGCGGGCTTACAAAAACTAGTGGTCATTATGCAGGTTCTCTCTTGTCCATGTGGACATGAGACGATGGAGGTCCCTGTGTGCAGCACCCCCACTATAAACCTGTATTAAATGTTAAGAAAGGAGAGGTGTCCAAAATATTTACTTTAATAACTGATCAGGGTAGATTTTGCCCGTATCAGAAAGGCACGCCCCTGCCTCCTATTTCAGAGTTGCTGGCTATTGCCTAGCACTGTTGGCTGGACAAATATCCAGTCCTGAACAGTCCTAACAGAAATAACGTTGGGTTTCCTGCTTTGGAATCCTTTGTAAACAGGTTACAAATTAGGCAGATGCTCTTCTCTATGAGGGGGTAAAAGATTGAAATTTTAAAGAAGCTGAAATATGATTGCCTCTGGCTTCTCATCTGGCCACCATAGTTTGATATACACTACATCCTGTAAACTAGTAACACTTATGTCCTTGGGACTTTAAGAAGACTCTGTGCACTAGACCAGAGCAGGCGCATTGCTGGTGACAGAACCTCTGCAGGTTTGCGGTGCTCCCAAGCAAGTCATATGGCTGGATTCCTAGAGCTGCCTGGGATGATATATACTTTTTGTCTCACCTTTGCATCTATATGGAAATACTGTCTATCAAGACACTGTGCCAACTTGTCAATTCTCTTACACACCCCATAACATATAGATGATACTAGTAGTAGGTGCCGCGTACTAGAGTACTCTTGAGGAATGTGCTACTTTGTGTGGTTGTCAGATATGCAGAAACAAGTTGGCTTTGTAATTACATGCTGGTTTAGCTCGCCACACATTTTGTGGTTGCTCATTCAAGCATGAAATTTACAGCATCCTCATAGAGTTATGAGTTAAAGCTCTATTACTACGGAAGTAGACACCAGCGGGTTTCCTTTTTTGTTACAAAAGGGTGCGAGGACATACAATAAACCAATGAACACTGTTTGTAACAAGTCTTCCATTCTCAGAGGAAACATATAGAACACGGATTTATTAGATATTTTTAAGACTCACTATCCTACGATGAACCAAGAGCAGGAGGACAATTGTGTTTCCTTCTTTTGCCCTGACACAAATGAATAGTTGACGATATTTGTTCTCTAAATTGTCAGGGTCTATCAGCAAGTAATACTAGTCTCAGAGGAGCTTACTTTGAGAAAGGGTTGAAGGGTTTAAGCTTCGCTCGCAATTGCAGAGAACTAGGGGTGGGTGAAAAATTGCGCTTCTCCAGCAGAGTTGTTTAGCTTGGAACGTGGAGTTCCAGCAAAACTCTGCCAACTGCTGCGTGGTGGAGTTTTTTGTCATACGCGGCTTGCCAACGTTAAGTTGGAGAGTGAGAATTTTCATCCCCTAGCGTGATTTTCGGGCACTAGAATGCCTCCCAGCAAGATTTTTCAACATAGTCACTCGTGGCAGGTTGCGACCGTTCGTGCTGAGAAAGCTGCTGCTCGAGTAGAAAATCTAGTCGAGCAACAGAAAGACGCATCGCCCTCTGGCATGCCGCATGGTGCTATTTGCGCTGATTTCACAGCGTGGAACAAGCTCCTGGCGCTAAAAATCAGCGAAAGCAGCGTGATGCGCCAAATCCCGCCCATTCGCGGAACTCCGCAAAATCTTGCAGCTTCTAGGTAACTCAACGGAATTCCACGGAGTGAAACTCCGCGAGTTTCACCTACCCCTACACAGAACAACAGAGAGTTATGTTTTTAAGAAGTGTCCGATAACCATTGTGATTAAGCCGGATATCAGTATTGTTTTGTAATCAGCAGGTTTTGAAACTTTCAAGAAAAAAGAAGGATTTCTATGTACAAGAATTCCTTCTATAATAAAATATTCCATAAAGTCAGATTTAACCTACGAAATGTGACTAGAATAACCCACACTGACCCCAACAGCGTTTTCCTCTAATGTGCTCTAACATGACACAAATTTAACCTGTGTATTGCTATAGCTTTTGTTATTTTGCAATTATGTAGTGCAGAATTGGCCATTAGAAGGGCTTTGCAGTGCATTCAAGCATGTTCTATTTTATTCTGCAGAGAAGCAGAAAGGAATGCTTCTACATCTTAAAAGCTCTTCACTTTGGCAAGTTCCACTATTCTACGAAGAATGCAAAAATGGAACAAATTCCTTCATCATGCAAATATTCAGTTTTTTCCACAGTCTGAGTCAAAAGGACAGCACTAGAACAACGTCAGTGAAGTACCATTGCGTGTCTAAAAATAAATTAGGGCTACTTTTGGTTGGATTTTGTTAAAAAAACAAACCGATTGAAAAATGTGTTCAGAACACAATTTAATGGAAAGATTTTTTAGAGAAAACTTTTTTAGTGAAACCATATAAACCCACAATAATTAAACATAATACTTATTGTACATTACAGTAGATTGAAGACTAGTATACTTAGTTTGTATGACAAGCAAATTGCCCCCAAATAGTCTAGCACCGGACTTGGAACATTAATATATCAATTTTACAGTACATTAATATCAATATTAAAACCAACATTCTAATAATTAACTTAACATAATATTCAAGTATAATGTACTGTGTTGTGAAGATTACTATGCCTTGTATCAGTGACCTTTGAATATAAATGTAAACTATGTATGAACCACTAACAACAAAGGTCTTTTATCTACAGAAACCATCCTACCTAACAGATTTGCTCAACATCTCAAGCGGTTAAAGAGGACTTAGAAATGAGAACTTATTTTTCTGGAAGCTCCAAAGTTCAAAACTCCCCCTGCACAAACTCAAGAAGTCTCAGGGACTGCTACTTCACTTTGGATGTCTTTCTCAAAGTGGACATATGGACTCGACCTTTCCTCCTCTCCTTTAGCAAGCAACTAAATTCCCACGTCTTTAGGCTATTTCTGAACCAGCTTGATCACTTTCTCGATTGTAAAAACTCGGATTGACGCTTTGTTAATTACTCATAGTGTTACTTATTTGTTTTTGTAATCTGATACCAAACTCCCTTAAGATTTATTGTACTTCACTTCTTGGTTCAATGAAAAGTGCTCTAATAATTAGGACACAGAACTGCAACCAAATGTCAACTTAATAATCAATTAGTAATAAATCCAAGCACTGAACAAGAGAGCTAGAAATGGACAAGGGCAACTAACAATCCTAAATAGAAATGATTTTACAAGCCTTATAAGCCATATAATACTTGTTTTTTCCAACAGGTAGAGCTAATCTGCTTGACAACTGAGTGTCAACAGTGACAAAGTTCCTGCACCCAGCTGCACACCGAATACTACATGTAATGCATTTCAGGAAAATTAGGGCAGTATCAAATAGGGCATGATGTGGATGGACAAACGCTTAAATTAGAGTTGTCCTGAAACATGCAGCCAAAGCAGATCCCTCGAGATTAGATATATGCCGTGGCAAATATTCTAGGACTGGAGTTAGACTCATAATTCATCTTGCTTCAGAATATTGTTGAGAAAACATAGCACCATTTTGACACACATTTTTTCAAACAAAAGATTTCATACATTTTCAATTTAAAAAAAATCAATAAAAGGGTTTCTATCAAACACAGTCTCTCAAGCCATTTTACTACAAATACTTTGATACATTAGGAATATTACATGCATAAAATGGGATATTATTAAGTCTGAGTAGATCCAATTCTTCCTAGAGCAAATTAGTGAAATAAGACATTATTAAGCTTAGCCCACCTGAGCTTCGATGGAGTTACATTGCGGCTCCTATATCATCAAGTCAAATGGCTGCAAGGTGACACATTTTGGTGCTAAACAAAAAACACTGAAATAAATGTGCAAATGAAAAATGAATGTATAAATTAATAAATAAATGATTTGATATGCATATATGTAGTTCAATGTTAGCCTAGAATTCAAGAGATATTGCTAGAGTTTGCATAACAAACTAGCAGTGGTGGCTCCTCCGTTATGGCGGAGGAGTGTCGCCCCGCCTGCTGCCAGCACAGCAGGCACACACATTCATAAAATGGTAAAAAATATAATTTTATCATGTGTGGCAGGCTCGCCCTGCTATTGCGTGATGGCAGGGCTGATTAGTGCAATTGCACTATTACGTCGTCCCCCTGCCAGTGTGCATGAAAGATTGGCTGGCTGTCTACAGCTGACCAATCTGGCTTGCGCACTTCAGAGCTTGCAATCCCAAAGCTGAGAAACAGCAGAGGGATTGCAGCCACAGGCCCCCAGCCTCAAAATGAGCGCTGGGTTAGCCTGCTCCAACCCATCCTATTGGTTGGATTTGCGGGGCACAACGGAGGAAGCCCCTCCCTTTCCGCCTGGGAGCACCCGAAGAGGAGAGAGCTGGCGACCGGACCCTGTGGCCAGCAACAAACTTCTGGTGAGATTTTTTGGGCATCACGCCCCACCAGATGTTAATGTTGCCAGCCCCTACTGCAAACTAGCACCGTTAGAGTGGGTGGTTATGGAAAGGGAAGATACCTTGAAAGGCCATTCTATCTGGAACTGTGGCAGGTAGCTCAATTCCAGAGCTTTAGGGTCTTTTGGCACCAATACAGCTAGAAGTGAGGATGATAATAAAATACATATGGCCACGCTAGCCCAGAATTGTGGCCATAAATGAGTGGATGATTGGAAGAGGCATGCTATTAGCTGCAGACAGGTGCAAGGGTGGAGACTACAGATAGCCCACTCATACAACCTTCATTTCAAACCCTGAGAGAAAATTGTCTAAAGGTGGGGAAAGTGTTTATGTTTGGGGAGGAGAAGAGAAGAATGCCCTTTCCCTCAATGATATTCTAACTAATAATGTAGCGTATTCACTAGCAAGGCAGGTGAGAGTGAAGGAGATGTAGGGGACTCACAGACTACAGTAGAATCTATGATCGGCCCATCAAGGTAAAGACACATTTTGGGTGAGGATTGAAATGAAGGTATTGCTACATGATTTGTAATTAGGATGACATCTTTCTGAAGAGATACATGAAATAGGATACTACACTAACATTAATCAGGGATGTATATTCACTGACGGATTTATTAGAATGGTTAATTTAAGGGGAAAGTACTTGCCATCGATGGATTATTTGGCATTTTTCTTCCAATGACCGGTAGAGCTCTCCACCTGATGTGGAATCTGAGGTTTACAAGCATGCAGGACAACTCATGATTATACATATGTGTAAACCCATTTTAAAGGGGATTACAACTTCAATTAAATTAAACTGGAAAAGATACCAGCACTTTATTGGTGATCTCAAAATCGAAGTGTGTGAGAAGCTTTATTTACCAAGCATCAAGGAAATAAGATACCTTGACAAATATGTATTTCTGATGTTGCTTGCAAAGTACAATTTATGCTTGGTGAGATAGATTATTGCTCAAGAGAACGGTAGGATACACTAGATAGTCCCCGTTATGATAGTTCAGCTTATTTGGCTCTGGCATCTTTGTGTCTCCTCAACATGACCATTTCATATCCCAGCGTGGTTAACTCAGCCATTCATCTTTGCACATTCAATAAAAAAAGTATCTTAAATTCGGTAAATGTATTATTTGATAGACATCTGCAAAATGGTAAACTGTGATAGCAATTGCTGTCAGAAAGCTATTAAACGTTTCCCTTGCTAATGTATCTTATTGAGCAGTTCTTTATAATACATTAGAATGTTTCTTATGGTTTCAGGCTCTGCACACGTATGTTCTGGGGTGACCAAACTATTTACATTTATTACCAACAATCTTATAAAATGGTCTACCTATAAATAATGTAAATAACATAAATATAAATAATTTCACTGTATAACAGATGTATTTTTAATGCTCATATTTGGCATGTAGGCTTTACTGATTTTTGTTCACAAAATTGGAGATGGTTGAATAGATAAGACTAACTTTCACTGTTTTTTATGGATTATACTGCAAATAAGCATAAAAGGCAGACCGAGTGATAGCACTAGCACCAAACCATGACCCTCATCTCTTTTGTTTGTTCAAAGTAACTTATGCCTTTAGCAAGATATCAGAGACAATACACCAGGAGAAGCCTGCATTCTGTTGGAAAATCTATTGAATACATTCCAAAACATTTTTACATTTCGAAAATTTGACACCCAATGACACATGATGGTTTGCTGGAACATGTAGAGGAGTCAGCTACGCTTCTCATAAATGATTAATAGAGAATACAGGTTTGCCATGGTTGATTGACAACCACTCACCTCAGCCTTTCTTTAGATTTTTCAATTGCATGCCCTTGGCTAAAATATTACCAAATTCACCCCTGGCCTCCCTCTGTTACACTCTAACAAAAGAAACAATGGAAATATATAGGATGCTGTGTGAATGGAAAGTAATCACACTGTGCACAATGACTATGAAAGATTCCATGACCTGGCATCAGCAGATGCAGCATAGCAAACTATCAATAGATAATGAGAAATTGTTAATGTTGTTCCACTACTTTTTAATTTAATTTAAAAGCAAAAGCAGACTGTATACTTGTTGATCTGTCTCTTTTAGCCTCTCATGGTCATCTGGTACATTTCATTGTCGAAAGGAACATTCTTCTTCCGTGAGATAGCAAGGGATATGAAATTCGAAGAGAGAGATAAGCAATCGCATGCAGGGCAGAAGTGATATGACTGTCCTGCTTTATTATTTGTCTTCTTTAGTGCCACATATTTCACCTTTAAGTGAGTTAATAGATAAAGGTGGAGATTTATAAGGAAACTAAGCATTGGTGAATGGATAAAGGCCATATGAAAACTTGCTACATTTACGAAACCCCTGCTTTACCATAGATATCTGAATAAGCAAGAATCCAGATGGAATGACTATGAAGAACTTTAAGACTAGGCCTTACAGCCTTGTAACTATAAATTAAGACTTTTTAATTATATCTTTGGCATCTCTTCCCTTAAGTCTTCTGTGTCAATTGTCCCTTTGTTCATGTGACTCATCCCTTTATTTGTCTCTTTATTCCATCCTCCTTTTCACTTGTCTCCTTGATGATAAATCAATATTGTATTATTATTATAATTAGTAGTAGTAGTAGTAGTAGTAGTAGTAGTAGTAGTAGTAGTAGTAGTAGTAGTAATAGTAGTAGTTGTATTTCCATGGAGCTTGGCATGTTTATTTGTTAATATTCTTTTAGAACTTTGCTATTACTCCCTTGTTTGTGCTACTGCATGTTGTACCCCTTCAGTTAATTATATATGCTGTTACTCATGTAATTCTGTGGCTTCCTTTAGATATATTTCCTTTAGCTGTATGTCATCCCTTTCCTCTTCAATAAAACGTTAAAAAGTAGATAAATATGTGTGAGGAAGAAGATATTGGATGGTAAAGCTCTGGTGAAGTAGGCACCAAGGAAGGTAAAGATAGGGTATACATCATTGTTCATGGTAGTTTTTGTCTATCTAGTGCAGGGATGGATGATGTTTCTGGTCTTTTCTGTGGTTAAATCCCCTTATTCAGATTAGCAATCAAATGTTTGTTGGAAACGCATACTTTTGAAGAGTTTATTCATAATTAAAATATAATTTAAGGTAAACTCCACTCATGGATTTTGTTTTGGCAAAAGCATAGGTCTAACAAATGATCTTTAATAATTTTTTCACATTAGTGTGTAGGTATATATATTATTCATTAATCCATGCATCACAACATACATACATGCCCAAACATACATTGCTCTTATAATAGATAAAGAATGGGCAGTTTGTAGTATTTTAAGATGGTTTGAGGGCATTGCCCGTAATGAAAAGTCCTCTTTATTGGATTAATGTTGATTGAATTAGGGGAGCGGAAGGAACTACTAAAGGCCATTTGATGTCTAACATTTAATGGTTATGGGCATGGGAATTGCAAGACTCTGATTTCTTTTTGAGAAAAGACATGTCCGGGTCTAAATTTAAAAAATACCAGATATAATATGTATGCACCAGCAGGAGCGGCCAGTGCAGGTAAGAGCAGTGGACGGTGGGCGGGGGGGCGGGGGATGGACTCAACAGACGATGATGAGGGAAAATTAAATAAATAATTAATTTTCCCTCATCTGTCAATTCCCCCCCCCCCCCACCCCCCCATCCCGCCCCACCGCTGCTCCCTGCCCGGGCCCCTCCTGTGCACCAAATAATAAATTCATCACTTAAGAGTTTCCATGTTTAAGGCACTCTGCATGGGCGATGGACACCTGGTCTGTGAGCTCCTTACTGGGTCTGGAGCGTGTGGGGCCCCCTCAATGAATTTTGGAAGGGGTCCCCTTCAAATTCCTTTACGCCACTGGGCAAAGATTGATCACGAGAAACTTTTTATGAACTTGCGCTTACTGGTCCTGAAGTGAGATCTGGAACAGTGCTGAAAGATGCATAACGCATGGTTCCACAGCATGGACTGGTGCATGGCTGCTGAAAGGGTGATTTACACAGGAGGTGCTGCCAGAAAAGTCTGAAAAGATCTGGGCCAGATGGATGGTGCACCACGATCTAGAAGGAAGTAGGGCACTGGCAGCAGTAGGTAAAGAAGGATTCAGGAAGAAATGGATGGAAGGGACATTCGAGGTGTCTCTGCCTGGATGGGCCTGGGCCTGCTGAAGTATTAAGGGGGCTGTGGGAGTACAGCTGTAAGGGTCACTTGACTCATGAAACTGATCAATGTGTAGTTTCACTGTGGTTTTGGGTTATGTTGTGCTGAATTTTATACAACAATGGTGAAATACATGTGTCTGCGTAACATGTTCATGTAACACACTCAATAAAATATGTCATAAGGAAATAAAAGTGGTCTGCTCTCGTAAATAAGACTCCTTGGGCGAGTGATGCTATTTGTGGGGTAAGTCTGATGAACACGCACCAATAGCTTTAAGCATTGGGACCAAAAAACCTAAAATTACATTCTTTGCCTCATCAGTGCTTATCCTAAAGGCATGATACCAGGAACAATGGTTCCCAGTTTTAAGCCTGTGCTTCCTTGGCAAAGACAATAAATAAACTTGGAAAAGACAGAAACAATAGTCATTTTAATTTCCTGTTTGTAATTAGACAATAAAGTGATGCATTATTATGTACCAAGATTACCAGGAATACTGGGTTGCCACATAGTTGCTTTAATGTCCTAAAAACATAAAACATGGCATGAATTTGGCTATCCTGGACTTATGTTGGACGCCCCAGTGTCGAGGAGTGATGGCATTGAAAGAGGGTTCATCTGTGGTCCTATCTATGGATTTCAGTTCTGTAAAACTCAGGTTCAACCATTCGTGCTTGAGAATAGCCAGCAGATCCTTCTGCAACCAGAATTCTGCATCACTTCAGCCTTGGAATCCAAGGAACAATGGGATGTCTGCCCAGCTGGCCAGACAAACAGGATCAGCTCCTTCACTAAGGCGGAGTAGCGTCGCCCCACTGATTTAAGGCAGCGCAGAGGAAAAAGAGGATGATAAAAACAAAACACGTTATTATCATTTTCTTTTTCCCTTCCTAGGTGCATGGGACGCTGGGTCGCCCCTTTGCTGGGGCAGCTGTGCGCTCTACAAAACTTGTAACATAACATGGAGGGGCTGGGCTGGGCCTAGCAAGGGCCAGGGGAGGAGTGGTTTGCCCACTCAAAGTGCGAATGAATGTTAGACCGGCCCTCTCGGGCCGGCCACACACTAATGCGCACTTTGCATGTTCCCCACCAGGCTGCATTAGACAGCCTGGTGGGGGACATGCACAGGCTCCCTGTCCCCGTCTGAGCACCGAACCACGGCGCTCACACCAATCACAACACTGCAATGCAGCATTGTGATTGGCTTAGGGGAACTTAGGGGAACCAATCACAACGTTGCATTGCAGGACGTTGTGATTGGCTTAGGGACCCTGGGAATCCGGGTCCTTGCCCTGCGTCGAGGAGACTGGAGAAGCTGCAAAGAGGCGGCTGCTGGAGGCGTGAGCAGCAGGTACGTTTTATTCTTTTTTGTAAATTTTTTTATTTTCTACCCCATCCCCCCACACTTCTCCTCGCCCCCCACCACCGTTCCCTACCAGCCACCCTGTAGGCAAATCAGGATATCCACTGGGTAACTTGGACTTTTTTTTTGATCGCATGGGAAAGCAGATGACAAATAGTAAAGATTTAGGCGCATAGTTGCCAAAAGTTCAAGCAACGTAGGGCAGCAGGCAAAGTTGCTGCGTTGTGTGAACGGGAGAGAGCTGAAGAGCGCCATTACTAATAAGATATAATGCTCTTCGACTCTCTCACTGTGCTGGCGGACTTGTAGCTGCCTAGCGCCAGACCAGGCAGGATCGCTTTTGAGTAGGAAGGGATGCAATTTCCTCTTTCTATGGCGGATTTCAGAATGCAGCATGCATAGAAAGAAAGGTATTTCTCCATGTTATACCTCCGTGGGGATGGCATATCATTCTTACGCATTTCCAGATTTACTAGCCCATGCACTACCCCTGAAACACCTACCAGACACAGTGTACTGCAATGCAGCTCTAGGGGCTGCAGCACTAGGGGCTGCATTGCGTTACATTGGTATTTTTTTAGCAGGTCAAGCAAGGCTTAGTAAATACCATCTAATAATTTGAGCCGTTGCTGCACCAAAAAAGGGACGCAACCACAACACAAAATGTTAGTGAATCTGGGCCTTATTCTAGAGTGGATAAAGTCAGAGCCAAGGGGTACCTGTCTAAGTAGGTGATGATGGAAGGTCTTCTCTTGAATGAGGTTGTTTCTATGGATTGCAGTTGCAGTTTTTCTTAGTGGGAACTGTTTGCAATAAGCATGTGTGTCCCAGCCGCTCAACACCACCTGAACTGTATGAACATTTCACAGGTGTTTCCTGAACTGTATGAACATTTCACAGGTGTTTCCTGAACTGTATGAACATTTCACAGGTGTTTCCTGAACTGTATGAACATTTCACAGGTGTTTCCTGAACTGTATGAACATTTCACAGGTGTTTCCTTGTCTTTAGTCAGTGCAGCTGGAATAATGGGCCAGTGGAGCATCAAATAATGATTGAGGCAAGACTAAATTATATGGCATGCAAAAGAAAGTTAGGTAGCATTGCACAGCACATTGTGTGGCACTGTACCTCATATCTTGTCAATTTAGCACCCATTGAAACATCAGAGATCTAAAACGCTATGCAAAATACAAAAATTTCTAAGGAAATAAAAGCATACTAATGAACCAAATCCTATTCGCGATGTTATTCACCGACAAATGTTGATTTTGTTTTGCATGGAAGTGCCAAAAGTTTACTAAGCCAACAACGTCCCTTCAAAATGAATCCAAGAATTGAATATCGTGTGTTCTAAGAAGCTAACAAAAGAGGGTTTTTTCTTATGGTTGAAGCATGCACTCAGTTAAACACAATCCTTTGTTTGCACGCCTCTGGTAAAGATAAGGTGTGTGTCTTTACAGTCCCTAACGCACTTATGTTTTAGAAGTGGCCTTCAGTTCTGGATTTGGTGTCCCTACTGGTGAGTTAGAAGCCCTGCTTTCCAAGATCAAAGGGCCATATTATCAAGAAAGGTGCAAACACTATCGCTGCTTTAGCGGCAGGATAAGAGGCTTGATAATATGCCCTAGAGAATTCCAATAGGAGCCCAGGTTTGATGTCCTTGACACCAGAACCTGGGCTTCTATTGGAATTCACTAGGGCATATTATCAAGAAAGGTGCAAACATTATCGCCGCTTTAGCGGCAGGAAACTGCCGCTAAAGCGGCGATAAGGGGCTTGATAATATGCCCTCCTAGAGAATTCCAATAGGAGCCCAGGTTTGATGTCCTTGACACCAGAACCTGGGCTTCTATTGGAATTCTCTAGGGCATATTATCAAGCCCCTTATCGCTGCTTTAGCGGCAGGAAACTGCCACTAAAGCGGCGATAATGTTTGCGCCTTTCTTGATAATATATCCCAAAGAGTCTTTCAGAACAGTTTTGAAAATTACATGGGTATCGCTAGGAGGCACTAAACCATGCAAGACATCAGACCTTAAAACGAGAAGTCAAATATTTGGGATTTTCTGTAATTCGAAAATAGCTGCTTCTCCCAGAACCTTTATCTGCTGTAATGAATTTTGAACAAGTTCATGATAAACATGGAACTTATTGTGCGCTCCCTACGCCTTACGCCAATGCTCGTTCTCTGTCTTTCTGGCTATTTTTCCTTCAAAAGAGTCATACAATTGTTAGGTTCAAGTGCTGTTTGTTGCTGTTGTCTTTTTAATTTACTTTGAGATAACCTCTGCAGTTTTAGCGGTGTCCCCCCACTACATCGAGTTAGCTATATTTACCAGTCAGTAACTTGACTCGATTGCTCGACATAGCAACTATATCCCTGATAACAGGATCAACTAAGGTAAGTAACATAATTAAATTGGGGATGAGACATGTAAAGAAAGTTTACCTAAATCTTTAATAACGTAAAATAAAAACACTTAGCTACATTATTTACATATTTTATCTTTATTTTCATTTCAACTAGGATTAGGAAGGGTAAGGTCAATCAAGAAAATTAAAACATAAATATATAAGAGGAAAACTATATACATTTAAATATAAAAGACAAAGCTTGTGTATTTTCTCCAAGATGTATTATTGAAATAGTTTAAAACAAATTTACACTAATCAAAAATAGGATTAGTGTAAAGAAAATTCTTAGGTAATTTAATGAATTAAAAGAACATTAGCAAAACGAAAATAAGCTCTAGAGTTAAAATTAGGTGCAGGAGAAGCATTGTTAAAAAGTACATTTAACAACAATACATTTCAAATTAGGTTTATACATGATATTAAGATTACATACCGAATAATTAATACATTAAATGTTAATTACAAATAGTGTGGATCAGTGTTAGTATAATACATAAAATAACATTTAAATGATACAATATAGAATAGTGTTACAGGTAAAGTAATAATAAAATAAACAATGCAGATGCAGGGTAATGTTGGAATGGGGTTGAAATATTTGTGAAATACATGGAAAATATATCTTGACAGGGCCAACAACAGTAGATGTAATGGAAGCAATATAGTCATAAACAGACTTGGTGGTGAACATACATGTGCGTCTGCAGAGTCTGCCTTTATGTTCTTCGTTGTCCACCCTGCATGACTTTCAGTCATAAACCTGCAGAGTCAAACCCTAGCAAGGGCTACATTTGAGCATTCATGAAACTGTCCAGAGGTGAAATTAGAAAGTAAGGGTGGGCGTAGTTGGCGGAGTACCACTACACGGAATTCTGCGGAATTGAACATAAACTCCGCTCCACAACTTCCTTCCATCTCATCCCAATTAATAAAACAGAAACCTCACATACCCTTGATAAAATAAGAAGTAACTCTATCTTTACATGCAAAAATGCATATAGTCATCTCACAAAAGTGAAAATGAAAATACAGCAAGCAGTGAGAGAGGTGATGATTTTGGTGTCCTCCCTAACCTAGGCAGAGAACCAAGCAGATGCCTTAAACACTGAGGGGCAGATCTACAAGGAAGTGCCGCAGCATGGCACCGCAAGCCCTTTGGCTGTGCCACACTGCGGCACTTCCGAAGCACAGGGATGTGACATATTTACAAGAATATGTCGCATTCCTGTGCTCTCCCCTGCGCTGACGCACAAACTGCTGCCATGCGCCGGCGCAGGCACCCTTGCACCATGGTGCAAGGATGCCTGCGTCATGGGGAGATTGTTTTTGTGCAGGAAGGGGTACCTTCCTGCACAAAAACAATCACTACAGGCATTTTCCTCTTTCAATGCGTGCTGTAGAATGCAGCACGCATTGAAAGAGGAAAAAACGAGGAGAAATGAAAACATTTCTCCTCGTTGCGCCTCGCTACGCCACCTCTAGTGTGGCGTAGCATTCAGACGCATCTCCAGATTTACGATTTCTCGTAAATCTGGAGATGTGTCTTGTTCCATGAGTGTTGCGTGGGAACACCCACAGCAACACCCATGGAACGCCCCTTCAACGCAGAGTGCTGCGTGTGAAGGGGCCGCATTTACAAGGAGAGGAAAAGTCTCGCAGGGTGGCTTTTCCTGTCCTTGTAAATATGGAGGAGCCCCCTGCACCACCAGTACGTCTCGAAAAGTGACATACTGGTGGCGCAGGGGGCTTGTAAATCTGCCCCAAAGAGCACATCATGCTGAACGATTCAGTGGTGGGCCCATCCTCCTAGGACCACCCCAAGGACAGTTATGGGCAAAAATACAATCCCAACCAAAGGCCCTGCAAAGCATTATGGGACGAGATTCTAGAGGGCAGTGAATATTATAGTATCCAATATCAAAACATTCCTCAAGGGGCAGGCTCTCCGGGCTCAGCTGAGAGCTAATACTATAATATTCACTGCACTCTAGAATCTCGCCCCATAATGCTTTGCTGGGCCTTTGGTTGGCATTGTATTTTTGCCCATAACTTTGCTTGGGGTGGTCCTAGGAGAATGGGACCACCACAATCATTGAGCATGATATGCTGTTTGTGTTCAAGGCATCTGCTTGGTCCTCCCCCTAGGTTGGGGGGACCCCAAAATCATCACCTCTCTCATTGCCTGATATTTTTCAAAGCTCACTTTTGTGAATTGGTTATATGCTTTTTAGCATGTAAAGGTAAAGTTGTTTTATCAAAGGGTTGTGGGTGCAATAGCTTACTCCAGAGTTTGTGCATGTATTCCATGTTATGCATATTAATAAAACAGAAATATTGTGCTTTCAATGTAATGAGTATTAATAAAACAGAAATCTCACATACCTTTAGTCAAACAACAAATAACTATCTTTACGTGCTAAAATACATATAGTAATCTCACAAAAGTGAAAATAAAAATATAGCAAGCAGTGAGAGAGGTGATGATTTTGGGGTACTCCCTAACCTAGGGAGAGAACCAAGCAGATGCCTTGAACACAAAGAGCACATCATGCTGAACAATTCGGTGGTGGTCCCATCCTCCTAGGACCACCACAAGCACAGTTATGGGCAAAAATACAATCCCAACCAAAGGCCCTGCAAAGCATTATGGGACGATATTCTAGAGTGCAGTGACTATTATAGTATCCAATATCAAAACATTCCTCAAGGGGCAGGCTCTCCAGCTCAGCTGAGAGCTAAATCTATAATATTCACTGCACTCTAGAATCTCGCCCCATAATGCTTTGCTGGGCCTTTGGTTGGCATTGTATTTTTGCCCATAACTTTGCTTGGGGTGGTCCTAGGAGGATGGGACCACCACCGAATCGTTCAGCATGATATGCTCTTTGTGTTCAAGGCATCTGCTTGCCCTCCCCCTAGGTTAGGGGTGACCCCAAAATCATCACCTCTCTCATTGCCTGATATTTTTCAAAGTTCACTTTTGTGAATTGGTTATATATTTTTTTTTTAGCATGTAAAGGTAAAGTTGATTTATCACATGTTTGTGGGTGCAATAGCTAACTCCGCTACGTGGCGGAGCGAAAGCCTTTCACAGGTTTCCAGATGAACTTCAGGACAGCTTTTATGACATATTATTTTTGCATGTGAATAGACTTTACCACTGCATGAGTGTACATTTTGTACACATATGTGTGCTAAAATACCATCACTTTTGTGGAATTGTACTTTTTTTATTCTACGGAGAGAACATAATTCTCATGTAGAACCCTTGCCTAACACTACTATTAATTTGAGGTATGTTCCATTTCCCTTCTCAACCTGGGAAGGAATGTACACCAGCCCTGGACAGCAAAAAAATCTCCAACCATTTCCAGGGTCAGAAGGGCTCTTTCATTTCCGGATCAACTAAATGTGCACTGGAAGCCCATCTCCCATCATTTGAGAGGGATTTGCTCATGCCTAATAGTGCATGGTCTTGAGGGAATACTGGACATGAGTACGAGGAGTTATGACTAAAATGGCACCTTTTGGAAAGATCCTACACCGGTTAACCAAGCCATTTGCACTTGCACTGTCCTTCTGAAGGAGGTTCACCAAGGTCCACCGCAGGCATCAATGAGTAACGTTGCTGCCAAATCATGAGAAAGTATATTCTAAGTAAGGGAAGTGGAGACGTGGGAGTAGAAGAGGCATGGTAACAGCGGAAAGAAAAGATCCAGAATACCCTGCTCCTCCCTTAAGGCGCATACGTTATGAGGTTATCACTGTCACGACACCTATAGTATATTCGTGACTGTTGCGCAGCTTGTTTTTGAGAATAACTCATTTTCATCCTGTATATGTTATTAAATATCAATGCATCCCAGTCAAAGAGGCTGCAATCCCTCCTAAAAAAGTTCATGACCCTCAAACTCAGTAGGCGTGCTTCATGCAGAAACCCCACCTGTACCTTAATTAATATACCAATTCACAGAACACTCAGTGAATATGATGCATAACACACTTAAAATCTGACAGCCGTCAATCAAATACATCATTTGTGCAGCTGTAAGAAGTGAGTATATGATGGTAAAAAGAAAGCTTTCTACCAGGGTTAATATAATCAAGAAATGAACAATCACAGGAACGGATCCATGTAGCAAATAACATTTCCAAGCCTGGTCATATGAAGCCTGTATGCAAATCATTCTAGCCATGATCCTGATAACTCATCCTTAGCCTATCATAAGAGCACTCTATGTCTCTGCCATCCTTCATGCCATGACAGCTTATTTCAGAGATTGAAGAGCAGCCTTCTTCAGAGCACGGTACCATCTGCTGTTCTTGTTGCTCCAATTGAAAAGATTTTACAAGTTTTCATTAAACTCACCTACCCGTGGTAATACAGGTTCCAGGGCAGCAGCGGCCTCCTGGGAAACCACAAACTGGACCCTTCATTGCCAATGAAACTTTTACAGCTGTGGGGAAAGGAGTGTAGGATTTGCCAACCTCTTTTTCCAATTAAAAAGCATACTTTTTTTGGGGTCCTATAATTCTGGGGAGAAAATTTGATCATGTAGGACGTTTTTAGGAGAGCAGGGAGTAGTATACAAGACCCCCTCTTCCAAAAACATAAATTGAAGATTCAATGCCTGGATCGGCATTGTGGACTATCATGAATTTGAGGTACTTCTACTCAATAAGCAATAATTTCAACTATGGAAATTCAAAGTTGTGCTGGAACTGGTTAATAGATTTAATTCCAATAACTGATAAGAAAGTGAGAGTTTACAAGAGATCGTCAACAGGTAGCATTAGGGATACTTTTAAGTACATCTCTTCTCCGTGACTGGGAAAAGACAACATAAACTAATTTTAAGTATGTCCGGTATTTTGAGATTAATTTCATTGGGGCATATTAGCAAGGAGTTGCGATATTTATCGCAAAACGCAATTAGCGCGTTTTTTGTTAACGCCGCCTATCGCTGGAAATTATCGCTGAGATAACACCCTATTAGTAAGGTTTATCTCCATAGCGATAATATTTCCAGCGATAGCGCCAAAATGCGAGAATATCGCTGGAAAACCAGCGATATTCTTGCATTAACGCTAAGGTGGATTCAGCATTAGAATCCACCTCCTATACCTTAAACAGGTAAGTCATCCTCACTAGCAGGTGATAAAATATAGCGATAAACGCGCTTAGCGCGAATTATTTTATCGCTTCGCCTGCCTTGCTAATAGGGGGTAGTGGGATTAGCAACTGTTTTCAGTCGCTTTTAGTAGGGAACGCCTTCCTTGCATGTCATTAGCGATAATTATCGCTGACATGCAAGGCGATGGTAAACGCGGCCTCTAACGCCTGAAAGCTGTCGCTAACGCCTGTTAGCGACAGCTTGCTAATAGGGCGATAAAATTGCGACGCTAATAGCGGCGATAAAGCCCTTGATAATATGCCCCATTGTATTTATATTTGTACGATCTAAAAGAATCGATTTAATTTTCTAACAATAATTTATGTCGGAGGCCCAATAACGGCAACTGATTCTGACAGAGCATTGTTTTTTTTGTTTTTTTTTAAAGAAATGTTATTGAATTTAAGGAGTTTGACATACTCATTTTTAAGTGTACTATTCATCATGTAAGGGGATTCTGAGCTTTTGTGCATCTATTTTTTGTAATAACTCAATTGTTGTGAGCAATAACTACTCTGTCTGAACTACATTCATATGCCTTAAAGTGGTGTAGCCACCCTACGTGTATCCCCGTCATATACTCACACACCATCCACATAAGTGAGAACATTGTCACTGTAGGGTTCATGTAGGCCCAGATGGATTTTCTATTTAACACATGCCTAACCTCACGTAATTCCTAATTATTGGGATACACATATTTTACACAATGCTTGTTTTTGCCACGTGTTACATGTAACACAGTACATGTAATTATTGGTTGCGGGAGACTTGTTTGAGGGGAAAATGTCCAGCCCGATCCTTTGAAACTGCATGTGTGATACAGCTGAATGCGATACTCTAACAACTTTTACGATGTGAATATAAGAACTATATGGAAAATATGTCGAACATGTATCTCTTGCGACTTTGGTAAGCGAGGACATAGCAAGCGACAATTTTCATGTAGAGCACCACCATATGATATTCTTATAATACATGAAACTGTAGGAAAAGTTTCACTTATTACATGTGGAAGACATCTTGCGATGTTGCGCATAATTCATGCCTTTTTTATGGACGTCATATTCGCTGTTAGTCAAAATGCTGGTGTTCCCAGCTCCACAATTACATAATTTCACATTCAGTTCTATATCATATGATCTCATTTTTTAATAATATTTTTATTATTAACACCAATCGACATCCTGTTCTATAAAGATATCTTCCCTTGCCCACCTCAGAACGCTCACTAAAACTATAAACTTGAAGAGAAGTAAGTGTTCTGTCGAGGTCTTACCTTCTAATCTCATTCCTACGGTTAAACACTTTTGAAACCGGCAGTAGGGGCATCGTTTCCTCTGTGTTTTGTCAATGTTGCAGCTTTGGTTTTCTGTGCAGGTGTAGCGTTTGTTGTTTTGAACTGTCCTCTTGAAGAAACCCTGCCAATAGATGGGGAATAAACAAGGAAATAATTAATATTGCAATGTGTTTCCACCAACCAGCAGGATGCTGAGATTTATTCTGTACTGTGTCTTTAAAAAATCTCCACGCCACGCATTAAGTTGCCTCTTAGTGAATATTTTTGAAGGAGGTTAAAGAAACAAACAAGTCCAATGCACAGTAATTTTTAAGAATTTAAAAAGTGTTCCTCAGCGCTTTCCCATCTAGTAAACGAAAAGGGGGAAACAGCCTTTTCATCGCAGCTCGAACCACGCTGTGCCTTAACAATGCGGTCCGAACCACGAATGCGTCTTTACTACGCATTCCTTTATCACTCAACTTGTTACAACAACTTGCCGTAAGGAAAGCATCGTTGGACTGATGTTGGGCTTTAAGTCAAACACTTTCCCTTCTGCTGTGCAAACTGGAGTTGAAATAGTAAATTATACTAAAGGCCATTCGGGCCAAAAGAAAATGCCACAGGGTGAGATCCTGTCAAGAATCCGCGCAAGGCAGATATTTTGTGGTGCCAGTGCAAATACAGAGCGACTATAGGGATAACAATAAACACATGGTCCTGACTCACACAGCTTTGGATGCATATTTTGCCCTTCGCTTAGTTGCAGCTGCAATTTCAAAGCAATTTACAAGAGAGCACTGAGGGTTAGAGGATGACCAGGTCGTTAGCACAAACGCTGCTGTAGGATTTTCGACACCCCCATCTATGCACAAGAAAGGATCAAAAGCGCACGGACTGCACTGTTATGCATGGGCTCCCTTGACCCACCTGGGCGTGGTGACTTGGACCAGCTGATGGCGGCAACAACCCGTCTCAATACTCACGTGCATGAGAACAGCATTCGCAGGTGTGGGCCTTAATGGCCCCTGAACCTTTATTTAATAATTCAGAACTCCAAGGGCCAGATGTACCAAGGATTCTTTCAGTCACAAACCTCTGAACTGCTAAAATGTATGGTTTGTGACCACAAAAGCCTTGATATAGAATGTACTAATCCCATTTTACAATTCAGGAAAGTGCTTTTGAATCGCAATATGGCGTTATAATTTGTTACCGAATCGGTATTTGGAAAGGGCGTGTTTTGGGCATCCCTTTCAAATACCAAATGGGTACCGTATGTATCAATGACTTGTGACTGACATTCCAGCCACAAACCATTATTACGTTTCTGAATTCCAAATTGGGGTGGTAATGCATTTTCAAATGCGCAAAAAGCACCAACAGTAAATACAAATATGTAGAACACACATAACAGAAGTAATATCATAGGATCACAGATGTCAACTCTTCTGCGTCCTGGGATTCTCATCATAGGTTTCAGCATTCACCAACAGATAAGTTGAAGGGTGTAAAATATATTGCTTTCAGTCCATAGTGTGTTGAGTATGGTGAAAACCTAATTATCACTCACTCTGCTTGTACTTCGATCACCACAACTAAATGTGGATGTTCAAAAAAGATAATGTAAAGATATCCTATCATGTATGGTGTAGCACACAAAACTGCTAAAATTCAGGGCCGAACCGGCATGCCGTCAACTGGGCATTTTGGTGGGCTGGCAGGATGGGGCCGGTTTTACTGCTGGTGGGCAGGATTTGTAGCTAGGGACCAGCCGGCCTCGTTCTGCTTGCAGCGCTTCTAAATAAACAATGCAAAAACAAATGGTTTTAAAGAGTTTTAAATTCCAGGCTTACAGTCTGTTTCAGAGAAGCCCATAAGGCCAGTAGGCTATTCAAGGGGATCTAGTGGATTAAAAGACTTGTTTCTCACCATCCCAAGAACCGCGGCCCAACTTCAGCACGCTGAGTAGGGATTCGCAGAATGAAACATAAATGCTGCTACATTACATTGAGTGGATGGCTTGACTGGGCTTTTCCCTCTATTTTCCATTTTTGATAGGACATGGTGGGCTGCTGAGCCTTGTAGACCATCATCCCTGTCTTTGCAGCCAATCAGAGGAAGTCACAATTTGAAGCCTGCCAAGTAAGTATGCATTGAGCAGGTCGTACTACAACCCCCTCCGAATCACTAGGTTGGTTCACAAATAATTTAGTGGCCGCAAAACCCAGTATGCAAATTGCAACAGATTTTTGTGACTAGATGTTTAGTACAAATGGCCCTAAGTACGGTGTGGATATATAATTCGGTGCAGTGTGCATGTCTTTAATGAGCAGTGGAGCATGGGGTCCGCTATGCAGCCAGAATATGTTTTTGTTCCCTGGCTAAATTGTATCTGCTAGGTGATGACTGCCATAGGGCACATAGCAGTCATGACCTAAAACTGCTGTATGGGAACAAACATCGTTACTGCTCACCACGGTACTGGAATCTGCCACATCCCTTTGCCATTCCCCCATTTGCAAAATTTGCCTGGGTGGAAATTTGTGGGCAAAGCTAATTTATGAATATGCTTCTTCTCTTTGTAACTTTGCACTTATGTAAAAGGTCCCTCGTTCCTGAATGTGCATGAACTGTGCATATAATTGGAATGTGGTTTTCAAATGGTTATGTGCAATACTAGCATTTTCAGACTCATTTTCTCCATGCTCACCAAACGGTAAGACCAAGATGTACTAAAACTTTGCACAGGGTTTGTGTCACAAATGTACCGCAAACCAGCACAAAATGTTGTGGTAGGATTTCCTTTTGATCACAAATCATGCTTTGCATTGGAAAGTTGCCTAAAGTAACACAAAGTAGTGAGAATTGCTTTGCGTTACTTTGCATCAATGGACCTTCCATGGGTGAAGCATGGTTTCTCCCATGCCTCCGACCATGAGTTTTGACACAAATCCTTAGCAACAAACAGCTGTAGAGCAGGATTTGCAAAAAAGAATGATGCATCCTCAAGGCAGTCGTAAGAATGGAGTCTCCACATTTTTCTGCTTCGGCGTGAACAACACATACAAAGTGGGGACAGTATTAAAGTATATTTTTCATACTGTAAAGCCACCTTCTAGTACAAAACCTATGCTTGACAGACCGCATACGTACTTGCACTTTGATGCAGCAATGTTCCCGGGAGAGACAAACACCGACATATCTTTAGACATCGGCCATTGTTTTTATCTCAACTTTTGATGCAGAGCAGCAGCTTTGGTTGCTGCTCCTCATTACGCCAAAACTTAGCAAATTTGCTCCATGGCTGCTCCATGGCTATGGCATGGACGTTTTTGAATTGTGCGATAGGAGGATGTAATCAAGAGGAAGAAAGCTACAAAGCGTTTGGGAATTCTTGTTCCCTGAATATATAGCTCTTCATGATTACATATTCCTTAGTAAATAGTTGAGACTTCAACATTTTGTTTAAAATTTGACTCAGTATTATGTATTGAATAAAGCATTTGATGGATTTTTGTTTTGCGCTTTGTTCTTTTAGAATGTAACATGTTGTTTCTTTGTCACACAGCCTCATACAGCGTTCAAATGTCAAAGGCCTTAATCACGGTACTTAAAATTGCTAATTAAAATAAACCTAGATCTCTCCTATCTGTTTTGATCGTATGTACCATCAGAGAGGAGCTCCTCAAAATATTGACCATGAAGAATTGATAACCAACTGCAATGGTACTGAGCTAGGCGCTTGCTTTTAAAATCTATGTGAGATCTGCAGGTCCCCGGTTCTAATCCTGGTCCTCAGAATCTGTCATCCTGACAACGTTGGCAAAATCAGTACTTTACTTTACCTCACGCACGACTCGCTCCAGTAGCAGTATCTCACCGCTGCTCTTCACAGGCATAAGAGAACTGTCTAGAACAACCAAGTTTTAAGCAACTTCTTAAAATTCCTAAAATTGGGACATGTACGAATGTGGAAAGGAAGGTTGTTCCAATGATATGGGGCTAGATATGAAAAAGCTCTTCCGCCAAATCTAGCAGTACGAATATGTGGGATCTGAAGAAAGGCTTTATTGGAACATCTTAGCTGTCTCGAAGGCGGATAGTGATTCAGTTTTGAACACAAATACGTGGGCTGAGATTGATGCTGGGCCTTGTGTGTCAAACAACAGAGTTTGAGAATTAGGTAGCCAATGCAATTTTTTCCAGAATGGGAGCAGAGGGTGACCGAGCTGAATGGTGACCAATTCTGATGCATTACCAACAGTTTTATTTAAAAAAATCTCTATGTAATTAATACATTAAGATTATACAAGCATTTCAAAGTACAAATATGGACTCAAATTCTATTCTTAAAGGTGGCTAGGAGGGGCAAGACTTCTTCCCGGTGCTGGCCAGTGGCCGCTTCGCACCACCGGAGGCACAGAAACCCAAAGCTGACTAGGCACCAGGAGCTACAGAGTATCGTCTGAGGATGGGCTTTGACGCTCAGTGGCGGTGAGGAGGGAAGCCAGTAATCGGTGATGACTTGTGTAGGAACAATACCGATGAGGGTTGTGGTTCATTTAACCAGTCTATGGCAGGGAGCAGTGGCGGCTCCTCCACTAAAGTGGAGTAGTGTTGCCCCACTGCTTTTTTCAGTGAAAAAAAGGGAAAAATAAAATGATAATAACTTGACGTTATTATCATTTTATTTGTTCCTGCTGCGGCGTCTTGGCAGGGCGGATCTGCTCTGCTCTCAGAGTCGAAGGAGGAGGAGTGGTGAGCACTATGTAAGTGCGCATGAATGTTCTCCACCCAGACTGCATTACAACCTGAGTGGAGAACATGCCCAGGCTCCCATTCCTTGGCTGAGCACCGAACTACGGTGCTAAGACCAATCACAACGCTGCATTGGCTATGAGGAGCCTGGGTGCTTCTGAGAAGAAGCCAGGAAGAGGACGGAGAGGACGGAGGAGTGGCGGTGGCCGGCCAGCCGGCAGTTAAGGGATTTTATTTTATTTTTTAACCCCCCTAGTCCCCCTAATCCCTTTCCCCGCACCACTGCTGTTTTTCGGGAGCAGTCGCCACTGGCAGGGGGGAAGAGAGAAAAAGGGAACTTCTTGAAACTTAATGGGGAAAATTCGAAGGAGGCATGTCAGAAACAAGTTCTGCACCTTCAGATCCTGCCCAGTCAAGAGGGGTTGAACAGACCCTCCTGCATGCAGACTTTGCGGGGGTACCTAATAGACATTCTTGCTGAGCCCCTTAGGGGCAAATTGGCCGAGGCCCTAGCTGAAGTACTGTCTTTGGAAACTGTAGATTTGTCGAGAGCGAAGAGAGAGGCCTGCAGACTGGCAATAGCAGGCAGTGAAAAACTGGAAGAGCGGGTAGCAAAAACATAAAGAGCAGGTGGAAAAAGTGAAAGAGTGGGTGGCAAAACCTGAGAGTGGGTGGCAAATACTGAACGTGCAGGTGGCAAATACTGAAAGAGCAGGTGGTAAAAACTTGAACAGAGTGTGGTAAAAACTGAAAGAGCGGGTGGCAAATTCTGAAAGACCATGTGGCAAATACTGAAAGAGCAGGTGGTAAAAACTCAAAGAGTGGATGGTAAAAACTGAAAGAGCAGGAAGGTGGTAAAAACTGAAAGAGTGGGTGGTGAAAACTAAAAGAGCGGGTGGTGAAAACTAAAAGAGTGGCTGGTAAAAACTGAAAGAGTGGGTTGTAAAAACCGAAAGAGCGGGTGGTAAAAACCAAAAGAGTGGGTGGTACAGTGATGCTATCAGTGACATCCACATTCATGAAGAGTGACACAATCGCTTAAGAGATACGTGTTCTCGCAGGTCGAGTTTTCCAGGGCCCTCCTGGGTAGTAAGAACACTTCTCGCGGGTGACTTACTGGCAGGCTGTGTGATATCCTGGGGGTAAGTCAGAGTGGGAGTGTGATGAGCTGCTTTGGCAGAGCGGGCCAAGCAACGCTCCTTCAGAACACATGGAGAAGCTGAGTGCGTAGCTATGTTTCAACGTAGTGTCCTCCTGTTACCCTGCTGTCCTGCTCCTCTACAAGGCTGGAAGAGCCACTGAGCTCCACAGGAAGGCCTACCTTTGGTGACACATCCAGTTGAAACCAGGTGTGCTTTACCACTATTTCATTGTTGAGGCCTTCCAGCTGTGGGCACTGCACCCAATACACATATGGAAACTGAGCTAACTTTTAAAGCAATTTGTAAAACAGATTTTGATAGAAAAAATCGAAAAATTATATGGGCTGAAAGAAGGATGTGTTTTAAATAAACTGTAGCATAAATAAGGCTCCCAAGTTTTAGTGATGCTTACATATAAACGCAGAACAGAAAACAATTTATTCCCTGAATTTATTTTTAACAAAAGGAAAGTACAAAACGGTATCTCTTCTGAGTGTGTGGGTGTGCTTTGATCATGACTGGTAATCGAATAGCTATAACACTGACATCATGTGGTGCTATAGAAAGAAGTTTTTCTAATGAAGCTTTTACAGCTTTAGATCTGCACAAGTTCTAATACTGCGATGCTAATGTTTTCAGGAGACTGGACTATCTTATTGTATGGGATCACTTAGAGCACTGAGCCAACAGATAGCTGAGTGCTAATGTACAGGTAACAAAATGTGGAAATTAACTAAGTACAACTTCGTTCTTTCAACAACCGAAATATATATATACAAAATTGATGTAATCTGATACACACATATATATACATAGATATAGATATAGACATAGATATGTAGATGAATACCATTAAAATGAGAAAAAATAATTATGGATACAGATGGAAATGTCACAACGATCAATAAATACCATAATGCCCTAATTATAAATCGTGTTAGAGTCACGATACATTGAAGTCAACACACTTTTCAAGGTCACTGGAGGGTCACTGTAGCAAGTGATCTATGGATTTGTTTTCTACAGAACTTTTACGGAGCCATTAGTGAAGTGGACCTCGTCATAAATTCCTCATAGCGCTAACCTACCGGACCTGCTGTAGAGATGTAATAAGCTTATAAGCAGAGTACCTTCGAGGATAAATAACTCATCTATGTGTCAGTGGGAATCTGAAGGAAAATAGTTAAGGCCTTTCACCCTCTCCTCGGTGACCCTATCACTGCATAGACACCCATTCGAACTACACTATCCAGCATGCATCTGCTTGGGAGGGTGTCTGTGTGATGCTGGTACACCTTTAAATTGGAGGAGGGGCGAAATACCATCTGATTGAGAGCGATCAGGTCATCATCTGCATTCTTCCTGGCCCCCAGGATGAACATGGAGCCCGTGAAACCGGCACTGAGGAAAGCCATTGAAGGCTGAAACGCGTCTGCCCGAGCGTTTCATGGACTGCCAGCATCACGCAAGTGAATTTCAAATAAAGCCTGTTTTTAAAGGCCCCGGAGTTGTGTCGTGCCTATCCTTACCTGGGAGCAGGCTTGGTCGTTGTGTTTGGTTAGCAAGCAGGTCGCTGACTCACGGCACACCCTCTCGGTCAGGAGCGCCGCGGAGGACCAGCACTTTGGGACATTTGCATCCCATTGCAAAACGCGGAGCCCCCCCGGCAGTTTGTACTACCATCCTGGTCCTATATGCTGCAAAGGGGAGAGAGGAGGCAATACGTATTGCCTGATTAAGGGGTCTGCAGGAGGCTTTCTATCACCCGACTGGGCACTCGAGCTGGAGTGAAGTTCGGAACCGACTCGTTTGGGGCATCACCTGATGTCTGGAGTGACCCTATCACTGCATAGACACCCATTCGAACTACACTATCCAGCATGCATCTGCTTGGGAGGGTGTCTGTGTGATGCTGGTACACCTTTAAATTGGAGGAGGGGCGAAATACCATCTGATTGAGAGCGATCAGGTCATCATCTGCATTCTTCCTGGCCCCCAGGATGAACATGGAGCCCGTGAAACCGGCACTGAGGAAAGCCATTGAAGGCTGAAACGCGTCTGCCCGAGCGTTTCATGGACTGCCAGCATCACGCAAGTGAATTTCAAATAAAGCCTGTTTTTAAAGGCCCCGGAGTTGTGTCGTGCCTATCCTTACCTGGGAGCAGGCTTGGTCGTTATATATATATATATGTATATATATATATACACACGCATATATATACATAGATATAGATATAGACATAGATATGTAGATATGTAGATGAATACCATTAAAATGAGAAAAAATAATTATGGATGCAGATGGAAATGTCACAACGATCAATAAATACCATAATGCCCTAATTATAAATCGTGTTAGAGTCACGATACATTGAAGTCAACACACTTTTCAAGGTCACTGGAGGGTCACTGTAGCAAGTGATCTATGGATTTGTTTTCTACAGAACTTTTACGGAGCCATTAGTGAAGTGGACCTCGTCATAAATTCCTCATAGCGCTAACCTACCGGACCTGCTGTAGAGATGTAATAAGCTTATAAGCAGAGTACCTTCGAGGATAAATAACTCATCTATGTGTCAGTGGGAATCTGAAGGAAAATAGTTAAGGCCTTTCACCCTCTCCTCGGAGAGTTGACTGCTCTTAGTTGCCCCTAGCCCCCACAGTCATGGACTTGAGTCGAAGGCAGACCTCATAATGAGGAGAAGGGCAACTAACATCTACCTTTGCCCCCCCTCCTTGAACAGGATTTGTCACGAATCAATGTGTTTACTATTGTGTTTATATTGTTTTACTTTGTATTCGACTGCTACAGGACAAAAGGATGTAAAGCGCTCCAATACCTTCGGGTCTGGCCAGCGCTATATAAAACCCTTAAAATTAAAAAATGTAATTAACATCTGTTAATGCTCGAAAGCATCTTGGCAATAAGGTCAATATCACCATCTCTCTAAGGTCACCTACTAAAGACAAACAAATTCATTGTCCCGGCTTCACCGTCTTTCTGAACGTGGAATGCAGACAAACCACAGTAGTTAGTGCCGGAATTCCAAGCATTGGGATTGGCTGAGCAAATCTCGACATCCCATAATGGGTGCTAGTAATACGGTGTCTATATAGGGCAAAACAAAACAGAGAACGAACGGGTTCTGTTATTTTCCTACTGCTCTGTACAATGTCTTCCACGTCTGCGAAGCAATCCCTGTTTACATTTCAGGTCTTACTTCATCTTACATTCCCTAAAACGCCTCCAGGTGTTTGAGTGAGTTCAGGTTGTGGGTGGGTGTTTATGACGGTGCTTGATTGAGAGCTCTTAAATTGAGGCAAAAAGCAGTTCTACACCTGCCTGTCTTTGGGTCATAACGGTGAGCACATTCGATACTTGGCGTCTCTGCAGAGAGCACAGAATGATGTGTGTATATATGCCGATTGTAATTATTCACAACAAAATCATTGCTTTTATTCATTTATCTGAACCAGCTAACAAAGCATAAACAAAGCCAATAGGTCTGTCTTGTTACAGGTATATGTGTTTGTTTTTGTGAGATATGCCTAGATGCATTCACAGAAAACCCACAGAGTGGCACCAAAAGGCCGGTCAGGCGGCATGCTGTGCTCAATACAACATTTTAGCTTTCATGTCTTAAACCACCTCTTTTTAGGTCGAGCCAAGCAGCGCGCATGCGCTACTCCGCGAGATCTGCTGTATCTACTGTATCGGCTAAAGGCACACCCATTGCTTATGATTGGTTCCTTCCTGTGCCTTTCAAAATGTGTTTCTTTTGTGTGGTGAATTGGCTGATTTGTCCCGCCTTTTGGTGGGTTTGTCATGCCCATGGCGACTGCCCCTTGTATGTGTGTTATTTCTTCTGTGTGCATTTGTTGTTTTCCAAGGACTATTTTCTTTGTTTACTTTGCCTTGCCTCGGGATGAAGCAATGGCCCTTAAGCTGAGGCTTAGCTGAGGGCACTTTCAATTTTTACTTTCCTCCAAATGTGACCACTCTACGAGATACCGCACCCCCTCGTACGAGACCGCACTGCGAGCACGGCTGGCTGACAGCACTTTCATTAACTTGTTTTTATTTCCGCGGCGCCTGCTTCTTGGCCCGCCATGCACATAACTTTAAGTGCATGGGCACCGTGCTTTGTTTCAGCACGGCGTCCGTTTATTGTTGGCAAAGCCAATAGTTGTAAGTCTTGCAAATGCGAGACCTACTGCATTGGAAATGCTTGTGAATACTTTGAAGATGAAGGCAGCTTTGTTTGGCATGGCAGTAATGAGCAGCGCACCTTCTTATGCCAACCCCACCCAAAAGAAGGCGCAGGTTTACTTTTCTCTTTTGATATCGGTTTCAGATTCCATTTTGTTGGGACAGGGGCGCGCGAACTACATCGAACGCTCCCCCCTTTAGAGTTGACTTTGGTGCTGCAGCTAAACCTGGATTCGAGTAGTCCCACTCAGCTCGATCCGAGTGTAAACTGCATTCAGATAATAGTTTGGGTTGACAAGAAGGTACTTCCAGAGGGCTCAGTGCTGTGATTAGCCAGGTTGGATTTTCTCTGTCAGCCCTTCGAAATTCTCTTTTTGTATAATTTGTTAAAATTGACTCCGTTTTCCAAATTCGTTTGGGATTTCTCTTGCGTTGGGTTTTTATTTTATTACTGTTTGTGTGCTACATAAATAATTTAGTCATTGCCTCTGAGTTAATCGTGACTGCTTTTGTGCCAAGGTTTCAGAGAATTAAGTGTGGGTTAATTTGGTAACTTTTGTGGTTCACCCTGACAAGGACTGTGGCTGTTGCCTGAATGGGGTTTCCACCCCCCTCGACCAATAACCTAATTCCTTAAACTTGATGAATGTTATTCTTGATAAATCTGCGTGTTGAGAAAAGAACTTTACAGAGACTGGTTTAAAGTCCAAAGCAGGTGTGTACAAGAGTTGATGTGAAAACGTTAACAGCATTCATTTGTTTATGGTAAATTTGAGTTTATGTGTTATCATTGCAGGGTTTCAGCTCAGCCTTCATCCCCCCATTCACTAACCTACTGCGCCAAGGAGTAAGTTGCGTACGATTGGTCCCTCTTGATTCTCTCTCTTTATTGACAACCCCCATAAGAAAACAGGTAGGATTTTGTTACTTTCTCCATCATTATGCTAGTGTTACCCATACAAATCTGATTCAGCAATGATGTGTCCTCCCTGTCAACAGGATCTTCTCCCTGGTGTTCCTAACCCAAGCCCTCCCCTTTGATCTTGCTGTGTTTGCCATCTGAGTCTATTTTGAGGCTAACACGCTAAGGTTGGGGCAGTGACAGGATGCATTCTGCTACCATGTGAGAATCCACAGCCACTATTTTGTAGGACTTGTGCCCAATTTACATCCTGTATACTACATAACAGACATTCACAAACTACATAACAATAACAAGGCCCAACTGGCTCCGATTATGGAATTCTAACAAGTGAGGTCAAGCACAGAATGGGCATCAAGTCGCACTTCTGCCAATGTCTACGGCGTCAGAGAACCGCCCCCTCTTTGGCACCATTCACAAGGACATGGCGTCCGATTCACAATGCTTCATCTGTGAGTAGTTATGTGTTAATTTGACTTATGTGCAACTTACTTCTGAATTTTGACACACTCAGAGAAAAATACTCTGGAACTAATAAGCTTAAGTAAAAAAACACATCTGTTACTGGCAGTCACAGGTTAAAATATTTTCTGGTTCATCCATCTGTTCATCCTTCTGAGGTTGACTAAAAGGTACAAGCGAGCTGCAACCATAAAATACCTCATGTTAGGGATGGCGCCATATTAAGACTATAGCAGCAGTTATTTGCCTTACAGCACAATTATAAATTACCAAAAGAGGGCGACACACGATAACAAATGGCATCATAAAAGCCATTTTTGCTAGGGAAAGGGAGTGACTGAATAGTGAAACAAATTTTTGCATTAGGCTTTGAAATTCTTTGCGGTAGAGTTGCATGTTAATCCCAATAACTGAAGTTGTTTGCTTGTGCCAGTAAGTGTGATGTAAATAGACTGTAAATATGATCACAGAAGCACTTAAGCGTAATTCAAGTTGGAGGGTTGGCTAATGTACACTTTAAAAAAATGCACTCGCTAGATGGTTTAGTTTATTCATTTAATTCAGTTAAAGAAGTGTATTAATTTAATTTAATTTAGTTTAATTTAATTTAATTTAATATTATTCATTTAATACATTCTTGAAAAATTAATTGCACAAGCCACCACGGTCCTCAGTAATTCCATGCAGGCTTGTGTCCTAGTTTTCAAGGCTAGATTCACAAAGGTTAACTCGTCTGACACTTAGTACATGTTCTTCTCAGATAGCAGATAACGGGCTTCCTCTGATACATGAACATCCGGAACTCCATAACTCTCGAAGTGGATAAGTCTCACCAAGGCGAGGAGACCTGGTTGGTTGGTTGCAGTCGAGTCTCTATTGTTCCTATTGTTTACATATTGCAGGTATATAGTGTCATGGTGATAGAAAAGTCATGACCAGGAAAGAGCCCCTGAGCAATAGTCAGTGGCTGAAATTAATTCAAGCATTCCTTCCATCACATTGTTGTTTGTTGTAGGTACAGCAAAGAGGACGTTACCAAACACCAGGCCCTGGGTACTGTCCCAACTGGCTATATCCACATGTTCTGCTGGTACTCAACGGTCACAAATTTACAATCTCTAAAACATGAAGGCAGTGCCCTCTGAGGATGAAGACCCAAACTCTAGAAGAAAATGAGTCAGGTCCTAAGGAATGAAACTAGTCATTGCAACAGAAAATTCCTGAAAAAAGAGCTGTTCTGATGAATAATCAATTCAGACCTTTCAAAACTGGAATGTGCCTGAAGAATAATAGCGAAAGGGGTTCCCAACAACCCCGTTAGACTCTAACTACTCTGTCCAGCTTAGATGAATTATACTGTCCTGATTTATTCAATTACAATGATCTAGCACAGAGTTTCTTAACATATGGTCAGTGGACCTCTGAGGGTCCACAATGCCTACGCGGAGGTCCACGACTGCCTACAAAATTACATAATTTATTAGTACTTAATAAAGTTTATGTACATAAAAGAGCAAAATGTAAAATTAAAAATATTAAAACACTCTGTAAATGTGAAAGATTGTGAAACTGGAGGTTAAACATTAAGTTGGTGTCCTTAGCATGATCTGTGGGAGCAGTGCAAACACAGTATCCAGAATCTAGTAAGGACAACTGATTGCCTCAATTGAAGCTCTAGTAAGTATGGACAAAAAGAGAGCATGCACTAAAAGTCTAGCATAATGCTTTGTCTTTCAGAAATCAAACCACGGGTTGAAAAGCTCCAACATTCCTATTAAAATTAAAATTTAGATTTTTCTATTTTTTGTGAATTAAGTAAAATAATTCTTCATTTTGTATCTGTTCGAACTATTCTTGTTTCTGTATTTTTGTGTATTGTTTTGAGATTCAAATCATCGAAATTGCTTATGCTGGGGTCCCCAGGTCCCAGTAATGATTCAGCGGGGATCACCAGAAGTTAAAAGGTGAAGAACCGTTGCTCTAGTGCTAGAAGGGACTGCAAGTGAGAGTGAAACACACTACAGACATTTCTAAATATATGTTTTGCAAAATCTCTAAATTGCTGAGAAAACAAATGCCAAATACAGTTATGGTTAGAAACAATGATTTAAACCTCTAAAATGCACTAATTAGGATTATTTACAGCACCGATAACAAAATTCACCCTTAGTCCAACTACAATTGAAAGTACAATATATTGCAGGTTGGTTATGTGAAGATGATGCCAATACATGTCTCATTTACAATATGTGTTTCACATTATACACAAAACGTAGAAGATGTGATCAGTATGACTGGGTTTACATCCAATTTTGAAATGAATACGATGATTTACAATTGCTGTATTTATGGAGTCAATGATATATCCAACATGGGATCAGTAAAATCAAGGAACAGAAAAAGTGCAACAAACTGAAATGGCAAAGAAATTGAATATTGTTTTCGTAACAGAAATTGATGTTGATTATCATAAAGTGTGAAAGAACACAGATGGTAGTAGTTTGATCCACATTCATCTAAGCCATTACAATCTGTGGCATTTAATAGTAATCTTCGCCTCAATGCACACAATTAAATTGAATTTCAGTTTTGTGTATATTGAAATTACCTTTATATTTTTGTCCAAAAATGATTACCTGTAAGATAAGTAATAAAATATTTTTTTTCTTAAATGGAACTCCTATGTTTCCCAAAACTAAAAGTGGAGAAATAGTTACACGGTGAATGCTCTAACAGTGATGTTTCTTCCTGTAATGATAATTAAGAGAGTGAATTATCAGAAATAGAACTCATGGACATCGTTGTTGTGTTCACTATCATGAAAAGCTATATAATGATAATTTCTTTGGCTTCTTTGAGCACACTACATAAAATATTGAAAGAAATATCACTCAAGGAAAGATCTTGGAAAGTTGTAAAGAGATTGTTTTTGTGGAGTTATAGGGGGGGAGTCTAAAATGACTCTTTTTTCCCTTTCAATCTCCCGTAGAGAAAGCCGGAAAGTGGCAACAGAGATGCCAATGGACAAGTGAAGCATCAAACCTGGAATGCAGACTGAGTGCTCTCTACTGATTAGGTGTCCAGCTGCTTAGAATTGTTTCAAAAACTGCCACTCAAAAAAGACCATACAGATGTTTTGGGCATATGCCTATCTGTTCCATGAGCATTTCAATTACCAAAATCTGAATCTGAGGCTGCAATCTGATTGGGCGCTAAAAGCCAAACATTTTCTACTTGGAACTGGGATCCTCCGCCCCCTCTGTGAATGTTTGCTTGCTGGGACGTCGGGCGCAGGGACGAGGTGAACTTTTCCCTTTCTGGATAGGACTAGGGCATATCCCACAGAAGAAGAAAACTACGTTTTTCAGAAATAATTTAATTCGTACGGTTTCCTGAATAAAAATCTGTTAACAGCACGCTATGGTTTTCTACAAAGATATCCCATAAACCTACATTGTAAAAAATAATTTTAAAAATGAAAAATTTCCGAAAAAAATACATTGAAGGAATATTATGCTTATGATTTAAAATGTAAAGTATGCTGAAATTTGCCAGTGATGCTTAGCTCTGTAAGGATACCTCCTTCCATAGCACTGCTAATGACTTCATTCATGATATTAGATTAGAATGAAAACATAGATGACCTCACTGATGACATCACATACATATCCAGTGACGTTACAGGTGAGTCGTACATGGCAAAGACCACACAGGAGATTGGCAGCCACGTGCGCTATATGTAACATTGTTAGTGCATCGCCTGTGCTAGGGCAGATCAAGGACAGGTGTGGGAAAGGAACATAAAAACAACGAATTGGGGTGTCTCCAACAAGGGGTGATGACTATTCCTACAAATACAAATGGCCAATTCATTGCAGAGACACTGGTCAAATGTTCCTTCTTCTAGGTCAGAAAAGCACCCTGCACTCTGTTGATCTGTACACAGGTGGGGCACACTTTTGAACTTTGCAAAAATCAAAGGTATGAAAGATTTCGAATGACTCTAGATAGCCTGAGGATCTTTTCATCAATTGGCCCTGGGTAGGTAGCTCTCCAAGCGAAAACAATCTGGGGGATGAACTTTAAGGACATGTGAAAGGCCATCAGGTGAATAGTAAGCGCAGTATAAGGGCACATAGGAACAAACAGAAAAAGAAATATGTAATAAAATCTAGGCACCTTTTTGCAAATCAGCTCAAAAGGCGATTCTGTGAACACGGGCTTGGATTTTGCGTGAAGTCTATACGGTATATTACACATTACAGTCACCATCAGTGTAATAAGAAATTCCCTGCCCAGGAGGACCACCAAGTGCATTTCAACATATCTTCATCTGATTTGATTTGATTTCATTTCATGTATTATTTATAACGTGCAACGTTCACTCAAAGGGGCATAGTTCCTTTCCTCAGCATTGTGTCATTTTGATATTCAGATGCACGCGGGCACATACTTGACAGAGGTTTGCGGTTAAATGCAGATTTTACCATCAAGCATAAAGGAGTACAGATTACAAGAGGCCGTGGTTTGTGGTCAGCAGGGCAGACCAACACGGGCCATTGGGACTTGTGGTCACAGCGTCATCACCATCCCTGGGCACTGATCATCATGAGCAGGGTGTGACCAATCCCAAAGCTTTTTCTCCGGAAACTTGCAAAGTATTTTTAAAGCACTACAAACTTTGAAAAGTTATAACATGTTTAAAAAATGTACAAGGAAGAAATCTGCTGAAAGTGGATTTCACTGAAAACAATCCCTACTTTTAATAGTAGATGCTTCAGCAAACAGGTTTAGCAGAAAATATATTCCACATTGCACTGTTCAGGATTATTTTGTAAGTGACATTTAAATTTCGTACCTCCAAAATGATCTTTGCCAAGTCTGTGCCCTACTGATTTTCTGTAAGTTCACCAACACCTATTGGTTCCCGAGCAGAATTAGCATGAACACAGCATCGACGTAATAAGGGTGAGAAACAAGGTCACCTTTTCGTGATTCTCTTCCATCAGGTTTCTCTGAGTCTACATGTAGATTATATATAGGGCTCCCGGTTTTATGGTATTTACTTTTTTTTCAATTTCCGACTGTGGGGCAGATTTACAAGCCCCGTGCGCCACTTTTGCGCCGCCGTTGCGTCACTTTTGTGATGCAGCGGCGGCGTAAAGCTAGCGCCATGCTGCGGGGGATTTACAACTTGACGCATCGAGGGAGATGCGTCACGTTGTAAAGCCCTGCGCCACATAAAACCTGCGTCAGCTTTCATGTGGGCGTTTCGGCGCAGGGTGGGCGTTCCGGTGCAGGAACGCCTCGGAAAAGTGCCTGAGTGAAATCTACAAGATTTCACTCAGTCACTTTTCCGACCCCGCTGCGTCAAAACCTTGCGCCTGCTTGAAGCAGGCGTAAGGCATGACGCACCATGTTGAGGATAGGCCAAGTTGGAACAGTGCTGGAGTTGCGTCGCGCCCGCGACACAACTCCAGCACTGCGCCAACCTTACGCCGGCAGATGCAACACGCATCTGTTTATCTTTGCGCCATGATGCGCCGCATTGTAAATGCGGCGCATCTGTGGTGGCGCAAGGGTAAACTTGCGTCACGCATCTTTCCTGGCGCAACCCTGCTGATTTGCAGGGATGCGCCAGGAAACGTAAATCTGCCCCTGTATTTTTACATATTTTTTTTTAGCCATCTTATTGGTATTTATGCATATTTATTTTGTGTTTTGAAAGTAAAAGGAGTCATAGAATGGTATATTTCCACATTTATTTAACTGATAAATTTGCACTCATACTTTGATGCCTGTGCGTTTTAGCAAATCAGGCAGTCAAAAATAACAAAACACTACACCCACAGGAAAATATTGGCATTATATACAAATATATGTCAAGCTATGGCTGAATTTAAGGACATTTCCTCCCATTTTTCACCTTCCCATGCCTTCTATGTGCTCAGCTGTTGCCCTGGAATTCACGAGGGACCTCATGGAGAGTCACTCACCAGAAGCACAATTTTCTGTATTTTTCTGCATAAAAAAGAAATACAGACAGGAAAAACGTTGTTTTCTATCTGTATTTATCTGTGAAAATCAGTAAAAACAGAAAACAGGGAGCCTTAATTATATAATAAACTTAGCGGTGTCCCGAAGATCAAGCATGCATCTGCCATCTTGGATCATTACTGGTCAGCTCTAGTGCACATGGCATTGTCTAACAGGCTCTACCCGGTTCAAGGTCACACCAAGCTTGATGCCTCCACCAACCACAGGATCTAAAGTTGGTCCACTTCACCGATTTATAGATTCATTCTTTGTGAACCCACACAGTGCTCTTTCTAGACCTAAAGCTGCATATTTTTCAGTACCATTAGAGGATCCTTAAAGCCATAAACCTATATTTAGCTAATATGTCCGGTCAATTTCCAACTAGTTTATGGGGGTACGGGTGTTAGATGCAAAACAGATTTTCAGGATATCCACAAAAGATACATTTAAATATAATTAATGTAAATGAAACTTAATTATACTGGCAGTGATTATCATAACAATCTGAACCGAACTGACCAACAAACCGGATTTTATAACCTCTTTGTCACAGATCAAAGTTGACAGGGTCACACAAAATGGAAAGAATTAAGTGCCATTGACATTAGGGATACACAAAATTGATGTAATCTGATTTGCGTAAATACAGTTTTATGCAAAAATTATGTGAAATAATACAAACATACGTAAAATACAAAACTGGTATTCGGCGCTGTATTTTAATGCAAAATGCATCCTCAAATCCATTCTGAATGCAAAGAGGGATTTCTCGCTAAACAAATCACTCAAAAAACTCCTGTGATGCGAACAACAGCCTCTCTTGTTTTTGGGGCATCATTTGGGGATTTCGCATAACAAACGTAAAGCGAAATTCCCAAAATATTTAAGATTATGTGGACGTAACAGAAATTTCGCCCTGGCCTAATTCGAATGGGAAACTGTGACACCTATTACGTAGGCATGAAGACAATTCGACTTTAAATGTGCATTTTACAAACAGCCTTTTTTCATATTTTAATCTACATGCTTAGCTATTCACACACCATGATGGATTGGGGTATTATGTCACACCTGGAAAGTATTTTTGGATAAATGCCAAGTACGGCAAAATTTTCGTCATTTTCAGATTTTCAACCAATGGAATGCTAAAAAAAAGAAATGTTTCTATAGCTCTTTAGAATACACATATGGGGTAACGTATTTTGCTTTTCTACAAGGCCACCACAAGGTTCTGATTAGATTTCAGATCCACTCATCCTTTGGTCCTATGGTTTTCAAATCTCTTTAAAAACCTATTGATGCAAACACAGCACACAAGGCTGCCACTGTGGATCACCTGTGTAGAAAACACAATATATCTCATTGTGTGATCTGTACCAACCATTAAAAAACCTCATAAGCCACATGCTGATATATAGTCCAACCAAGGAGGCCCTACTTACATTTTTTTTTTTATCCAGGTCAAAATAAGAGCATAAAAACCAAACAAAATAAAAAATTAAAGACTGTGCAAATTGTGATGCCACTGAAACGTATTGTCAGTTACACTGAGTCACATCACAGGTACATCACAGACCACAAAATGAACTCATAAAGCTGGAAAAAAGTGAGCTCCCTCACTCCCTAGCACGATTTCTCATACGTTTTAAGAAGATTTTCAACTTTTGCATACAGAATTCCATGAATAATCCAGGAAACCTATGATGGCAGAGATTTCCAGGAATACTACAACTTAACAAAATGTACTCATAGTCTTTCCTTGTGGGAAAAAATCTGTATGAGTAAATTTACCATGTACGCCCAGGAACAACAGAACAGGAGTGGCTATTATTCTCAATGCTTTTGTTTTTTTTGTGCTTGTTTTTGCTCAAAATGCCACCTCGTGCCCAAAACTTACATGAGGATGCATTTCACACTAAAATATAGTGCAAAATGACAGATTTTCGTTTTGTGTAATTACGCATAATTTGGGACACATGGGACTTTTTCCCCACATGGAAAACTTTTCCATGTTAAGAACTCCCATTAAGTATGGATTCTTCAATTAACCATCCTGGTGAGAAAAACGCTTTTACCCACAAATTTATGAGTGTGTGTGTGTTAACTGCATTTTGTAGGGTTACGCTCTTGGAACACCCCCTTCTCAGCCCCTAATCTTCTTGCTGTTTTTTTCCAGAGCAATTTATAGTCCTACAATTCACAAATCCCTATTCTGTGAATGAGGATGTGGAATTTCAAAGCTCTATTGTCAATTTCCAAACCTCAGCCACGCTTAAATCCAGAAATAGTTTGTTAATGGAACCCAAAAAACGTTTAACATGTCCTCTCCAGCATGGCCTGCACCATCAGCTCTACTCACATTAGGACGCTCCCGAACCCCTGACCACCACTACATTCCGCCCTGAATCAGAGAATGGAACTTCTTCAGCCTTTAAGGAAATGGAAAACAAAATAGTTTTCTTTGTTTATTTTTTCTCTAGTTTTTTGCAAAGCGCTTTGTTTCGCACAACAATCACAACACTAAAAAGCAAGGTATTCTCCCAATGAATGAAATGCTACTCTCCACCCACAACCCCACCACAGATGCCAGGCTGGAGAGATTTCTCAAAATAATGAAAAAAACAATATGTTGTGGATATGTAAATGTTTCCTGAGAAGTGTTCACTATTAGGGTTCAATGATTTGCTGCAAACACCCAGAATGTATCGGTGATTGTCATGGTGATTGACAAACATCTCTGAGAGATGAAAGTCCTTGGCTCACAAAGCTGCATTGAACGTGACACTGCCATTGGGTGTTGACTAGACCTGCCCTGTATGCTTGGAATCATAACCGTAAAAGCAGAGGTTCCTGGAGAAAATGTACACAATACTTGCATTTTCCTGTGCCAATGTGTAGAGGATGTGTCACCGGTTACCATTGGATGGTCTGGTGCCATTGACGACCTCTGGAAACACTATATTACTGTACCAGGCTGGGGCATAAGTGGTTGTAAAAGACATCAGAATCCAGGTTGGCAATGCCTGCATTTTAACATGCATTAACACGTAATAGAAAAACTATAGAATGAGCACAGTGCAATATTGGACAATAATAGAATCTTTCGGTTCTGGTGACATTTCTAAACCACTTTGGACTTGTGGTTACATATTAAACACCAGTTAGGAGGGAGCGGTGCAGAGAGGGAGTGAGTAACTGGCAGGCAGACAGAAAGAGATAGAGAAAGTGAGAAAGAGAGAGTGAAATGAGAATACAGAAGAATTTATAAAGGGATCGAGGTTATATGACCCTAACATATATCAGACTCTGTAACCTCTCTATAAGTGATCATTAGTTTTCTTATTGCAGGTGCAGTATGTCTTCAGAACATACCTGTAATAAGAAATGCACATCACTAATCACCTGTAATAAATTATTACAGGTGACTAATGACATCACAATGCTCCTCGTTGGGAGGAATGCCACCAGCTCAGACTCAGTGTCTACTCTCCCTCAAGGACTGTGGTGAAGGCTGATGTTCAGGCCACCTGGGCACCGACTCTATGTGGAGTTGGCAGAGTGGTAAACTGGGCTGGGGCCCAATTACATATATCTTCATGTGTATCCTTGGCAACAGTGATCGGGGCTGAGGGTGCAAAAGAGGAAAGAATGTGGCAAGGACACATCTGCTTCTGGCACACAGAGACAGCTATCAGGTGGCCGCGCGCCATCTTCCCTCACAATCATTGAGGCAATGTGTGGTCCTGCTCGCACCTCCCTCATGATGTCCATGGCCCTTTACGTAGATGAAGCTGGGGGAGTCGGGAGAAGACGCGTGTGTGAGGCAAACATGGTGGATAGAAAAGAAGGCTGAAGAGAGAGAGGAACGCTGGTGAGGATATTTTCAGAGTAAGTGGCACCAAAAGAAATATGGAAAAGAGAAAAGAGAAAGGGGATAGACAATTGTCATAAAAATTAAAATAATCCCAACAGCACATAAAAAGAAATTGCAAATCACCTTAGACGTCCCTGACCATATAAAGGTCTTTGACATTTGACCTCATCGCTATACATGGTGAGGAGCGTCTAAGGGACTTGTCCTTTGACTTGCAGGATCCCACTCATACAATTCGTTATCAAGTACTTTGACATGCATCAGATTTGATGTTGGTGCTATAACTTATTCACAATAGAGAGAACCTTACTGTGAGCAAATTGCCTGAAGAAAGGACATGCTTGGCACTGGAAGAGGCAAGAACCAACCAAAACGATGTCATCCTATTAAAGGAATCTGTTCAAGACTGCTTTTTGCACATTTTTGCTGTTTATATTTAAAGAATAGAATTAATGATCATCTAACTAACATGGAATGCTCCCTATGTTATGAAGAAATACATCTGACTGCATGTTTTATGACAAATTTACGGTCTCAAAGGAGTATATGGTTGTAATCTATTACAAACAGAAGCGGAGATAGTGGTCCGTGGGAGCTAAGGTAATATGGCCTCATTTCTGACTTTGAAACCTGGGCTCTAATCACGGCTCTGGCATTTGATCAAACATTTTGTGATTCTGGGCACACGACAGAATCTCCCTGTGCCTGGAACTGCAAATAAATATAATGTAACGTAAAAATAAAATTGTGTTACTCTAACTATGTACATTATGCATAAAGAACTATTATTGCCTTGTTCCATTGTTCATCGCTCGCTGCTACGCCTGATCTATGTAACCATTCCCCCGCTTGTGACGAAATGAACTGCCTTGTTACTGTGTACAGAGTTTCTGCTAAAAATGTTTTGCTTACTGATGTATAAATACATGTTTTCATTGGCATCAGGAGATATTGCTTCTAATCTTAGCTCACCCACTAGACTGCATTGTGTGATCTTAGGAAATTCAATTTATATCGTGTGCCCCCCTACATGCCGAAATGAGAAGATGGGGCTTCTTCCAAATAGGGGATGTCTACTATCAAGGAGACACACAAACTCTAAGGTATGTTTACAAAAACACACTACAAACAAACAGAAGTACCAAAGTACCGCACTTCCTCCACTGTGTGACAGAGAATCTTACTAATTGCAAAATTAACCATTAAATTGCATTTTCAAAGGATGGAATATGGTCTAGGCGCCCGATGGACTAAAGCATTTTGCGGTTGCAACCCTGCAATTTGCAAAAGCATAGGGTTTGCAACCTCAAAATGATACTTCAGTATTTACTAAAATCCTTTTGACTTTAGGAAAAGGCTTTCTGGGTCACATAAGGTGTTTTGCCACTCATTCCAAATTGCAATTAGGGAGGGGTGCCCCTTCCTAATAATGATTTAATATGAGACGTATTAATAGTCTGTGACCTCAATTGTGGACGCAAACCATTGAAATGTTACCATCTCCTGTCCTGGAAAGAGGTGGTAACTAACTGGCCATGGGGAAGCTGTACCGATGGACAACTTCACCTTTGGGAATCCTGCGGGGAGGCCTCGGGTGGAGGGAAGGCAGGGTGTTGTGTGGAGGAGACAGTGGTCCAAGTACCTGCTACTTGTAAAGTCTTTCCAAAAGGGAAAATTTATTTTTTTCAAAGAAGCTCCAGTTCCTTTAAGGAAAATGGGCTGCTTTTTTTTTTTATTGTTTGCGCATCCATACTCAAAGATGGTGCTCTGCTGTTTCTTTAAGGCCACCAGCCCTCAGCTTGTAGCCAGTGACAGGCAGTCACAAATAGTGGGCTACCTAGTTAATAGTCATTAGGCAGGTCGTCCTAGACTTTGCATTGTGATCTATTTTTACAAAGGTTGCATCGCAAAACCAGAGACAGGTCTCAAAAAGTCTGTCTGCTGATAGCAACCACTTTTTTTTACCTGTCTCAATACATCAGATGCCTACCGATTAATGTCGTCACATATGTGGATTGCACCACCAATTCCAAATTCAAAAGTGATTGAGTCCATCCAATAATTGTTATCATTAAATTTCTTTATTCTTCATTTAAAGTTAAAACAGCCAAGCAAGGCTAACATTGGTCTTGGAGACTGCTCTCTGGAAACAGCGGGAGCAGTGGAGGTGCACACCGCTAGAGTGTAATACTCAAAACATTGGACTCTTTGAGGGGGACTTTTGTTTATGGGGGAGGTGCGTTACATGTACACTGATGTGTAGATGTTAGGCTTGCTGTTTCGCTTTGGTATCCTACCGATTAATGTGTAGTTTGTAAGTCAGGAAAACTGGGCTTGCATCAAAGCCTTGCCATATGACTAAACTGTGTAGCCCTGAGAAGAACTGTTTTTTTGTTTTTGTTTTGTTTTTTGCATTTTTGACTCATTTTCTGAAAAACTGAGGGGCACATCTACAAGCCCCTATCACCACCATAACCTCACTTTTCTCGACATTGTGGTGGTGATAGGGGCTTCTCCTTATTCGCTTAGCGTGGCTTAACACTACCTTTTGAATATGGCACCCTTTCACTCTATCCTTAGCGTGAAAGGGGCGGGGAATGGGCGTTGTGGTGGACGTTCCAGCGTAACACCCATTGATTTTGACGCTGTCCCATATTTACAAGGGTGTATGGGGTAGCGCCAAAATTAGGACTTGGGAAAACCAGGTCTTACCCTGATGCAACGAGGAGAAATGTTTAATTTCTCCTTGTTTTTGCTGTTTCCATGCGTGCTGCATTGTGCAGCACGCATAGTAGCAGCAAAACACCATTGATTGTTTATGTGCAGGAAGGTGTCCTTTCCTGCACATAAACAATCATTAAAAAAATTACGTTTTGCAACTTATATGTGTGCTGTCACATCGTCCCAGGATCCCGGCGGTGGCAAGGTTCCACGCCAGAGCAGCATCGACTTGATGGTTACTCGTGTCCACCAGCGTCGTGGACGGCCGTGCACATCCTGGCTGAAGTTTCAGCTTAATCCCCCAGAGGTTCGCTAGAAGGACGAACTTCGTAATTAGTTTCCCCTTTTTTTCTGGATTGATTCGAACCCACTCCATTGGGACGGTACCATTTAGGATACTCCTACGACCGTAACCCACACTACAGAATAGATTAGGTTTTTCAAGCCACTCCCCCCCCCCCCCCGGTCCTGAAGAAACGCCACACATCCAGTCGGAGTAATTTAAGCGTGAAACATGTCGAACTTTTAAAATCCACTTGCACTCGTCACTACACGTAATTAGCTGTTACAGGTTTAATCCCTCCTGTCAGCCTAGACTTCAGTAGACTGTTTTAACCATAGCACAGTGTCCAGTTAATAAAGGTCGTCTGGAACACTGATAGCTATTTTTATCTTCACTCACACAAACCACACCCACTCTACTCACCATTCTATGCCCCTCCACCCCCACTCATAGGGCCTCCTGGCGTGTTCATCTAAAGACCTCCGGCAAAGAGCCCCCCTAACGGGCCCATTGGGCATTGCAGCGCCGGCCCAACGAGGAGCTGCCCTATGATGAAGCATGACACCTCTCGGGGTGTGTGAGGGCCCTTGCTCCTAACTGGAGCTCTCCCCTCTCTGATCCTTCTTCCACCTGGGTTCTTCCTTCCTTTCCTATTTCCAACCCCCCCCTTCTTTTGCCTCTTCCCATTAGGAACTGCATACTACTTTTGATCCACGTGTCCTTGGGCATGTATGCTGTACCTGTTTCTCAAAAGCCCTCGTTCCTCCATTATTGATTGCTGCATTAAGCAGCACACATAGAAGTTTCAAATCGCCATTTCAGATTGTTTATGTGCAGGAAGGGGCACCTTCCTGCACATAAACAATAAAGCCCCTCAACACAGGCACTTTGGTGCAAGGGTGCCTGCATTGGTGCTAGGCAGCTAAATTAGCGCCAGCTCAGGGAGAAACGCAAGGCTGCGTTGTATTCTTGTAAATACGGTGCAGTCCTGCATTTCAGAAGTGTCAGCGTGCGGCGTTAAGCCATGGAGGCTAACGCCGCGCTCAGCCACTTCCTTGTGAATATGCCCCTGGGTGTGTCAGTGACGATTCAGTTCCCAGTGTACATCGCACAAGAGCATTCCATCAATTGTAGATTCATCTTTTTTTTTTTTTTTAGGTTTTATATAGCGCTCGAATGCCCAGGGGCGTCTTGGCGCTGAAGCAGACAGGGGGGGAGTGAGGCCTGGTCGGAATGATTCTTAGTTTTCAGTGAGAGAACAGCCAGGTTTTAAGTTGCTTCCGAAAAGTCAGGAAGTCAGAACAGCGTTTGATGGCTAGAGGTAGAGAGTTCCAAAGAGTGGTTGCCTTCAGAAGGAAACTCCTGCCACCCCAGGCCGTGAGTTTTGATCAGGGGATGGATAATAGCCTTGCTTCTGAGGATCTGAGCTTTCTGCTCGGCGCGTACCAGGCTAATTTACTACGAAAATAGCTAGGTCCACAGTTATGCAGTGCCTTGAAGGTTATGCATAGTGTTTTAAACTCGAGGCGTTTAGCTATGGGTAGCCAGTGTAAATTGCTCAAGGTTTGGGCCGCTGACTTATGTTTAGGGATTCCAGCGATAAGTCTCGCTGCCGCGGTTTGTAATATTTGTAGTTTCTGTAAGGACTTTTTGCGGATACCAATAAATAGCGAATTACCATAATCCAATTTAGTCAGAACAAGAGAGGTGATGACCAGTCTTTGAAGTTCATTTGGGATGAACGGTCTGATTTTCCTTATCAGTTTTAGTGTGTAGAAAACTGAAGAAGATAAGGCTTTAACTTGGTGATCGAAAAGGAGCTTGTCATCAAAAATGACTCCCAGATTTCTTCCCTTTTGAGCTGGAATAGGTAAGGGTCCCATGTTCTGGGGCCACCAACTAGGAGACCAAACAGATCTATTGTTACCGAAAAGTAACACCTCAGTTTTGCCCGAGTTCAGCTTTAAGCAATTAGTTTTCATCCAATGATCAACTTGCGTCATACATGAGCTGAACCTGAGGCCCGCCTCTGTAGAGTCTTTTGGTATAGACACCACGATTTGTGTGTCATCGGCGTAAGACACCACCGAGAACCCCAGGGACTTTATCAGTTTTACCAAAGGAGCAACATACAAATTAAAAAGGGTGGGGCTCAACGAAGAGCCATGCGGCACCCCACATGGCAAACTAAATTGTTCAGAAGTGCAGTTGCCCAGTGCAACATGGTTTCTTCTGTTCGTTAAGAAATCCTGTAGTAGGGTCAAGGCAACACCTCTAATTCCCATGGTCCTTAGATGGTTTATCAAGATCGTATGATTAACCGTGTCAAATGCCGCCGAGAGATCGAGTAATACCAGGACGGCTTGGTCACCTTTGTCCAATATCCATCTGATCTCTTCGGAGGCGGCAAGCAGAGCTGTTTCTGTGCTATGCGCCTTTCTGAAACCATACTGTGAGGAATCCAGGAGATTATTATTATCAATACAGGTCATTAATTCCGCATTTAATGCCTTTTCAAGTAATTTGGCGGGGAATGGAAGCCTAGAAATGGGTCTGTAACTACTGGGTTCCAAGGGATCCAAGTTACTTTTCAATATGGGGAGAATAGACGCCATCTTCCAATCAGTAGGAATGTGTCCTGTGTTGAGCACTTTATTTAAAATTAGTGTGAGTTGTTCCCCGAACATCTTGGGGGCTAGATGAATAATTTTAGGGGGTCAAGGGTCTAAGGGGGACCCTGATTTGCAAGCCATGATAAGTTTCATAACTTGCTCTCTGTCAAGGGGGAGAACCTATCCAGGATTATGGGAGAGTTGTTCACTGAGACGGTGGATACTACCTTATGGTTTTGATTGAATGATTCAAAAACCTCCGTGACTTTATCTTGGAAAAAAATAGCGAGGGTGTCACAGAGAGTTTGATTCGACGTGCTGACTTTCCTTGTAACCAATTTTGATAAGGGTGTTATTGTTTTGAACAGTTCTTTGGCCGAATTTTCGGCCAGCATGATCTTTTCAGTAAAGTATTTAGTTTTCTCACTGTGTATCAGAGATTTGTATTCCATAATGGCTTTTTTGTAGGTCTCTCTGTCACTCGAGTTATAATTAATTCTCCACTTACGCTCTAGTCTCCTACAGGTTTGTTTCTGAGACCTTAATGTGTTCGAGAACCAGGGTTCAGACGGGGTACTACGCCGAGATTTTTGCTTTTTCTCAGGGGCTAGGAGGTCCATGGCCTCCTTTACCCACATATTGTATTTATGAGCGGCAATGTCAACATCATTATCCCCAGTATTTGTTAAAGGACGAGTGTCTAACAGCATAGTATTTAAATCCTGTGAATTAATTTTATTCCAGGCTCTGGAATTAGGGATCTCTGCAGGTGACATTCTGGCCACATTATGAGACTGGGGTGGGCTAATAGAAAAAAATATAGCCTTGTGATCCGACCATGTTAGGGGGAGAACATTGGTGATAGCTAGGAAGGGAATGTTCGAGAAAATCCCATTCAATGTGTGGCCCGCTGAGTGCGTAGGGGCTTTGATTTTTTGATCAAGGCCAATGGTCTTCATTAGTTCTACTAGGTGGACCATATCTTGGTCATTATCGTTCTCTAGGTGGAAGTTAAAATCCCCTAAAACTAAGTAATCTGATCATGTGACAGAGTGCTCGATTACGCTATTTAGATTAGTGAGAAATGATTCTCTATGACCGGGAGGGCGGTATAGAAGCAACCCATTGAGTGAATAATTTTTTGTCAGCTCTCATTGAAAGAGGAAATTTTCACAGCTAGTAATATTCATTCCTGCCGTAAACTTTATATTAATGCTATATCTCTGCTGTATACTGGCAGGGCATCTGAATAGCAGCGACATGTCTACATTGTTTCACCAAGCGTTATAAATAAGCTGTGAAGTAACCAAATGGAGTCATAAAGTCCTTTAGAAAGCTACTTAACAAATTAATTAATTAATATATAAGTGGTCAGGAGCTGTTGTGTACCGAGCAGCTGTACTTGTTTAATTGTAAAGAAAGTGAAGCAGTATTTGTCAGCAGTGATGCAACAAAATTAATGGGAGGGTGCCAGCACTTCGCGGCAGTGATGTAATAATTGCAAAGGAGAGTACCAGAACTTATCAGCGGTGATGAAACTATATTAATGGGAGGGTACCAGCACTTGTCAGCAGTGATGTAATAATTGTAATGGAGAGTACCAGCACTTATCAGCAGTGATGCAACTATATTATTGGGAGGGTACCAGCACTTCGAGGCAGTGATGTAATAACTGCAAAGGAGAGTACCAGCACTTGTCAGCAGCGATGCAACTATATTAATGGGAGGGTACCAGCACTTCGAGGCAGTGGTGTAATAATTGCAAAGGAGAGTACCAGCACTTGTCAGCGGCAATGCAACTATATTAATGGGAGTGTACCAGCACTTCGAGGCAGTGATGTAATAATTGCAAAGGAGAGCACCAGCACTTATCAGCGGCGATGCAACTATATTAATGGGAGGGTACCAGCACTTCTTGGCAGTGATGTAATATTTGTAATGGAGAGTACCAGCACTTATCAGCAGTGATGCAACTATATTATTGGGAGGGTACCAGCACTTCGAGGCAGTGATGTAATAATTGCAAAGGAGAGTACCAGCACTTGTCAGCGGCGATGCAACTATATTAATGGGAGGGTACCAGCACTTCTCGGCAGTGATGTAATAATTGTAATGGGGAGTACCAGCACTTGTCAGCAGTGATGTTTAATATTAATGGGAGACTACTTCAGCTTGAGGTAATCAATCTAACGGATAGTACTTGCACTTCTCAATATAGGTGTATTAATTTCCATGCTGAGTACTGTCACTTCTCAGCAGCGATGCAATAGCTTTAAGAGACAGCGTCACTTAGCAGTGGTGTCATACGTTTAACGGGAGAATTTTGCCCAACTCAGTAGTGACATAATTAATATTTTAAGTAGGAGTGCGCTGTATTCACATATGTTTTCACATAATTATGCAAAATGTTGGCAAATGATCGAAAATTATGCGTAATTACACAAAATGAAAATCTGCCATTTTGCACTATATATTAGTGTGACACGAGGTGGCATTTCGAGCAAAAAGAAGCGCAAGAAAAAAGAGCATTGAGAATAATAGCCACTGCTGTTCCGTTGTTCCTGTGCGTACATTGTACATTTTTTACCACTAAGAGCACATTTGCAGTAAATGTTTACTGTAACGGCGCATATTTACGCAGGGTGGCATATTGGCGTAATTCTAGGACTTGTGCCTAACACGCGTACTGTGTATTTCCCGAAATTATGCAAATTACACTAGCGTAATTTACGTTTTACAGAGGCCTAATTTTAAGGAAAAATAGCACAATTCTCAGGAAGATATAATATTTTCAGGAAAGAATACTTTTGCCCCTCCTCCTTTAATGGGGACGGTCTGGCACTTCTCAAACGTGATGTAGTAATTTTAATGGGAGAGTACGAGCACTTTGCAGCAGTAATGTCATCGTTTTAATGGGAGAGCACGAGCACTTCGCAGCAGTAATGTAATAATGCCCATGGAGACCACTGGCACTGCTCAGCAGCGGTGCCCTACTTTGAATGGGGGAGTACCTGCACTTCTATGTTTCCACGTCAAGCACTGCTGGCACAGACAGACCTCACAAGGGGGCACCGCCTGGTGCCTGGCTCGGGGGAGACGGGCGCATCTGGCTGGCAGGTTCCTTACCTTGCAGCTTTCACAGGTCAGGAGGCCATAGTGGTACCCGGACACTTTATCTCCACACACCGGGCACATCTCATCCAGGTCTTCATCGTACGTGTATTCCATCAGCTTGAAATGGCTGCCTGTGGGGGTGAGGGGAGAGAAGAGGGCGAAAAAACGTCAGCACCGAGGCCGGTAAGAGCGGACGTTTGACACGCCGGATATGCTGCGGGTGTTATCGAGAATAGCGCCGAGAGGCTTACGGGCCCGCGTGCAGGCGGACTAGAGAGCCGGCTGCAATCAGGCACATTCATACTGACTGGCAGATCATAGGCAGAGGTGGGTACAGTGAAATATGCCATCCCCTGGGGAAGCTACCAGCCCCAAAAGCCATCTAGCAAAAAAAAAAAAAAAGGAAGTTAAAAAAATGAGTGTGAACGCAGACCATGACAGGGAGACAAGAAACAGGAGACAAAAATGTATATTCGGTGTGGGACGGGTTGATGAGGTACAAAGAAAAAACCCGACCATGCCAGTGCAGAGGCATTCTGCCGCCCACAACCAGCAGGTCCGACAATAAACCCCTAACTGGCCATGGTGGTCTGCGGAAACACATGTGCATCGAGGTAAAGTGCGCACATCTGGACCGCAACTGGCAAACAATCATAGAAAATAGGTGCAAGGAGCCAATGAGTCCCATCCCCTTCCCCTTGCCCTGAGCTTTCTGATGCGGGACTCGGGAGTTTCATTTTTCATTTCGTACTGTATTTTCTCTTTTAGATGTGGGCCGCCCAGGTGCAAAACTACCCCCCCCCCCTCCCCCCGATGTATATGCTACAAGTGCAGATTTTTAAAATCGTTTGTTGTCTCAATACTTAAAATTTGTCGGATTTCTGAAAATATATGTTATTAAAATTGTTTGAATCACAGAATAGTGGTGTTTATTTAGTAGATAACGAATTGCCTAATTGTGTCACACTGGGTGCAGCTATTCACGCAGACACATAGAATATGTCCGTACTTCTATCTATATATATGAATATGTGTGTGTGTGTGTACATATATATATATATATATATATATATATATATATATATATATGTGTGTGTGTGTGTACATATATATATATATATATATATGTGTGTGTGTGTATAAACACTTGTGCTTGAGTAGATAGATAGATAGATAGATAGATAGATAGATAGATAGATAGATAGATAGATAGATAATTTCTAGTTCCTAAAAAAAACTTCTTACAGAGTGGATCCATGAATTTGCGGTTCGGAAAATGAAAGCCAACACCATTCCCAATTCCTGCATTTTATGTCTGTTATTCGAGGTCGGAAATGGAATCCGAAAATTGAGCCGATAAGATCTCGCGATAAAACTATTCCACGTCGAGTCTTCTCCGCGCCACTCCCTGTGCCCACTGGCAGGGGCACAGGGTATGTTTTTATAGCCCTGCACCTGTTGCATCCACGTCACGGCGGCAGGAAGCGGGGCACACACCTGGCACGGATGACCGCATGTTTCTGGGATTGCCGCGCGCATTTCATGCCGTGATTTCAGGCCACGATTCGTATTTATATCAGTGAAATAAAAAGAAATGTGATGGGAAATTAGGAAAAGGGAGAGCGGGGAAAGCAGACATGTCTGATTCGACTGCTCCACCACCCCCACACACCCCGAACGCCCCAAAAACGTCAGTGGAGGCTCCCTTGGGAGCGGGTGTTCACGGTGAGTCGTGTCCTTTTCTGTTTCCAGATAGGAATTAGAAAACACAGCTAGGGCCCTGGCTGCGCGGGGCATCCTAAGGGGAATCTCGGCTATTAGAAAGACTAAGATCCACCGAGGGGCAAGGATTGCCAAGTACAACAGGGTGCCCAGGTCAGGGTCTGCCCCACCATGGCCTGCAGCCTGAAAGCGCAATGATCACATATTCATTACATGCAGAAACCCGCGCGCCTCCCTGGGAGGCCAAGAAGAGACCTCAAGGCGCGGCAGGGAGGTCTGTCACAGGAAAGGGAGACCGACTAATAGGAATATAGGAAGATGTACAAATACGTCCCAGGGTCACCGGTGTGTGTGTGCAGCGGCAGCGCCAAGACAGCTGTATAGTGCCGACACATCACTAGCGTCCTAGGGAGCCGAGCACTGAAGCACCTAGAACACCCAGCGCCAGGATGTCCGGGGACACGGCTGTGCCCAGTGCGTGCCCTGTGTAAAGGTGCCAGGATGCCCCCACGCGCCCGCCTCTGCCCCCGGATTCCCTCCCTCTTGTGCTTCATAATGCCAGGGAGCACAGGGGCTGCGGTCCAGGGGCCCATACATTGCGCATCCTTAGCGTCCGTGCAAGCGCCTTGAGGGGTAGAATGGAAAGAGCGCTGCGCGCGTGCAAGAGGAGGTGTGCACAGAGATCTCAAAGGTCTGCGCGAGGCAGAGGCCCTGAGTGCGATAACACAGTGCTGCTGAGGGTTCGTGTGAGTCACACCCCACTGAAATGCTCGCACGGACCCTCTCAATGTCATCACTACCCCTAAGGCAATAGATAAGACTATATCTGCCTGTACACTACAGGCTCTTCGCACACCCACACCTACACGTGTATACGAAAACAAATTGATAGCACTAATATACACACGCATATACAAATATCTATCTATATATATATATATAGAGAGAGAGAGAGAGAGAGAGAGAGATGCATTATAGGTACACACAGAAACAGAAAAAATAGAGCGCTACTACATATATGCCTACACACAATATACAGAATATGCAAATATATATATATATATATATATATATACATATATATATATATATATATATATGTACGTTGACAGCTATAATGTATACAAACACACACATATATATATATGGTGAAAGAGAGAGACGGAGAGCGAGGTTGATAGCTAGAGCACACACGTGTGTGTGTGTGTGTGTGTGTATATATATATATAAATATATATATATATATATATATAAATATATATATATATATATAGTGAGTTTCTGTGGATTTGTCAAATAAGCCAAAAATTAGCGGTAATTACAAAACTTTCTCCGTAAACTACGAATCTCAACCATAGCTACAGACGCATTGACAGCCTTTTTACTAACAATCAATATACATAAATACATATATTGATAGAGGCTTATATACATATATATGCTTAATTAAATATGCAATTATGTATACAAACGCATATGTAGTAAATTCATATGTATTTGTGCATGTGTTTAAATAATTCAATACCATGCACATATATATATATATATTATAGAAACATATACTACAATACAAAGTGACTGATTCTAAAAAATATAAAAGCATTATACTATTGAGGCATCTAAATCTTCCGTGATAATTACAACGCATGTGAGTGCGCCGTGAGGTGCGGCGTGGTGAGCTCGTGTGACATTCACCCCGTGATGCGTGAGCACTCCCGCTCCGTGCAGTGCTAAAGGTGTACTGACAGCTGCTGCTGTGCGAGTCTCTCGGGGTGCCGTGCCCCCCACCCCTCCCTCCCCATCGGTGCGGGTGTAGTGTGTGCATGCCCCGAGGTGCTGTCGGCTGTATGAAGGCGTGCGGTGCCTGCGGCTGTGTGCAGTGTGCTGCGCTGCTGCACCCACACAGCGCCAGGAGCAGAGGGGAGACATGACAAGGCTGTCATCTGCTTACCACTCGAGTTGTCCAGGGACTGCTCCTGGCCACCAGCGCTGCAATAGTCCACTTCCCCCTTGGAGAGCATTTGAAGAGATGTGCTGGTGGCTTCCCTTGATGCCAATCTTCTGTTTTTTTTTCTGATATTACTAGTAAAAAAAAAAAAAGAATGGCCAGAGATAATTGGAGCGGCTTCTCCTCGCCACTGGTGGCTACTATCAAAGGTACCATGTGCAACCTCCCTGCAGGCTTCCTATTTACACCCAGTCCTACCGCCACTGGTGGAGCCGGCTGCGAACGACAGCCCACCTCACCAATCAGCGGCCGCTTTCAGACGGCAGAGGCGCAGCCGCCTTCCTCCAGTCTCAGGGCTCGTTTTATGGCTCGGGCGAGGGATGGGCAGTGGGCGGGGCTGTGATTGGCTGCCCGGGGCCCATTCTGGAGGAAATGGAGGCAGATCTTGTCCTGGGATTGGAGCATGGATGGGGGAGGCTTGCTGCATCTGGCTGGATTATTAATGGAGAGATAGATCAGAGAAGACCACAGAGGGCAGGGCAGGTCGGAACACTGCCGGATGCTTTAAAGGGCAATTCTAGTTTTTTTTTTCAAACGACAAACGCCTTCACCTCCTGTTGTCTGTATTTTTTACTGCTGCTTTTTGTCATGTATTTTAATATGTGTATTTAGTGTTTAGATCCTTATTACATACAACATGACGGTTGGTAAAGCCGCAATATTGTCGAATATCTATTTTTTATATACGCACGCTCTTTATTTTTTGTATTGAACATTGAAACATATAGCAACCTAATTAATCTGTGAGGCCAACATATGTGGCGGATTCATGTCCGTTTTCAGGCCATACAATATATTAAAATAGAACTATTTAGGCAGTGGCTTTCCTTCTGGGTCCACGTAAAACACGATTGGTGTTTGCCTGTTGTTTTTTAACCGATATTTTAATTTCAACACAAAACGGGTGGACCCCACTTTAGAGCCCCACTGTTCTTGACAGTGGGGCTAATAAAAATGCACAGGAGTGACACTGTGCTCCCAGGAGTGAGGCTCACCCCCAACAAGAAAGACAGTGGTAGAGTGACTCGGTGACCCAAGCAATGAGTCTCACAGCCAGTGAGTGAGATGTGCTCCATGCCGTAAGATGTAGACCCCTGAGACGTACAGTTTAAGGGCCTCATTTATGAGGAATTGGTGTAGGGCAGCGCTGCAAGTCTTCTTGCTGCACTGTGGACACAATCCTGTGCACACGTGATTGGGATAATAGATCAAAGCAAAGTCTCAAAGGTTGCCCAATGTAAGATCGACATCAGTAGAGTATATCAGGAATATTTAATGATGCAACAAAGAAAAAAATGACCAGCCGACACGTGTTTCGTCACATAGGGAATGTTCCCGTGACTCTTCAGGGCCGAGCGGGTGGTGAAAACCTGGACGTAAGGAAAGTAATGGACGTCTAGAGAGAAGGATTGGAGTCTGGGGAAACTGTCCAGACGCGTATGACCAGGGAAAAGGATCCCGGTGCTGCCAGGGGGCAGGACCCGTAAAAGAAAGCTAGAAGAACGCTAGGGAAAACGGCAAAGCCGGAAGGCAAAGTGACAGGCGGGTGCGCCTGGAACTTGGAGGATGAAAGACGTCCGTCTCTCGCATGACTGCCGGATTCTTGCTGCACTGCCCCACGCTAATGTGAAAGGGCAGAATGCACAGTATTTATGAATTATGGTGCATTCCTGTCATTTCCCCCTGCACTGCTGCTCGATTTGCTGACTAGTGCCAATGTAGGCACCCTTGCACCATGCACCATGCACCATACAGGCAGGATTGTTTTTGTGCAGGAAGGTACACCTTCCTGAACAAAAACAATCCCAAGAGGCGTTTTCCTCTTTCCATGTGTGCTGCAGGATGCATCACACATGGAAAGAGGAAAAAACGTGGGGAAATTAAAATATTTATCCTCATTACACCCACTCTGGGGAGGCGTAAGGTTTTTATGTGATTAAGTAAATCTGGGGAAGCGTCAAAATCCATGGATGTTGGGTGGGAAAACCCACCACAACGCGCATGGAACACCTTCTTGGTCTCAGAGTAAGCCAAGGCAGCGACTTGCGGTGCTTTGTCTTACTCCATATCTATGTGGATGCCAGGAGCAGCCTGTGCAGGTAAGAGTGGTGGGGCGTGGTGGTGGGGGAGTCGCCAGACGATGATGAGGGATTATTACATTAAAAAAGAAAACCACTTTACTTGCACTCGCCGCATCGCAGAGTTGGCGATGCGGCCATCGCAAGTAAAGTGGTTTTCTTTTTTTTAAATTTAATTTTCCCTCATCGTTGTCTGTCGACTCCACCCCCCTACCCCGCCCCACCACTCTTACCTGCACGGGCCGCTCCTGGAGGCCCACTCTAAGCCATGAAGGGTGGATTTGCATCACCTCATAGATATGATTGAGCGTCTTGCACCGCCGGAGTGTCAAAAAAAGTGGCACTCCGGTGGCGCAAGCCTCTCATAAATAAGCCCCTAACTATTGATTTGGAGGCACAGTGAGTGAGATTATGTGTCAAACCTTGAGCTTCAGACTCAATGGTTAAAATGTCACTTTTAAGGAGTGAGACTGGCACTGCACAAGGGAGACTATGGCACAAGGGAAATTAGTGAAAACCACTGAGGGAAAAAGTACCCCATACTTGTAGGTCCACACTCTAGGATTGAAGGGGTAATGCTGTACTGGAAGTACTGAGGTCTGTACTGCACAAGAGCAAAGCTACAAAAGTGTTTTAATATGCAATTTCCATGCTTTGCTTAATAATAATTTTAAAAAAATGAAACCAAGATTTAAAAAATAGGTCTAAAAATCTAGACATATGCAAATCAACAATACTGAGCCAATATATTTTTAAATATCCCTTTAAGTGTTTTAGACGCTGTAAATAACAGCTGTTGCTATTACCCAATGTACTGACACTCAGTTTACTGATCGCAAAAGGATAAAAGGTTGAGTTGGCCTCGCGATGGTTCAAATTCGCGAACTGCAGAGCACTGCATATTTCATCAGCAATAGTTTGAGTCACTGAGCCATCATACCCTCTTACTTATCCACAATTCCAAAGGTAAAATGCATTTTCCCCTCATTCAAATAAATAAAAGCGGGACGCAATGTCACAATCCATTTTCTAAACTCTTATATGAAATGCATTGGCATATTACCAGTGCCCAAGTTTTCCTAAATATGCGTGCATACAAGCTACATTGTCTTGGTTGTTTATTGTTAATGGCACTATTCCCAACTATATTGATTGGATTGCAGTACTTTAAAAGGACAGACATATGTAATGGAGAAAGGAGTACAGGTAAACGTATTCCGTCTGCTCATTTAAAATACGCTCCCATTAGAAATGTCTGTCCATTTAAAGCACTGTTTATTTAAATGCATTTTTGATGAAAATCAGTCTTTCATGAATATTAAAAGCCATTTTGAGATAGCCCCAAAAAGCTTTCACAAACACAAGAGCAATATGAATGTAATATAACACGTTCTTCATCAATTGTTCTGGTAAAGCATTCATTCTTGTTCCACAATGCTTTAATCCAAAAATAGATGCGTCTTGCGCTGGCCTTCCAAAATATAATTGACCTAGTTCACAGTCAAAGACCGAAATCAGGTCCATTATCCCAAAGTGCCGTCCGAAAGATCTCCTTCCAAATTCCATAGTTTTTCCATCGGTCCATAGCGCACCACCATGTGTAATAACAGGGAAATCTCTTTCCACAATAAGTGGCGATTAAAGCATTGAGTGAGCCCTGACTATATCTTAAATTAGCCCATTTGGTGATGCCTTTTTTGAGGGACGGTGGAGGATTCCATATGCAGATTGCAACTAAGGGAATCTATAAAGATATGCCATACACAGCAATTTAGTGGACAACATAACATTTCTAAGCTTCTGGAAATCCGGGAAATGAAAACTGCTGATCCACTAAATGGTTTTACAATTAACAATACTCATTTTTTTTCTCTTGTCATCTTTAAAACCAGCTGCATCATTTACAAAGACATCATGACCAGCACGCCGCTTATCTTTCAGACTAGCGCACCATCTCTGGTGACTCTCGGCCCATCTCTCCAGACCACCATCAGACTGGTGACTAAGAAGTGTAAAACATGAAACAAAGAAAGGCAGGAGGCCTTTTCCATCTGTGCAACCAGAATCTGGAACAACATCCTTGTATGCATCAGGACCGTCCCAACTCTGCTCAAATTCAGGAAAGAATTGATAACACGTCTCTTTAAAGAACACTACATCAGAATGCAGTAACAATCCAACAACCAGCTCCCTCTCATAGCACTTGTTGATTGTATGCTTGCATTTGACCCTGTGCAGGACTCCACTGCCTTTTTGACAAGGTCTGTTCTATGGAAATACCACATAAATACATGCATACAGACAACAGTGATAAAGTTCATATGTGCAGAATTGGTAAGCCTGTTCAAGGAGCTTTGTGACCCAATTAGTGTGACGACAAAAACAACTTTATCCATGGCCTACGGTAAACGATGAATAGTAATTTATTCTAATTCAGAAGTAAAAAATTGAGGGGCTTATTTACGAGCCCTTGCGCCACTTTTGCGCCGCCGGTGCGTCACTTTTTGTGACGCACCGGCGGCGTAAAAAATGCACCACATTGTGCCCTATTTACAAAGTGACGCATCTTCCCTTTGTAAACCCCTGCACTACATTATACCTGCGTTACGTATAAGTATTCAGGGAGGGCATTCCCCCGCATTAAAGTCTTGTAGAAGTGGTGCACTGAAATCTATGGGATTTCAGTGCGCCACTTCTAGGACGCCATTGCGTGAAAACCATACGCCTGTCTCACGGCAGGCGCAAGGGTGATGCAGGCCCTTTCACAAGCATGTATGTTTCTGTCATATACCCTTATGTACATTTAATAGCTCGCAAGAATTCTTAACCATTATTTATTAAGACACCAGTATTTTAGGTTCTGCTTTTAGATTTATGTAATAAATAGAAACAAAGACAATGGTGAGGAGACGGCAGTATACACTGCAATCACCTAGAATATGACAAATACGAGCAGGTATGGCACTAATTAAACGTCAATAACCGAAGTAAAGAGTTTTACAAAACTTCAAGTTTTCTGAAATGGCTGTTCAGAAAGGTGGCAACATATGCCATGTTTTTGCTGCAAGACAGAAAAACAACCAAACACTTGGTCTTGTCCAGCAAAAGCGCAAAAGAGTCAACAAATTGGCAGCCCTAGATCTAAAGTACCATGGACGATCCGACTGGATCAGTCTAAGAAAGAACGGTAATTTCCCCCGCCTGGTTTATGTCAGACACACATATCTTTGAGCACGATCCCTTTGTAAATTGGCATCTAATGTAGTGCTGCCAGAAATATGGCCTGGGCACAGGTGGCCCGAATCTAAGTGAGCTATCAAGTTTTGAATAGTCTGTGTACACTGGAACATATCCTTAGAAAAATGTCTCACAATTCAATTTCTTTGCTTTTTGACCAAGTCACCTAACATAGCACATCCATCATCATTGAATAAGCAAACCTTGGCATTAAGAATCAAGGCTTTACTAAAGGACCAATCAATATGATGAAATGAAGTACGTTTGTCCAATCCAATCGGATTTGTCAAGTTCGGCTAATCTCCCATGAGGGGATCCAGGCGCTGATAGCTGCTGCTGCCGGGGATCGTTCGAATAAGCAGGTCTTGAGTCCTGTTCTGAATTCCAACAAGGAGGATGAGAACCGTAGGTGAAAGGGGAGCTTGTTCCAGGCTTTCGCGGCGAGGTGGGTGAAGGAACGTCCTTCATTGTTGCTGCGACATATGCAGGGTGCAGTCGGATAGTCTACCAGAGGTATAATTTGACATGAATCTGGATCTTGTCTCTGGCCCGTTACTACAAGAGAAGAATTACACACCCTCCCCTGTCATCGGCACACTTAATGACAATAAGCAGTATTTGTACACTGACCCGACCAGTTCGGCCTAAGGCTCAGATTTAATTACGAGGAAACTTGGTAAACCATCAGGGCCTGGTGCTTGACACTTTATGAAATACTGTAAGCATGAGATGCTTCTGGTGTCAGTGATGGAAGGCTACAGTGCTGCATATATTTGGCCTGTTCTATTGGCAGAAGCCATACAGCTACTCTACCTCTGATCTGAAATAACATTCTCATTGGTCCCCCGCCTTTGGCCACCATTGACAACCATGCGATGGCCTATTTTTCACAGTGTGTTTCTGAATTATACGCCCTTCCACTCATGAAGCTCCAGTTTCTTGTCATAGATGAAACTCTTGATTTTTTTTTGTAGAAACTTCAGATGGTGATCCAAGTCCTGCTTCCTTTATCCCATGTCTCAGTATTGGCTTGGTATCAATTTGCCTCGCCGCCATCGTCAGACAGCACGGACTCAGCATTGTATCCTACGCCGACGAGACCCAACTCATCCTCTCCCTCACCAAGGACCCCACCACCACCAGACTCAATTTCCAGCAAGGAATGAAAGACGTTGCATCCAGGATGAGCAGCAGCTGCCTGAAGCTCAACTCAGAGAAGACAGAGGTCCTCGGACCCTCCCCCTCTGCATGGGACAACACCTGGTGGCCCGCCGCCCTCGGCAGCCCTCCCACCACCAAGGACCACGCCTGACACCTCAGCATCATACTCGACTCCTCCCTCTCCATGACCCGACAGGTCAACGCCGTCACCTCCAGCTGCTTCAACACCCTCCGCATACTCCGAAAGACCTTCAAATGGATCCCCCATGAATCAAGGAAGACCATCACCCACGCACTCATAACCAGCAGACTGGACTAAGGAAACGCACTCTACGCCAGGATAAACAAGTCTCTGCTCCGCAAATTTCAGTCCATTCAGAACACCACAGCCAGACTTGTCCTCGGCATCTCTCGACACGAACACATCACCCAACACCAGCGGAACCTCCACTGGCTCCCCGTTGAGAAGAGAGTAACTTTCAAGATACTCACCCACGCCTACCAATGCCTCCACAACACCGGACCCTGATACCTCAACAAGAGAATCTCCTTCCACATACCCAAGAGAAACCTTCGATCCGCCGACCTCCCCCTCACTGAAACCCGGCACATCAGCAGAGCCAGAACAGGTGGAAGAGCCTTCTCCTACATAGCGTCCAAGACCTGGAACGAGCTCCCGATCGACATCAGACGTGCCCCCTCCCTGAACACCTTCAGGAAGACACTCAAGACTTGGCTCTTCGACTGAACGGAGCTGCTTAACCCCCCTCACCCACCCCCCCAGCTCCTTGAGACCCTCACGGGTGAGTATTGCGCTTTACAAACCCCCTGATTGATTGAATTCAATACCCCTCAGACCACGTGTGAGCGTGTGCATCAAGGAGTCAGACCCACTGACCAGGATTGTTCTGCAAACCACAAGCCTCACACCTAATGCGTGAGACTGTGGTTCAATGTGTGAGACTCGGTTCAAAGCTCCAGGCTGTCAGATAAATGTACAGTCAGTGGGAAGCAACTTTAACATTTGCAACCAGCTCCCAGTGTGGGAGACAAGGCATCAGAGTAACAATGTGAGTGAGACAACATCTAGAGAACGCAACTGTCCTTCCAGGTATGGCACTAAGTCCAACATGTCCATTGTGTTCCAAAGGGTGAGAATCACAGCTGACTAGTGGATATGACCCCTGAGGAGTAAAACTCTCGATCAATTATCAGGAATATGTTCTGAGGTGTGAGACTCACCTCCATTTAGTGAGGTCATGTTCCATGGTGTGAGACTTGCAAACAATGAGTTCGCGTTTCCTCTAAAGTGTGAGTTCACATATATTGATCAAGTTCCTCGTGCACCATTTACGAGTGCGAGCTCCACTGAGTTGTGATCCCACCCAAGGGCTCTGAGTAGCCTCTGAGTTGTGCCTCTTGCACCAAGGAAGCAAGTATGTACTCCTTCGTGTGAGATGCAAACTCGCTGAGTGAGTCTGTCCCCTAACAAGTAAGATTTACACTCAGTGAGTCTGAATGTGCACCAAGCTAGCTATGAGAAGAGAACCGCAGGAGTGAGGCTGTGCTGCAGGAAATAAAACTGTGCAACAGGGAGTCACGATCACTCGTCGTTCTTCCATGTAGAAAGACCAAAGCAGGCTCCCAGGATATCCCCGAGGAATATTCATAAGGAAACTAACAGGAAACGGTCACTCTGAGAACAAGAGGGTTTCACTTTCTGCAGGTTGACGAAGCCAGCTCTTCCGGCGCGTGATATAGTGCTCCAGGCCAAGAGCTTTGCACCGAAAACTGGAGAACGCACTTCACAAAGTGAAATTCACACTCAATAAGTGAGACTGTGCTCAAAAGAGTGAGAGTCACTAGCAACGAGTGAGACTGTGCTCATAGGAGGGAGGCTCACACCCAATGAGTGACACTGTGCCGAAATGTATAGGTTCCTATGGGTGGCATTTGAAGTTTCTGCATTGTAGGCTCCCAGTTCCCATTTGATATGTAGAGGAGAGAGGGGGGGGAGGGGAGAGGTGTACGGGGGAGAGAGAGAGAGAGAAAGAGGGGGGCGTGGGAGGGGTGAAAGAGAGAGAGAGAGGGAGAGAGAGAGAGGCAGACAGAGAGAGAGAGAGAGAAAGAGAGAGGGGGAGAGAGGGGGGGACAAGGAGAGAGACAGACAGAGAGAGGGAGAGAAGGAGAGAGAGAGAGGGAGAGAGAGTGGGGGAGAGAGGGAGAGAGAGGCAGACAGAGAGAGAGAGAGAAAGAGAGAGGGGGCGAGAGAAGGGGTGACAGGGAGAGAGACAGACAGAGAGAAGGAGAGAAAGAGAGAGGGGGAGAGAGAAGGGGGGACAGGGAGAGAGACAGACAGAGAGAGGGAGAGAAGGAGAGAGAGAGAGAGAGAGAGGGAGAGAGAGGGGGAGAGAGGGAGAGAGAGGCAGACAGAGAGAGAGAGAGAAAGAGAGAGGGGGAGAGAGAAGGGGGGACAGGGAGAGAGACAGACAGAGAGAAGGAGAGAAGGAGAGAGAGAGAGAGAACTCGTTCCTTCCTTGTTCAGGCCCCTGCATTAAATTCCCCAGACTGGATCAGAGAGGTGCACTCTGGGAGTGGTCCAGCCTGGGACTCTCGGGGGAGGTTTTGTGGGGTGGGCGACCGTTACAAGTATAACTAGCCATTGGTAATGACTGCTGACACCATGACAGACCGGGGTACTTCTTGACAGTCTAAGTAACACACGTGGAATTATTACGGAGCTCAGTGGGAATTGGCTACAAAACTCTGTAGCGCTGAAAATACAACTGTACGTGATGCAGAAAAATACTTGGGTTAAAAGACACTGCGTGGGCAGATGCATACTAGGACACCAAACAACATCACCCCAATATTTACCCAGAGCCTTCCCAGGCTTCTCTGCGCCTCTCCGTCCTGAACCTGCTGCTTTCAGGAACCCTCGGTCCGCCTGAATAACATCATTACTACGTTATTCTCGCGCCAAATGAATGTAAACATAGATCTGTCTGAATGTTTTACAGGTCCCTCGGAATGGCCACGAGTTTCAATCAGGAAACTCAGGGGGATCGAAAGAGGGTGAAGCCAAAGGGCTGAAAACACTAGGAAATGGCACGGTCGCTACTAGGGCGGGCGAGGGTTGCAAGAAACACACAAGCCCGCGTGAATGTGCAGCAAATGATAAACATACACTAGCCACGCAGAATGTGCAGCGGGAAGTAAAAATACACTAGCCACGCAGAATGTGCAGCGGGAAGTAAAAATACACTAGCCAGGCAGAATGTGCAGCGGGAAGTAAAACTATACTAGCCAGGCAGAATGTGAAGCGGGAAGTAAAACTATACTAGCCAGGCAGAATGTGCAGCGGGAAGTAAAACTATACTAGCCAGGCAGAATGTGAAGCGGGAAGTACAAATACACTAGCCAGGCAGAATGTGAAGCGGGAAGTAAAAATACATTCGCCATAAAGTTTGTGCAGCAGGAAGTTACTAGCCAGGCAGAATGTGCAGCGGGAAGTACAAATACACTAGCCAGGCAGAATGTGCAGCGGGAAGTAAAAATACACTCGCCAGGCAGAATGTGAAGCGGGAAGTACAAATACACTAGCCAGGCAGAATGTGCAGCGGGAAGTAAAAATACACTCGCCAGAAAGAATGTGCAGCAGGAAGTAAAAATACACTAGCCAGGCAGAATGTGAAGTGGGAAGTAAAAATAAACTCGCCAGAAAGAATGTGCAGCAGGAAGTAAAAATACACTAGCCAGGCAGAATGTGAAGCGGGAAGTAAAAATACACTTGCCATAAAGTTTGTGCAGCAGGAAGTTACTAGCCAGGCACAATGTGCAGCGGGAAGTAAAAATACACTAGCCAGGCAGAATGTGCAGCAGGAAGTTACTAGCCAGGCAGAATGTGCAGTTAATGGCAAGCATACACTAGCCAGGCAGAATGTGCAGCAAATGGCAAACATACACTAGCCAGGCAGAATGTGCAGCGGGAAGTAAATATACACTAGCCAGGCAGAATGTGCAGCGGGAAGTAAAAATACACTAGCCAGGCAAAATGTGCAGCGGGAAGTAAAACTATACTAGCCAGGTAGAATGTGAAGCGGGAAGTACAAATACACTAGCCAGGCAGAATGTGAAGCGGGAAGTAAAAATACACTCGCCATAAAGTTTGTGCAGCAGGAAGTTACTAGCCAGGCAGAATGTGCAGCGGGAAGTAAAAATACACTCACCAGAAAGAATGTGCAGCAAGAAGTAAAAATACACTAGCCAGGCAGAATGTGAAGCGGGAAGTAAAAATACACTCGCCAGAAAGAATGTGCAGCAGGAAGTAAAAATCCACTAGCCAGGCAGAATGTGAAGCGGGAAGTAAAAATCCACTCGCCATAAAGTTTGTGCAGCAGGAAATTACTAGCCAGGCAGAATGTGCAGCGGGAAGTAAAAATACACTAGCCAGGCAGAATGTGCAGCAGGAAGTTACTAGCCAGGCAGAATGTGCAGTTAATGGCAAGCATACACTAGCCAGGCAGAATGTGCAGCAAATGGCAAACATACACTAGCCAGGCCGAATGTGCAGCGGGAAGTAAAAATACACTAGCCAGGCAGAATGTGCAGCGGGAAGTAAAACTATACTAGCCAGGCAGAATGTGAAGCGGGAAGTACAAATACACTAGCCAGGCAGAATGTGCATCGGGAAGTAAAACTACACTAGCCAGACAGACTGTGCAGGAAGGGGTATAATTACACTAGCCAGGCAGAATGTGCAGAAAATGAAAGATATACACTAGCTACACAGAATGTGCAGCAGGAGGTAAACATACACTAACCAGGCTCAATGTGCAGCAAATGGAAGCTATGCACTAACCAGACAGGATGAGCAGCAAGGGGTACAATTACACTAGCCAGGCGGAATGAGCAGCAAATGGCAATATACACTAGCCAGGAAGAATGTGCAGCAAATGATAGATATCCATTAGCCAGGCAGTATGTGCAGCAGGAGGTAAAAGCACACTAGCCAGGAAGACTGTGTAGCAAGGTTAATAATACAATAGGTACGCAGACAGTGCAGCAAAGAGAAAAAATACAGTAGCCACGCAGAATAAGCAGGTAGGGGTAAAAATACACTCGCCGGCCACAATGGGCAACAGGAGGTAAAAATACACTAATCAGGCAGAACGTACTGCAAGTGATAAATATACACTGGTCAGGCAGACTGCAGCAAGAGTTAAAAAGGCCCTAGGCACGCAGACTGTGCAGCAAAGAAAAAAATACAGTAGCCACGGAGAATGCGCAGCTGAGGTAGTGGTAAATTACACTAGCCGGGCAGAATGGTCAACAAGAGGTAAATTACACTAGCTACGCAGACTGTACAGAAAGAGGCAAAATACACTGGCCATGCAGAATGTGCAGCGAGGGGTAATAATACACTTGCAGGGAATAATGTGCACTTACGAATAAAAATACACTAGCGACGCTGACAGTGACTGTGCAGCAAGTGGAAAATACACTAGCCACGCAGATTGTATAGCAAGAGGTAAGAAATAGATTAGCAGCGAAGAATGTGCACTTAAAGGGAAAAATGGATTAGCAGCGAAGAATGTGCACTTAGAGGTAAGAATGCACTGGCAGCGAATAATGTGCACTTACGGGTAAAAATACACTAGCGACGCTGACTGTGCAACAAGTGGAAAATACACTAGCCACGCAGATTGTATAGCAAGAGGTAAAAATAGATTAGCAGCGAAGAATGTGCACTTAGAGGTAAAAATACACTAGCCACGCAGACTGTGCAGCAAGGGGGATAATACAACAGCAACGCAGCCTATGCAGCAAGACGTAAAAGTATACTAGTCAGACTGTGGTGGAAGGTGTAAAAATACACTAGCCACGCCGACAATGCACCAAGAAGCAAAATACACTAAACAGGCAGAATGTGCAGCAGGGGGGTAAAAAATACACTACCGGGCAGAATTTGCAGCAAGGGGGGGGGGGTTAATTAAACAGGCAAAATGTTCAGCAAGCGGTAAACATGCACTAAAGGGTCAGAATGAGCAACAGGGGTAAAAAAAAAAAACTAGCCACGCAGAACGTGAAGCAAGGGGTAAACTTGCACCAGCCACGCAGAACGTGAAGCAAGGGGTAAACTTACACTAGCCACGCAGAACGTGAAGCAAGGGTAAACTTGCACCAGCCACGCAGAACGTGAAGCAAGGGGTAAACTTACACTAGTCACGCAGAACGTGAAGCAAGGGGTAAACTTACACCAGCTACGCAGAACGTGAAGCAAGGGGTAAACTTACACCAGCTATGCAGAACGTGAAGCAAGGGTTATAATTTCGCTAGCCAAACACAGTGTGCAGTAAATTGTATATTTGTATTTTGCGCAGAGGTTCGAGAGCCAACGAAAGGAGCACATGGGTAAAGCGCAAAATAGGAAATGGTAGGAAAGCCAGAACCCGAAGACAAAAGCAAATACAAAATATACAAATAACATTTTTAAAATGTTACATTTAATAACTCATTTAAACCATTAAAACGCGTCATTGAATTCACGTGTTATTCACTCTTACATAGCGCACCGAAGGAAGTAAAAGACAGCAACTAAACTACTTACGAAGTAAAGAACTGCAGTTTTCAATTTGGGTGGATTGTATACCTTTTTATTCCAGGCACAGATCTACAAAATCCTCCGAAAGTCGCTTTGGGTTGCTCAGTCCGTTCCCTTAAAACTGAGTTCTTGCAGGGCCCTATGTTCCCGCCGCTTCCCGCTCTCTGAGACTAATAAGACAATTTTCGTCTCTTCACAAATCGGTTAAACGTCCCCAAAAATCCCCTCTCTACTGTGCTTTGTAGCTCCAGTTCACTCGCCCCAAGATATTTCTACACGATCCTGGGGGCGTAAATGGGATTCTGGGCTTTGGACTCTGCTCTCTGGAAAAAAAACTGACCCTGTTCGGCACCAGTCACCTGTGCGAGGAGGGGGTCCGTGGTATGCTCTCGATGTCCAGAGGCCCGTGTCACCAAGGTAACCAGAAATAGAGAGACAAAGTAACAATAAGTTTGAATATAGCACTTCCGATCACACTTCTGTCGCTTCAAAGCGCTATGAATTCCAACTCTAATATTACTCAATGTAACGGCGTTTAATTTACAGCCTGGGAAAGATGGATGGCTGAGCTGGCCTTGTCTTTTTATCCCTTTCTTCCCCGTGGTCTTCGAAAATCGACCAGGCTCTTCAATTTCGAAAATGACGCCCAGACAGACTGGAGCCCCGGGTGTTTCTTGTGTTTACAGGTGTGAAAATGTGTCCCCTGGTGTATCACAAGCGGAAGTGCGCCCTTAAAAGAGTTCGTGCTCTTTATGCCCATAGGATGGAGGGGGGGGGGGGGGGAGGGTGCTGAAAGCTCGAGCTTAGCATGAGCCTGGAGCGTGGCTGTTGGCCCGGCTCGAGGTCCTCTTGGACTTTCAAGCCCAAAACGAGCCTTTCACATGGGCTCTGCATGCCACCCCGCTCGAAGCACGCGCGCAAAGCAGCGTCCTTGATGCATTGGGAGACAGAAATGCACATCTGTGGCTGGATGGCACAATGGGGACGGAATCACTCCCAGCTTCCCATTTGACCAAACCGTGTGATCTTGGCAAAATATTTTATTTCACTGAACCTCCTTTCTTCATTATCACGTAGGAGAGCACTTTCGAATAGTGAGTTTAGGCTGAGTGCTTAACTTGAGTTTGTTACACTATAATGTTGCTCCGTGTATAATGTATAGTAAGGATTTAGTCCAGATGTGGAAGCACAAAACAGCGGTCTTGCCTCTAGTTCACTAATGGCGCTTTAGGGTGGGAGCAGGAATGTTTCTAAGTTCACCTTTAAATGCCCCGACTTTTTATAAATGCCTCTCAATGCCCTGATATCTGACGTACTCGGTTCCGCATGTCAAAGAAAGACACTTGTTTTTTATGTCGAAGATATTGTATCACATTGTTACATATTATGTGTTGCATGATTACCATGCCACGTATTTCTATGGCTCGGCTCGAGCTACGGCTCTCTGGGGATGCCAGAGCCTTGGCCCGGCTCTAGCTCTGCGCTCCCTGTTAGTTTGTGGCTCGCTCTCCTCTAGAGGGAGGGAAGAAGTCAGGCCAAGTTGTAGCTGCCCCCGCTGTACAAAGTTGGCAGCCCAGCAACTTTCTCCAACCGCCCCGCCTCCACCCCAACGCACCCTTCACATTCCCCTTACCAGGGATGTAACCGCCCCATGGCTGCCCGGAACAACAGGTCCCCCTGTATGCGGCGTCCTGCATGAGGAACCGGACCCCCTGCCCGACTCGCCCCTTCTCCCGCACTGTATGGGCCGCCCGGGGCCGCTGTACGGCCCGTGAGGCTCTCGGTTCTCGAAAAATAATGCTCTAAAAATAACAAAAACGACATTCTCTACAGGAAGACATTCTGGGGGAGACTGGAGGGTTCCCATAAAACTGAGTCGGACTCTTTGTTCAGCGGAAGGACACACAAGCCCGAAAAGGGATGAATGACTGTGATGGGCTTCAAAGCACAACATCGTGCGGTAGAAAGACTGGATTAGGAAGAGGGAACTGGCTGAACCCCCACGTGAAAAAAGAACTCGGGCAGATTCAAAATTCACTTTTTGTCCCTACTAAATTGGGCTCTAGTATTTTAGCTTTTTTTGGAGGGGGGCGTATGGATTTAGTATTGGGGGCTTGGAACATTTCTATCCATAATTCTAGGTAATTCGTACAATATGATTTTATAGAACCGCTCTGCGTTCCCCCTCACACAATAAATAGCGCTTTGAAGACCTCATAGACACTTACAGCGTGGGTAAAATGCGCACAAAAAACGGGCATATTGATAGATTCCGAAATCTGCTTTTTGAGATTTGGGGGGAAGTACTATTGACAACGAATGAGTGTAAAATGAAGTTGCACGAGTTTTGAATATATTTAGAGACACCGCACGCTTTAATCCCACATTGTCAGTGTATTTGTTTTGCCAAATATATAATACTGTTTTTATCCCAGCATACAACTGCAACATAGTCATGTGAAAATGCCAGGCAGATGAATACATGGAAATTAAAATACGTACACTGTTGACCTTCTCTTTCCGGAGAGATAGGATGGGGGCTAAAAGGGGGGTGCACTGTCTCCACATGTTTACTGTGCCAGACACGGCCATAAATAATTTTCTATGAAGATTACTTTGGAAGGCTTGAGGGGCGGGCCGGGGGCAGATTGAACCTTCCATGCGGCATAAAGCGCTTGATAGATTGTGAAGGCATGCACAGGAGAAACATGCAGCACATATATATGAGAATATGTAAACGTTAGTCTGCGTTTTAAAATGATTGCGATATAGCTTCCCATTCTAGTATAACTGTACCTCGTCTTCAAATGTAACTTCAACGATGCGTAAAACTGCGCCACGCCCTCGTTTTACAAACCTTATTTTGCACATGTCGCTGTTTTCTTTCGTTTTGATTAGGCTATTTCCATGCCTTTTAATTTTTTTTAATTAAATTTCAATTTTCAGATTGGAAAAAAGGTTTTGAACGGGTGCTTTTTGCTGTCGTTTTTAATGTCTGATATTTCGCAGAACTTTTAACACAATTTGTCTGTGATTTATTTTGCTTTCATTCTACCTGCCATTTTCTTTTTCTTTTTTTACATCGTCTAGAAATCCTTTAGAAAGAAGTCTTCAAGCGCAGAGCTTTGCGCTCTTGCCTCTTCGTTAATATTTAATTTTCAAATCGCCAACCACTACTTTCCTTCTGTGTATATTCCCAGATTGTAATTGCCGAAGATCCGACCTTCGAGTGGTGACCTTGAAGCTTCTCCGTAACTCCTTCTCTTCGGCACCGGAGGAGGCCGGGGATTCCCGGGGCTCGTCGGCCGCTTCCAACGAGAAGAGATCATCTGCAGCCGGGACAGGCGCGGTTCTCTTCTGTGCAGGATTTATGGAATAAACGGGGACAGAACAGGAGGCATCGGTTGTCTCGGGGGATAACCCCCGCCCTGTTTATTCCAATAATAAAATAACTACACTCAGGGATAAATAAAGCCAAGGCACTGCGGGCTCCGCAACTCAAAGTGACCTGTAAATAAGGAAACTATATTAGTAGCGGCATTTGTATTATAAGTAGGATCAGTAGTATTAATAACACATAATTATGTCTGCAATATTAATTAATAATGACAAATTATTATTACTAGAGTCGTCAATAGTATTTATTTTACACTATTTTTAATACAATACATTATACACTGTAATATTTAGCAATTATAATACATGACATACGATTTCAATATATTATTATTGTCACTATATATAATAATACGAAGCACAGAAATGTATGTCATGCGTGTATCACAACATCGATGTAATATGATGCATATTTATATATTCATATTTACACACCAGTGCGTTGGTACCAAACGATGAAGCCGCGTGAAACCTTGACACACTGTTACGTCACATTCATCAGTTAGGTGTATAGCATTACGTGCGTTGTCGTTTTGCGCGTGAGCCTGGTGTATTACTCATGCGTGCTGTCTATGTGTTTGCTTATCTGTCTTTAGAGATGTTTTTATGTGTACGTGTTACTAGTGTGGCACATGTCTGTACATGTGTGTATGTACATGTTTGTGTATCCATGCCGTGCGAGTTTTTCTTATCTGCTACATGTGTCAGTGTGTGCATGTTTACAGATGTGTGTGGGACAGCCCCGTTTCACAGAAACAATTTAGAAATGTTTAAAACCTACTGAAATTTTTAAGTCGAATTAAAAAACAACGTTTGGGTGTAAACACCACTGGATTTTTGTTTAAAATCGTTTAGCTGGACTATAGACTCTGAACACGTCTTGTGGGCACACAGATGACATTACGAAGACCACCCCCACGAATATATGTATGTGCAACACAAATGATTCGTCCCCGGTTATTCCTACCCTAAATTTACGGTAAAAGTTTCTAGGCTTCTTTTTCAAGCCCAGACTGCTCCTAAAATAGTTTATTTGTTCAAATAAAAGTAAGAAAATAAAAGTTTTCCCGCTTCGCCCAAACCAGTTTTAGCGCCGCGGGAAACACCGCATTACCTTTTGAAGGTTAAATAAATGTGGATTCTGCTGCATAATTCAGGTTCGATGCCGTAAACGAGCCCCCTCTGCGTGGGTCTTTAGGCACCTTCGGATGCCCACCCGTGCCAAGGGCCCGGCCTCTTAGCCAGCCCGGGGGCGGCCATGCCTGCTGTGTGCGCGGGGGTGCTTGTCTGCGAGCAGCCCCCTTTGGGGGCCGAATATATGTACCGGGGGCGCCCAGGCAGCATAAAGACTTTTATGACTTTCATTATACAGTAACAACAAAAAAAAGAATCATCTAATTAAAAAGAAAAAGTGATGAGGCGCCCCCGCCCCTCCAAGGGAACCATGTGTGTGTTCAAAATCCTTTGTGGAAGTCTCAAAGGCGTCAATCTGTTCCCAGCAGGGAAAGAAAAAAAGTGAAAGAAAAAGCAGAACACACGGATTACAGAAAATATGTGGGTGTTTTTTTAATTCCTCTGAGATGCAGTCAATGCGCGCCCTTAGCTGTGGATGGACACAATCTGGGCGAGAGTATCTTAGGCAAAGAAACCGCGTGCCCGTTTGTGTGTTTAGGGGTAGAATGTTGTACAGCCGAACCTGATATTGTTTCATTTTTATTCTTTGCCTCTACTGTCATTTTTTGTTCCAACGAATTACCATTAAGTACATTTCGATTCCAACGATATCCGCGCAGAAATAGCAATCCCTACAAATGTACCTATCGTTTCATGGGCTACGATGTTCATTTTGATGGCGCGGCGTTGTAATGCACTGATAGAAGAGAAAAAAAGACCGAATAAGGTAAGTAATGCGCTGAAACTATTTAAAAACTGCATTTATCGCTTTGATGTTTGTTCTTCTTCACTCGTCTTTCGGTGGCGGTCACCACAAACACACATCTCGCGCTTCCACCCACGTGCAGAGGTGCAATAAATTGCCTGAATGTGTTATTGACTTGTCAAAGGATGCGTGAAGTGTTATTTTTGTCCTCATACCCCATAAATTGTCAGGTGTGTATCCATTGCCGTGCACTTTTGCTTTCAAAATAAACACGGGGCTTCAATAAAGCTCTTTAAACTTAAAAATAAACACGGGGCTGACAGTTAGTGAAGCAGAACAGAGTTTCGAAGTGCTACAGACGAAGGAGTGTTCTGTCAAAATATGGTGAAAGACCAAGAAAAATGTACTCAGGGTGCAGTACGAAAACAAAGAAAAAAGCCAAAACGCTGATTACGCAGATCAAGCAGTTATAGGAAAATACATACCCACACAAGCACGCACAGCAAAACACACACATATACATGCAGAGAGAGATATATATTTCTAGGAATTAAAAAAAAAAAGAACTATAAAGAAATGAAACAACTTTCACGATTGGCTCATTAGCAAATCTAAACTGACAACAAACACTGTAAAAATAAGACAACTTCTGCACCGCAGGCAAAGCTGAACTGACGCTGTGGTTGTGTCCTTTAGTTACTTTTGTGGTCAGTCTGCGCGGGGTCACATCTGTACCCCCACCCTACACCCACACCCACGCGGACACAAAGAAACTTCCTCTTATCACTGAAGAAGGTACTTTAATTGCGTCCCCAGCGGTGCGTGCGGATCTGTACTTGCAGTACGGGCAGATGGTGTGGGAGTGTGAGTACAGGAAGGATGGCTCTGGTAGGGGTGGGGGAACAGTACACCGGATGGGGAGGCAAAGAGAGTGACAAAGCACGCACCAAAAGCAAGAGAAAAACTCCAACTATAAATAACACCCTCCACTGGAACGGTGGTCGTACCACTGCTAATAACAACACCGCCCACAGCAAAATCAGTACTACCGCCGAAAACAGGAACACCCCCCGCAGCAACAGCAATACTAATAACAGCACTCACAGGAAGGTCGACGGCAATGGTACTACTACTAAGAACACCATCACCCACAGCAACAGCAAAACTAACCGGGTGATAGCTGTACCATCACAGCAACAGCAAAACTATCACTGCTAATAATAAGACCTTCATCAGGAAAAGTAATACTAAAATGATTAATAATAACACCACTGCCAGGAACAGTGACAGCAATGCTACTACTAATGATAACAATACAACTCACAGCAACAGCAAAACTAACAGTTCTAATTAAAACTCCGCCCACAGCAACAACAAACCTAAGCGGGTAATAACTGTACCATCACAGCAACAGCACAACTATCACTGCTAATAATAACACCTTCATCAGGAAAAGTAATACTAAAATTATTAATAATAACACCCTTCTTAGGACCAACAACAGCAATGCTACTATGCTGATAACACCACAATACAAAGCAATACAATGCAACTCACAGCAACAGAAAAACAAACACTTCTAATTAGAACACCGTCCACAGCAACAACAAAACTACCACTGCTAATAATAACATCTACAGTAAAAGTAATACTACAATTATTACTAATAACACAATTCACGGGACCAACGACAGCAATGCTGCCACTGCTAATAATTACACGACCACAGGAACATAAACACTACCACTTCTATTAATAACCCCGCCCACAGGAACAGCAAAACTACCACTGCTAATACCAACAGCACTAACAGCAACAGATCTACTAACACTGCTAAAAACAACAACCAAAGCAACCGCAGTACCACCACTGCTAAAACAACTCTGTTCACAGCAACAGCAATGCTACCACTGATAATAACGCTATCCAAAGCAACAGCTTACAGCTATACTACTGCTAATAGTAACATCAGCAACAGCAATGCTGCTACTAATAATCCGCCCACAGGAAACAGTGAAGCAATGCGACCACTACTATTAATAACAATGCCCACAACAATAACAAAGCTACCACTACAAATAATAACACCGCCTACAGCAACATCAATACTAACACTACTAATATCACCCACATCAACAGCAATATTTCCACTATTAATAATAACACCGCCCATAGTAACACCAATACTACCACTACTAATAATATTACTGACAGCAATACTACCAGTACTAATAATAACACTGCCCACAGCAACACCAATACTATCACTAATTATAATGACATCACTCAAAGAAACAGCAATTGTACTACTATTAATATTAACACTGCCCACTGGAACTGCAAAAGCAAGGGTACAACTAAAAATAATAACACCACCACCTACAGCAACAACAATTCTGCTACTGGTACTAACAACAACACCCACAGTACAGCAAAAGACCACTGCTAAGAATAAAAATGCTCACAGCATCGTCAATAGAACTATTGGAAAATATATCACCGCCTACAAAAACAGAAAAGCTACCACTGTTAATAACAACAACACAAACAGCACAGCAATACTACCACTGCTAAAAACAACACCACCAACAGCAACAACAAAACTACCACTGCTAATAACAGCCCTACCCACAGCAGCAGCAATACTGCACTGCTAATACCACTGCCAACAGCAACACTACTAATAATAACACTGCCCACAGTAACGGCAACAGCAATGAGACTACTACTACTAATAACAACAATACCCACAACAATATCCAAGCTACCACTGCTAATAATAACGCTGCCCACAGCAATACTAATACTACTAATAATAACACGATCGTCATCAACAGCAATATCACCACTATTAATAATATTACCACCCACAGCAACACCAATACTACCACAAATAATGTCACCCACAGAAACAGCAATATTAACAGTAATAATAATAGCAATGCCCACAGCAACACCAATTCAATCATTGATAATAATAACATCACCCACAGAAACAGTAATATTACTACTATTAATAATAACATTACCCACTGGAACTGCACCAGCAAGGGTGCAGCTACAAATAATAACACAGCAACCCATAGTAACAACGAAGCTGGTACTGCTAATAATAACACTGCCCACAGCAAATGCAGTACCACAAATACTAATAATAATACCACCCACAACAACACTACTACAATCAATAACACCACCTTCAGCAGCAGCAATATTGTCATTATTAATATTAACACTGCCCACAAGAACAGCGAGAATGCAGCTACTCAAAATAGCACCAGAACTTTGGAGCAACAGCAATATTACAACTGCTATTAATAACACTGCCCACTGCACCAGTAACTCTATTGTTACTAATAATGATACGCCCACAGCAACAGCAACATTCCCACTTCAAAAAATAATACAGCCAATAGGAACAGCAACAGCAGGGTTGTAAGTACTAATAATAACACCACAACCTGCAGCAACAGCAATATTAGTACTGCTAATAATAACATTGCCCATATCAACAGCAGTGCAATCACTACCAATAATAAGACGACCCACAGCAACAGCAATAATACCAGTGCTAATAATATCATCAACAGCAATAGTACCACTGCTTGTAACAACATCACCATAGCAGCAGCAATAGTACCATTATTTATAACACTGCCCACAGGAACAGCTATAGCAAAGGTGCATCTACCCATAATAAAATCACAACCCAGAATAACAGCAATACTACTAGTGTCCACCATTTGGTGAACAGTGGTACACTGACCTATCAGAACACCACGTGCAGTAGAGTGAGGAGAGACAACCAGAGCGACATCAATAACACACTGCCATCTCTCTGTAAATGAAAGTATTATTTATTTTCTATTAAAACTACCAGATATAATCACATCAAAAGATCAAATTAATTTCAAAACCATATTTTTTTTAGACATTCAAATATTTTCTGAGGAAGAACTGTACTTTTCCACAGAGAGCAATCAATTCTTTAGATTACCATAGAAAAAATAAATGTTTTTTTTTCTGAAGTAAGTTAAGTTAAAATAATTTTTTTCCACTTAATTTAATTTCTTTGTCGCGTTAATTGTAAAATGTGCGAGAGCATCTGAGAGAAGCTTGATTTTGAATGAGGCATATTAGCTATTATTACTACAGTGAAGGCGAACACAGTAAAGGTGCTGAATAATGAATTTGGGGTAAATTAATATTCCTAACTCAACCTAGGGCCAATTTGAGGAAGTTACTGGACACTGGAAGGGGGACAGATTTACTAATTCCAACTCTACACAGGGCAAACTCAGGGAAAAGGGTTTGACACTGTAAGACATAAACAGATTAAACAATTTAATAACACAATTGTACTATTTTCTTTTTAAAAAAAATACTAGGTTTTCAACAGCAATCCGGCAACAAAAATATTGAGAAATACAGCATTGAGTAGAAATCAACTTCCACATCAAATTGCAAATCGCTAAACCATAAGATAAACTACCTCTCAAATAGTTACAATAAAAATGTTTACTTTTTAGTGAATCCAAACATGCAAATATTTATAAATATTCACTTTCTTCACACAGAAAAAAAACAAATGTTACTTTTCTCTTTTTGTAAACTGTGATAGAAATATATAATATAATATTTTGTCTTAGAGGAATAACTAGCATATTTGAAAAATATGTAGACCTGTAGATTCTCATCTAACGGCAAAACTCCAATCCAAATGGAAACATTGTAATATTTCATGGAAAACAACAACATACTTTTTTTCTTCTACAAACAGGAAAATAACAACAAAACATTTTTCTTTCATTAGGACAATGTGAAGAAAAGTTAACTATTTCTTTTCTTTTCACAGGTTAAAGCATATCATGTTAAACATTCCAATAACATATTACCAAAATATTGCCTTTTTTCTGTCTTTCAGATCAACAAGATGGAAAATGGAAGACAAGCACACTATATTCAGTCTAAGGGTCAATAAACCAATTAACTATGGAGGGCACCTTTACTGTAAGGAGCAACTTACTGAGCCCAGGAGTCATTCATTGGAGGGGTATGGACTACTTCTCAACCCTTTACAAAGGCAGAGCAGTTACACTTGGTGAGATAGTTTAAAGTTGAAAAAACTACTGAGTATAGCCTCTCTATCTCTGCAACAGAGTTGGAAGTGACACAAAATGTCCAACACATTAAAGCACTTGGTGCCACCTCCATTGAACCCTGTGGCACTAAATTGAAGAAGGTGGCCCAGAACATCCCCATGCATGATGCTAGTAGTATGACCACAATTCCAAATTTAGGAAGAACAGTGCAACATCAAAAACAGACAAGTAATCCCCAAACAACCACTCTTTCACTCTGTGTCTTTCAACTATGAACCTTTCCTTCTCTATAACAACAGACACTCTCAAAAGCGTATATCAATCTTTGCTACCCTTCATAACACTGTTACACTTGAAAATAGTGACATTTGGATGATGGATGATACCATTAAATTCACAACCCGTCCCACCAGCAAAAATTACACTACACATGCTAATATCAAATATACTACTATCCCACTTATTTATGGTTTACTCCCTGACAAGCAATCCTCAACTTATACTGAATTTGTATCAGTTGTCAAATCTTACATTATTAACAAAATTCCTAAGTCCTAGGGAAATACCAATTGACTTCAAATTACAGATGATCCAAATACCCAAATTCAAGGATGTTTTTTTCATTTTTCCCAGGCATATTTGAAAACGAAAATCAAAAAAACATCCTTAGCTGAGGATTACCTGCCATACAATAAACTACAATTTGGCCTTAGAAAATGAACAGGGTTTGTGTTTTGTACCTCCTGACTATGTGGATGACTTTTACATATCAATTATACAATCTGATTTTTTTTTTACTCAAAATGAAGAAAATTGGCACCCCTTTCTCATTATTTTGGAGATTTTTGGATTGCCTTCTAAGCACGTCGGGTCCCAGCTTTCCAACTGAATGGTAGGTGCTATTGCTTAGAGGGAGAAACAAAGACAAGCAATGCCATCAAGGGTTGGCAACATTGTTTTAACAGTTCTATTGGTAAGCATCATCAAAACCTGTAACATGGTTTTCAGGAAAGGAGACAAACACGATCATTAACAGGTAGTTTGAATACTTGAATTTTCACAAAAGTAAAGAAATGTCTGGAAACTATTGGCCAAAATCCTGTAGTTTTCTATGTTGAGAGGTTCAGAGTACCTAGAAAACATGGCCTACATCTTACACTATGAATCGCTCTAAACATTAACATGCATTACTCTCCTTTTTTATAGATAATTTTAACTAAATTGGTATTTTTGAAGCTATTAGAAAGTATTTTTTTTTTTTTTTTTAAAAAGCCTTATCTGAAGTTTCCTTGTTCCTTCAGCTCTTGATGATTTGTTTCCAAACCACTCACTAAAAAGTCTAAGATAGTCCAATAGTACATCAAATTTCACTACAAAACCAAATCCCGAAAAAAAATAGCAAAAACGCAAAACTATATTTACAAATCCTTCTCAGATGCGCCAATAAGACCTCCAATCAAAGACCAAAAATCCTGATTTTTTAAAATTATTTCTAGAAAACAAGATCCATAAGCCAAAAAAAGAGAAAATCCCGTAGAAAAATAGTCTTCTCTCATATTGATTGTTGTTTTCTACATTAAAATAAAACATTAATTAAAAAACACAACTTAAACATTTTGAAAGTTGTAATTTTTTTACATCTAGGTTCATAAAAAGTGTTTTAAATTTAATGATACTTCTTTTTAAAGCTACAGTCAGAAAAATAACATCCTGCCTGATGTGCACTTATGAACATAACCTTTATGGGGATGCAAAACTGGTTAAAAGTAACATTGCATACATTTATACATCATTTAACATCAAACGACCTTCCTCCTTCTCTCCTTACAACAAAGTGCCTAACATAAATGTTATTTTTTAAAACAAATTAAATCTTACCTAATTGCAGCTCCTTCATGCTTCCGATCTTGACCACAACGCTACACCGGATGTAGAAACAGACGCAAAACCAAGAACGTCAAAATGAAATCTAAAAACTAAACAAGCGTTGGCATAGCCAATAGGTCTAGCCTTTGGGACCTTATAAGTGTTTAGCCATGCAGCACATTTTGCTGGGTGCTGTTCTGCCAGGGATTGAAGAGCTGTACAATTACTACACACTGGATCATGCAATGTGATTCAGGAATACATATTTGCCTAAGGAAACAATTATGGACACATTCCAAGACTTTTTAACGCACAGACAGAAAGACAAGTGCCTCGAATCGATGCACGTCAACAGCACTATAACATTCTGTGTGCGACTACATCACTAGAGTATTGAACAGACTATAAAAAAAAGCAGTGAAGTACTTTTCAATGGCGGAGACGTCACATCCCTCCTCTCCTGGCCTCTATTCACCAGCACCCTTCTCCAGAGTTTTCCATTCAAAACACTGCTCGCACCATCCATTTACCAGCAGGCCCCCAACCCCACCCTTTGTCCCAGCCCTCTGGGTATAGGAGCACTGAACATAGAAACAACAACAAAATGCTCCCATTTGTCAGGTGGAGGGGAAATAATGAATGAACCAGGATAGCGTCAACATCACTTAGGGCATTATTAGAGTTTGGCGGTCCTCCTGTCGGCCCATTACCGCTGCGCTGACAGGAGGACCACCAAGCCTGTCGCCTGCCCGACCGCCAGATTTTGAGTGTAATCCATGGCGGGTGGATGGTGCAGCGGCAGTCTCATGGCAGTGGGTTGTTAGGCTAATAAGAGAGCCTAACATGCAGCCCGGTGCCGTGACAGAGCCTGCAGCACATTCCTGCACAGTGTGGCATGCATGCCACACCGTGCAGTAACGGGGGCGCAATTACCCGGGGGTACAACATGTGCCCACCCGCATGCACCCCCAGGACCAGATCCTGCAGAGGGCCCTCTTAGGGCCCCATTAGTTGCCTCCCCGCCACCCTTTTCATGGCGGGCTCACCGCCATGAAAAGGGCGGTAAAAAGGCAATTCATAATATGCTCAGCGGTGCCGGCAGTGGCACTGCCAGCATATTCAGGCCGGTTTCAGACAGCCTGCCTAGCAGGGTGCTTGACCCCGGCGGACCCGCAGTGTGGCGGTGGTTGGAGTACCACCACAAGTACGGCGTTCCTGAGGACCTCCTATTTGTAAATGGCCCATAATCACCGCGCACATAAAAACAAAAAAATGAACCTGAGTTTGTGTAATGTAACTGGTGCTTTTGTAAAGCTCTCCAATACCTTGGGGTCAATCGAGTTCGTGCTCTCTAAAAATGCCCCCAAAAAATGATCTGACCGTGTGTAATGTAACCAGGGCTCATGTAAAGTGTTCCAACACCTTCGGGTCGCTTGAGTTCACATTATATATTAAAAAACGTTTTGCAGTCCCTGTGGAGCTGCAGTGCATGTGCTTTTAAATTAAAGCTCTGAGAAGAGGAGGAAAACAGGAAGAGGCAGCAGGGAGGCATGCAGTGACATGGGAGGAGGTGGGAGGGACGAATGCTGCTCTCATTTGTCAGCAGAGGGGAAATAAATGAATAAATAGGGACGGCGTTGGCATCACCTAATCTTCGTGCACCTAAAAACAAAAAAATGTACCTGACCTTGTGTAATGTAACTGGCGTTTTTGTAAAGCGCTTCAATACCTTTGGGTCTGTCAAGTTTGCGCTCTATAAAAATGCCCCAAACTAATCTGACATTGTTTAACATAACTAGAGCTCATGTAAAGCGCTCGAACACCTTTGAGTAGCTCAAGTTCACATTAAATAAACAAGCGTCAGAGAAAATGCGAAGGGAATTAACCAAGCCTTGCCCTTAACTGTGCTGCAAGATTGGGCTTCTGAAAGTCCGGTGACTGAGGCTCGCTAAAGCAACAAGCATAGAAGGGGGAGATGTTCAAAGGAAATACTTGCACTTTGAAGTCAGAAAAAATGAAAGAGGCGATTTTGAAAACAGCGTCGGAAGCGTCTGACATTTCATCTCAGTATTTAAATAGTACAGGGAGATTAAGTGACGGGTGCCAAAGCTGAACCACAGAAGATGGGCAAACAGTGACACAAGCAGGAATCAAAGAAAAAAACAGTCCCCCAAATGAACGAATAAATACAGAAGCCTAATGTTAACAATAATTGGGCGGTGCTCTGTGGTAGGAAACCAAACACAAAAAGGAGGGACAAAGAGTAAGGATTAACCACTAGCAAGCAAGCATTTTTGAATGACAATCGAAGGGACGAATAAAAAGGCAATGGGCGGGTTGTAAGCCCACAGAGTGAACACAGGATGTCTCAAAGAGAAAGTGCATGCGCTGCCTAGGCTTGACCTAAAAAGGGAAGATTACTCCCATTAAAGTGAATGGGAATGCATAGGAAAAAAATTAAATATGTTTTCTAACAGTTATATTAAATGTTTTAAAATTCTTATTTGTAATATAATTTTTTTTTTATGAATGTAGACATTACATTTTCTTGCATTACTAAATTAAAAAAATATTTAAGTTGTCTAAATATTGTTTTGTGTTTTTATTATTGTTTAAGAATTCTTTTTAAAGATTATATTTATTGATAAATTACAATTTATATATTTTAAAAAGTGGTGCATACATTTTATTTAGCTTTTAAAAAGTGTAATTGTTTTCAAACATTATTTTTAATTAACAAAATTATATATTTCAATCAATAATTAATACTCAGGTACTTTTAATTATTATTTGAGTATTAATACACTTGCCCTCCAAATAACCTATATGTCCCTAAAACTTTGATATGTTATTTTTAAAAACTCATTTGCACAATTATTATATTTATTCTAAATTAATATTATTTTCAACTTTATATTAATACCCCATTTTTTGTATATGTACCAGAGTATTATTACACTTTCTCACTCAATATACCCACATTCCTTGCATCATGACCCTGAAAATTATGTCATTTTTTAAATATTCCATTTTACACATTTAAAACTTTTATTTTACATAATATTTTTTAAATATAAATTAATACTTAAGTATTTTAATTCATACCAGAGTAGTAATACACTTCCCAGCCCAATCTCCCTATATCCTTTGCATTGCGCTACTAAAATGTATTATTGTTGTTAAAAAATAAATTCGTAAAATTTATTTTTTGTTGAACTTTAAAATACTGTTAATTTATATATAAACCTAATACTCAAATATTTTATTTTATACTTGACTATACATAGTCTTCCCTACTCAAAACCCCTATATCCCTTGCATCTCATTCCCAAAACGTATTTTATTAAATAATCCACATACTTATAATATTAATTTATTTGAACAATTATTACCCAAGTATCTAAGCTATTACCTGAATTTTAATACTCTTTCCCACCCATTACCCCAAAATTAATATTATATATATCAATTAATTTTAAAGTAATAAAAAACTACACCCTAAAAAGTCCTTATGTTTCAAAATGTACGTTTTAAAATCAATATACTCAAAATAAAATATACTTGCCTGTATTCAACATTTTGCTCTTACATTTCATGCTGAAGTTATGGTCTGCTCAGTTGCATTTAGGGGTTCTGCATCTCCTACATCCTTCTGGGTGTCTTCACTTCTATCCTTATGGTTTCAATAGCAACTGGGAAACGTTTCCCCTCTGTCACCATATATGTTTGTATCTGTTAACAAAAAGTGGGGTTCTACCCGCTTTTTTCCATTTTATCTCTTTTCCTATGTTCCTTCTATGTTTTGTCATTTCATTTTCCAATACTTTATTTTGCATTATTTCAATGCATAAAATAAGAAAATTATTAAAATATAAAATATTACATTCCATTAAAACCTTGCACAACAAATATCATCATAATAACAATTATTTAATCAAAACACACATCCCTAGTACCTAGATCACTAAAACAATGCATTAAAACATCTGAGTGGTTAAGCATCTGCCTTTGCCACAGCCCACAAAAAGGATGCAAGAGCGTAGTACACAGAAGGCTCTCCCAACTGCTGAATAAAATGCTTGTGCAAAATGTATATTTGCGCAACATAGGGACTAAAAAACCGTTCCTAAGGGGACAATAAAATGAACAAAATAATAAAATATGTAAATTTGTTTGCGGTGCTCTCCTATTACAAGGACATGGTAGTAAGTGACTCACAGAGTGAATGTTGGCCGGAAAACCAAACATTAAAGGAATACAATTTAGACCGAGCCAAGTCAAGATATATCGATGTTGGGAGTTCTGGACAAAGGACCAATACGAGTGTAATACACATTTTACAGGGGGGAGCAGGCTAAATGAAATTATAGTACTATTTACTTTATTCATCTCCCAGCTATTCCCCACAGCTTTTGCTGAAAAAATCATTTTTAATTTAGTCTTTGAAAAATTAGCACGTGACAATGGAATGTCAAATAAAACTCGAAGTCCTAATGCAGTCAAAGTGGTCTCTATATATTTCAATGAGGGAATCCTATGAACGTAATCCAATTGTAAACAATCCCTAAGGACCGCCTGGTTTAGCTGTACACATTCCCTTTTTCATATGGATAACCAAAGTAATAACGGGGCCAATCTGATCGAATTCTCCAAATATGGCAGATCTAACTCCATATGGGCAGTATAATTTGTAAAGGAACGGGGCAAAGAAAGCATTTTCTTACAGAACGCGCCCTCCACTCGCTACAGAGGACTTAGATCTATCGTGCCCCAAATTGCTGCCCCATAAATGGCACTAGCCTTAGCTTTCTCTAAATAGATGTTTAACATTTCAGGGATAGGTTTAGATCCCATTGTTTAAAAAAAAACTTTGCAAGTGCCACAATACCATTTTCCAGGAGGGTCGTTCTATTGAAGACCAAATTTTTCCAAGATAGTTTCCTATCGAATAGGATGCCCAAATAAGAGAATGTGTCAACCACGTTCAATCTTCTCTTCTGTATATGGAAGCTTAAGGCTTTCCTTGAGTGCGGCCCAACAATTAAAACAAAGGAATTAGCAACATTCACGCGTAAATCTAAACTAGACATAAATCTCGTATACTCCTCTATGAGCTTCTGCAGTGCCACTAGAGTCTTATCTAGGAGCACTGCATCATCTGCATAGAGGAGTATAGACAAGGGGGATGCTTCGACATATGGTACCTCCTCAGTACATTCAGCCAATATTGCCTCTAACCCATCGGTAGACAGAGAGAACAAAAAGGGGGCAAAGATGCAACCCAGTCTTACCCCTCTCTCAATCTTGAAAGATCTTGTGCATTCCCCTTCTCTCCCAAAACAGTCACACACAGTTGCTCCTATGTATAGCTGTCTTATGAAGGAGATAATGGGAGGGTCCACTCCCTTAACCTCCATAATTACCCATAATTTATTTTGGGCCACACAATCGAAAGCGGCTGTCAAATCCATGAATGCCATGTATAACTGTCCATCTTTGGCCAATGTGTATTTAGAAATTACCATGGCCAAATATAGTCACTGGCCAATTGTTCCCTTACCTTTTCTAAAACCATATTAGGCCTCCGCTAATATTCTCAAATCCCTTGCCCAATCATCTAAGCTTTTTAATAGCACCCTACCCATTAATATTGCTGTGCTATCAATTAAAGAGAACGGTCTATAATTCTTTGGGTCTAACCTATCATCCTTTTTATTGATTGGTACAATTATTGAGTGTTTCTATGTACTTGGTGGTCCCATTTTGGCTACAACATTAAATACATTTGTCAGGGCCCCACCGTGCCTTGGTTTCTAAAAATACATCTACCGGGAACCCCATCGGGTCCGGGTGCCTTCAAGGGGCAGGTCTGAGCCAATGAACATTCTATCTCTTCCATATCAAAAATTAACTGGATAATGGGTTGACCTTCTATACTATGGTTATTACTTATGGTCACCATAGTATTTTTTAAAATATTTTGAAAATACGTGACCCACCCCTCCTCTTCTATATGCGTATCTAATGACGGTGCTCCTTCAGCTTTTAGAAAAGGGGCCTTTACCAACTTCCAATATGCCCGACTATCCCTTTTCTGAAATGCCTGCCTTAGGTCTTCCAATGCTTTATCTTTTAAGCCTTTTAATCTAACCCACCTCGCCTTTTTATACCTTGCTCGTAGGGACTGTATAAGCAGCTGATCCTGAGGCACTGCTCGCAGGGCATTGCGTAAATTGGTGGTAGTCTTGGTACTATTATGGCCAAATCATGGCTCTTGAGCAATCTCTCTATTCCTAAATGGGCATATCAGTTGGTTTCTTATCCCTTTCAAGACCCCTTCGAAGGCTATTATCACCTGCATTGCAGGAGCGCTACTGTCTAAACAAACCATAATCTCTGAGTGTTTGTCGGCAATCAGAGTATGAAGGAAACCTTCCCCCTCCACCCTATCCCATTTTAGTATGTAGCCATTATTTCTGGCCAGGGAAGGTTTTGGTACTGGCTCTCCTTGTTTGTTGGAGTTAATCTTCCACCTCATGTCATATGGAAGGGAAGCATGGTCACTAAAGGCCGTAAAAACAACCTTCTTATTTCTAAGTCTATCACTTAAAGAATCAGAAGTTATTATAAAACCAATTGTAGACCCTGAGCCAGGACATTAAAAGGTTTTATCCATATCTCCTGATACACGGTTAATACTATTTTCAGTCCCCAAATTACACATAACTAAAAATCCTATTCAGTGCATCTCCATAGGTACTATGTTTAAAATGGATGAGCGGGTCTGCATCACAATCTGTTACTCCCACACAATGATTTATCCAGTAAATGACAAACTCTAATATTAAAATCACCCATCCAAATAAATCTCAAAGATTTAGGATGTTGGGTACTTATTTCATCAATCGCCCTTTCCACTTCACTTACCAAGGTGCCCATCATAACTTCAAATTTATTGTTATAAAAATGAATTATTAATAGGTCCCAATCTCTTTGTCCCTCACAAATAAAATAATGAAAATATAAAGACTCATCAAAAAACGTCAGCATTTAAATACTAACTGTATTCACGACCAATGTCACAATGCCACCTTTTTCCCTACCAGCTCAAGATGGGACCGCCAAAGTCTGGTAAGATCTAAAACCATCCATAAGTACTGGTGCTATCTCCCATGTTTCCTGGAGGCACACAATATCATATTTATTTATCTCACTTTGCCAGTCGTTATCATGCATCTTACGGCTAAACCCTGCTTTAGTGCAGGAAATGCTCATGATTTCCTCCATTGCCTCCTTCCGCTGCTCATACTCCTCGTTGGATGGTAACCTGCCTTCTCCCTTATGACCTTGCATGATACCCCGCCCCAAGTGTAAGTCACACTCCACCAAGTCCTCTAATGGGGCAAACCTGTTATTTGTAAGGACTTCATTAAGACCACTCAAAGAGTTAATTTTTCTAAGGGAAGGTACCGCATTACCTCATGCCCCTGCCTGTGTCCTGCAGACTTCATGGGGTTTAAAAAAAAAACCCTAATGGTACGGCATATTTCTGTTCCTATTGATGGTGCTATGGGGAGTTGCCCTCAGCAATTCTCGACTATTAACATTTATCACAATACAATCTCCTGAAATAGAATTTGGGGCCGGTCCAACCCAGGGGATTCTCCTCGCCATATGGATATTCTGTGTATAAACGTACCCATTCTGCCAAATTTATTTAGCCAATGGAGTGCTTTCCCCATACGTTGCTCTGTTGATTCATCTAGGGACTTTCCTAATTCCGGCACATTGACCAAAATGAGGACATATGGGCTTGCTTCGGGTGGGAGAAAAAGGGTCTGGGCTCTATTGCCCTCCCTCTCCCACCCTACTCATTTTTCCCTCACCATCATGGCCCTTGTCTGTGCCCTTCTTACCTCCTATTGGGGACTACCTTGGGCGCTATATGTAAATTAGGAGCTTGGGTTTCTCTGGAGACTGAATTGTTCTGACTGTTAGAGGCGATTGGGAATGCAGGCATATCTATAGGACCTGAACCCTCCCTAGGTGAAGATCTTTCTCTTAGATGTAACACTTCTCTGTTCTGGCCCATTGATTGTTAGCACGATTGTTGAGACAGATTTTGGAATTCCTCCACCCCCTCCTCTCTCCAGCTTTAGCATTACCCTCCCAAATTTGGCACTAACGATTTTGACTTAGGGTCTAAACCCTTTGAAACATAATTTGGGGTAATAAAAGTGCCAGGCTTTTGAACTGACTCGCCCTGCTCAATTAATAACACTAGAAGCTGTTCTAAAGACTCTAGTTATTTTATCAAGGGCTGGATCGAATTTAACAAGGCCTGCTCCAATTTTGAAAATACTTCCTGCAAATTATCGTTTAATAGGCTCTGAAACTGCAACTGTTCAGTGCCTGTAGTTATCCCCTTTAATTTCGCCTTTGGGGGTTGCTGTTGTCTAGACCCTCTTCTTTTCATTTTTACAGGCGGTTCCTCTAGGGAGATAGCATCACTGTTCTTTATGTCAATCTGGGTATTAGGGGGATCAGGATAAATGCCCCCCAGTGGAACGATCGTTACAGTGCTCAAAGGGCTCTTATTGGTAACGTCCGCGTTAACTGGCTCTCCTAGAGACAATCTACGTTCCGTAAGTTCTATCTCCTTTGAAATTATGCTGGCAGCCCTACCAAGAAAGAATCAAGAGACATGATAATCTCCCCACCTGTGTCTGCTTGCTTGGTCTTCCTTCTCCCCATTATAGATCTCGGGACCCAAGCATTAGGAGGGTGGCTCAGCCCAGCCTCTTCTGGGCTATGATGGGCGCGGACATGCCCACCCTTGCACAGGCTTCGCCCAGGCGCACCCCGTGCCACGAGACCGTGACGCGCTTATGAGAGCGAGGGGGTGGGGTCTTGAATGGAGGCTGCTGGGTGTTGTAGTCATCCCGAAACACAGGTCCCCAGTGCAGCAGAGAGTCCTTACATTTGTGGCTACACTGGTCGTGAGACCGCAACGCCCTTATGAGCGCGAGCGGGGCAGGGTCTATGGTGGTTGCTCTGGGGTGTTGTTGTTGTACCGAAACACAGGTACCCCATGTGGCTGAGAGTCCTTATGTTGGGGACTAAACTGGCTGCGAGACTGCGACATTCTTATGAGCACGAGAGGGGCGGGATCCTGAATGGAGGCTGCTGGGTGTTGTATTCATCCGAAACACAGACCTCCATGCGGCTTAGAGCCCTTACATTGGCAGCTACACTGACAGCGAGACCGCAACGCGTTTATGAGCGTGAGGGGTCTTAAATGGAGGCTGCAGGGTGCTGTACTCATCCCGAAACACAGGTCCCTGTGCGGCAGAGAGTCCTTACGTTGGCGGCTACCCTATTTTTTTGTGTCATTTTCCTGTCCCCTTCTTCCCAATTTCTTATTCTGGAATGTCTTGCAACATATTGACATTGAGACAACGGTTCTTGAATTGAACTTAATTCTATGAAATATTAGGATTTTACCATGGAATGTAAATGGTCCAAAATTGTATAAAGAGACAAAGGACCTTATTACGATAGCAGTCGGTCGGACTGACGACCGCTATCATGGAGGTCAGGCTACCGCCCGACAAGCAGGCAGCGGTCTGACCGCCGCATTTTGATGTGACCGCCGTGCTTGCAGTCAGAAAGTGCTCCAAACAATGGCGGCTTGTGCTGCGGCCAAGGAAAAGGGCCGCAACGCAAGCTGCCGTGGAATGGAGCACCTCCTGCACTTCCATGCACTGTGTCGTGGTGAGTGAGGGCGCGACATTTGCCCACTGGGCCACTTTACAATGGCCCACAAATGACGGGGGCTCTGCTTGGGGCTCCCAAATTCTGTTTCTGACAGCCTTTGCATGGCAGTCTTCCTGACTATAAGGCTGTCGGAAAAGGATATCGTAATCCAGATGGCAGTACCTGCTTCGGCACAGCCGCCATTTGGGAATACGATTCCGAACACTGCCCGTCGCGATCACTGATTCTGGTGGACGCCGCAGTCTTCCCCCCCAACCCCTGTGAGTCAGACCACCGGGATTGTAATCCAGCGGTCCAACTGCTATTGTAATAAAGCCCAAAGAGTCTTGTCACATTTGTCTAGACTTAAAGGTCAGTTGGTTTTAGTGCAGATAACCCATCTTTCCGACACTGATAGTGGTAAACTGAAAAGGCAAGGGGTAGATAACATCAATTTCTCTCCTTTTACATCGAATAAGAATGGCATGGCTATACTCTTCACAAGATTTTAAATATTTCTTTTATTTCTCAAGAAAATGATTCTGAGGGAAGATGCATTGATGGTAAATTTAAAATACAAGATAATATTTTCTGTAACAAATGTTTATGGTCCTAATCATCTTGATCCAGATTTCTGGAAGACGATTTCAATGAAAGTATTAGAATACGTTGTCAATAATTTCCCACTTGGAGGTGATTTTCATCAATTGACAATTATAATCAACCTGTCTCTTGACAGTAACTCATGGCTAGATTTGTAATAATAAAGCTTTTAAAAATAACACTCCTCAAAAGTCCCTATTTGACTCCTGGAGACTTTTTAACCCAGACTTTCGATAATTCTCCATTCACACTGCCACTTACAATTATCAAACTAGGGGCCAGATGTAGGTGGCCAAATACCGAGCGCTAACGCTGAAATTCGCTTCGTTTGCGATCGCTATTTGGCTGCGAGCAATGTAGGTGAGTTTAAACCTACTAGCAAAATAAGGAATCGCAGAATTGCGATTCCTTATTTTGCTCTTGCATTTAAGGAATCGCAAATTGCGATTCCTTAAATGCAATGTAAGTAGCACAAAAGAAAGTGCACTTTAGCCTTAAGGAATCGCTAATTACCACCAACTTCAAGTTGGTGGTAATTAACGATTTCCTTTAAAAAAGCACTTTTTTGCTTTTTGTAAAGTGCCATGTGGCACACATTCATGCCCTTAGGGCATGTATGTGCGCCACATGTGCACACATGCACATTTCAGGGGTGCAACAGGGTGTCCTTTTGACACCCTGGCACCCTTGAAATAGCTCCCGCTATTTGCGATTCTTTAATAGCGAATCGCAAATAGTGAATATCTTCCCATTCATTCCTATGGGCCTCCTAGCCCATAGGAATGAATGGGTAGGTATTCCTTATTAACGAATCTCAATTTGCGATTCGTTATTAAGGAATATTAAGGAATCGCTAATATTTAAGCGATTCCTACCTACATTCAATTTTGCGAGTCGTTAATAGCGAATCGGTAAAATTCGCTATTAAGGACTCGCAAATTTGATTTTACCTACATCTGGCCCTAGGATTGACTACTTATTCCTAAGTAGCAATACATTTGGACATTGGCTGAATTCCAATTTTTAATCATGCCCCTGTTGGGACTGATTTTGATAAATTTCAGAACAATACTAATAAATCTTGATGGAGATTTAATAACTCTTTGTTGATGGATTAAACCTTTATCGCTACTTATAGACTTTTTGTCAAAGAATAGATTGAAAACAAAGACACAGGAAATACATCTTTGCACTTTGATTAGGATACTTTCAAAGCAGCCTCTAGAAGTTTCATAAGTAGATACGTCTTTTTCAAGAGTAAAAAGCCGAAAGAGAATCCATGTCCATTCTTTTATAATATTAAGAAGTTGTAACATATTTTTTGTGTTAAAAAAAATGATAAGGCCAATTTGGAAGAGTTATTAGGGGCCAAAATACAGTTTAATAAATTTAATACTGACAAAGCTTGTGGTGCACTTCATAAAATGAATGCCAGATATTATGGTGAGAGAAATAGAGCTGGATTCTTATTAGCTAATTACTTGAAATATGAGAAGGAAAAGTCAACAGTAAAATCTATTGTAAATGATATGTGTGAAAAATGTTTTAGAGCTACTGATATTGCTTCTTGCTGTGCAATTAGCCTATCTCCTCGTGAGACCCCTGCTTCTGAGGAACGTATTGATACTTTTTTTACCAAGCTAAAGGAAAGAATTATTGCTTCTATCGATTTGTCTTCTCTAGAAGACTCATGAAAATGTGAAGAACATTATTCTGCAATTAAAAAGCTCCCAACAGAAAAGCATCAGGTCTGAATGGTTTTAGAGTTGATTTTTACGTACAATTTTCAAGACTGCTTTTTCTCATTCTATTTAAGTTAATTCATAATTTTTCCTCTAACAAATCTGTTTTTTTCTCTGAAGCTATAACATGTATTATTCATAAAAAGGATAGATCTCTCTCTCTCTCTCTCTCTCTCCTATCAACATTGATTGCAGGATATTTGCCAAAGCCCTAGCTCTATAATTAGTTAACTTAATAGTAGAAAAAATTGTCTTTGAACAGTCTGGCTTTGCTAAGAACAGAACATGGCTGACAACTATTGCACCTTTTAAAATATTAATAATAAAGCCTCTCAAATTCTAGAATCCCTTGTAGCATTCACTCTGGATGCTGAGAAGGCTTTCAATATTGTAAATTGCCAATCTCTCATGAAATAATTGAAGTGGCATGATTTTAGTCCTAGATTTGGAGAGTTTATTTCTTTATTATACTCCTCTCCAAAATCTTCTGTTATAGTTAATGGAGTTGAATCCCCTTACTTTGCCCTTAACAGATACACTAAATAAGCATGTTCCCTTTCTCCCTTTATTTTGGCTTTTGAGCCATTTCTCACTCAATTTAGACACTGAGAATTTCTATGCTTCAGAGATAAAGATTAACATATTAAATGTACTGCTTATGCTTGACAGCATTCTCTTATTAGTATCAAAGCCAGACATTTCTATTCCAGCATTTTTTTTACTGAACTACAATCTTAATCAGTAAACACTATACTCTCTAAAGCCTTGATTACACCCAGAAGTTTTGGGTTATAAACTCAATTTAGGTACGTCAATGGTTCTGCCCTTGAATAAATTCTGTGCAAAAGAGTCATGATTTGATTTGATTGTGAGATTTATATAGCGCATGAATGCCCTAAGGCGTCTAGGCGCTGTGCGGAGGAATCTGCCGGATCTGAGAATGAAGATGGAAATTACTTGGAAAATAGCCAGGTTTTTAATGATTTGTGCAGTCATGTGCAGAGGGGGGCTTATTTTAGAATCTGATATCTGGGGATCTGGTATTGTAATTGTATCAGAGATGGGGCGTGGCTTGGACGGCGGAAGGCATGGTTGCCTAGCTCCGATGCTCGCCAGACCGGAGGGAGGTTGAGCGTGAAATTGGACCTTCTGGGCGCACCAATTTGAGCTCCAACGTCGGGCTCCAACGCGTGAAAAGGTCGTGCTCGCAATGTGAGCCTTTGAGTCACTTGCACAGCGGACAACTGGCGTTTAATCGAGTGAAAGTAGCGGACCGGCACTCGGCAGGATAACCAAAATGGCGCCGTAGCAGTGAATCCTCGGCAGCCGTAGCTCCACTGCGTCATCCTCGCAAGACGGCTGCAGACCGCCCCTGCTGCCCGAGAACCTACGCGGGACACCACCATCTCCCGCATGACCGGTGAGAAGTGCCTCTTTTGCCAAATATATGCGGTGACACGCGAAGACTCGCTGCGTGCTGCCTGACCCCAAAATGGCCGCCAAAACGCCGGAAAACTCCTCGTGTAGCCGTTCAGAGACCTAGGCCTCTACCTAGCCATTATTCAGCCTTTTCTTTCACCCAGATGCCTTGTGTGCTGGACTACTCCTGCACAGCAGTGTGTGCTACGGCGTGTCACTCCATGGAACTGTGTGATCTATAACTGACCCACATGCAACTAAAAGCAATCCAACCCCTTTTGCCTGCATTGGGTGGGTGGAACCTTCTTGCTATATCTGTGTGGCCTGTCTCCTTCAGGGCCCCCGTCTACAAAGTGCCTTGCCCACTACCAAGCTAGTGCCAACCCAGTGCCAATCCAGTGCCCTTCATCTTTGGTGATGCTGTGAACATTTCAATAGAGGGTTCCAGTTATATACCCGGCCAACAACCCGGCAGCGCGCAGCACGTACCAGTCCATTACCTGACTCTTCTGCTGCCTACTGTGCACATGACTCGTGAGATGTGATTTAAGACGCAGGTCTCCTGGAATCTAAGCGTCCACCAACAACGTCAGAAATAGCAACAATAGTGCGCAGCGGAGTGCACACACACTTTGACCAGAACTCTTGACCGGGTTCAAACACCGTAAACAGGCCATCACGCCGTGCATATTAGCCTCAAATACCAGCCTAAGTACCAGTCCGAACAACAACACCCACCAAACAAGGAACAATAAAGAACAATAAGTTTGACCACGGGGTAACTCACGCATAGCAGAATGACGGACGAAAGGAACAGAAACGCCAAGAAAGTGAGACCAGAACCGATCATCTCAGACTCTCCTATAAAAGCTAAACCTGATATCCATGGTACAATGGAAATGATCCTAAAAAAGCTAGCGGAAGTCCATGACTTGGCAAAGTCCACGAAAAGTAATACGGACACCATGCAATTGGAACTCAAAGCGATACGGGCTGATATGAACGCGACGAATGTGAGATTAGGTGACGCGGAACAAAGAATAGGTGTTGTGGAAGATGTAACCACTCAAGCATGCAAAGAATTGGTGCACCTCCATAGGGTTACAGATGAGTTACGGAAACAGAATGCGGAATTAGAAGACAGAAACAGAAGAGGGAACATAAGAATTTTTGGTATTCCGGAAAAAGCGGAGGAAGATGCAGAGTCGTGCGTGGCCTTTTTGGAGGCCTGGATTCCCATGATAACTGGTCTGAAATTCAACCCGGGCCTGGAGCTAGACAGGGCTCACAGAATACCTACCTTCACCAACCCACATAGAATCGGTACAAGGCCTATGATCTGTAAACCACTCCGCTTCCAACACACAGAAGCCATTCTCACCGTTGCCAGAAAATCTCAACAAATCACTTGGGAAGGCAGAAAGATCACGTTCACACAAGATTATTCCAAAGAGACAGTGGATGTACGAAAGGGATTCCTCCGACTCCGTGAGAAGCTAAGAGAAAAGAAGATCCTCTTTTCATTCAATGGACCCTCAAGATTCAGGATAGTGGAGAACGGAAGAGCCATGGTCTTCACATCCCCTCATGAACTGGCGAAACATCTGGAGGGCACTCCTTCTCAGGAAATGGATTCTGATGCGGGTCCTTCCAACAAAAGGAAACCCATATCGTCTTTATTCCTGCATGAGTGACTGTTTTCCCTAAGTGTGCTTCAAATATATTTGAGCAATGCTACGTGATAAATATAATGTGTGTTTTATTACTTCAATGTTTATCACCAATTTCAGTATTTCACATAGTATTTGTTATGATAAGTAGTCATCCATACGGAACTAGATCATAATTGATTGTACTTCTGTATGCACATCTTCAGCAGTACCTCTTCTTGGAGATAACTTGCTGTAATACCTCAGCTCAGTACATTGTAGACGCAACGATTTACGGGCTATGCAAGTCCTGATTGATACTAATGTTTGGTTAACGCTTGGAGTCGTAGAGGCGACTTACGTTGCTACACTGTTTATTGTCTTTATCTTTACCCATACCCAGGCTCAGCGGTATGCTTGGACACCTAGGTATAATAACCCAGAATAATGCAGTTTAGAAGCAATGACGCACGAGTTACGTAAATCTTGTTGGGCACTTTGCTTGGCTAATGTTAAGTGGTAAAGATGCTACTTACGTTAATACATTTATATATTGATCTTTTCTCTGCCTAAGATCCAGGTTCATTTGTTATGCTCAGCTACATTACATGTTGAGTTATCTCGTGGGTAAGCTACCTTTGAAAATAATCACACTAAAAGTGATCTTCCCAGGAGCTATGTGGTTAATGTATGGTCCTCCTTTTCGGTCTGCTGATGGTCGGTTCTGTCGTCGCAGCCTCTTTATACGATTTACTTGAGGGGGGGTGGGAGGGGAAGGGAGGGTGGTGGGTGGGGGAGGGTAGAAGGGAAAATGCTTAAAATGGTTGTTCTAGATTTACTCACTGGTTTTTTCTGCTTCATGGTTTATTTGTTTTATTTATCTTGCTGTGTTATCTCTATCACACACCAGAGAATAGTGCTGCGTACAAATACATCAATCTCACATTCTAGTGCATGTAACTATTTTTCGATTATAGTAAATCCATTCCTCTCATACTGTCAATTCTGCACTACCACGATCTATAAACCCTTACGATGACCCAGAATAATACACTTACAGATGACCTTACCGTCATTTCACTAAATGTCAAGGGCCTGAACCACCCGATGAAGCGAAGAAAAGTGTTTGATTACCTTGCCAAAACTAAGGGAGATATTATCCTTCTCCAAGAAACAAAATTATCGGAAGAAGATACAAGCTTCATCAAACATGCTTGGATCTCTACCCTTGCTTGCTCTCCAGCAGACCACAAAAAGAAAGGAGTTATTACTCTCATTGCAAAAAAATCCAATATCTCTTTCCTTTCTCATACACATGATGACGAAGGTATGCTACTAATCACACATTTGCAAAAAGGAGATGACCTCATCCATGTGATTAACATATATGGTCCTAACTCAGATGAGCCATCATTCTGGGAAAAAATATCAACTGCTATTGATGGACTACCCCAAGACGACCTTATCGTGGTAGGCGGGGATTTCAACATGCCACTGGACCCCATCCTAGATAGACAATCAAAATGTAAATACCATCAGTCCCGATCACATGATATCATCAATAAAATCTGCACCAAATATAACTTAAAAGATGCTTGGCGCCTCCAACACCCCGACACGAGAGATTACACCTTCTATTCATCCCCACATAACTCCTATTTTAGAATAGATTATATCCTAATATCTGCTAACTTCACCCACCGAATAGACCAGACAAGTATAGCCCCTATTCTGATTTCAGATCACGCCTGTATCTCTACCAAACTTGCAGGCTCCCACCCTACCTCGCCTCCGAAGAGATGGCGGTTTAATGATGATATTCTATTAGATCAAGCTAATAAACTGAAAATATCCAAGGCAATTGAGGACTATATAGCCAGGAACGACCTTCCCGAAATCTCCACAGCTATTTTTTGGGACGCTCTAAAAGCCACTATACGCGGTGTCATTATCGGAATCAAGGCCCAGATTAATAAAAACTTAAACCAGGAACTTATATCTCTAGAAAATGAAATTAAAAATCTGGAACAAAGACACTCAGGGGCCGATTCCGATGTCGGACGGACTCAGGTCCGTCCGACATCGTCCAGGAGCCGTAACCGACCGACCTGCTGTCGTCGGTTACGGCCCTGCAAGTACGATGCGACCGAATCCTGTTTGGTCGCACTCGTATACTACACAATGGGAGCATGCATTCCGAGCGGAATGCATGCTTGCATTGTGAAAAGCAGGGGTGCAGTTCATCCCTGCACCCTGTGGCCGGCACCCCAAGGTGCCTGCCACCGGGTGCAGGGATCAACAGAGGAGCACCATAGGTGCCCCCAGGCCGCCGTTCGGCGGCCTCGCACCCATGGGGGCCCTACTGGGGGCCCCCAAAGACAGTTACCGACTGCCTTTTCGTGCCGGAAAGACCGGCACGAAAAGGCAGTGAAATACTGCCATCGTACTCCCTTGGTCGTGAAGAGGCGGCCGGGGGAGTACTGAAGGATTTCCGGACGGCGGACGGGCTCTCCGAGCCCATCGTAAGCCATCCGGAAATCCCAGTCGGATTCCTTTCCGACCGAGCCCATCGGAATGGCTCGGTCGGAAAGGAATCCAGCCGGCACGTTCCGATTCGGTCGGAAGGGCTCCGACCATCATTCGGTGCCCTTCCGGCCAAAATCGGAATCGGCCCCTTAGACAGGCTAGACGATCAAGAACTACTCACTAGCCTAACTAACAAGAAATACGAATACAACACCATTGTAAGTAAAAAAGCTGGTGTTTGGATCAATAAATTCAAAGCACTTAAGCTGTGCGAAGGAAACAAAGCTGGGAAACTACTGGCCGCATATCTTAAACACAAACACAAACAATTCACCATCACCTCAATCAAAGACGCACACAATATCACGCATACCAAGCATGACAAAATCCTAGATGCCTTTCAAACATTTTATAAGGACCTCTACAGCAACAAATTAATATTTAATACAGAGAACTGCGAGCAGTATTTAAAATCAATCAATCTTCCCAAACTGTCAAACGCAGATAAGACACAGTTGGGGGCTCCCATTTCAGACCAGGAAATCTCCATGGCTATTAAAACACTCAAGACTAACAAAGCTCCTGTGCCGGATGGCTTTTCAGGCTCCTTTTACATAGCATTTATCACCTCACTTCAACCGTCCCTACGTAGACTATTCAACTCTATGGCCAGGAATGGGGATGTCACAGACTCAATGAGGGAAGCCACAATTATTGTTATCCCCAAAGAAGGCAAAGACCCATTACTGCCTAAGAATTATAGGCCAATCTCCTTAATAAACGTGGATTGTAAGATATACGCCAAAATTTTAGCCAGTCGATTAAACAAATTTCTACCTAACCTAATTAGTAACTCACAGGTGGGATTTCTCAAGAACCGCTTATCCAATGACAATACTAGACTACCTTGCCATGTCTTGGAAAAAGCAAAAACGGCCACTACCCCCTTAGTTGCCATCACACTAGACGCAGAAAAAGCGTTTGACAGGGTTTCATGGCAATTTCTAAAACACTGTATGCAAACCTTCAATCTTGGTGAGACATTTATTAACATGGTCATGGCCCTTTACTCTAACCCATCTGCCCGGATAGCCATTAATGGTTCTGTATCAGAGTCTTTCCGACTGGAACAAGGTACCAGACACGGCTGCCCCCTCTCGCCGGCTCTCTTTCTCTTAGCCCTAGAGCCACTAATCCAAGATATAAAACATAACGAGAAGGTTAGCGGTGTACTCTTTGGTGAAACACGGGTGAAACTAGCCGCATACGCGGATGATATTCTGATAATAACAGAAGAACCGGAGACCTCCATTAAAGTCCTGACAGACTCTATAGACACATATGCTAGCCACTCAGCCTATAAACTTAACCGAGATAAATCTGAAGTTAAACCCCTCAATATTTATAGTACAAAGGATCTCTTAGGCAGCTCGGGCCTAACGTGGCAACCCAACCATATTAAGTATCTGGGAATCGAGTTCTGTACCACAACACTTGAGACTCTTCAACATAACGAAAACAAAACGCTTGAGCGGATCAAAACTCAACTAAACTCTTGGTCACCCAGATTCATAACCTGGTGGGGGAGAATTGAAACAATAAAAATGATGGTATCTCCTCTGGTAAATTACTTAATTACAATGCTGCCGCTTGCCTTATTGGATGATTTCCAAAACAAATTGAGAGTCATTCTCTCGACCTTCTTGTGGAAGGGGAAGAAGGCAAGAATCAGTATGAAAAAACTCCAACTCCCCAAATCGCTTGGAGGTGTCAACCTACCGGATTTCAAACGTTATCAGGTGGCTTTTTTAGCAAAACAAGGGTCACACTGGCTTACACCCCTGTAAGACTATACTCCAGTATGGCTAGAAATGGAGAAATCTCTCCTCCTCAACATCCACCCTTAAACCCTCCTCACCACCAACCTCGCCCGATTAACGTGCTCTGGTACTATTATTTTCAAGCAGACTAAATCCTCCCTGCTGAAGATAGACAAATTACTTGACGTTAGGGTAAAGAATTCCAATTTAGAATCTATCTGGGACAATCGCAATTTGTTATACAGAGGTCGCACCTTACACAACGACAACTGGATCAAGAAAGGAATCCTCTTTCCTCACCAACTCTATACAGACACACACCCTCTGACCTTCAAGGAACTACAAACTACATACCACCTCAAACCTATAGAGTTCTACTGTTTCCTGAAAGTAAAAGCTGCCATATCCAAAGCAAAAAACTCAACCTCATCGCCATCCCTACCAAAATATTTCTCAAAACTAAACGCCCTAGGCCACCAAGTTTCCTGGTTATATCGATTACTAGGCCCCAAACAGTCTACACTCAACGCGAAAGCTATTTCCTTTTGGAATTCGAATTCCACCGCCCCGTTCTCAGACTCTGACTGGACCTGGACGTGGAATTCGATATTTAAGAATAAAATTAGCCCTGTATTGTCCCAAACAAAGTTCTGGCTCCTTCACAGAGTATTCTGGACGCCCTCCCGCCTACACAAACATAAACTCCGAGAGGACGATATCTGATGGAACTGTAAGAATGCAGTAGGTGACCTGGAGCATTTACTACTGCTTTGCCCCTGTGTAACTTCCTACTGGGATAGGGTCTTCAAATTCATATCTAATCTCTTCCCCTTTGACGCTTGTAATGACCTCTCGTCACTTCTGTTCGCTCCCACAATAGCAGACTCCTTGAGTGAAAACGACAAAGCACTTCTTGACCTCCTTATAATAGCGGCTATCAAAATCATTCTTACTAACTGGAAAGACATTAGTAAAGCGTCCTTTAACTGTTGGCTAAACTGGATCACCAACCTTCGAGGGGCAGACAATATTGTGCTTCACAATTCTCCATGGAAAAACCCAGTTAGACATCTTTGGCTTTCTCTTGATATCTTCTTTGAATCACATAAACCACCGTGATCCCCCGACAATTACTAAATAACCGCTCACAGCGCCTACCAGTGGGTGTTAGATTGTTCTGCTTGTGCCAAGCATTGTAACCCTAATATTAACTCCTTCAAGACCCCAAACCAACACATGGGCCTAGTTGTACAAGAATGTACGCAATAGAAAAAAAAACAGAAATGCAAAACCGGCTTTGTGATATATATCTGACCTAGGCGATACTCTTTTAATTTCAATTTTTGTTTTCTTAAGTATTGTTTGTACTGTATTGTATAGTATTGTATTGAACAAAAGGTACCTATACTGTACGCTATTACCTTTTTGATTCGTACCCTCCTTTATTTTGTGCACTATACTTATGCTTTTGTCACTGTGCATTTTGAACAACTAATAAAAACTTATTGAATTTAAAAATGTAATTGTATCAGAGATGCCCTTAATACTTACTAAGTTTGTAACCTTATATAGAATGGCCCCCCTTTCTGTAGTCTGGGTGGGGTCGCATAGACACAATAAAAATGATGATCTTCCCCATAATTCTTTTTTCTGATATGATATTACCAGTAAAACAAATGTACCCGTTTTTTGATGCTATTGATAATATTCTTTTAAGATTTAATTGGAATGAGAAAAAATCTAGAATTTCTCTAGATAAACTGAAAAATCACAAATTACTCAGAGGTGTTAATTTCCCATGTTTCTCCATATGACATTAGACTTTTGGAATTATACAAATTCAGAGTTATCTTGTAGATCCTGCCTCCAATGATGATAAGCTGAGGTTTAATCTTGAATGTACTATGTTTTTTTCCCTTTTGTACATAAAAAAGTTATTTTTATGTTGAATCCACCTACGTTTTGGATGCCATGAACTGTGGCAAACTCTTGCTCCCCGTTGAAACCATTTTTGCAACCTATTTGATCAGAACACTTTACTATTAGTCCCATCTGGTATAATAAATGAAGAAAAACATTACTGTTTTGTGAGAGACTGGCTCAGTATATGATTTATACTTATGTAAGTGGACACCTTATACTGATCCAGACAACCCTTATGGTGATTTTAGTGGTCTTAGACAACCTTAGAAAGCTCTCTAAGTGGTAGCTGTGGAGAGCAGCCTTCAGGCTTAGTCCAGAAGGAGTGTAAAGCAGCTTTTTTCAGCAGAACATAATCTTTTAGGTATAGATTAAGTGAAAAGGAATCACACAGTGTATTTATAAAAATATGTATTTATTATAAGACACTCACTAACACATACAGATATCTCCTAACCGGAGATATACATAATGCACACAATACTTGGCAATAGAAACAGGAAGTAGCACAGAATACACAGTGGTCCCCAGGGGGAGACCAAGCCATATACTAAAATAGTGGTATGCGAACCACGACTCGAGTCAATCAATCAATCAATAGTTCTTTATTCGATCCAAAAGATAAGATCATAAAAGCACAGATAAAAGTCAGATAAAACAATATAAAATTCAGATTCATTCTACATTAAAATCATTAGCAGCAATTTTCCTTTCGAATATTTTTAGGATTGTTTTTATACTAGGTAACACCAATATGTGTTGTGCAAATGTGCCACATAATGAACCCTGTACTAATTACGACCCCCCTTCCTCTTTTTTATGCAAGCCCATAAAAACTTAGCTATTGAGAAACAGCATAAAGGGTCAGACAGCGATTTTAAAAAATAAAGTGCAACCCGACATTGTGTAACATTTTGGCGCTTTAAAATTGGGACGAGGTAGTCAGCCCTTTCTTTCTCGTAGAGCCCACAAAATAGTACTAGGTGTAACTCAGTTTGTGGGGCGAGGTTGTCGCAGGGGCACAAAATCAAATCTGAGTGGTTATATGTTTTTTCTGGATAACCTAACATCAGCGGTATCATGTTCATACGGAATCTTAATAATATGAATTTGTGTTGTGCACTAGTGACATCTACTAAATAAGAGTACCTTCCCTCTATCAACGGCGGGCTCAAACAATAAATGCGGACTGCCTGTTTGTCCCGGTTCTTTTCCATCCGCTTGTGTTCTGCCCTCGATAGGAACATATTAATTACCTTTTGTTTTGGAACCTTTCTACATGCTAATGGGTCCCTGAATAAGTCAGGGAGCCCAATATCATTCAACGCTGATTCAACGTAGCTAAGCCACCTGATCCTTCTGTGGTTTTCCAGTTTTAAGCAATTTCTTAATATGGATTGCGTCAGAGTCACTGTATCCCTCCGCCAAATCGAGTGCCACAATAGGATCGGGGCTAACTGTATTGAGTCTGAAATGTATGGCAAGCCCAATTCTATATGTAACATATAGTTAGAGGAGGAGGGGGGGAGGCCCACTAAGGACCTAAAAAAGCTATTTTCAATAGTTTGGAGTGAGTCGGACGATACCGTGCCCCAGACGCCTGCCCTGTACATTGCTGCGGCCTTTGTCTTGGCCTGATAGATATTCTTTAAAGGGAGCAGTGGTCTGGCGCCCAGTTTTTTAGAAAAAGATTTTATTGCCGAGAGACTTCTCTCCATTCCCAGCATCCTTCCTTCCACCAACTGTGACCACAATAAATTTTTATTGAAAAGAACCCCCAGGTAGGGGAAGGTATCAATCACCTCAATTCTTCCAGGGTCCGCGTGGAGGTACAGGGTTTTATCTCTTTTTCCAGCCCCTGCTATAATAGCAAAGGACTTGGTTTGGTTAACTTTGAGATCTAATGAATCCATGAAGGATACATATGCGGTTATCAGGCGTTGGAGGGCCAACCCAGTTCTTGTAATCAACACCGCATCGTCCGCATAGGCCAATATGGGCAACTGATGTGCATCAAACACAGGGACATCCCATGAGGCCTCCCGGAGGGGATCCTTGACTCCATTTGTATAAATAGAGAAGAGGAATGGGGCAAGGACTCAGCCCTGCCTTACCCCCCTGGCGATTTTAAATATGCGGGTGCAATCCCCGTTTCTGGAATAGCGGACCGATGCCGTGGCATTTGAGTATAACTGTCTGATAAAGTTAATTATAGGTGGGTCAACCCCTATCTCCACCATTATATTCCATAGCTTGGCATGGACCATGCAGTTGAACGCTGCCGACAGGTCCATGAATGCAATGTAGATCTTCCCTTCCTTCACTCTGGTATATTTATCTATTATCAGCGCTAAATTCAAGCACTGATCCACAGTACCCTTTCCCCGCTGGAACCCATACTGCGCCTGGATTAAGATGTTATTCTCCTGGGCCCACCCCTCTAGCCTAAAAAGAAGAAGTCGGCCCATAAGCTTTGCTGTGGTGTCCTGCAGGGAAATTGGTCTGTAGTTCTTTGGATTTGCCCTATCCCCTTTTTTGTATATTGTAACAATAACACTTGTTGCCCAAGAAGGGGAGGGCCTACCAGAGCTATGCTATTGAGGACGTTCGTTAGCAGGGGCACCCACAGATCCGGGGTTTCCTGAAAAAAGTCAATTGGGACCCCATCCGGTCCTGGTGCCTTTCCCAGGCTACACAGCATCAGGCCTCTTCTCACATCAATAAGTGAGAAGGTCAGTGAATCCTGTGAGATTGACTCTATGGTGGACGTTGATATGGAAGGCTGAGTGCTTGAGGCAAAAATGTTTTCAAAATGGGCCACCCATGCATCTTCATCTACATTGATATCTAATGTAGGATCTCTGGGGTTTTTAAAACGGGGTGCATTAACTATTTTCCAAAAATCTCGGCTGTTACCCCTATTAGCTGCATCTTCAAGTTCCGACCATACGGCATCCTTAATGGCCCTTTCTCTGTTTTTTTCTTGCCAGGTTATAATCGGCCCACAGTGATCTTATTTGGTCCGGGATTCTGGGTTTGATTTTCAGGGCAGACATTAAAGCCTTCCTCGCTTTTGTGCAGGGGGAGTCGAACCAACCCTTACCTTTCCCAGTAGTTGACGGTTTGGTGCGTGTAAGAGCCAGTTTTACTCTCTCTAAGAGACCACAGAAAGAGGACACCACTGCCCCTGGATGAGAGTTGACTTCCAGGCAGATGGATATATTATCCTGTATAGTCAAAACAATTTCTGGGACCATCTTAATTTTATCAATTTGAGCCCACTTAAGTTGAAAACCATTTCTCCTTGCCATGGTTGGTGTTCCAATTTTCTGATGGGAGATAGAGTCCCTTGTGGAAACCCTTAGCTGCAAGGTTAGAATGGCGTGGTTGCTGAAAATCATAAAATGGTTTTCTAAGAGGGTAGCCCTAGTGCTAAGGGAATTGGTAAGTACAATATAATCAATCGTTGACTCATATCCATTTCGCCGGAAGGTTCGCCCTGGATTACTTAATGATAAGTTTGGGTCATTAATTATTACCATATTACTGGAGGATAAAATCCTATTTAGGGAATTTCCGTATTCACTGTGGGTGAAGTGATATATTGGATTTCCCCCCCAAGTCCTCTAAGCCACAGACCGTGACTTCATTGTATTTACAGGGGTGTTTGTTAAAATCGCCCGGCCAAATGATATTTACTGCCTCATTCTTGAAATTGCCTAAGAGATTAGTTATTGCCTTGTTTACCTCACCTACCACTGAATGCAAATTTGGCCCAAACTCATTATTATAGAAATGTATTAGGAAACAGGTGCCTTCATTTATTACCTTGAGAATCAGCAAGTGGAAATGTAGGTTCAGCGATTCGAACTTTTTCACTTTTACTGGTAGATTATTCAGAATTAATGTCAGTAGACCCCCCTCTTGGCCCTCCCTGAAAGAGAAGATTTAGCCTGTGTTTGAAAGAAGCTGTATTCATTTACAAAATTTTGGCTCCGTAGACCATGTCTCCTGAAAACATGAAATGTCGTGGTCTTGCCAGAATTTTTTCCAATTGTCATCACCCAATTTCTGGGCAATACCTGCCACATTCCATGATGCTATTTTAAAAATGGCTTTATTTGCCCCCAGTTGTATGTTATCTCTATTTGGGCTTTCTTGATTGTCAGGGACAAAGGTATCCTGGTTGTCACGACCTTCTGAAGAATTTGTTATCTCAATTGGGCGTAGTCAATCGCATGATTCTAAGTCGGAAAGAGGGGCAAATCTATTCTCCAACCTCAACCCAATGCCCCAAAATCTCCCAATGGGTTTAACCGTGTTTGGGCTTCCCTCTGTTGGAATCTACTTCCTGGAACAACCGGCGGAAAAAGAGGTCTATAAAAATATTCCAATGATAAAACAGTAATCTGTGAGCCCTTAGGTGGAACTTTACATAAGTAGGCTAGATGGGATCTAACAACAGATTCGTTATTAAAATTTATCACCACACAATCTCCCAGAATATCTTTTCTTGATGTGCCCAGCCACCCTATTCTCTCGCCATGATGATTTGGTTAGAGAGACAACTAGCTCTTCCCCCCACTTCGTTCAGTCTACGCGCCAACAAGTGGAGGGCTTTAGACATTAGTTGGTCGGTCGTTTCTAGTTGACCCTCCCTTAATAGGGGTGCATTTGCCAGCACCAATACAAGTGGGGATGCTGCCGGGGGGAGGTGGAGGGTCTGGTGTCCAGTGTTCAAACTTCCGGCTTTAAGACTGACCCCTCTCGGGTGGTCATCCCTCCTCCTCGACCCTTGCAATGTTAGAAATTGTCATGTCGAGGCTGTATTTGGAGGTAAGTTTTGGACAGTCTCCCCTACTAAGTTCTCCAGATGATCATTAGGCTGCTGGAGGGGCGTTCAGGTATGGGCGGTTGTGATAGTATGGGTATCTGGATTGGTGTGTACGGGGTTGGCCAGGTTAGTGTGAGCACGATCTATATTCGAGCAGTCCAAGCTCCTTTCTAATCTGCAAGTTCCCGCCTGCAAGTGTGACTCTGGGCCATTGCTGGAAGCATTCCTAGTGTGCGATGCCTCAAGAAAACGAAAATTATTTGTGGCCTGGGTCTCCAAGTGGACTAACTTCTCTTCAATCTGATTTAACTTAAATAGAATAGGGTTCAACATGGTGGAGACCATAGTTTCTAGTCTCTGCCACGTATCATCATTGTTCATCAGTGGACACGAAGTCGGAGCTACCTGGGCACTTGGTCCACTTTGGACAGTTTCCGTTTCAACAACCTCCCTTGATTTGGTTGATCTAGAGACTTTCGCTGGTTTTTGTCTCTGTGGGCCGCCACCCCTTTTTCTCTTTACTGGTGGTTCTGGCTCACCGCCCGGATGTTTTCTCAGTCCCATACCCCTGGTGGATATTGTTAAGGTACTAGATGGCGCTAGAGGCAATGAGTCTTGGAGGGTGTGGTTCGTAAGTACTCCTGATTTTAGTAGAAGAGGTTGAGCGGGAACGTTAAGTGTAGTTTGACCGCATAGGGAGGATCGCTTCTGAAGAATGGGCTCCCATGATAGGCGTCGTTCAGTCAGTTCTATTTTGTGTGTCAAAACAGTTGCAGCCCTTGTTAAAAATGCGTCAAGAGTTCCTGCTATTCCTCCACCCACCTGATCGCTCTGACCCCTACGCTTGCTCATTTTTAGATGGAATGGTGAAGTTAAATTTTTTTAATTGTCTGCGCACAGTACCTTAATGAAGTCGACGTTGTTAGAGGGGTGGCCGAGCCCAACCTCCTCCAGGCTCCGATGGGCGTGGACGGGCCTACCCTTGGCCCGGGCTTTGCCCTGGGGCGGCCCGGGCGCGTCCCGCGCCGCGAGCCGGCGGTGCTGTTTTTATGCGTGACCGTGCGCAAAGGATTGCGGGGGCTGTAATCTCCTCTGTGGTGCTCCAGTAATTGTCCCCGTGTCGGACCCAGGCTATGCAGAGGCTACACCCGCCGCGGGCCGGCAGTGCTGTTTTCATTGCAACCTCACACAAAGGTTTGCAGGGGCTGTAGTCTCCTCTGTGGTGCTCCAGTAATGGTCCCTGTGTCGGACCCAGGCTATGCAGCGGCTACGACTCGAGTCAAAATAATACTCAGAGGACGTAGAAGTGCCGGGGACCCAAGGAACCACCCAAGGTGAGTATCTGGGAGCCCCACGGAGGCCGTGTGCAGTGTAGGAACACGACCGCGTTCTCCATACAAATCAACGTGTAAGTCGCGGTTGCAATTTTAAAGAAAGAGGACCCTTCCCAGTGGACCCTGAAGAAACCCCATGGAAGACAGGAGGTTGGAGAGCCACGTCACCCGTAGATACCTTAGGAACCAGGATACCTGCACCAGGGAAGCCGGGTGCATAGGTGTGAATTTGCATCGGAAACTGCAGTCGAACCTAATGGAGGACTTCAGGAAGATGCCGCTGCTGGAGAAGGTGAAAGTGTCCGGTGGAACCCAAAGGTGGATTCAAGATGTGAAGAACCTGCAAGCAGAGGGGACAGAGTCTATGTCACTCAGGAGTGACCAGGAGGCACGGCAGACGAATGACCACCGATGTCGGGTGTTGCAGGAGAGCTGACTGTGACCTTGGAATTGCAGCTTTGTGGACCAGGCAATGCTGTGGAAGACCAGGAACCGTACACAAGCTGCCTCATGTTGAATGTCGAGAGTTGAGGGGTCGATGTCCGACGGGAGCACCAATAAGCCTTGGCATCTGCAACCAACGTGGAAGTTGAAGAAGGTGCAATGTCGGGACCAGCAAGGTCCAGGAGTCTCACCACAAGCAGGGGAGTCAGGGCAGACCCCGAGCAATCAGGAGAGCCCAAAGAATTTAAAATGTGGCCCTCGACAGGACCCACAGGGCGGAGGCACTGGAGTCGTAAGAGGACCTTGAGCAGCTACCAAAGAAAGAGGCCCACGGTGCAAGCAATGTGGTGTAATCAAGGGTTCTGGTCACTGGGTATGCTTGAGGTTAGGGCTACTTGGAGCCCAAAGATCTTGATGGAAAGAAGCCAACAAGCCTTTGCAATGGCAAGTCGATGCAGTGCACGGGGGTTCGGTTCCTGCAGCACCGATGAGGGATACTGACCTCAAACTTGGTGAGAGGACAGGGCAGACCTTGAGGGATGTGGAGAACCACCACCTGTGTTGCTGAGCCTTTCGGAGTCTGTGGGAGCCCAGGATCAGCAGACCGGTCAGCTTAGTTGCGGTGCCTGCAGATGCAGGGAAGTGACTCCTTCACTTCAAGGGAGATTTCTTCAGGGGTCTTGGATGCCCACAGGCCTTGGAAGGTTTGCTGTATGGAGCACAGGCATGGACGTTGCAGCAGACGAGCATGGCGAAGAGATCCGGAGCAGCAGGAGTCTTCCCGGTTACAGCCTTGATGCCCAGAGCGAAGTCTAGCGAGCCCAGAGTGCTCAGACGGTCGAAGTTGAAGTGGTGTCTGAATTGAATCATGTCCCACGGCGAATCCAGGGACCCACCCTCTGGTAAGCCCTTAAGTACCCTAAGGAAAGGGTTGGGACGATTCAGGGTTCCCTCCCAGGGGAGGGGTTGGACATTGGGGAGGATACTCCCATGTCCTTTGTCCAGTTTCACGCCAGAGCAAGAGCCAACGGCTCCTTGAGCTGGTTTGAACTGGACTATGCAAGGAGGGCACCAAATGTGCCCCTCAAGCAGACTGAGTGGCGCTGGCAAGCGCTCCCACCCAGCCCCAATACACTAAACCCTGTCTGGGAGGTGGTCACACCTCCCTGTGACAGGATACCTATTGTTCTGCCTTCCCCTGCTCGAGCTTGGCTCAGCAGCAGGAGGGCAGAATCGTGTCTCTGGTCGGCAGCAGCCATATTGTGCTGTCCGGGTCTGTAAGACTGGTACCGGGAGCACTGAGGACCTAACGGAGGGCCTTGCTTGGAATCATACGGTGTGGGGATATGATTCCAACATATTTGATACCAAACACGATACGTTTTGAGATGGTCATCGCGTAATGACTCGGTGCCCCTCTATTTGTTATATGGCTGTCTCACTTACAACCCGGGAGAATGTTTTCTGAAGGCTGTAGGGGTGTCCTGCTCATGCAGGGGCACCCTCAAACTTAGAACCGAGCACCCTGCCTTCACCCTGCCTTATAGGTTTTAAGTGAAGTGACTCCAGATATAGGGAAGCCTATTTCTTTCGTAAGTGGTGCTAGCACCAACTTACACAGGCTGCAATGGCAGGCCTGTAGTTACAAATTGAGTGGTCTCCCATGGGTGGCATAATACATGCTTCAGTCCATGGGGGACCCCTGGTGTACCTATGCCCTGGGTACCTTAGTACCATATACTAGGGACTGATAAGGGTACACCAGTGTCCACTCTGGGATGTACCTAAGTACTTACCATAACAATTTAGGGGAGAAAGCAGAGAGACTGGGGTCCTGATTAGCAGGATCCAGCCAGACTAGTCAGAAACAGCATAGCACCAAGCAAAAAGTGGGGGTAACCATAAAAGCAGATCCTACTTTCCTACACGTTTTATCATGGAAAAGATGGATGGATTAAGGTATCCTTACTCTTTCACACATATTTGAAAATAACTCTATTCTTCCCTTTTCGGCCTGTGGGGTACATATAATTTCCCCCTCAGCATGCTTATAATATAAGACGCTTAATGTTTTTTTCCTATCTCCTCAGGTGCCGATCTCCTCCTCTCACACTACCGATCCTGTTATGCCAGCTAATCCACTTGCTAACACTATACTCTTTATAGCCTTGATTACATCTAAATTATAAATTGTCTTGATTATCCAACATTGATAGACCAGAAATGTAAGACTAAGATTCAATGGAAAGTTGATCGGCAACGCACTTGGTCAGTCTCCATCTGGAACAAAATCTGGCTAAAATACATTCAACTGCTCATTCTGCAAGCTTAATACAAACTCTGTTTTTCTATAACCCCTTGTTTTAAACTTTACTTTTCTTATTTAAAACTAAGTAAATTAAACAAGACACTTGTTGGTGCTATGGTTTTCATGTTGGTTCATGTTTCTATATGCTCTTTTCAGCCCAACTATTTCTCAGTTTTGGACTCACTTGTTGCAGGATTGAAGATAGTACTAGGATATCCTCACCTGTCTCAATTGATAAACTTTTTTAGGTGGACTACATTCTATATAGTGTCATAATGTAATACTAGGTAAAGTTGTAGGCCTCTTGATAGCAATTGGCTTACTAGCTATTACTTCCATAAGTCTAAATAAACCATTTCTATCAAATCCTGGTGGAACTTGGTATGTCATGATCACATGCTGGATAGATCCAATTTAAACTCTTTGCAGTTATTCATTAAACGTGACAAATTATAGTTATCATTTACTCATTAGTTATCTCATTATGTTATAATTTATACTTTTAAATCTCCAAATTAATAGTTAATGTGCTATAAAATATTGCTGATATTTGAGTTTTTTATTTGTATATGATCTTAGCTATAATTCTATAGGAAATTGTTATATTGTTACTCATCAGAATAATAATTTGTCTCTTTAGTACTCTTTATCTTGTTTTTCTTCTTTTCTTCCTTTCATTTTCTTTTTCCCCTATTGCTTCTATTTTTTCCATTCAATTTAATGTATTGTGATTTTTTTTATTATATTGTGAATCCTAACACTTTATCTGCATAGGTTATGATATTATGTTCATATATCTCAATAAAAAATGTACCTTAAAAAAGAGAGGCATTTTGATACTCAGTCACGTTTTAGACATCAAATGTTTGCTTATAAATGGCTGTCCCGAAGGTGATGTACCAGGAAATTTTACCAGACTGATCAAATATTCTCATCTTAATATGGGTTTTCGTTATTAGCCTACTTGACAATGTCTTCTACCTTATATAGTGATAAAAAAAATAATAGTATGTTATACTTCTTGTAATTTAGTCTAAGACTAGAGTTCGAGTTTTTCTAGTGTGGAGGCCACAGTCCATGATTCAAAGAACCAAGTATATTGGGATACAAACTAGAAAGTGGACTACATTACTTTATTTTGTCACTACCTCAATCAGAAGCATCAGCATGAACAAGTAGTCTATTGGCAAACTATGATTTATTTGTCTCAAGAATGGGTGCCAAGTGCCAAGTTAAAAATGTCAAAGAGGACAAAAAAGAAGTGATGAGCTAAGTTGTCTAAAGACTAAAGGCATTGTGGAACAGCAGATTTTTTATAACTTAAATAAAGGAGGATGCAGGTAAGCAACACTTTTCTTATTCTTCTCATTGTGCTCAAACAATTTCAAGGCTCAAGAAATAAATGGCGAATTATAAAAAAGAATGCAGGTGAAAAATACAAGATCAAGGCTGATGCTCACTCAATGAAGCTGCCAGAGATCTCAGAGATCAACGTTCTCAAAGGTTATGGCACCCTGTTTCACTGCTTACTGAGTTAAAGTATCTAGACTGACAGTTTATTACTGAGGAGGAACGGAACACTTATGTTTCTGCATTATCTGCAAGAATAAAGTTACCACAACAGTTTGCTAAATTTTTGCCGCCTCACACCATTCCATCCGCCACTGAAATATCACCTAAATAAAAAAAGTCAGAACTCCCAATTGTGACAATGAAAAGGGATATGCTGAGTTGGGGTGACTACCTATTTCCTCTATTTAGTAAGGTCAGTTCCAAATCCATGGTGAGGGAGTGTTATTCTCTCCCTCCACAAAACTGGCTCTTGGACTGTTCTGAAGAACTACAGACAAATAGGTCTACTGGATGCCAGTAAAAAATTATTCTCCAAGTAGCCCCTGGAACATCCCCAGGCATAGATCATTGAAAGGACAATACTCACTCTAAAACAATTTGGCTTTCGCTGTCAGTGCTCTGTTTGTAACAACATTAACTACTAGCAACAACAGCATTAACAATATTAACAATAAGACCACCAACAGCAATAGCAATGCTAACATTACTAATACATCTGCAGCAATAATGTTGCTACTAATAACAGCACCTGCACCAACTGCAAAAAGAACTCCAGTAATAAAAACAACACAAACGCCAACAGCAAGAGCAATACTGCCAAATCTAATAAGAGCACAAATATTTGTAGTAGGGAATAGAGATTTTGGTTGAGGAGGGTGAGAAGTCAATCAATCAATCAAGTAGTCTGTAAAGCACGACTACTCACCCGTAAGGATCTCAAGGCGCTGGGGGAAGGGCAGGGGGCAGGCTGGTCTGTCGAAGGCACTGTGGTTCAGTCAAAGAGCCAGGTCTTTAGGTCCTTCCTGAATTGAGGCAGTGACGGTCATTGCCTGAGGTGGAGAGGCAGGATGTTCCAGGTCTTTGCTGCAAGGTAAGAGAAGGATCTTCCTCCGGCTGTGGTCTTGTGGATACGTGGGATGGTAGCCAGGGCCAGTTGGGTGGAGCGGAGGTCTCTGGTGGGCGTGTGGAATGCGAGGCGGTGGTTGAGGTACGCAGGTCCCGCGTCATGTAGGGCTTTGTAGGCGTGTGTGAGGAGCTTGAAGGTGATTCTTTTGTTGACTGGGAGCCAGTGGAGGTCTCTCAGGTGGCTGGTGATGTGGCTGTGGTGAGGGATGTTGAGGAGTGAGAAGTGAGAACCCTTCTCAAGCAAAAACCACAATCCCTGTCAAAGTGAACCACAAAAGTCACTAAATGATCCTGTGCTTAACCCTCTGGTAGCTTGGCACAAATGAAATCAGGCTTAACTGAGAGGCAATGTGATAAGTATTTATGCAGCACTCAAACAATAATAAAGTAAAAATACAAAACAAGAAAAATTCAAAACCAATTTAATAAAATAGAGAAAAATATAATAAGTGATTTGACACCAGAGCAACAAAAATCCAATCAATAGAACCAGAGTTATGAATGATTTTTTATTTTAGTAAAAACGAGTGCCTAAAAGATCAAAGCACCAACTGCGGGCATCTAGTCGCTCGAGCCTGGGCAAAGGCAAAATAAATGGCCGACCACAATAGAGTGGGCTCAGTCTCCACTTACCTTTGGACGTAGAGGAATTTTTAAAGAAAAGTGTCTGAGAAGGTAAAGTTCAGTGGGGCAAGGCAGCCGGCAGAGTCCGAGTGCGTGGAGGAGGCGTCTTCGTGGGATGCCGCTAGACAAAGTCGCAGTGAATATTTGTACGTTCAGAATAAGGTCCAGATTTATCAAAGTTGCCTTGCATCATAAAAGATAACATAAGTGCAACACGGCACTAAGTCAGATTTACCAGGTAATGCAAGGCCACCTTGCGTGACCCTGTGGTGCTTGGTAAATCTAGAGAAACGCAAGGCAGTACAAGTCGCTGCCTTGTGTTACTCTGCCCCAGGGAGGTGTTCCATAGGTGGAGCGTGGGTGTAGTGATGCATCCACCTATGGATTTTGGCGTATTTCCAGATTTACAATGAGGGGTAGACCTGAGAATGTGTCAAAATGCTATGCCTTCCCAGGGGAAGCATAATGAGGAGAAATATCTTTATTTCTCCAAATTTTTTCCTCTTTCTACGTGTGCTGCATTTTGCTAATGATAACTACACCAACAGCAACAGCAAAATAACCACAACTGATAATAATAACACCCACAACAGTAAGTAATACAGTACAGCACTGATTACACTGATTAAAATCTCACAGAATGAAAGTGAAACCAGTTGGCACCAATAGCGCCAAATGGTGTCACATTTAATTGGTGCTCCGGAGACATATCTCAGCCACCAAGCACAATCAAAGCAGGAACGGTACTGCTGGGAAGGGGACAATGTCTGTATTGGAGGTTTAGCTCAATCTGCCTGCCTTCCCTGGGGAGCAGAAAGCCCACTACATACCAGTATAAATTTGTGTTTTAAAAAAAAAACAAGGGGTGGGATGGGCCCATTTATAGGGCTGTGCCCCATCCCATAATGAGCCCAAAAGTCTTTCTGCCTGCTTTACTCTGCCCCCTAATCTCCCCCCAGGTGGGGGCAGAACACCTGGTAGACACAAGGAAACATTTATTTTAAAAATAAATAAATGCGGGTGCACCCCGTCCAGGCATCATGCTGTGCCGCTACCTCATTACAGATCCTTCCCGCTGAGGGGCAGATTGGGAGGGATACCTCTGATCCACCCCCAAGGTGGGCAGAAAGCCCTCTAGGCATCAGGAAATATTGTGTTTTTAAAAAAGAAGGTTGGGAAGAAGTTTAAATAAATAAATCCGTATTTGTAAAGCGCAAACTACTCACCCTTTCGGGTCTCAAGGCGCTGGGGGCCGTCGTGGAAATTAAGTGAGCTATTGCCCAGAGTCACATGGTGCTGAGCTGAGCTGCGCCGGAGCCAGGGATCGAACCGTGAGCCCTGTGCTCCGAAGTCAGCTGCCCTGGCCGCTGCACCACACCTCTCCACTTTATGTACCCCACCTCTTAACAAGCCCGACAGCTGTTCTATCCCCCTGTGGGGCAGATTGAAAGGTTTGCTCCTGAGCTGTTCCCAGTGGACAGGGGCAGAAAGCTCACAAGACACCAGGGAAAATAGTAAAAAAAGAAGGGGTGGGGGCAGCCCACCCAGACATCAGGCCATGCCCCCACCCTATAATGGGCCCCACAGCCTTTCAGCCTTGTGGGGCAAAATGGGGGAGGAACCCCCCGGGGGGGGGGCAGAAAACCTACTAGACACCATGGAAAATAACTTAAAAAATTAGGTGCCGCAGCACGCCTAAGCCTTATCCCCACCCCTACAACCCCATCAGTCTTTCTTCACCTGAGGCCTAGTGCATTCCCATCTCCATGGTAAGAAAGGCGAAAACTGGAATATGTACAGTATTGTTTTGATACATGGGCTGGCAGGGAGGGGGTAAATCCCAATTTCCTCTCATGTGCCATAGTGAAAGGCCACACTATTCAATCTTTGGATCACCCGGCAAACATGCAACACTACAAACACTTGGCATTTCTGAAAACCTAGAGACCCAGGTGAATCCAGTGTTCTGTGCCTTGCACGTAGGAGGGCATGGCCAACTGCTGAATATGGCAGTCGTAACTCCTCAGAGTTCCTGGCGGATGCCCGGGAACCATGCACTATCCGGTGTTAACCAGCTCCCACAGGCAGCTGCGACACTACACGTAATGAGCAAAATTGCACATCCGGCCTGGAAGCATTTCTGGGAACTTTCTTGGGTAGCACAGCGGACTGTCAATGCATCATGGCTCGAGCCAACTGCATAGAAGCCAGCCCATTGCTGCCTTGAACCGGCCAGTGAAGTCTGCCTGTTCTCTCCCCACTGCCGGAGATTGAGGTGGGCCCTGGTGTGCTGCACTACAGGCACTGCCCTACCTGCTGGTCCCATGGGTCAGCCTGGCCAAAGTTCAAGTCGAGGGGGCCCCCGGACACTGAAGCACAACTGCGCGGTGCACCAGAATGCCTGCTGAAGATGCCTTGCGGAATCGAGCCGAGTGGAGCCAGCTCGTGCGACCATGAGTGTGGGGCCTGCCGTGCCTGCCTCCTACATCGCCCAGGCCTGTGTTGACACCCAGGGGACCTCTGGGCACAGAGAGATGGCTGCCGAATGCGGTGCGTCCTCCAGCATGACACACAGTGGGCCTTGATTGCCATATATCGACAGGCCGGCCACAGGGGATGTTATGGACTTGTGGGCAGCATCTCGTACTCTACTGAATATTTGGGGTGAAAAGGCTTCCCCTCTCTGAGGACCATCCTGACAATTTTCACCTGGGGGATAAGGGGAAGTTAACCTACACCATTGCACCCCCCAGCAGCTGACAGCCTAAGACACGTGCCGGGTTGGGCCTACGCAGATGATCCCTAAGCCCTCCGGTGCTGCAAAGTTGGGCATCCCCCCTTGTACCAATGGATTCTGGGTGCTGTCGCGGAGGGCCAGTCATGAGCTGCCGGTGGCCTCATTGGACTAGCAGGGTACCACAGATAAAAGCGGAGTTCTGGCCTGCTTCTTCTCATGATTATTATTTGAGTTTTATATTGTGCTAGCTAGACCAGAAGGTATCAGAGCACTTTACATGTTATATGACAGCGTTTACAAGAGCTACTTGAGGAGATTCATAAGAGTCATAGTTGAACAATACAGCATTAAGTAGTAATAAAGTCACACAAGAATAACACAAAGACGCATTGAAGAATGGCATCGGGGACAGACTAGAAGACTGAAAGAATCATTTGTCCGTCTTGAATTCGTCAGTCAATTTCACATCGTGCAGCATAAAAGACCACTATACTTGGTATCTAAGTTGTGAACACCCGCTGTTGTAAAGCGCTCTGACTCAGATGGTCTGTATAGACTTGTTACTCGCGAACTGTTTCCTCACCTCTACTCTTAAACAGCTGCAGACCGGCATTCCCGCATGGCCAGTACTCCATAGACTCTATCGAACTCATTAGCCACACAGGGACCTTGGTTATCAATCATTCGCTTCTTCGAGGGTCCTCATCTGCCTGAGCCCATCACAGTGTTTGGTGCATCGCGCAGGTGCCCGGCCTTTACCCATGCTCTCCCATATGCACTAAGCAACACTCAACCTATCTGTGCTCCCTCACATGCAGTGCTCCACATACCTGTCGAGTTTTACTTCCGTTCCGCAAGGCCTGACAACCTGTCTCAACTAACTCAGAACTGCTCTGGAGTGGTGTTCTCTCCCAACTCCGGACTCATATAGACCTACAGGTAACCAGAGACCCATCATGCATGCTTGTACTCCTCAAGTCCTACCCTTCATATCTCTAAAACGACTTCAGGGAGGTTACGGGTGTCCCAAAACTCACTCACTACACCAATACCCTTGTACGCCCAGAAGCACAATATGGACCACACTAAGTCCACCACAATGTCGAACCTTGATGGCTGGGAGGCGTCTCAACATAGCCTCTCAGACGGTTCCTTGACCAACACACTCGAGGAGTGTATTCCTCCCATGATCTTCAACCCACCACCTGACAAACTGGACGTCATTCTACAGGAAATCCGTGACTCTAGGACTGCCATTGAGCACTGCATTGACTCCCTGTCAGCAGACCTTGGCCTCCTACGTGAAGATCACCACAAACTCTCAGACAAAGTCAAGACTGCTGAAACAACTCTGTCAGCATTGATTCCCCAGCAGGCATTGCAGTCTACTGCAATCACTGATCTCCAAAAACAACTCATTACCCTGCAGGCTAGAGCGGAAGATGCATAGTGTTGTACTTGTCATAATAATATGCACACTGTAGGGATGCCAGAGAGCACGGAGGGTCCAACCCAACGTTGTTTATCCATCAATGCTCCAGACGGCAGTTGCACAGCAAGGTCTCTCTGCCTTAGTCACTGTGGAACGGCACACAGGGTGCCAACACGCCGCCCTCCAACAGAAACACCACCATGGCCCATTGTGGCTCATATTCTCAACTTTAGAGATTGGGATGTCCCACTACAGAAGGCCAGGGAGAAAGCACCTACTGTTCTGGACAACGCAACTGTGTCTCTTTTCCCACACTACATACCAGAGGTTTTGCACCGCCGGGCATCCTTCCTGGCTGCCAAGAAACAACTATGGGTCGAAGGGCTATTGCATATGCTGATGTTCCTGGTGCATTTAAGAGTGGTCCACAATCCTCACACTTTATTCTTTGACACCCCAGAGGCGGTATGGAACTGGTTGGAGCAACACTACTCTAATGCACACCATCATCCTCCATCGGGGCCGCCAACCAGGGAACCGTGGGCTCCCTCTCGGCATCGTGAACTACCCCAAGAGAGGGCCACTGCATCAGTCCCCTCTCTTCAGCAGGCCCTAGATAGTAGATGGCTGTGCTGGCAATGGTGTCCTCCACCGGGATACAGCAGAAACTATCCCCATCCACTTCCTCGGCAAGCACTGCATCTGACTCTGACTCTGACTCCAACACAAGCCTGGCTCTGTTTTCTTCTGTGACTCCACAAACAGCTGCTAATGTGATTTAACTAGGTGACCACTGTGACAACCTCCTTGCCCCTGCTGCAGACATGTCAAGTGCCCTTACTGGATGGGCCCTTCCCTCTGGACTACCTTCTTCATCCTCCTTTTCTTCTTCTCCTCTCTTTTCTGCCCTTTTCCCCCCTAACCTCCCCTCTGCTTCTCTATACACAATGGGCTCTATTGATTACAGTGAAAATGTGGTTCGTTATTTATGTCTACACTCCAGGAGATGTCCTCTCTAAGGCCCGGTGTATGGTAACCCTCTCTTGTGGTTTAATTACATGGTTTCCTCATTGCACCCATCCAGGGTAACTGCACCTACAGCGACCAGCACACGCTTGTCATGACTTACGCTATTGTTGGCCTCCCCCAAAGCGATTGCACAATGTATTGTCTTGATATAATGGATTTGATGTTTGTTTTAGTTTGGTTGAACGGTCGTTTTTCACTGGACCTGGTATTGGGGAAATATTCTTTTCTTTTTTCCAATACTTATGTTCCAATGTCTTACATATAGATGCCTATATGGGTTGAGATCACCCCGTCTTAAACATCAATGGGTCGTTGACATGTCACCTCTTCTACAACATTTCAAAATACTGACCTGGAATGTCAGAGGTATGGGGTCTATTAAAAAATGCCACAGAATTTTAGTGAGAACAAAAAACAAGGGAACCCTACTCACGGGGAGCCTGGGTAAGTAAGTTAATGGGGAAACAATGGCTCCTGTGGAATAATAATACAGTATTTCTGATGCAATTCTGCACAATGGCAATATACAGGGTTAGTAGGATGTCAAAAAGAAAGCTGGCCACTGACACTGAGGGAATAGTCAATGTGAAATTTTGTTGTTGTTTATATAATAAATAAATGAAATAAACAATATATACATAGGGCTTGAGAATCACAATATGATTATACAACAAACAATGATTACAAATAGTGAACGGTGTCCCAGTGAAAAAAACATTGGAACCTAAACTAATAGTGACATAATACGTGACATATGTACAAGGTTTCACTTGAAAACATTTTGGCGACCATTAAATAATTCAAAATCAATTGGACAACACTTTATACAATCATAAGTGTTTGATAATAGTTCGCCTTTGTTAATTGTCGACGACGTTTCGACCCTATCTGAAGTACATGGTCTCTTCAGGACCTAAAGGATGTAGGGACACCTAAAAGAAATGGGAGGATACTGTCAGTGTGTGGCCAAGGCAGTGGCTTGCAAAATTGGAGGTAAAGGCTTCTGAAAAGGGAGGGAGCGTACCTGAGGGGAGGCCTGCACTGCCTAATGTGAAAAGCAGTGTCACCGTGAAATAAGTGAAGAAAAAAAAAAAAAAGTGAAGAAAAAACTCACAGGGACCCGGCCGGGCACTGTGAAAGGTAATAAATGCATAATAGTTAGATCAGTGTACAATGGCATGGCTAATGTTTAATAGTAGATTCAAGATGTGGTAGCATGGATAATGTTTATAACAAGAACAAGCCACAAGAACTTACCCCTTGTGAGGGTAGTGTTAGGCAGAAAGGATGGCAGGGCCTGGATATCTCAGCGTTACTCGGGGCACTTGATATTCACAAGGTACAAGAACTGTATGTGAAAAACGAAAATGTCAAAAGCAGAAAATGTAATTCCTAGCAAATGATTGTGGGGTATTGGCGGGTAGCTGCAATGTTGCATTTAAGAAAAAGCTTACCCATGTGGGTTTCTCTGGCTGATCAGCAGAATGGCCGATCTAAGCTGCAGGCGATTGCTTCGTATATGGGCAATGAACGCCAAGGAAATAACAAGTGGAGCTCTAAAATAAGAAAAGAGTAATAATGAGGACGGGCGCTAGATAAATAACCAAGGTCTTAAATGTAGAACCAAGGGCATTGAGGTCAGGGCTGTTAGTACCTTGGATAAGCTGAAATAGCCGGTGTTTGTCTCCCGAGTGCTGCTGGAACAGTGGAGCGTCCGTCTCCCTGTTTGGTGCGATAACAACAGGATAGTAGTTGTCTAGCAATGGATAAGCAAAAGTTCCCGCCAAAAAATGGTGAGTCAGGCATGGCTACATGATCCAGAATACCTATCTGCTCTATGGATCTGTGTGCCAAAATAGAAATAAACAAAAGACTGGTGGATGTGGTGGGTCGAATTTAAAAATCAGAAAGTATGGAGGGAGGAGGGAGAATAGAAATAAAGAATAATAGTAAATAATAAATAATAAATAATAAAAAAGAAATAAAAAGAAATAAATTGTGTGTTTGTTTGTGTGGACCCCTAAGAAATGCTGTGGCATTCTCTACGTGCAATAGGATAACAAGCCTAATAGCGGGGTTGCACAGAATGTGGTGGAAGTTACCAGTAACGGAAAATATAAAGGAGCATACAAGTGGTGATACAGTCAGTGAAGTGAAGGGCCGGGGATGGCTGATGACTCAGGGTGGAGTGGAATGGGTTTTGAGAAGAGAAAGAGTAGAAGTAAAAATTGAGAAATTGTTGGCCGGATAAACCATACATGTAGTAGTGTAGATAATGGAGGGAAGGGCAGGGGATGGCAAATAGCTACAAATGAAGTGAAACATTAGATAGAAAAACTAAATGCTGTGTTTACAGATCCCATCAATAAGGACCGAGACGGGTGCTGTTTCAGTAAGGGGTGTCAAGCGCGCTGCTGCACATGATGGAGGTTAGGCACTAAGTGTGGTGATAAAACCACGCCATTCTTCAGCAGAGTTTAACCCCTGAATGATAGAATTGGTGCGTTCAATCCAGCGACATTCTACTCGTTGAAGGATTTGAGCCAGGTCTCCTCCTCTGGGTGGGATGGATACTTTGTCTATTACTTGCCATGTAATATCATCTGCCGTATGAATTTTGTTATAAAAATGGCTGACCAAGGGGGCATTAGGCACTGAATTTCTAATTCTGCTACGATGTTGTCCTATTCGAGCCTTCACTGGTTGCTGTGTTTGCCCAATATAGGGCAAACCTCAAGGACATTTTATACAGTACACAACATTTTTCGTGTTACAATTGGCAAAAAATTCCAGCGTGTGTTTCACGTTTCCATGTTCAAAAGTCTTAGTGTTCAATGTGAATGCGCATGCTACACAGTTCCCACATTTGAAATGTCCTTTAACCTCGGGTAAGCCCCAGGTTGATTGCAATGATCGTGTGGTTTGTAGTGGGGTTTCTAAGGATGATCTAATCAGATGGTCTTTCAAATTTTTGCCCCGTTTGAATGCAAACATTGGAATTCCAATGTTGGGGTTTATGCTTTTGATAATATGCCAATTTTGAGTTACCAATTTGCGGATTCTGTTGGTATGTATTCAAAACGTGGTAACACAGATAAGTTCGTTTGTTTTGGACTTTTCTTTGGGGGTGAGTAGCGTATCTCTGTGACAGAACCAGGCTCTTTTCAATGAATTTTTGATTAGCCTATTTGGATACCCTCGTGCTATAAGTTTTTCTCTCAGTATGTCAGCTTCTTTCATATAATCTTCTTTTTTTGGCGCAATTACGGCGCAACCGAAGGAATTGCCCGTAAGGTAGTCCATCCCTTAGCGCGCGTGGATGGTGACTGTTATAGGCTAACAATGTATTGCGTTCAGTGGGTTTTCTATGTAGAGAGGTGAAAAGTCCTCCATCTTCATATTGTATGTTTAGATCCAGAAAGGTAATGCTGGATTTGTGTATGGTCGATGTAAAAGTCAAGTGTGGTTGTATAGAATTCAAATATAGAACAAAGTCATCGAAATCAGAATTATTACCTGACCAAATAAGAAAAATGTCATCTATATAGCGCTTCCAGCATCCAATCTTGGAGCGGTACATGTTAGTATTGTTGAGGACAAATTTATGTTCCACATGGTCCATGTATATATTCGCCAGATTTGGAGCAAAAATCGCTCCCATACTAGTACCAGAACATTGTTGGTAATGGGTACCTTCTGACACAAAATAATTGTGTGTGAGGGCAATCTGTAAGAGTGAGATAATAAAATTGGTAGGGACCTGAACGGGTCTTGGTCTGGTATTTAATAAATCTTTGATTACCTCTATACTCTCCGCTTGGGGTATATTCGTATAGAGAGAAACAATGTCAAGGGTGGCAAGCCAATCTACCTCGATATTGTAGGGTCTTACTTCTAACAGATTGATCATGTGCATAGAATCTCTTACATATGTTTCCTGTTCAGGAACATAATCTTTAATGAAGAAATCTATGTATTTGCCAATAGGTTCAAGAATTGAACCGCATCCAGAAAGTATGGGTCGGCCTGGGGGATTGGTCCTGTTTTTATGTATCTTGGGCAGAGTATAAAGGACCGGAGTTCTTGGGTTATCTGCATTGAGAAACGCGAATTCTTTTTATTGAGATTTATTAACAAAGGCGAACTATTATCAAACACTTATGATTGTATAAAGTGTTGTCCAATTGATTTTGAATTATTTAATGGTCGCCAAAATGTTTTCAAGAGAAACCTTGTACATATGTCACGTATTATGTCACTATTAGTTTAGGTTCCAATGTTTTTTCACTGGGACACCGTTCACTATTTGTAATCATTGTTTGTTGTATAATCATATTGTGATTCTCAAGCCCTATGTATATATTGTTTATTTCATTTATTTATTATATAAACAAAAAAAATTTTTTTTCACATTGACTATTCCCTCAGTGTCAGTGGCCAGCTTTCTTTTTGACATCCTACTAACCCTGTATATTGCCATTGTGCAGAATTGCATCAGAAATACTGTATTATTATTCCACAGGAGCCATTGTTTCCCCATTAACAGAATTTTAGCACAGCTCCATCACTGTAAAGTGAATATAGTTTATTTAAAGGAAACCCATCTCTCTGCCCCCTAAGGACTTAAATTGCGTACAAAATGGAGGAGTCAATTATTTGCTACTACCTATTCAGCATTTGCCCGTGTAGGGCTGGGGTCCCATTTGAGGGTCCCAGATGAGGCAAGTGACACAAACATAGACACCAATGCTCGCTATGTCTTTGTCCGTGGAGTTGTTGGATGGAGAGAAGCTGGTGCTGGGTAGTGTGTATGCTCCAAATATGGATCAAGATATTTTCACGCAGCACAAGTCCTCAGTGCTAGCTGAGTGGTCACACCTCCCATGGATGATAGGGGGAGATTTCAATGTGATTCTAGATGTAAACCTTGATCGCCCTCATCCCTCCTTGCCGAGTACCAATTCTGTCAAACAGGCTAAGGCTCTCTCTAATTGGGTGTCAAGTTGGTCCTTGGTTGATGTATGTAGGGCCCGCAAAATATAGGAATGCGTGAATATTTCTTTTATCCCCCCCACACGGCCTGCATACACAACTTGGATTGTATCCTTTGCCCCTCCTCAATAGGTGACTTATCTGGGTAAAACTTTCTCAGACCACAATCCTCTTGAATTAGAGATGGCATGGTGTGGGGTTCCAACCCCTATCCCGACATGGCATATGCAACCACACTACTCCTCGAAAGCTTAGGGCCTAATTTAGATCTTGGTGGATCTGGTCCCACCGTCACTTTCTGACGATTTCACTGCACACCTACATGGCAGTCCACCCGCTCTATTTAGATGTTGGCGGGTTAATGGACGATAGCCTCTCCGAGTGCCGCCGACTCTGCCAGAAGTTTCCTCCAGCATAGACAGCGCCATAGGCAAAAGTGGCTGTCGAAGGGAGTCCTGCCAAGATTACCGCTGGGCCAATCACAATGTGCTTTTCCATCAAGAAATTGTACAGGATACCTCCAAACTTGAGTTGGCAGAATCAAAGGAAATGAGGTAGAAACGTACCTTTTTATCTGTTTCTCATTTCCGTTTCCATCTTGAACCCCTTTGTCCAGGTCCTTCCTTTGCTGCTACTGCTTGACCACGACGCTAATCAACTCCGTTGTCACCGGGATCTAAGGTAAGCTTCTTTTCTCCTTGTCTTTCTGTGAATCTTGTGTTAACATTTGCTTTGGCCTCGTGTATTTTTACATTGCTCTTACATACAATTTTTTCTTATGTATAATACATTAGTGTTTATTTTACAACTTATTAAGGTAAAATGAACACACCTGTATTGACACTTGGTGGTTGTGGGTGTTATGCTTGTGGTGCCTGTGGGTGTACATTCAATAGTTTGTGTATGTTGTTTGTGTGCTACGCTATATTTAAAAAGGGGCATAACATTACCTACATATATTTTTTAAGCAAACACAACATATATGTGTAATGTCACATTAATAAATAGCACTTACCAGTCTCCACTCCACCAGGGACTCCCTCTGTCAGGAATCCACCACTAGGACAATGCCAGCACAATGGCAAAATCTATATAGGCTCGGCGCAAACCTGCCAGCCTGACGGCGACGGAGTATTGTTAGCTAGCAGAGGAGTCTGCCCCGTCGACGGAGGTGTGCCGCTTACGTGAAAGAAAACAGTCTGTTGATACAGACGATGGTTCAATCAGCCCACATCTAAATACGTCGGGTGGGACTCTGTCAGCTCGTCGGAGTACTTGCAACCACTGCCACGGAGGGATGACAGGAGTCCCGCCAAGATGTAAATACGGCCCATAGTTTTCATGGACACCTTAACCACCAACATAGAAACATATTTTATTGATAACGAGGGCACTGCATACACACCACTTATAGAATGGGAGGTGTTCAAAGTAGTGATCAGGGGAGTATCCATAGCCACAGCCACTGGTGCCAGACAGTTAATTCTGCGTGACTTACAACGCACTGAAACACAACTGGAGCTTTTTTAACAGGTGACTGTACATGATACCACATGACTTGTAAAGAAGCCAGAATCCAACACGCAGAGCTCTTTGAACACCTGAAGGTTATAGACCATAAAATATACTTCCCGTGGAGGCATGGCCAAGCAGGCTACGATGGTGGCTGTGTCCTGCTGAGGCTCCGCGATCGGGCCCGCATCTCACCCGCTTCCAGGTGTCGCCCGGCCCTGCGGAACCATCCACCAGGTGTCGGAACTCCTGCTGCCACTCATGGTGTGAAGGGTGGCGGCGGCCGTGCCTCCTTGGGGCCATAATCTCTACACGATGCTGGAAGCACCAGACGGCAAGATGGCGGCCGCCTGTCCCTGACCGGACGCGACGAGAGCCGGAGCCTGTCCTGCACGTCGCCTACCGAGCGCGGACCTGACGCGGCAGTCCCGACCCCTCCAGAGGTGAGGAGACGCCCCACGGCGACCGCGCCTAGCCATATACCCCGGCGGACCCACGAGACTGAGCCTGGTATCGGGGGAGGAGGGAGACGATCCACCATTTTGGTTAGTGCGGCCCGATACCACGCTGCCGTCTGCCCATTGAGGGACAGTGACCTGTGCCTACACCAGGCAACCCACGGCACACCGGACGTCGGGGGGGACTGACTGCAGCCTCCCCACTCCGCGGAACACCGCCAACCGGTTCCCGGCTGAGCTCGCCTGACCTCAAGATGGCGCCCGGGGCACGGTAGTGTCCCCCACATCGGCAGGAGGCCCGGAGGGACCGGCAATACAGGCATACCTCGAGGTGAGAGGCGGCGCTCGTGTATAAACGAGGCCCTGCGAAGGGGCCCCCCCCCCGATTGGCGAGAGGGACTGGTTGCCTGACCCCACAATGGCGGCTAGATCTTGCTGAAAATCCCCACTGCCACCCAGACGATTGGAGACCGGGGCATCGCGTTCAGGCGGCTGATTCCCCTGCAGCTCTCCTCATAGGAGCCTCCCTCCTTTCGGATCACACCACCCCGGGCGGAACCCGCACCACCTTTACCAAGACCTAGCGAAGGTTGGAACGAAGGCCCGGACATCCACCGCGCTGCCCCTGGCTGCCACCCCCTGCCAGTCACGTACCCAGCACCCCACGAGCTCACTGGTTTCAGAGCAGAGATACAGTCCTGACGAGCCCCCCACACAGGACCGCTGCTGGCGGCACCCGAGGAGTGCAGGACCTCCGCACTCACTACAATGGGGAAACCAAAGGGGACACCACAAAATACGGTGCCAGAGACGGCCCCCGAAAACATGCCGCACTCCCGTGTGGGGGCCACCACTACGGTATCGCACTCTGATCGATCCATCTCAGACAAGCTGGACCAGGTGCTGGCGGCCATCGAACTCTCAAGGGTCTCCATGGAGGAGCGCCTTGGCACCCTCGCGACGGACGTCAACCTCCTCCGAGATGACCACCGCAAACTGGCCGACAAAGTGAAGGAGGGGAGAAGACCCTGGCTGACCTACAGCCCACCGTCAAAATGCACCAGCGGACACTGCAAGATGTCCTAAGCAGTCTGCACACAGTGGAGGAGCGGGTGACCGACTTGGAAGGCCGTTCAAGACGCTGCAACATTCGAGTGCTGGGCCTCCCGGAGGGCATCGAAGGCTCGGACCCGCTAGACTACCTGGAAACCTGGGTGAAATGTTTTACCCCCACGACCGAACAGACGGCGTTCTTTTCTATCGAACGCGCCCACAGGGTCCCTGCCCGCAAGCCTCTACCAGGGGTGGCACCCAGACAAATGCTGGCGAAATTCCTCCACTTCCGCGATCGTGACGCGGTTCTACGAGCTGCCAGACGGGCTGGCCCCCTACACGTGGAGAACAAACAGATAATGATCTTCCCGGACTATGCACGTGCGGTGCAACAACAGAGGTCATCATTCCTTGAGGTAAAACGCCGACTACGCGCACATAACTTTCAGTACTCGTTGCTCTTCCCAGCCCGCCTCAAGATTCTCTATAACGGCTCTGCAGTCTTCTTCACCGACGCCAACGAAGCCAGCGACTGGGCGGACTGCCACTGCCCACGATCCTCCGGAGCGGAGACGGCCCGATCTGCACCTTCCAAAGCACCACGCTCCCAGAGACGCAGCCGGAAACAGCAGCGCAACGAAACAAATAAAGGACTCGCAGAACATTTCCAAGACTCCCCGGATCTTGAACAGATCATGAAAGAACGCCGAGAAGCCCTGCAAGCGGTAATTGACCTGCAGGCATCCCCCCTCGCGGGAGACATAGACCGGCCTCCCCACCTCTTCTCATCAGAGGGTGAGGATGACACGGAAGAGACTCTGTCTGGCACGGACTAGTCTGCACCTCCCCTGGTCACCCCTCAGACGGCAGAACTCATGTTAGATGGCCAAACGAACACTCTTTTATCCTGAGATAACGACACATAGAACTCAGGCAGATTTTCTTACACCTAGACGCTCTCCTCGTACATACACACCGTGCCTTAGATCTAACTTGTTCCGAGCGACACCTCATGATCCTCCAAAGGCCCGATCTGCGAAATGCCTCGCATACACACACTGCCACCCCCCACTCATCTTAGTGTATTCTCTCCACCCGTGAGAGCCGGTTTGGACGCATCGTTCCCGACGATGGGTCCTCAGTATTGGGACTGTTTCCCGACCCCAGTTCTGCAGTTTCTTACCCCGTGTTCCAAAATGTCCCATCCCCACATGGAACTTCACATTTCAGGGTACCCAAACCACGTGCATAGGCGACACACGAGCATGCACAGGTGCTGCCCTCACAGGGAACCAGTGAGCACGATGCCCCGACAGCTGCTGGCTACGCTGATGTTCGTTTATACCCCCACATGGCTATAACCACATGGACCTCTGACATCAGCCTCCTCACACTCAACGCTAGAGGTCTGCACACACCCAGTAAGCGTTATGCTATATACTCTTATATAAAACGCCAAAATGCCCGCATCGCGTTTCTACAAGAGACGCATCTTACCAATACTGAAACTCGGAAACTATTACTTAAATGGCGGGGAACCATATGCGCCACGTCATACTCCGCATACGCGCGCGGGGCACTCATATGGGTCCGCCCAGGGACTCCCTTTCAGGAAACCAGACGGGTGGTGGACGGAGAGGGTAGATATGCCCTGCTGGAGGGGATCCTAGATGGGCAATCAGTGCTTCTGGGCAGTATCTACGCCCCGAACATAGACCAGGGCAAATTCTGGGACCGCCTTACAGGGGTCCTAGCCCAATTTGCCTCCATGCCATGGATCTTGGGCGGCGACTACAACTGTACATTGGACACCACCTTGGACCGCTCCCACCCCCCGCCCACACATTCTCCTGCGCACAAACAAGCCGAGCGATTCAGGCCCTGGGTCACACAATGGGCACTCACAGACGCCTGGCGATTACACCACCCACAGACACGACTGTATTCGTTTCACTCCATCCCACATGACCTGCGGGTCCGTTTAGATAGATTCCTGTGCTCGGCGGCAGTGTTGCCCAAGATCCGGCATACCGATTATTTAGGTAGGATTCTCTCGGACCACGATGCCCATATCCTGCAACTACACTGGAGACCCCCACACCCTCCCGTCCCCACCTGGCGCCTCCCGCACGACTGCCTCTCGGATCCGGTGTTTAAGCATGAACAGGAGCAAAGCATCCAGGCCTACTTCGCCATCAACACAGGGACAGCATCCTCACTCTTAATGGAGTGGGTTGCCTTTAAGGTGGTGGCCCGCGGGGAGTGCATTAAGCAATTTGTCGGGGTGAAGCGAACACTAGAGCAGGCACTTGTCGCAGCCGAAAGACGGCTCGCCACCGTCACCAAACGGACCGACACCTCCGGGGAAACAGTGGCGCAAGAGGCTGCAGCCAAAACCACCTATCAAGCGGCATGCGTAGATCTCCGGCGCTATAATTTCAGGACCTATGCTACCCGGATGCATAAAGAGCGGGACAAAACAGGTACACTACTCGCATGGTTAGCTAAACAGGACTCTAATATCCAGCCCATCACGGAAGTGATAGACCTAAATGGTAACTTAGTGCGCTCCCAAGATGAGATTCTCTTAGCATTCTACCACCACTACTCGGAGGTCTACAGTAGCCCAATATCGATTACGCAGGACACCCCTGACCACTTCCTCGATCCCTTGACGATCCCCAAAATTACGGACACAGACAGGAAAGCTTTAGACACGAAGATACAAGCCACTGACATTACTCAAGCCCTCCGCTCCCTAGCTCGCAACAAAGCACCGGGTCTGGATGGGTTTCCCTTAGAATATTATACCACCTTTTCCACTCTACTGGTCCCCCGTCTCACAGCGATGCTTGCGTCCGCTTTGGAACGGAGGGAGTTACCAAGGTCCCTCCGGGGAATCAGTTATTGTGACCTTCCTGAAGCCGGGTCGCGATCCTCAACGGATGGCCTCTTACCGTCCCATTACATTGCTGTCCACCGACTGCAAGCTCCTGGGAAAGATCTTAGCCGACAGATACTCGCAACTTATACGGCCTCTAGTCCATCCTGACCAATGTGGCTTCGTCCCAGGCAGAAACACATCCCAGAACATACGCCGTCTCTTTCATGTCCAGGACCAGGTAGGCGACACATTTCCTCGGGCGGCATGCCTCATCCTGGACCTAGAGAAAGCTTTTGACACCCTCCAGTGGCGGTATCTCTTCTCGGTCTTACACAGGATAGGGCTCGGTCCTAACCTATTTGCGTACACACTGCTCTTATACACAAATCTCACCTCCCGGGTCCGTATAGGATGACATATCTCATCTGAATTCACGATACATAGGGGCACGAGACAAGGCTGTCCATTATCGCTTCTACTATTCGCCTTGGCGGTAGAGCCCCTAGTGATACGACTGCGCCGGGAGGGGGAAAGTTGGGGCATCCCCATAGCAGGCACCGTTCACAGCGTCTCTATGTACGCCGACGACCTCCTCCTGTACGTAAGGGATATCGCCGCGGATCTGTCACCCATCTGGTCAACGCTAACAGAGTTCGCCAAAACATCTGGACTAAAAGTAAATTGGGATAAATCCACAGTGTACCCACTGCACCCGAACCTTCCCCCCTGCGACGTACGGCTCGGCGATCAGACGGTGACCTGGAGTGCGGAGGCTCCCCGTTATCTCGGGGTTCGCCTCTACCACTCCCCGACCGGCGTTTTTGAGGGCAACCATCGCAGAGCCCTGGCCGGCATCAGATCGGCGGTGGGATTCTGGAAGCGCCTTCCCTTGGCTCCGATTGGCCGAGTAGCTCTGGCTAAAATGATAATGGTTCCCCGATTGCTATACCACTTCACGAATTTGCCGGTAATTCCACCCAATACCTTTTTCCGTGATCTAGACTCCCTTCTCGGCTCGCTCATCTGGGGTACAGGCAGGCATAGAATAGCATTAAAAAAACTACAATTACCCACCACACAAGGAGGACTGGGCGCTCCGTCTTTCGAATCTTACTTTCTTGCAGCACAGCTGCAGTGGTTATCCTACTGGTCGGCGGGTAGAAACATGGGCGAGACACACACCACCACTGGTCAGGTCTCTATTCCGGAGCTCTGCCGCCTGTTGCTGCCGGGCGCCAAGCCGAGACGCACATATCCCCTACAAGTAACAGTGGCGCGTAACTGTATGCGCAGGATACACCGTATGTCGCCGGGACAACCCCCATATTCTCCCCTATTGCCGCTGGCCGGGTGGCCCAAACGCGACCACTATTTCGGGCCCCACATGCTTCGCGTATGGACTGTTTGCGGTATTACCGAAGCGGAGTCATTATTCAAGGACGGACAGCTTCGATCCTTTCAGAGTCTGGTAGACGACTACGACCTCCCCCCTGGCCAATTTTTACTGCACCGCCAACTCCTCGAGGGTTACCGCCTGCACCACGACCTCACGACTGGCGAGCGTATGACACACCCAGTTGTCCACTCAATCCTGCATATGGGGGCGGGGAGACACTTGACCACATGGCTCTATAAAGCCATCCGAGAACTCGCCAACAGGCCCCTGGTGACCCTCCGAGCTACCTGGGAAGAAGAATTAGGGCGACCACTGCATGAGACAGAATGGGAAAGGGCTCTCGAGTATCCCAAGAAAGTGTTCCGAAACGCATGCTTCAAAAATATACAATTTTACATCCTACATAGGGCGTATCTTTCCCCAGCACGCCTCCAAAGATTTTACCCTGCCACACAATTCCTTTGCCCTCGATGCCGCTCCCCAGACGCAGACTTTCACCACATGTTCTGGAGCTGTCCTACTATACAATCATACTGGCAGACAATTCACAAATCCCTCAGAGACCTCACAGGGCTCACATACCTGGACTCCTGGGAAACCTGTGCCCTGGGTATCTTTCGGAAACACAAACACCACAAAGTGCCCATCAAATTCACCTCATTGGCTCTCCTCCTGGCAAAACGGAGCATAGCCATGCACTGGCGATCCCCCACGGGCCCTCCGCTCGCGGCATGGGTGGGGGCAGTATACAAATGGGCAGCAGCGGAAGAGGAAATTTTACGCGAGGAAGAGGTGAAAGGAATGCGTAAACATCCCATCTCCATGGAATGGGCCCTTCTCCTGCATCACTATAAACAAGCAATGCCCCGGGAAAAGGTAGCCGACGGCTCACACGCACCACCGACCCAACAATTGACGACTTAAGTCCCACCTGAGCATACCGGTTCCCCATTCGCAGTCCCCACATGACGTGGTCCACCTCTAGCATCACATTCTACATCCCACCAAACAGCTAGCAGTCGGCGCAGAGCTGACGGCATCTTTCCTCCTCTCCCTCGGCAGCACTAGCGGCACTCCGAATAGTGAGTTAAACGTCGCCCTGCTATCTCACTTAACGTTCGTACCCAGAACTCCATGAACACTTCCCCAGTTCTGTTCCCCAGTTCAACTTGGCATTCTCTCAACACTGGACCTTCATATTATTTAGGACCTTGTAAGATTACCAGCACTACCACTGTATTTTGATGTCAAGAGAGAGAAATGTAATTTTACTGAAATGTATCCTAACATATATCTTGCGACAGTAAATGCTAAAATGCCAATAAAAAAAATAAAAATAAAAAATATATATATACTTACCGTGACTACATTACTGGCCCACATGATATGACCGCCATTATCCCCCACATCAATCCTATCCCTGGGAACACCCTCAAACACGCTGCACTACACAGTTGGAGATAAATGAGGCCTTCAAGGTAGACTACACTATGCTGTATGAAGCTTGCCCCTCTTTGTCCTCCACAGACATAGATGATTTCCTACGTGATCTGAGACTTGCACAGGTCTCAGCAGTGAAATGAACTGAAATGGGTGACCCGTTGTCCTCAGGCGAACTATGCACGTAACAAAACACTGGTAATAGATGGTTTAACAATTGAACTTTATTCCACATTCGCTACCCGATTGGTCCAACGATTGTAGAAACTTTACATAGTCTCGCTTGATGCGGGCTCACTGCCACCTTCCACTTGCCAGGCCCTAGTCACCTCCTTACTCAAATCTGTCTGGGCCCTAGAAGACCTATCTTTTAATAGGCCACTCTCCCTTCTGACCTCAAAGTATAAAATACTGAGTAAAGTGCTTCCCCTACTCCCTGACCTGATCCATATTGACCAATGCGGTTTTGTTCCACACAGAAGCACATCTTTAAATAGACGAAGATTATATCAGGTGATGGAAATAGCACAATAACAGTACCTAAACATGGGCTGTCTTTCCTTAGACCTCCAACAGGCATTTGACTCCCTGGGTTGGGATTATATATTCTCGACACTGCGCAAATTCAACATTGCACCCACCTTCATCGGTTGAGGTAAACTCCTCTATACTAATCCCACAGCAAGGACCAAAACTGAGACACATATTTCGTCACAATAGCCGATCTCCAGAGGGACCCAACAGGGCTTCCCATTGTCACCCCTTTCGTTTGTTCTAGCAAAGGAACTTCTAGCGCAGAAACTGAGGCATGAAGCTGCTGACTGGGGCATCTTGCGAGAGTCTCAGACCCACGCAGTTTCATTATACGCAGATGACACGATAGTGTATACTCGGTATCTAGGCATGGACCTCACACCTATCTCCACTATACCTGGGTCTTTTGGCACTCTGTCTGGCCTCCAAGTCAATCATACTAAATCACATGCATTTTCATTTTGAGTCACTATGCCTCACAACACGGTGTCCCTGGGCGCTCAGACCATACCAGTTGCACATCATACATTTCAATACCTGAGGAACCAGGTCTACAGATCCACTACCGATTTGTGGGATGGGAACATGCTAAAAGTCATCAAGCCATTGAAGTCTCAGGTGAAATTCTGGGTCACACTCTCAGTGGCAGGCCGCCTGGCGTTATCTAAAATGGTGATTCTACCCAAACTATTATATTATTTTGTAAACTTACTGGTTGTTGTCCCTGGGGCCATTTTTAAGACATTGAACTCTATACTGCCTAATCTCATATGGGGCTCCAGGTGACGGTGAGTTAGCCTGCTTAAATTACAGCTGCCATGTTTTCTGCACCAAACTTTAAGGCCTTTTGCCTTGCTTGCAAGTTACAATGGCTGTCTTATTGGCTGACAGGGAGATCCACTTACAAGAAATTGGTTATTTGCCATGCATGTTGTAGTCGGGCGAGTTATTAAAACTGCTGCTGCCTGGAGTGTTGCGACCCCAGGGCTCCCTCTACCGCTTAACAATGCTATTACATACTGGAGGAATGCACTACGTTATACAAATAAACCTTTGTACTACGCCCCTAATATCCCTCTGCGTGGCCTGCCTACCTCAGTGGGCACACTCACATCTGCCAGGCATCTACTGTGGAAGAGAGAAGGGACCACCACAGTGGGAAACATTGATGATCAACCAGGACTTTACACAACTACACAGACTCCCTGTTTCCATCATTCAGAAACATGCCAATATACTACAATATAGTCGCCTGCACTGGACGTCAATGGGTTCTGAACCTGATACGTATACACTGATACAGGCTGTTTATGAAATGGGCACTAGCAAATACCTGGTCAATTGGCTCTACAATGCCCTATGTGCCCACTAGCACACCTCTTTAGTCCCGTTGTGAACACTATGGGAAGCAGGACTCAGCCACGCTTTCAATGACAAAGAATGGCACTTCCTTGTTGAGTACTCTAGCATTATACCCTGCAATACATGCTTCAAATGTATCCAGTTTTCGCTCTTGAATAGGGCATATTTAACACCATTGAAACTGTATAGGATATTGCCCACAGTTTCACCTTCCAGCTTTAGATGCCAGGCTGATAATGCAGACTTACTGAATAACCTATGGGCCTGTCCCATGTTATCATCCTAGAAGGGACATTAGGGAATCACTCACGACACTCACTGGGACCACACACTGGGATACTGCTGAACATTACCTTTTGGTACTCTACCCTAGGCACAAGACCTCCAAGTCTGAGGCTCGCCTTGTTGATCTAGCATTTCTCCTAGCCAAACAACAGATAACAGGCAATTGGAAATCCTCTGCAGCAGCCCTCCGTGAGGTTGGAGAGAAGAATTTTGCTACTGAGGCACAGCAGAAAGTTAGGCGATGCGTAGCGAGGAATACAGTGGGTTGCAACAACAACCCATAGCAATGGTGTGGATTGACCTTCTGGAACAATTTAAATCTCAGGAAGTCACACGCAATGCAGATCGCACCCTCATGTCCCCGCCTCTTGTTATTCCCCACTGCGAATCTCACAATATGTGGGCAAACACTTATGCTTACTTATATACACGGATAGATCTCACCCACTATGTTCTGAGCTGATTCTCTAGCAGACATGGACCCAGTATGGAAGATAATGTTGGGGGTTGGGGAGGGTGGTTGGTTAGTAGACTTTTTTGATTCTCTTTCTTTTCAATCCTTTTGCTCTGCATGTCAACATTATTCTATATCTTCTGCATTGTTCCCCACCGGTTATGGGTTCCGTATGCTTATTCATATATATGTTTGGCTGCTGCCACCCTGTTGGCTTACACCACAATGCATGACGACATTTACTTAAATGATGTATTGTTTACAATTAGCAAAATGCAATAAAATAAATTTCAAAAAAATGTGCCTTGCAAGCATCTCTGTTGGAAATTAATCTTTTCAGCGTGTTCATGCCATCTTTTGCTGGAGCCTATATTTTTGCTGGCCGTAGAACTCTGGGCACTTTACCCATGCCAACCAGGGATAAAGTGCTTGTACTTCTCCTTTCAATATGGTAAAATCTGGAAACTCCAAATTCGCATATTCAGCTTACCTATAGGCACCTTGAATAGAGTGCCAAAGTGTGCTCAGGGCCTGTAAATTTATTGACACTAGTGGACCCAGTACCCATCTACTGTATTGGCAGTGCAAACATGGCTGTAGGCCTACCATGAGTGGCCTAGCTGTTGCAGTTTTAAAACTGCAATTTCGACCTGTCAAAATAACCCCTTTTGACAGGCTTAAAACTTATGTTTAAACATTTACAAGTCATCCCTAAATAGACCTCACTGCCAATAAGGCTGGGTGCGTGGTATTTTTTTCCTACAGTAAAAAAGCCTTAAAGCCATTTTCACTGTAAACAGTGGGTTACATTATTACCTTTAATAATTCTAATTTTGGTTTGGAAGCAGCTAGAAATATAACTCAAGGACTGTTTTTATTAGTTTATTTTATAACTCTATTTTGAAATTATAGTTATAATAAACATTCATCAGAATTATATAACTCATGCTGATACCAATGAGCCTGAACACCCGTCCCTACCCTACAAATGATATATATGTATATATATATTTATATATCCCAACATTTGTCGATAGACAAATGAAGCCGAGCCCGTTGTTTGCCACATGTATTATTAAATTTCACGCTACTAAGAAATTGGGCTCGGCTTCATTTGTCTATTGACGAAGGAATGTTGGGATTGTTGAGGTTCGCGATCTCGCCGTGAGCCCGCCGCCTTGGAGAGGCAGAGAGACTCGCGACCATTGGAAGGATTGCATATATATATATATATATATTTTTTTTCTTCTATATACTGAATATTACTGTAGTCTATTAAGAGAAGCTGATCCTTCTCATTTCCTTCACATAAGATAAGACCGAAGTAGGTAGAACAATATAGTTCTATAATCCTTCAAGGGAATTCAGGATTCAATACTTCCAAATATTAAAATTTGTTTCCAAACATGACTTACATTCTTTAAATTCCTTCTCTATATTCTGCTTTGGCATCTGATCTTGCTTTTAAATGTAAACAAACAATGTCCACGTTTTCCATACATTCTAGTAGCAAGGTCCTTGTTTCAGCTTTAGTGCATCTCGGTTACCTAACAAGAATGTTGTGGACCAGGAGGAAACCTATGCTCCAAATAATAACTCCAAAATAGCTGCTGTCATTTCCAAACAATGTGAGAACTTAAGGAACTCATGGGAATTGTAGTCTGTGTTCGGGTGCCGATCCGTAAGGAATCCTATGGGGAAACAAAGTCTTTTGCCAAACCGTGCCAACATTCTGTGACACTGCGAGCCTTTCCTTCCTTCGAATAAACTTAGTGGGAGTAAATGGATGCACTTGCACACACTGGAAGGTAAGCCATAGATCATGACAATGGTAGGATTTTTGTGGATCCCCGCAAAATTCCAAACTTTACTGTAGAGAAATGTGAGGAAAGTTGTCTGATTTTAGCAAAAGTTTGATCCTTTGAGGGCAATCGGGTAAAAAACATAGAGGGATTGTAAGAAATTGGAATATTATTTCAGGGAGGTAGGTACCCACCTCGGGTATAACCACAATCCCTGCTAGGGTGATTCAGCTCAACCCCCTTGTAGCTATGGTACAGAGTAGGCAGGCTTAACTTAGATCCAATGTGCAAAGTATGCTGCACTAATACAGTAATACAGCTGAAATGCAAAACAACAAAATGAATTAGAAAAATCGAGTAAACTTTCATGAAAACAATGACACCAAAATGACAAATATCAAATAAGGAAAACAGAGATATGATTTTTTTTTTGTTGTAGAAATAGCGGCAAGTGACAAATTTGGCAATGATAGTCAATGGTTGTGGTAGATCATGAATTAGCCGCAATTTGATGCTGACCACCCTGAATTCCCTTGAAGACTGAAAAGACTTTTGTTGCACATTCCCCTCACACATTGCTTACTCCTAGTTCATTTAGGTGTAAGTTTAGAGATGCAGATGTGGGCAAGGAACTGAATATGTTTATGAAAACCTAAAAAGTTGTTACCAATTTACGTGGCCTGGATTTACTAAGATTTCACACAATGCAGCGCAGCAAGAAGAGTTGGGGATGAGTGAAGTTCTATGTGAAACTGTTGCGTAAAAGGGAGAGAGCAGAACTGTGCCATATGTATAAAGATAATGCACAGTTCAGTTACCACCTTGTGCTGGTGCATTTAGGACTGCCTAGCATCAAAAGCAGGTACCTTTGTGTGATGGAGTAAGGGCGGCTGCATTAAAGTCAGGACTCCCTGTGTGCCAAGCCTCCAGTAGGTAAACAATTTTAACTCAAACCCATATTTGCAAGTCTTTGTAGATATAGGATTACTTCAAAATACATAGGTGGATGCAAGAGAACTCCCATGTTCCACCCATGTAACGCCTATTTGATGCAAGGTAACGCATAGTTAAATTTCATAGTTGTAAATATTATCTCTATGTACTCAAATGTACTCAATCGGTTCATGAGAGGTCACCAAGAGCAGGCTACTAATTAGTTAATACTGAAATAGTAGAATAGTGGAGTAATGTGCCAGCCACACAGCCCCACAATATTTCAAACAGACCAAAGATTTGCTAGCCTATCATAAGATTGCACTAGACCAGCCTCTTAGGGGCTCATTACTATGGCGGGCGGACTTGGTCCGCCCGCCACCGTAGCAGTGTTTGGGACTGCCCGCCAGACATGCTTGTTAATCTTAACTTGTTTTGGTTAAAGTTAAAACTTTCTCCCAATGGGGTGTCTTACAGTGAGCAGACAAACTGCATGAGGAAGGCGAACTTGAAACAGGAACTGTAGGAAACTTTGCAAAGGATTAAAGTGGAGACCTTTACAAAACTTCACCAGCAAAAAACCCCCAAAAACCTTTAATCCAAAAACGACAAACACTGCAAGAGCAGTAAACTCTGCCAGATTCTCAATACAAACAATTATAGATGAAAATATTCATCTCTACAACTACATATTCAAGTAAGTTATACTTATATTTAAAATAAAAATTAAATATCACTCAACTAAAAAATCGTTAATTAACAAGTAACTAGTAACACACTCTGTAGCTTTTATCGTTTTACTCAGTCTAAGTGAGAAAAGAAAACAACTTCCAAACTAACAAGCTGCTAGAAAATCTCAACTATAACAACGCACCAATATTATAAAATAAAAGATTAATTAGAAACCCACCCAAAAAGTGACCAAAAACAAAATTAACTCCCTAAACCTTGACAAGCTAGCAAAAAATACCAATTTAAATGACTCTAACCTTTTTTCCTCTTCCAACAGAAAACAAACATCTGCTACACGTTTAAACGAGCTGAAAGGAAAAGCTGAAAAACCATGAAAACATCTAAAAAGACCATACAAGTGAGTAAATCAAATGACATTTATAGCATTTAAAAAAAATTAATAACTAACAAGAAAAATGTAACTATAATATATATTTATATTATTAAACTACTTACAGATATAATGACAGAAGGCACCAAATGTATCATTTCACAAAAAGAAAAGCATTTTTTAAGTCATACAGGCTACACCTACAGCCAAGAAAGTGCATCAACTATAAATTGGAAGTGTACTAAATATTATTCCAATGCATGCTATGGAAGGGCAACTGCAAAAGAAAATGTTGTAAATAATGTAAAAGAGCACAACCACCCCCCCAAATGTTACAGAAATTGAAGTGAGAGAAGTTTTACAAGACATAAGAGAGGCAAGCACTAGGTCTCTGGACCCCACAACCTTAAAGACATCCTTAAAGACATACGCACAAACTGCTGGGGAGGAGCAAGATGGCGGATTGACGCCGTCTTAGGAGAGTCGGGTCACGGAGGTGCTCAGGAGGCTCGAGATACATTGATGCAGATATCGTTGCCAAGAGCATGAAGCAGAAATAGCTGGATAAGAAACATTACAGCCTCAGTGCCTTTGTCTCCTTGGAGGCAGTGATGCAGAAACGCAGAAACGCCGAACTCAGCAAGAAAACTGGCAAAACCGGCAAAATCTGGAGAAAAAAAAACGGCATACGGCAAAACAGGAAAACCCGAAATGGACGTGGCTCCCTGAGCTGGAATCTTGACGGATATGTATTTGCTGGTGCTTTGACGGTTTGTGCAACTGGTGGAGGCTTACGCTATGCTGATGAGATAATATCATAATATTATCAAGATACCTGGCATTAGTTTACCTTCCTATTTGCAACCTTAGGGTTTCTGTTTCCTCGGGGGCAATAAAACGCTGACAAGAAACTGATAAGAAACCGATAAAAATCTAAAAGAAAATGGCAAACGGTAAATGGGCTAGTGGAAATCCTGAAGTGGATTTGGACTACTGGATTTCTGGGTAGGAATTTGCTGATTGAATTTCTGCTGGATATATGCTAGCTGATGTTTGCTGTTGCTGTTGCTGTTGCTCTGGCGATTTCTCTAGCTGGTGGTGGCTCTGGAATACAGTCGAGCTTAGGGAGCTGAATGCAGGTGAATACAGCTGAATGCAGGCGGCAGTAAGGCTTGGCTTTCGGCGCTTTCCGTACACCAGGGTAGCCGTGCGTTTGGCCACCCAACAACGCCAACGGTGCACACAAGAGAGCTGGCGAACTAGCTGTCACGGACGGTTGGTCAAATTGTATCTACTTCAACGGGATATGGCCCCACCGAAAACAATGGTCAGGAGTACCCGTGCTACTAACCGAGCGCTGGTGAGTACAACAGCGACTCGGGGTAGTAATTTGGATGACGAAGACGTGGAGATACAGAGGGCGGACTCTCCCAGCTCGGCTTTTGGACTGGGGAAGGTGGGAAAGCCTGTGTTGCAATTCTTGCAATCAAGGAAGTCAGTGGAATTGTTTTCTTCTAATATTGTGGCGGAAGCTGATACTTTTAACAGTGGCAAGATGTTAGCAGATATAGTGAGTCAAGCAATTGGGGTGCAACACAGTAGCAAGACCTCTATCTCTACAGGTCATATTGTTGGAAACAACTTGCAGGCATCACCTCAAACATTTCTTCAGCCTCAGCCTCAACCTCAACTTCAGTCCAAGGAAGGCTTAGATAATGGGAGGGCCCCGGATTTGGATAGGGGGTCGATTGAAGGGGGGACCGAGCATGGAATCCTATTTACCAAACTTGCCGATTCAGCTATTGTCCAGGACTCCTCGAGAATACCTGATGAGTCCAAGGTTGACGAAGACGGAAAAAATGTGACAGCAACTGAGTCCGGAATATCTAAGCCTGGCGAAAGTAATCCTGAGGTGATTGGGAGTGTTGGGAGTCTTGGTGATACAGGGACTCCTATAAGCCCTATTACTTCTGTAATTGTAACTGTGCCTAATGATTTGATATTGTGTGATCTGAGCACCTCGTCTTTGGCTTCTGCTACTGATATTGATCAAGTACAAGAACAGTCTCAGACCCAGTCTCCCTCTGTGTTGCAGCATGAAATCATAGCTGGTCAACAGAAGAAAAATTTAGGGGTAGTAATTGTTAAAAAGAAACATCAAAATCAGAATCAAAAATTGAAAGCGGTGAAGGAGTTGAAAAAAGCTTTCGGGGGTCTAGACCAGGCAGTAGGAGTCGAGAGGGCAAAACAACAGAAAAAGGGAGCTACAGCTGATAACTCAATATGGCGATGGGTACAAGCAAAAGGTGGGGCCAAAGATATGGTATCAAGGCTATCAGAGACCGGCATGATGGATGAAGCTGGCGGTGGAATGGAGCTGGTGGCTAAAGGCATAGGTGACCTAGGACGTGGCCCTGAATCAGCTTCAATGATGTCGTTGGGAGAAACGAGCCTGCAGCAACTATCGGGGGATCTGGAATGTAAAGAGGAGCAGGGAATCGAAACTAAGATGCTCTCACTGATTCTTCAGAACCTTAAAGATCAAAGAGAAGAGACTAGAGAACTTTTTGCCCAGGTGCGATTAGATACCCAGGGTATTCAGCAGTCTCTAAAAGAAGTCACCATAAAAGTAGGATCACTGGCGGGTGAGATGGCTGAACTTCAACAACGAGTGGTGGATACGGAAGAAACAGTTTCGAAAACTTTTAGCATAACCGAGAAGCATGACCACGTCTTGGCCACGATGCAACTGAAGCTGGAAGATCTGGAGAATAGACAGCGGAGACAGAACTTGAAGATGTTTGGCATACCAGAAGGACAAGAGGGTACAGACCCCAGAACATTTATAGTACAAACTCTGCAGAAATTGTGTCCTGACCTTAGTGATTGGGATTGGGACTGCCAGATTCAAAGGGCTCATAGGGTGCCAATGGTCCAAAAGAGACAAGACAGCTGATATCCTAGACCTTTTTTGATTTATTTTGGCAATTTTTATTAAGGCAGGCTGTTTATTTAAAAGCTGGTCCAAGGTCGCCAATGTCTGTGGATGGTAATTCAATTTTCTTTCGCTCCGATTACTGTAAGGTAACAATGGACAGAAGATGGCAGCTTAGACAATTGATTGACCCAATGAAAGCTGCTGGGATGCAGGCATATCTGCAAGAGCCGGCTCGACTAAAAGTAATTCGTGGGGGCCAATCTTATATGTTTTTTTCAGAAATAGAGGCAAAGAAGGCGTTAGGGGGATGGCAGAAAGAGGGGACAGGCTAAAAGGGGGAAAAGGTATATCACTCTAAAGGGAATTTTTTGCTTTCGTATTCATGCAAGAGTAGAATCTATTGGTGGTATATGGTAGATGGTAGAAGTTACTACATTAATGTTTTTTCTGCTCTTTTGCTTTGATAAGGAAGGGATTATTGTGATATATGACAAAAACATTTTTTTTATGCTTTCCTCTGTTTTATGATTTGCTTTTTCTTGTATTGAATAACATAGAGACCAGAAGCCTCTGGGACCTCTGTGACCAGGGACTCTTAGTAGGCTGCCAAGGTCAACGGCAGCTTTGAGAAAGGGGATGATTCTTCCTTCTAGATGCTGGGGGAGGGGGGAGGGCCAATCTCTAGCAGAGATTGGTGGAGAGGGGGAAGGGAGGGAAGGGTTGGGGGTTTATAGAAGAAAAGGCCAATGATTGGGTAAAAGCAATGATAAAAGTATTCAGATAAGTAAGGCGGTTATTAAAAGGAGTAGGTATCTTATCTTATATGGAGGGGGTTAAATGCTTAGCATGGAACGTTGCAGGGCTAAATAGCAGGATAAAGAGACGACTGGTGGCAGAAGAGCTAAAAATGTACAATCCTAGTGTTGTTATGTTAACAGAGACACATCTTTCGTATAAAGACCGGGGATTGTTAAAACAGTTAGGGTTTGAAGTTATAGTATGCTCTACTCAAAGTGCTTCTATACGTGGAGTTGCAATATTAAAAAACAAACGGCTTAGAGCAACAGTTTGTAAGACAACTTCTGACAAGGGAGGTCGTTGGGCTATTTCACAGCTTATATTAAAAGAGAGGAAATATGTGTTCTGCGTAGTGTATGGCCCTAATAATGATGATCCCACGGTGGTGGATAATATAAATATGGAACTTTTGAATTGGGAGGGGGATCGGGTGGTGATGGGTGATTTTAATTGTATCATGGATTATGGGATTGATACTACAAGGAGGGGGGCATTTCAGAGGATGCGGAAAACACGTAGGGCAATCTGTGAATTGGGTCAACTACAGGCTATTAGTGATGCCTGGAGAATATTGTACCCAAGTTTACCAGGGTATACCTATTTTTCTGCCCCACATAAATCTTACTCAAGAATAGATATGGCTTGGGTGTCAGCACAAATATTATGGTCTACAGAAATAGATATATGCCCGAAAGTAACATCAGACCATAATCCTATTCTTCTTACTTTTAAAGTTGATACAGAGAATAGGCCACCAAGATCTTTTTCATTCCCTAGGTATCTTTTTTCAGATGTGGATTATGTAGCTAGTACCCGGGAGCAAATTAAAAGCTTTTTGAAGAGAATACGGGGTTTGCTACTCCTATTGTGGTGTGGGATACATTTAAATCCGTTATTAGGGGGCATACCCAACAGTATATTTGGTACCAAAATAAAATTAATAGAGGGACACTGAAGGAGATAACCTCTGCAATACGTAGGGCAGAAGATCTACATGCGGAGGCAGTTCTGAAGGGGGCGGGTGAGTCAGAACAATTGGGGTTTGAGGTAATTAATCTTAGATTAGGCCTGAAGAAAACACTGAAAGAGAAGAGCATGGTCAAATTTAATAAATATCGGCAGATACAGTATGAGTATGGGGAAACAATTGGAAACATTTTGGCCTATAAAGTAGCTAATGACAGAGCTAAAGCCCATATCACAACTATTAGAGGGCCTGCAGGTAGACTGTATAAGCATCCCCAGGAGATTTTAGAGCAATTTGTGAGGTATTATCAAGCATTGTATACTTCTACAATAAAGCCAAGGCAGGCAGACATTCTTGATTATATTCAGGGTTGTTTCCTGCCAAGTATAGGGGAGGAGATCGCTGAGTCCCTGGATGTTGAGATACTGTGGGAGGAGATCAAAATGGCAATTGGAGCTCTACCATCGGGTAAGGCTGCGGGGGAAGACTCTATTCCCCTAGAATTTTATAAAATCTTCAAAGACGATCTGAGGCTGCCTTTTAGTCAGATGATAGGGTCAATCAGTGTTAATGGGCAAGTGCCCGATTCCTGGAATTTGACAAAAATTGTTTTTTTTAAAAAAAGGATAAACCAGCAGAGGAATGTGGGTCATATAGACCGATTTCTCTCATTAACACTGATGCAAATTTTTTTGCAAAAATACTGTCTAACCGGCTTGCACCGGTGATGCCTAGTCTGGTTTCTTTCCAACAACATGGGTTTATTCAAAATAGAGATACAACTACTCATGTAAATACGGCGGTGACAGCGTTCGATGTGGCCAATATTACATCTACCCCACTCGGTATGATTCTATTAGATCCTGAGAAAGCGTTCAACCGAGTGGGGTGGGAGTTTCTTTGGGCTGTAATCGATGCCTTCGGGATTGGCATTCGTTTTAAGAAATAGGTACAAGCCCTATATGATAAACCCAGTGCTAAATTAGCGTATTCAGGTTTATTATCATCTGCTTTCCCGGTTTCTTGTGGCAAGCGCCAGGGGTGCCCTCTTTCACCCTTATTATTTGCTCTATATATAGAGCCATTCATCTGTGTTTTACAAAATAATCCCCGAATAAGTGCTTATAGTAATGGAACAATTTCTTTAAAGGTCACCGCTTATGCGGATGACTTGGCAGTATTTTCCACAGACCCAGGGCAAGCATTAGGGGAAATAATAGTGGCGGCTGCTGGGTTCGGACAGATATCAGGGTATAAATTAAATATTAATAAGACCCAAATATTAATTAATCATAAACCGTTAGATGTTATACAGGGGGTATGTTCAGTCGTCACTTATCTGGGAGTGCGGATATCAGCACAAATAGAGAAAATTATTTTTCTTAATTATGAGGAACTGTTGAAGGATACAATTAGATCATTTAAAAATTGGCATAAGCTACCGATTGGCATCATTGGTCGTATTAATATAATTAAAATGAAAGTCCTGCCTAAGTTCTTATATCTTTTTCGTTCTATTCCACTACGGGTTTCCAATTCCTTTTTTAAACGATTAGAAGGGGCCATTGGTGGCTTTATATGGGGATATAAGAAATCTAGGAGATCGATAGGAAAATTAAAACTACCTTTTGGTCAAGGCGGCTTGGAGCTACCGGACTTTAAGATGTATTTTTGGTCAGCTTTCTTCGGCCGCTTCCGTAGTCTGATTAATCCTGCGGGTATTTTATTTTTTCATACATTTATGTTGGGGGAAGAAAGTAAGATGTTTTTGTATAGAATAATGGACCCTAATTATTTTAAAAGGGTTAAATTCAAGACCGCTCGGGACAGCATATATATCTGGCGGGCGATCTTGCATAAAGGCAATATATCTCCATATCATGATAAATTCCCTCTGTATTCTAACGCTGTCTTACCTAGTATATTTCACGATGGGGTGGGGAAAAATTGGGTCAGATTGGGAGTAGGATGCTTGGCTGATCTTTTCAATTATAATGGTATTATGGCTTTTGAGAGACTACAACTTATATATAAATTACCAAACTATATGTTGCTAAAGTATTACCAGATTCGAGACTACTTCCTAAAGCACCTGAAGTTGACTAATATAACTGGGTCTGAGGTTTGGGACTTCATATATGATGAAGTAAGGGAATCTATGATTAGCAAGGTTTATAAATGGCTGAGTAGAGCAGAGCAGATGATTGTGGAAGATTGGCCAATCAATGGAGTAAAATATTGGAGACATCTGTAGGGGCTAGCACTATAACACAAGCACTGGGCACTATAACACAAGCACTGGGCACTATAACACAAGCACTGGGCACTATAACACAAGCACTGGGCACTATAAAAGAGGTGGTGCATTCTACTAATCTGAGATTACATCAACATCGGACGATCTATCTTCTTTATTACACACCCGAGAGGATAGCCAAGTGGGCGGCTAACAATATAATTACAGATAGGATGAAGTGCCCAAGATGTGATATATATAAGGCAGATATCAAACATATGTTTGTTACATGCTTAGAGCTAAAAACATTTTGGCAGGATGTTCAGAATATCATCCATCAGAAATTGGGGTTAGATATACCCCTGACAGTAGGGGAAATTATGCTGGGCTGCAGTAATGTTGGATCTAAAAGCAGCGGTTTATTAACCATTTTGTTAGTCTCGGCAAGGTTGATTATTGCTCGAGAATGGATATCGCCAAAGCCTCCAAATGTGATGGATTGGTGGCTTCTAGTCCGACAGACATATGATATGGAACAGGCATTGGCCAAGTCAAGAGGCATACGATCAGTCGTTAAATGTAATAAAATATCGGGGTCTTGGCTTTAGATACTCTCCTGAAAATTTTAGGATACTTAATAGGGTGTAAATAAGTGAGTGAGGTCCTAGAATGCATTTTGGTATTTATTTTTTTTGTGCCCCTTGCTTACTTACTTTATTTGTGATATTATGCTTTGATATTGGCGGTATGCGGCATTGATTTTGGTTTGATTTGATTGTACTATGTATTACCTAATCATTGACAAATAAAAAATTTAAAAAAAGAAAATCTCAACTATAACAACGCACCAATATTATAAAATAAAAGATTAATTAGAAACCCACCCAAAAAGTGACCAAAAACAAAATTAACTCCCTAAACCTTGACAAGCTAGCAAAAAATACCAATTTAAATGACTCTAACCTTTTTTCCTCTTCCAACAGAAAACAAACATCTGCTACACGTTTAAACGAGCTGAAAGGAAAAGCTGAAAAACCATGAAAACATCTAAAAAGACCATACAAGTGAGTAAATCAAATGACATTTATAGCATTTAAAAAAATTAATAACTAACAAGAAAAATGTAACTATAATATATATTTATATTATTAAACTACTTACAGATATAATGACAATAGGCACCAAATGTATCATTTCACAAAAAGAAAAGCATTTTTTAAGTCATACAGGCTACACCTACAGCCAAGAAAGTGCATCAACTATAAATTGGAAGTGTACTAAATATTATTCCAATGCATGCTATGGAAGGGCAACTGCAAAAGAAAATGTTGTAAATAATGTAAAAGAGCACAACCACCCCCCCAAATGTTACAGAAATAGAAGTGAGAGAAGTTTTACAAGACATAAGAGAGGCAAGCACTAGGTCTCTGGACCCCACAACCTTAAAGACATCCTTAAAGACATACTACCCAAAGTCCCTGAACACATAACAGCCCAACTACCATCTATCCCCACTTCTAAACGTCTAATAACAAACACTAAAAAAGCCACCAGTGATACCCCACCTGCTCCTAGAAGATACCAGGGCATAGCAATAATAGACCATTTAACAATTACACATAAAAAGGAACCCTTCCTTTTGCATAACAATGAAAAAAATAATCAAAAACAAATCCTAATCTTCGCCACTACAAACAACTTAATGAAACTTACCCAATGCCAAACCAGGATGATGGATGGGACCTTCAAAATGTGTTCCAAACCATTCACTCAGATATACACCATACATGGTGACTATCAAAACAGCAATATCCCTTTCATACATACTTTACTCCCTAATAAACAAATCAGTACCTACTATGAACTCCTAAACTATATAAAACAACAAACAAATAACAATTACCCCCAAAAGATAATCATAAATTTTGACCAAGCTATGATTCAAACAATACTAAAAAATATACCGACACACAGCCATACAAGGCTGTTACTATCACTTTAATCAAAGTATATGGTGACACCTCCAAAAATCTACACTTAGGGCCTGATTATGAGTTTGGCGGTCCAGCTGTCGCTGTGGTGTCAGCATCAGAATCACTGTCACACCACTGGAGGTCTGACCGCCATATTATGATGCATGTGGTTACATAGACGAAAGACCACCAATGTGTCTGTCGGAGGGTGGACAACCAGTTTAACTGAATTACGAGGTGCCTTTCAGCCGACCTGAATGTGGCGGTTCAACTGCCATATCTGAGCTGGCGAAAAGGGAGGTATATAAGGCCGAAACTCACCTGTACTCACCTCCACACTTCCTCTGCTACCATGGAGCCAATCTCACACATTCTCCCTCTGCTGTACCTGCTTGATGACATCCAAAGATGAAGCCGTCATGGACGCAACCAACGGTAAGCTATACTCTTACCTAGGGGCGTCTTAAGGATTTTGGGGGCCCTGGCCCAAACTTATTTTGAGGGCCCTTGTTCGGAACAGCTTTGATTTTATGAACCAGTTTCAGCTCTTTCATTCCCTCTTTGACCAGGTCACTGCCAGTGCGTTTTCAATATTGTAACACAGCAGCAGCTCACTAATATTACTGCAAATAATCTCTGTGACCCCCCCATCCCATTAATGATATGTGATGTCCTGTTTTGATCTTAAAGAAATGTTTATATGGATGTTGCATGAAACAATACAGCATTTGTCTGAAAAATGTCTATAATAGACTCTCACACATTATTCACATCAAAAATAAATTTAAGGAAAATGCTATATACAACAATCTGTTTTATAACTATTCAAGGTCACCAGGGCAAGACACTCTCAGGGGGCCCCCTGAAAGGCTGGGGTTCAGGGCCACAGCCCACTTTGCCCATGCCTTAAAATGTCCCTGCTCTTGCCTGTTTCCATCAACTCCTCAGCAAATAGATGCCCCGCCATGGACCTGGCAAGGGGTTTGAGGTCCCTGGGCCAAACATATTTCGTGGGCCCATGTTCTGAATTGTTTTCAATGTATGACCCAATCAGATCTCTATGATGCCCTCTTTAGCCAGGTCACTGACACTGCACATGTCCTCTTTGGCCAGATCACTGACACTGCACAGGCATACTCTACACCTCTACACAAAAGACATGTTTACATCTCATAATCAGTGATAGTGAGGTGTGCATTAAATTCTGTCACAGAACAGCACCTCCTCATCAACATCACACCTATTAATCCCTGTGACACCCTCACATTGACCACATCCTAGGTCCTGTTGTGATATCAAAGATACCTCTGTATGGATGTGTCATGAAACTCAAATACACCTACTCTGCTACATCTCTGTACTGAACTATCACACATCACCCACATTAAAAGGTAATGTCAGTAAATGGGATTACACATAATCAGTGTGAGAAGCATTCAAAGAGCACATTGTAAACACTCTCTGCAGAATAGGTATGCCTTTACCAGGGGGCACCCTGAAAGGCTGGGGCCCTGGGCCACAGTTCACTTTGCACATGTCTTAAAACCTCAGGACCTGTGGATAGAAGTCTATCAGGGACAACCAATATGATAACCAAGTACCATGCATGTGTAGGTAAAGTGTAAGTGCAAGTCATGAAAGCAAACACAGCATCAACAGCCTTTGCCACACATTTAGATAAAGTAGGTGTAAGGTACGCACACAAAATGGACACATGTCCATACAAATGGCCACAAAGGTATGACAATTTAATACCCTGCCTGTGTGGATGAACAAATATCTAACTTGAACACAATAAACACATTTCCACCCTACATCACAGGGGGGAGTGCAACCTAAATGATGTTGACATTGGCCAGGCCAAGATGAAATATTTACCATATAATATAACACCAAATGCAATGTCAGCCCCAGTTGGATTTCATCCCACATATCCATCGATTTAACATTTCCCCTTGTCCTGTGTTACTTCAGCACTGGCTCCAAGGTCAGATCATACTAACCATTTCAACTGGATCAGCAATCAGGGATGAAACAAACACAACTGTAGTCACACTTCACTAACTATACAATAACATCAAACAATTAGAAAAGTAATGGCAGGACTAATGCCTCCAAAATAAGCAACATTTTAAAGATTGTCTGTAAAAACATCAAGGAAAACAAAGGCCAATGGCCAGTCCTTTATGAAAATATGTACCACCGCACACTGATGTGCCACTAAACTTGCCCTTACTGACACTGCCAGGGAACCTCCTCATAAAGGGGCATCCACTGGGCATGGCAGGCACCTCGAAGATGCTACTATATGGAGGGGCGGTTTAGGGGTGGGTGTGTTTGGTTTTGGGAGGGGTTTTCTTGGACTTCTTAGTGGTATGCCTGGGTTTAGTGGGGTGGGGATCAGGTTTTTCAGGGGTGGATTTGGATGTGGAAGGGATGGGTTGGGGTTTGGAAGGGTTTTTTTACTTTGGGAGGAGGGGGTAAGATATCACAGGGGTAAGGGCAAGGGCAAATAAGAAACTTTAACAGGGGAAATGGGCACAATGCTCGGGAGGGATTTTGGTTTGAGGGGTAGAGGGAATGAAAGTCAGAGGTGTGTGTGCTGTATCCTATGTGGGATGTGTAGGTGTCTGTTGTGTGGGTGACTGTGAGCTTTTGTGTTGTTTGTGTGTGTGTGTGGGGTGGAAGGTTGGGATGGGTTGAAGGATGCCATGAGAGAGGAGCCCAGAGCCTGAAAAGACCTCTGTAGGCCAGACATAGCACTGTGGATGCCTTCCAGGTAGGCCACCATCTGAGTCAGCTGCCTGCCTTGCCCCTGGATGGCATCCAGGAGTGCAATCTGACCCACAGAAATGTTCCTCAAGAGGTCAAAAGCCTCCTCACTCAGGGCAGCGGGGGTAACAGGGGCTGGGGCTGAGGTGCCTGGATCAAAGGAGATGGCTCCCCTCTTAGGGGAGTGGGCCGGCCAACTGTTTGGGGAACAACAGAGAGGGTGGCAATGGAACTGAGGGGTGGTGAACAAGGATGAAAATAGAACTAATACTGAGGGGTCCACCACCACTCTGGAGTGTCCACCGGAAGATGCCTCAGGTGAAGAGGAACTTGAGATTGTGTCTTCTGTTGCACTCCCCACACCCTACTGGTCACTGGGTTCCTCCGCATCTGTGCTGTCACATCCGGAATCACTGTGACCTGCTGTGTTCCCAATGGCATTGGCCCCTGCTCCGTTGCTTGCCCTGGATGAATCTGAAATGACATGTAAAATAGGTTTATTGCAACTGCGTTTCCATACCTAACCATCACATATCTACAGAAAACATTTATTAAGTGCACTTATCACACAAGCTTCATGATTCACTATATAAGCTTCAAAATTAATATGAGCGCATGCATGTATGCTACATAACCTGTAAACAATTGGTTCCACTTATGTCATAACTCCAGACAGACCCAAATGCATTGATGGACTTGTCTACACTCCATCCTTATGTCCATACTAGGAAAGTTGATCGCCTTGTGTGCGTTAGCACTTGTAATATACCATAGTAAAATGATGTCACCAAATAGGATGGATACAATTTTTACATTTTCACAATGTTCACATAGGGCCCAGATTTCAGCAAATATTCATTTTCCTTATAAGACATCATGATGTAATGAACTTCAAGATAAAGACCAATGTATCATCAATTTGTGCTGTAACAGAAACCATGTCACATGCAAATGCTCATTGCACACTGATGACACTTTTGACATGAAACTTCATCATATGTCCACTACCTGAAAAATCTAATGAAAGCTTTACTGAAGTAGCTTAGCTATATATCACATGTAGCATAGAAACATAGCCTTAAAACATTGAGGGCCAAAGTTTTGGGAGATAGATACTCCAAATGCACACTGCATTTGACTTCATATAGCCATATGAACATCCCCAAGCCTGCTTGGTGCAGGTGATAACGCTATTCACAGATTGCATTTCTACTGGCCATACACCTTTGAAGGTTGTTGGGTGTCAGTGAATATCTATGACATGAAGATGTGGGATCACTATAGTCACAATGGGATCACAGCACTCTTTGGTATAGCAAACTCAAATTGCCTTGTAAGGATGAGTGTAGACACTCGCATATGATCTCTACAGTTCCACATCTCACTCCTTGATGCATGTCAGCAGTCAGTGAATGAATTTTGAAACACTATTGCAGATGAACTCACAGGGAAATGTACACTGGGCATGTAAGCACTAATGCTGATGGCACCAGTGATGTTTGCACATTGAAGTCACTGTTGAAGCACAACTTACCAATGGGAAGTGTTGTACAGTCACTGCTTAAAGAGTGCACTGTATGCCATGTCACATGTAATAGGGCAACCATCACAAGAGAGACAGCAGTGAGGGAACATCACTCCCTGCATAAGGAAGACAAGTGGCCTGTTTGGTACAACTGTCACCCAGAGCATCAAAGAACATGAGATGAATTATCAGTTCACTCAGCCAGGTGTCTACTCAAGACAAGAAACTGGTAGTGGCTGGACTCTGCTGTGATCCTGGTCATAAAGACAATAGGCACAGTACATCAGCATGCACCTACTACCAGACCTACACAAACAATAACACCTTTTGCCTTACAGGGATGACAATCAACAAACCATTATATGTCTTGTTTGATTGGATTGAATGTAACAAAGCTGGTGATTCACATATCAAAATCTCTTCAGAAGTAACCAACTATCTAGACTGTTAATGTGTCACATGTACAATAGGCCTGTACAGTGCAAGCATGACTTATGGAAAAGTGACAACAGACCTGTGGGAGTAAGGGGCCTGTCGTAAGTAAATGACACACATTGACAATGTGGGTAAATGGAAAGAAGTATCAGTTCAGGGGGTTACCACAGTCACCGTTCCAAATGTAATCTATGTAAAAGCAATCAGGGCTACCATTGGTTCAGAAAACTCATATTGGGAACATCCAAGGATCTGCAGGTCTACAGGGATATTACTCTGTGCATCAGTTGTATTGCCGCAGTATCTCTGCCCCAGCCTGGGCCATGGCCCATAATGGGCACAACTCATTGTCACGCCTTGCTCTCTGCAGGCTGAGCATACTGATCCCACATGAACATCACATTTCCATCAATTTAATACATATAAATGCATGGCCTCAAGCTTGTGTGGCACTCTGAAGGGGTCTGTGCGGTACAGCTAGCTCCCAGACAACAGTTTGGTGAAGCCTGATGTGGGCTGAGTGAAATGTGGGACTGTACACATAGCTAACATCATCCTCAACTGCTTCTTACAGTACACAGACACAGCTCATGCTTTAAAGCCTATACATTTCATTGCACATTCACCATGGTCTGAATAGCAAATATATCATAGGTACCATGAAATTTATACATGCATAGACATGTGCATGCAACATAAGTAGGATATAGGGCACAATGGTGATATTAAGTCCACAAACTACAGTGCCCCATAATCCATTACATGATTGCCCTATGTAGGGACCACAAAATGTAACAAAAAATAATCACATTTCACTCTGGGACTGGAAAAGGATGGAAAAGATGAAGTTAAACAGAGTAAAAATGTATTAGAGATAGTTACCTGTTCCTCTGGTGAGTCATAGAGCTGGCCATACAGGGGAAGGACCTCTTCAATCAGGCTCTCCAGCTCCTCTGGAGAGAAGGGAAGGGCCCCCTCACCTGCTTGGCGTGGCATGATTGCTCCCAGAGGTGGCAAACAACAGCTATAGTGGAGGAGGTGTTGATAGCAGCAGTGTCAGGAGGCAAGTGAGTTATTTTTCAAACCGCGGCATACATGTGCGCCACATACGCGGTCATCTGGTAGACACACCCAGTCATTGTACCACAACCGTCACAATCACCAATGTTAGCCTATGGCTGTGTCCGCCGTGAATGAAACCGCCCAACATGTGGTCGACTTCTGCCGGCGGCAGTACATTCCAAATGTCCAATATGCGAGGTCAGGCATTTGCCATGTTAGCGGTTGCAACTACAGTATTGGTGACTGTTAACTGCATCACCACCACTACAAATGAGGGCGAACATGTTTACATTTGGACTAGTCCATTGCTATGTAATTTCCAGCATACAAATCATTTGTGTAGTGCATTACTATGCATAAATGCAAAATGTGCGTGGTGCACTGTACACCAAGGTTGACGGCTTTTGACCTAAAATTTCCTGAATTCATCAATATTGTGCTAATATCACATTTCTGAAAGTATAATGTGCACATTTATATTACAGACACATGTTAAGGCCACAATGGGGATTATTGGTGGATGTACATTAGACAATAGTCATGTCAATTATGTGTAATGTTTTCTGAACCAGTTGTCTCATCATCTTATTTTTGGTTTACTCTACACATGTTACTCTGGACACTGTGATTAATGTTCTATATTGTCCCCACTCCACACATAGGTACCCTGGGAGAGAGAAGAGAAGACAGCCTCCAGTGTACTGCCCATTTCCAGATCTTCAGACCATGGAAGAAAGGCATGTAATCAAGAAGTTTCATTTGAACAGGCAAACTATGCAGGATTTTTGTCATCAGTTGGAGCCTGATCTCCTTCCGCAAATCACAAATCCCAAATGTATTCCACCTATTGTGATACATATGGCAGTATTGCATTTTCTTGCCACAGGTTACTTCCAGTAAACTGTGGCTATATCTGGTGGAATGTCACAACCAATGTTCAGTGGTGCACTACGAGACATGCTTTCGGCAATGATGAAATACATTGACAGCTCCATCCAGTTCCCTAGACGTGAGGATTTAGCCAATGTGAAGGGGGATTTCTATGGATTTGTTCACATCCCATATGTTATTGGAGCCACTGATAGCACCCATATTGTTTTAGTGCCACCACGTGCGAGGGAACAAGTGTACTGTAACAGGAAGCACTTCCATTCTATCAACATGCAAGTTGGCTTTTTACCGGATTTGTACATCTCAAATATCTGAGCCTGGTTCCCAGGATCAGTCTTCCTGTTCCTTCATGCTGCGAAAAAGCACCATACTCCAGCTGATGTTGCAACTACTACCGGAGAGGGCCTGGCTTGTTGGTAAGTCTGATCAGTCTTAACTTTGAATGGGTGATGTCAGGTAGTATGATCAGAAAGTGTGTAACTTATCGTTGCACTTATGTCTGTCTTCCATCTAGGAGACTCAGCGTATCCCAACCGTCCATGATTGTTGGCACCGCTGAGGAATCCAACAAAGCCAGGGGATGTCCGCTTCAATGAGGCCCATGGAAGAACACGGCGGCCAGTGGAGCGGGCTTTTGGCTTCCTGAAGGCCAGATTCAGATGTCTGGACAAGACTGGGGGAGCCGTCCTCTACTCACCCGGGAAGGAGTGTCAAATCACCGTGTCCTGCTGCATGCTCCACAACATTGCCCTGTGATGGAACATCCCTTATGTCGCAGAGGATGGAGACCATGAAGTACCAACGAGTGAGGATCCTGAAATGCCAAATGATGACGCTAGTGGTGAAGAGGAAGGAGTTGACTTGCCTCAAGATCTCATCAGCAACTTCTTCTCATGAGTGTAAGTATGTTGTGAGATGTCATGACTTTAACTTGTGATGATGTGAGGAGGATGTTTAGATAAAATATCAGGAATCTACAGCTCTGGCAAAAACTGCTGAAAGGTGTTTGTGGTGGAAGGTTTTGACTCATGCTCACTTTGTTGGTGTTGCTTTGTTTAGCCTAGGCTTTTGTAATGGACTATGTACTCCAGAATTTGACTATGTGACTTGTGTCTTATGTATGGTTTCATAGCTGATTTATTTGTTTTTGTCTGTTTTAGGTACCTTTACCATGGCAACCTCATTTGGACATTACAGAATTGTGACATTAGCAGGTATATGATGCTGTTTGGACGTACGAAGTGGACATGGATTGTTCCTGGGAATGACTGTTACAGACTTTGGGTGTACAAATCCTATACCAAGACAGCTTGCACAGCGATAGGATGGAAGTTAAGAGGAATCAATTGGACTTGTTCCTTGTTGTGTGGTGGTTCTAATGCAATATGCGTGGTATCATGTGCTCCAACATAATGTTGTTGTGGTGCCAAATCATGCTAGTCTCTCTTTAGAATGGCTAAATCCTCATTGTGTATGAACTGTATGTAGCTGTTGATGTGTCTCCTCAAGGTAGGCCTAAGTGCTTGTGGCACTTCACTGACATTTCTTTGTGACGTTCTACAAGATGCTGCAACACTGGATTGGAACGAGTGATCAGAAACTTGTACTGCCATGTGTCTGTTTAATGGTTTGAATGATGTGGGATTCCTGTTGTGAAGTAGGTGATATGGCTCCAGCTCATGACATAGATCAATTTTATTTTGCCTATTCAACTGGAAATTGTCTGTTGTATCCCATCCTTTCATGTTGTTAAGGTCTGCACCTGAAAATGTGATCACCGACACAGAATATTTGAGCCATGTATGATTTGCTATGTTTCTGACATCATGTCAGCCTATAATGGGACCAATGGAACAAAGATGTTATAAGACCAACCATTGTTTAGAGTAATCAAACCCATGCTTGCATAAGTAGCTTATTTTGGCATTGTAAAGTTCACATGGGAGTACATATATAAATTGCTAGATGTGAGAGATACTACAGGAGCCAATGAGTTTGTGACTAGTGCATTTATTACAGTGAACAAGGAGAAATTATTAAACAATGTGCAAAACCAAACAGGCAAAAACCAAAAATGAAGAAGTCAGTCATGGTGAATGAAACCATAGTTGTAGATTAAATTGTCTGAAGTCCAAAGTCCAAAATACTACTCACATCAGAAATAGAAAAGTGTCCAGAAATAGCCCACAAAGTGAATATGTTGCACACACTCGAAGAAATTAGATGCTAAATTATTTACTTGCAATGGTGGCTGTCTTGCCATACACACATCCTTGATTTTTGGGTAGACTTCCCCTCCTGCAGGGAGACGGATGACCCGCTACTGCAGAGGCAGGGGTGTCTGCAGACGTGTCTTCATCTGACAAGGCCTCCCTTCCTGTGGATGCCGCATATGTAGATGGCCCAGATGTAGTTAGACCACAGGAAGGGGTAGATGGTGGAGGAAAAGCCCTGCAGAGTGTTGTGTTGATGTCCTGTAGCACCCCAATGAGCTGGTGCATGTGGGTGTTGTGGGTGGCCAGCTCATGGTGTAAGTCCCTCTGCAGCTGCTTCATCTCCTGGATTTCCGCTAGTACCTGGCCCATCATGCCTTGTGAGTCCTGATAGACTCCCAAGACTTGGTCGATGGTGGCCTGGGTGTGAGTAGCCCCAATGGCCTCATTCAGCGGGCCCACAGTTATCTTCCCACAAACCCTACACCCACGGGCCTGTTCCCTTGGCCAAGCTGCACCCTCCCACTGGCTCCTGGTTCCTCAGTGACTGGGTTCATGATTGTCACCTCAGAATCCAAGACTCGGGGGGGGGCACAAGATGATAGTGACTGTGCTAGGTACACAGGTTGGGGCAGGTGTTGGCTGAGATCTTGTAGCTGGGGTGGGAGGTGTTGTGGGCACAGTGAGACCCACTATTGCTATCTGCCATCCAGATGTGCAAGGAAGTCATCCACGCCCATATCTCCAGGAGTGTTGTCATCACTGAGGGCTTCATCCGGGGTGGAGTGGGAGTCTGCTCGGTGGCCAAGCTCTGGCCAGGTGCTGTGCCAGATTGACATGTTGAGAAATAGAGAACATTGTTATTGGTGGAAGTATGGTATCTACATCCACATCATTTGTGTCTCAGGAAGTACAGATCTAGGAAAACCAAAATAGGTAGAGATTACTATTGAGATCTATTTTTGCGATATTCAACTTCTTTACAAGACATTTGGAGACATTTAATACATGTAGTAGAATTGAGAAGCTCATTAGATGTGCTGATAAGTTGCATTTTGGATTAAAGAATGAACATGACACCGCCCAAACATTTCAGCCAACACAGCAGAGAAGTAACATGTGTATTTGACCATTCCAAGGCCTAGTTGTGTACAATACATCTGAAGACACAACCTGGTTGCATATTTAGCATTAGTCATCATGTGAGTAGTGCAGAGTCAATGGGTCACCTGTCACTTCTAATCAGCTAAGTTACCTTCATGCCTTACATATATTGTGTTACTCATGCCCTCAATAGTTTAAGTTGAGGAGGCCAGGACAACATCAAGCTAAGTAGGCAGATATAACTCTGAGTAGAGCATTGTATGTAGATTGCTTAGTCCTTGAGAAGTTGAAAACAGCTGTAACAAGGCTGACATGTGAGTATGGGCAAACTCACTGTTACTTCTTGTTTTCTGTTACAGATAAAGGGCCTTGTGGTAGTGGCAGTCATTTCAATCTCTACTTCCCCACACTTGACAATGGGTAACTCCATGAGAGATGAACATCAGTTGTAAGATGGCTGACAAGAGAGTATGTGCAAACTCACTATTGCATCTAGTTTTGAGTTAGAGAAACAGGGCCTCATGGTAGTTGTAATGATGTCAATCTCCTCTTGCCAAAACTTGCTTAATGTTTAGTGTTACATACGTGTTGGCAAAATGCAGTTGGGCTGAACCATACATTTACATATTGACACGTATTATGGGTCCTGGGATGATGATTTCATAGTAATACACTTACAGACAGCATTCCAACATGTGGCATGTAATAGAGATTGATACATGTGATCTTATATACAACAATATGCATTGAAACTGACAATCAAACATCTCTGATACTGCATGTTAGGAAAGTAGATAGACAGCACAATAGCAAAAGCTGAGATGAGAGCTAACAGAACATTGAAGTGTTGTAACAGTGAGGTGTAACCTACCAGACTCCACTCCCCCGGCTTTTCCTGTCAAGCGCTCAGAATGCAGGATGGCGTAGACCTTCTTCTCCCAGGGACAGAGTTGTAATGGGGGGCTGGAAGGACCACCGCCAGTCTTCTGGGCCTCCAGCTGATGATTGAAGGCCAGGTTATGAACCTTCGCTCTCAGGTCATGCCACCTCTTCCTAACTACCAGCTGTGTGTGCAGGGTGGTACCTATAACATTCACTCTTTCGACTATCCTGGTCCACATTTACGTTTTCCTATTGAGAGTAATATGTTGGATTTGGGCTCCAAACAAATGTGGCTCTATTCTTATTATTTCATCCACCATGACTGACAACTCAGCCTCTGAAAAAAGTTGATTTTTAGAACGTAACATGACTAAAAATTAAAGTGGGTGACAATTACTAACAAAAAACACCAGGGGATATTCGTGAAAAATCCCAGAAATGAGTGGGAAGCCTTATGTATCGAAATGTTCTGCTCTGTCTTGCTGTGTAGAGGCAAAGGATCATGGTCTGGGATGTGGTGTGTTTTATAGTGTGATTAACAGGTGTGTCCACTTAGCCTATGGCCATCATCTGTGTAGTTTTTGAATCCATCCAATGGGCACTGTTGTGGTGCTTTGCTCTGGCCGTACTGCGGCGGTCTCCTGCTGTCGGAGAACCGCCGCCAGGGGATTACCAGTACAACAGTGTTATCGTAATCTGGTCAGCAGGAAACCGCAGCTTTGATGGCATCAGAGTACGCATCGCCAACATTGCAGACTGCCGCGACCCAGGCGGGAGTCACAACGTCGAGATCGGCCGGCGGTTCAGGCTGCATGCATCGTAATAGAGCGGGTGGGAGTCCGCCGGGTCAGCGGTCTTTTTAGGACCGCCACCATGGCAGTCGGAATGCCAAACTCATAATCAGGCCCTAAGTGTAGAATATGCTACTAACAGGCAATTTGCCTTTGATGTCAAAAAAAGTTAGCACTAGCCTACGTCCCTGTCACAGAGGTAGTCAACCACTATAACTTAATAATAGAAAGACCTTTCTATCAACAAAATGTGACAAACTTAGTCCCCTAATGGACTATTTGTAAGATACATGGGCTGGCAGACTGCTACGGTCAGGACACAGACGGCAAGCAAAATTTCAGATACCATGGTGAAATGTCTATCACAGCACCCTGGCACAGGAAGCCAAAACAAACAATGCACCAGAAGTATGGTATAATGCCTTCCAATCCATGCTAGGCTGGACTCAATCTACATTCTTCAAATTTATCGAAGCATTACAAGAAGAACAAAGCTACCAAGAACTGAAAATAGAACTATCTGCTACTCAAATTGGCCCTGAACTTAACAAACAAACTAAAAAAGTTACAACATGCTACAAAGTAAAGTAAAATATTCATAAATAACAAAGGACTAGACTCCTTAGAAATAATAGCACAATCTATCCTCTAAAATAAATATTAACGTGCCAAAAACATCTAAAACTACAAAATATTTTAACACAACAAACCAAATATATTTTTTCATCATAATATAAATAGTTTATTACATCAGTGAAAAAATATATAAAATAGAAAAATTATTAATCACTGGTATAATAAAAATATTGATATTAATAATGACAATATATATAATACTAACCAATTAACCAACTTAAAAACATATTCAATCCATAACATCAAATAAATACAACACATAATGCAAACAGTACCACATATTAATAAAATAAACATAACATAAACAATACAATGTAACATTTGCCACACACTACAAAACATTAGTATCAAACGTACTGTTCTGTAGCTGCAGATCTCTCTCCAAATCCACATAGCAAAAAATAGTAATCCACCAAAAAATGAAATAAACAAATGCAGAAAGGCCTACAAAAAATGCTGAAATATTAACAATCCAATCAAAATGACTCAAAGCAATTCAAAGTCTGTAGGTTCAATAAAAAACCTGTTTTCTTTTTTTTTTTTAAAAAGAACCACTCAAGGAAACCTGAAAAATATGTAAATCTAAGTAAAAACAAATGTTTTTTAAATAAACGAAAACAGATTTCCCTAAAAAAAAAAATGTAAACTCCAATTACCCACTGAAATCATTTGTAAACACAGACCTGTAAAAGAAATATAAAATGCCCACCCATACAATAAATTACAGTCCAAATAGATACACACATAACATTTAATCATCTAAACATTAGTAACATCACATATTTTAGAAATGACATAATCAAACATTAATAATACATTTTGAAATGTGACACAACAATATAGTGCAAAACACTAACAAAAACCTAATCTAACCATACCAAAAACTCTTAATCAACACCATACCCAACTTTTAAACATCCATCCTAAATCCCCCCTACGCTCAAAACCCTTAAAAAAATCCCTAAAACAGGACTTACCTGTCCTGACGAGCAGTAGCACCTAACCTCGACTTGCCTCCTGGAAAAAAGATTCAAAATAACACCAATAGGCTGCAAAATAGAAGCTAGCGGTATAACAAAATGGCTGCCAAATGAAATGAAAAAAACAGACTATCTCTCCATAGAAATCAATGGGATATATAGCAAAATTGTTCAATAAATGTTAACAAAAATGTAAAAAATTATTTAAAATGTTAAACATGTCAAAAAACGCAGTCCTTAAGGGACTATGAGGAGCTTCCGACCGAACGGCGGGCTCCATGACTGGTGCCTCCGACCGCACGCATCCTAATGCGTCGGTCGGTCTGCAGCAGTAAATGTGGTTTGGACCACAACCGACAAGCTGTCGGGTAACGGTCTGAACCGCATCGTAATGAGGCTCTAAAGGTGTGATATTCAAGGGGTGAGATTTATTATTCCCACTCCAACTAAAACAACTTGGAAATGTTGTTGAACACTAAAGGGATACAATTTACTATTCCCACTCCAATCCCAACAACCTTAGTAAAGGTGTAAAAAAAATAAAAATGCAATATAACTAAATCCAATTCAAAATAAAACTTTTCACCTACAGTATAATATTTGATAAATATAAAATACACATTTACTACTACACATTATCACAGTTAAGTGAATTATACACTTTTCTAAAATGTCATATTATAACATTCTAATTTAAGCTACTGTTATTTATTTTAATTTAGTAATAACATTTCCAAGTTTGTAATTAATATTTTCTAACATTCTAGACCTTTTTTTAAAGCACAACTACATTTCTTTCTAAAAAACAAATTTCCAAACAATGTTCACAAATCTTTTAACATTTTTGACAATATAACTATTTTAATTTTGCTTTCCCGTTTTAAATATTACTTTTATAGTGTTTAATACAATTCTAAAAATGTCATACAGAAAAATAAATAGTTTTAATTTAAACATATAAATAAATACAAATATAAAATTATTTAAACATTTTAAAACATATTTTTATTATTTCTAAATATTGAATTTTTTATTTTCAAGAAACATTAAAATATATCTAATATATCATATTTAACATTAAATAAAAACTAAAATACAATTATAATATAATAGAATATATTTTAAAATTCATTGAACAAATTGCATATCTAAAAAGTATTAACTTGAAATAAACAATTATACAACACATTTTTTAACAATCTCTCCACAGTTATCACCTATTAACCCAACATCCTGCTAATAAACAAAATTTCAATTCTTTAAAAAAAGATTAAATGAATTAAAATGGACAAATTATAACAATTTAATAAATAAAATATATTGTAAAATTAAAACATTAAAATAAATATAAACAAATAGAATTAAAAACACAATACATTACATAATCAAATCATCTTTATTCAATTCAAGATAATGGATCATAAAAGTATGCATAACAATACATTAAAAAGACATAAAAATTGTAAAATAAGAGTACAGATAAAAAGCATGTGCAATTTAGCATACAGTAGTTAGTGACTTCCTTCTGAAAATAGCAGCCCTCAAAAATCTAGCCAATGACACACATGAATACAAATTTGGGAGTGATTGTAAATATAAATACGCTGGCCTACATTGTCTAAAATGTAGTGATTTCAATAGAGGCTTCACAAAAGAAATACTCAAATCCTTGTAAAATTTACAAAAAAACAGTACATGTATGTTCGATTGTTCAGACATCTTGTCACAAGGGCAATGCATTATTAGTCGTGACCAGTTGTTGATAGTTGGGAAGCTTGTCAAAATATCAAGCCTAAAACGCGTCAAAACAAACCTATGTTGGGGGTTAAGAACACTAATTAAATATGGTTGAATCGAGAAACTGGTCAAAATCATTCGGTTGTGCTGTACAGTAGGTTTGACCAGTTCCACTGATAATATCATATCTTCCAGTAGATTTAGACATTCTGTTTTTAGTGATTTCCTTGTAATATGTTTCAGGGTTTCTGGGTTATCAAAATATTCAGGATGACTAATGTCAATCATAAACCTTTTCATATAGTTTAACCATGGAATTTTCAGAGCAAGCTCCGAATCACAACAGTCCTGTACAATAGAACGATTAAAATCCATATAATCAGAAGTCCAAATCTTGTGCCAGAGGAGCACTGGCTGCACTTTTATCTGATCAGCTAAGTAAATTGCTCCCAGTTCTGAGTGGCACACAAAGTTCGAGCAGCTGGTTGGAAGCCCAAGAAGATTTTAAAAAAAAAACATTTTCTAGCAGCTGTAAAGAGTCCACATTTACATACCCCCATAGCTCGGAGCCATACATTGCAATTGATCGACATTTGGCATTGTATATGGTTAACATTTCTTTTGGTGGTTTGTATTCCAATTTCCTTGAAAAATTGCACAGGCCCGTAATTGGTTTGAGAAATTGCATCCTTCTCGAGCTTACTGCACTTCTCCAATTCCCTGCATCATCAAATAAAATCCCCAAGTATGAAAAAGAGGGAGTTTGTGGTAAAATCGCTTTTCCTATTAAAATGTTACGCCCCTTGGATAGTCTGCGTCCTGCTTTCATGACAAAGGTTTTACTAATGTTAATTAATAACCCCAAATTCTCCATAAAAAGTACAAATTCATCTAAAAGACGCTGTAAAGCCAGTGGAGTGCGGGCCATAAGCACCGCATCGTCTGCGTAGAGTAGAACCGGTGTAGGCCGATGTCCAATTTGGGGCAGGTCGATGCATGCATTCGCCAGGGTGTCACCCAAGCTGTTAATATATAGATTGAATAAAAAAGGAGCGAGTACGCAACCCTGACGAACCCCTTTTCTGATGTCAAAAGATCGTGTGCATTCACCACTCGCCCAAAGCGGACCCTAGCTGAACCGGTTGAGTATAGGTATCTGAGACAGTTAATGATAGCGATATCTATACCCATTGAGGTCGACAGACCACAGTTTGTCATGAACTACACAGTCGAATGCGGATGACAAATCCACAAAAACTAAAAACAAGTTACCACGCTTAATATGTGTATATTTGCCCACCAATAAGTTCAGATTGATAGCTTGTTCCGTGGTCCCAATTCCCTGGCGAAACCCGTATTGAAAATCAGAGATGATGTTGTTGGCAACCGCCCACTCCTGCAATCTGCATAAACGTATGCGGCCCACCACTTTAACTAAAGAATCTAGCAAAGAGATGGGTCTGTAGTGCGGGGGACAGTTACGGTCTCCCTTTTTAAATATTGGCACAATGTGTGATTCAGACCATGAACATGGGAATCCGACACTCTGGCAGGATCTAAAAACCACGGTCAGGAGAGGGCCCCAGAGTTCAATATTTGTTTTAAAAAGGTTGATTGGGATGCCGTCGGGCCCTGGTGCTTTGCCTCCCTTACTTGATCCCAGTGCCTAAATCACTTCATCCAGTGTGAAGTTAAAATCAAAATTTATAGGCAAAAATGTAGGCCTGATAGAATCTACAACCGACTCGGGCAAGGAGCTGTTACGACTGCTGTCAATCATGCCAGAATATAGGTTAGAAAAATGGGCTACCCATTCTTCTTCCGTTATTGCAACCTCAATTCTAGACTTGTTGGCATCACTAAAAAAGGGGGAGTTACGACCCGCCAAAATGCCGTGGCATCATTTATTTGGTTCGCCGCGTACAGTTGTTCCCATGCTTCCTCTTTGAGTCCTTCCTTATGATTTTTTAAAGCTAGCAGATAGACCCGCCTGCAGTTCTGTACTTCAATGGCATTTCTAGGTGTCTCTTTTAGGGCTCCTATCAACTTTTTGTGGGCGTGGGAGCAAGCGTGATCAAACCAACTTTGGGTTTTTCCAGCCCCGCTCTTTTTATTGGCAATTAGCCCTGCCTTGACTTCCTTTGTGAATTGGTTAAAAGCCCTAATAACCATACTTGCTTCAGCTGACACATCCAGGCAGACATCAAAAGCCCTTCTCTTCTGGTGGATTACATTACATACTATTTTACACTAAAAAACAATATTATATCCAACGATATTTATTACATCAATATTTTTTACATCGATATTAAAACAACACTTAAAACAATATTTTTACCTTCTATATTCCTGTCCATGATATATATGAGATCCCGATATTTTTGACAAGATATGTCGGCAAAACAATATTTTTATCCGATATTTTGTCCAAACATTGGTTTTTATGTTTTTATACCTCTTCTTTACTTTGAACTGTTACTTTCAGGTCACAAGTCAGTAGCTGAAGCTAATAAATCACAATTCAAGAGCAGATGCAATGACACAGTTGCCTGGTAAGGGCCAAAGGTGGCACAGAAGCTAAACATGGTTACAGTGAGAAGCAAAATGTAAGAGAGACAAATGGAGTAAGAGCACAAAAGAAGGGAGGAAAGAATGCAAGCAAGGAAGGAAAAGAGAAGGCAAATGAGAAAGAAGGTTGGAAGGAAGAAAATAAAAATAGGAAAAGAAGGAAACAATGAAAAGGAGAGAAAAGGAAGAAGGAAGGAAAAAAACTGTCCTTTGGGGAACAAGAACAAATCCTGCACCCCTTCCTTAAAAGGCGTTGGATTACAAGATTCACACACATACCCAGCGGAAGAAATATAGTTCAAAGGGGTGTGGGGGATATTTTATTTATCTAGCTACTCCTTGCTAATAGTTCAGTTTGTAGAATAAGGAATCGTATTTAGTCACAGACCAGTCTGGCTAATGAATATTCAGTAGGCTTGTTGTAATTTGTGACTCAATACAATTGATGACAATCACATGGGTGGTGGCCTGCAAGGGTCAGCACACCACTATACGGGTGAATGCTTTTAAAAAAAACACCCTTTTTTTAGCAGTCCAAGAATATGGGTCTGCTCTGAAAAAAAAGTTTTATATTTTGAAAAGTTTTGGTGAGATTGACATTTGTCCCCTGGGCTACTGCCTACTCCCCATGAGAATTGTACCCACTTGTTCACAAAAAAGGGACTTTACCCTTTTGAACATAAGTTATCACCCCAAATTGGGAGTCAGTAACTTTTCAATGATCTGTAACCAGAATTATGGTCACAAACTATTGCTATATTAGGGTACAAATCAAAATTTGGAAAGGACTCGCACAACATGTCCCCTTCAAATTGCTATTAGATTCAGTAAATGGGTTTAGTAAATCCCAAAATACTTTTTAGCCATCACAAACCCTTTGATTTAGCGAATTAGAGTATTTGTCACTGTTTGAAAAGTTTCAGACTCTTTATGTTTTATGCTATGCTTGGGCAAATTTACACATTGCCAGGTAGGAGGTGGTGACTTGTGTTAAAGTTAATAATTTCAGATATGGCTTCTTGGCCCGGTCTTATGAGATTGATCTCACACCAAGCACTTTATCTCCCTTTCCTCCACTTCTCTATCTTTCAAAAGTAAGCTCTGGCAGAAACAGGTTAAAGTTTATATTATGTGCTAGATATAAAATGCACAATTCTTATGAACTTGGAGACACTTAGATTAAGTGGGTGGCGTTGTGCTATACTGTTCTCACCTTTTTCACTCATCATCCAGAGACAATAAGCTTAACCCTACAGGCTTTATTCCTAAGAGAACCTCGGTTCATCACTAAAGAGGAGCAAGAACACTGTGAATAGCATTTCAATAATTATGGGTCAGTGACTTGCATATTGAAACAAATTCCTTCCCATTTTCATTAAAGAGGCTTTTGTGACAAATGTCCCTCGTTGCTGAAATATGTGAAAAAAACACATTAAAGGCCTGATTACGAGTTTTGCGGTCCAACAGCCAGAACACCACGGCCTCAGATGCAAGGAGACTGCAGCACCAGCGGTCTTCCGACTGCAGTATTACGAGTTTACCACAGTGTCCGCGGTGTGGCTGCGGAGATCTTGCAGAGGTGGTGATTCCTTTTCCATATATATCGATACCTGTGTGAGCATTTCAACTGCATATGTATCAGATGCACACAAATTCATGATACATGTGGAAAAATACCATCTGCCCATTGCTGGAGTCGAGCCCATATGTGGGCAGTCCAGGCAATGGGTATATGGTACAAAAAGGACTCACCTGTACATCGCCACAACAGGGTCGTAATCCTCGAGATGAAGATGCTGCTGTGAAGGGGGGACATGAAGAAAAAGAGCCACATCAAACTCTGACCAAAAGAACAAGAAAAGGGGGAGTACGCATCCCAAATCCTTCATTTCTGCCGACTTAAAGCTGGCGGTCCCACTGTCGCAGTCAGCTCATCGAAAAGCCAACTCGAAATATGGACAGCGGTGAAGTTCCTCTGTACTGCCCTATAGCAGCTGCTTTTCCTCGATCCGCATCCGTGTATGGCTGGCGGTGTCTGTTGTTCAGCCGCGTATTTGCAACAGCAATCCACACAACGTGGGTACGGCGGTTCACGGACTGCCAAACTAGTAATAAGGCCCTAAGTTCAAAGCATAATTTACGCCTTTTGAGAGAATAACAAGGGAAGTTGTTTAAAATAATTCCTTAGCCTTATCCAATACGTCCCTGGACTCACTCTCCGTTATTATAGACATATTCAATGTTTCAGAGCAGGTTAAAGTTCATGATCAAGCCACTCCAAATCACAAATTAAATGAGGCTACTTTGTATATTTTCATAAATGCATCAACAAGGCTTTCTACCTCTTGGAATCCACCAACTTTATAGAAACAGCAAAAGGTGCTGGCTTGGCCGAGTGCTCCCTTGCTAGTAGCTCACAACCTATTATTAAATGTTGGTCATTGTATAGTCCTGTGCATCACCCTATCATCACTTTAGGAATGGCTGAGGTTCAAACTGCGGATCAGGGGAGAGGAATGCAGGGTGTAGAGCAGATGTCCTTCAATGGCAGAGGTAAGTTATATGGTACTGAACCATATGCTGCCCTGGTGGATCACTCAAGATGTGGTGGACGTTTGTGCCCGGCCCACAATGTGACACTATTCGGCAAAAGGACCTCTAGAAAGAGACCCCCATCAAACTCTGACAAAAATAACAGGAAAAGGGGGAGTACGCACCCAAAATCCTTCGTTTCTGCCGACTTGAAGCATGCGCTCCCACTGCCGCAGTCAGCTCGTTGAAAAGCCAACTCAAAATACGGACAGCGGTGAAATTCCCCCGTGCTGACCTATAGCAGCTGCTTTTCCCCGATTTGCATCTGTGTATGGCTGGTGGTGTCAGTTGTTCAGCTGCGGTCTTTGCAACAGCAATACGCACAACTCATAATACGGCGGTCGGACCGCTGAGCTCTCAGCGGTCGGACTGTGAACGTGGGTACGGGGGTCACGGACCACCAAAGTCATAATAAATCCCTAAGTTGAGTGCATAATTTACACCTTTTGAGAGAATAACAAGGGAAGTTGTTTAAAGTAATTCCTTAGCCTTATCCAAAACGTCCCTGGACTCACTCTCTGTTATTATAGACATATTCAATGTTTCAGTGCAGGTTAAAGTTCATGACCCAGCCTCTCCAAATCACAAAGCAAATGAGGCTACTTTGTACATTTTCATAAATGCATCAACAAGGCTTTCTACCTTTTGGAATACACCAACTTTATAGAAACAGCAAAAGGTGCTGGCTTCGCCGAGTGTTCCCTTGACAGTAGCCCACAACCTATATAATTGTTGGCCGTTGTATAGTCGTGTGCTTCACCCTAAGGTCACTTGAGGAAGGGCTGAGGTGGTTCAAACTGCGGAGGAGGGTAGAGGAATACAGGGTATAGAGCAGATGTCCTTCAATGGCAGGGGTAAGTTCTGTGGTAATGAACACTATGCTGCCCTGGTGGATCACTCTAGATGTGGTGGACGTTAATGCCCGGTTCAGAATGTGACACTATTCGGCAAAAGGGTAATCCCTCCCTTTCAATTGTACATTATCTTCAATTAATTTTAAGTAAAATCAGGAAAAATACCAACTTCTTAAGTTTCAATAATTGTTTATTTTTCAGTTTTAAAAGAAATAAAAGTAGTGCCCAGAATCTAAGCAGTGGAAGGATGCAAGTTATCCAATAAAAACAAGGTAAGGAAGAAATGCATCAGAGGCAGGACAAACAAAGAATAGGGGGAAAAAACATCGAGTGAGAAGCAGGAAAATGAAATAGACAGAAAGCCATCCAATCTATAGCAAGGGGCTGACCCAAAGCCTAACATAAGAATATAATTTAATGTACTGTAGAACAATGGGTCTTCAACAAAAGACCTCAGTCATGCCTCACTCATACAATATAGGTGCTCAGTGTCCTTGCTTGCATTAGTGCACAGAGCATTCTTTTCTTTCTTTCTTTCTTTCTTTCTTTCTCACTTTTCTGCAGTCAGAAACAGTCCAGAAATGCCCAGTTAATTTCAACCTACACACTGCATCAAGGAACCCAACTCCCCTTCACAAGTAAATTAACTTCAGTTGAAGGACCGGTCCTTCTTCCCAGCAATCAGCATCCACAGACCTTACATTACGCTTGGGTGGTAATGAACAACCATTATTTCCTGAATGAGATGCTGAATCCAGTGCAGAATCCGCCGGGTCATCTTCCTTCTCCTTAGGAATAGCATGGTGGTGGACAATCAGCTGATGGACTCTCGCCTGCAATTACCATTTTTCTCAATTATCTGTAGGATTTTCCATCATGACCAAACTCTAAATCAGGCACTTGGATGAGTCAGTGCTGACACTGAAAAATGAAAGAAGTGCCAGAGCCCAAAGATTGCTGCTGATCACTGCAGGCACTGCTCACTGCAAATGCTGGTGCAGTCCCTATGGTGCTGTCCCTTGTCCTATGTCTGCCCTATTGCTATGCACAATGCTTCATTGATCCTTAATTATACATGAGCAGTGCTATCAAAATAAAATACCAATGCACACATTGCATTTACCCTTTTCTTTTAGCTGAGAGAGTGTATCAAATCTATACAGAGACGGGTTTATCCTGAGTTGTTCCATGTCCAGTGTGAGTATTTGCCCAGTGAGAACTGTCCTCTGCATTTCGATTGTTGTACACAAGCATCTATAAAAGAAAACACAATGAACCAGGCTTCAATGACTTAACTTAAGAACTGCTCTTTGTTTTGATAGCGGGTCCAAATCTGGCCATTCAGTTGCCAAACCAGGCTGCTGCTTCCAAACTGCTGAAGGGTTCACCCTGAGGAGTGCCGGAAGTACAGCAGTGACCTGATGTATTTTGACTCAATTCAGCCAATGGTAGTCAATCAACTGGCTCTTCCTTCTTGGGAATGATGGAAAACGCAAGAGGCTACAAGTGCTGCTGCCAAATTTGTGTTGTAACAATGTCATTCTCAAGATTAAACAAGCATTGACAAGTCCAATATGTCTTACCTTTAATACCGGGTGCTAACCTTTTGGCTTTGACAATTTTATTTTACCCAAAATGGCCGCCATGCCTGCATAGGCAGGCACGATGGCCACTCTGTAATGGTATTTCCATTGCTTTATGAAAACGCATTCAAATATGGACACTATGCATGTGCACAATCGATGGCCATCTTGGATCATTTTTTCCAATCTAGATGGCTTGATGACGCTATTGGCTTTGTCAGTGCTTCTGAAGTGAACCAACAAGCACTGGTAAATCCAAAAACATGAACTATGTTTGACCGCGGAAAGCAGCTGGTAGCAGCAGATGGCAGTGAGACCACATGCTGCACAGGAGGGCACAGACAAATAGGAGGAGGTGGGAGAAAGGTTGTTACAGGGGATTTCTTAAAGCCCCATTCTACCACAACAGCCAATGCATAACAAAATGGCAAAGTCATGTCATCTTTCACAAAATGCTATGTGTCAGAAACTGTGTTAATATTTTAGGATTGGGTACCTTTACCAAGTTAATAAACTCACCTAGGTTATGTCTCAACACAGTCCCGAGAGAAACTCGGCTAAATTTCAGATAGCTGTGGCACAAGCAATGGTCAGTGCCTCAGAGAACAGTGTGTTAGGTTCAAAGAGTGCCAACAAATTTAAAAAAAAGCAATAGAATGCCCGAAATAATTTAGAAAATAGAAATTTATAATAGGTAAAAATACCACAGACGGGTCAATATCACATTAATGGGAACCAGAGATATCACTTTTTAAAGTTTATGAAGAAAAATACATCAAGAAAACACAAAGCACCACTAGAAAATGTTACCTTGAGTTTGACCGGGAGGTAGATGCAATGTCAGGCTGACCGCAATGAAGCAGAAGGTCACCCCCAAAGTCTGCTTTCTGGAGCTGAAAGTTTTCCAATGGCGAAAAATACAATGCTGAAGCCAGTGAGGGTGCCTCAAAATCAGCTATATCGTCCACAAGCTGAAGTCATTTGTTAGAATGCCAAAAGTTTCAAGCTGGACAAAGCTGGATTTTACAGCCACCAAGATCACTTTGCTACTGGGACTGATATGCCTCATCACCTCAGCCCAAGGTTGTACCTTCAGACTGAGAGGCCTATTTATTTGTAGGCGGGAAGGGAACTCCGTCGTAACTTAAGTTTGGCTACGGTGGATACTGCTCCATATCCGCCATGGTCAAACTTCTCTGACTGCCCTGCGGAGTAAGGGCCATCAGAGGCTGACCTGTTATTCCATCCTCCTTGTTAGAAATTGGGTTGTAGGTTGACTGGGGTGTGAGCCCTGGTCAAGCAGGAACCACAATCATTGTCAGGGTAAGGCACAAGCAAACCTCAAATTAACCTGTGCTCAACCCCCTGGTAGTTTGGCACAAAGCAGTCTAGCTTAACTTAGAGGCAATGTCTAAAGTGTTTGTGCAATACTTCGAACAGTGAAACAGTGAAGACACTACACAAAAAAATCCCACACCAGGTTAGAAAAATAGAGCAAAATTTAATAGATAAAAAGAGACCAAAATGACAAAAATCAGTAGAATCAGAGTTGTGAATTTTTAAAGACTAAACTGCAATATAGTACTTAAAAGCATAAAGTGTCTCGATAGACCAGATCAAAGTGAAAAGTTCAGGCTGACCACGATGGAGCATGGGTCGGATACAGTCCCAGATTAGTCTTGCTGAAGTTATACATACTCAAGTTTTGTGCCAAGAGTCCAGTTCGCAATGGAGAGGGTCACTGAGAGTAAGGAGAGCGTTGCGGGCGGCAGTCGGCATGGCGCAAAGAGCTGGCCAGGTGTCGCAGACAGGTGGATTGGAGCTTCGCGTTGGCGGTCCTCTATGAGCTGTAGATGCTGATGTGCGAAGAGACTGGCTGGCGGCAGTTCGCGCTGATTTTTGGTGCAAGCGGTGCGGTTCCGATGCAAATGGGACCATTCGCAGTTGCGAAGAGCACAAAAACCTGATTTAAGAGCCTGCTAAGCCACGCCAAGGGTCCGAGACCTGGGAGCACCACTTGGGGATCAGTTACTCGATGGCAAAGGATCCAGGAGCTGTTGGGGAGCCTTTTATGTCACTGAGGCTCATATCAGAAGTCCAGAAGTCTAGCCTTTAGAGGCACTCTGGGGTCCTGGGTTTAAGATGGGTTGCAGGTCCAATTCATCCTCCCCAGGAAAGAGGGCAGAAGGCAGTAGGCCAGCACAGCAGGGCAGTAGCTTCTTTAGAGAGCAGTCCAGCATAGTGGCAGTCCTTGTAGCAGCACAGCAGTCCTTCTTCCTAGCAGAGTATCCACAGGTCCAGAAGTGTACTGAAGAGTTGGAGCATGAGGTCCTTCATTTATACCCTGGTACCCTGGTTCTGGTAGGTGGAAGAAGCTTCTGGACAGTGGCTTAGAAGTGCATGGAATTTCCTGCCTGCCCTGGCGCCAAGCTGTCTGAAGTACCAATGCAAGGTTGTTAGGCCTTTGTGTGAATGCAGGGCACAGGCTATTCAGGTGTAAGTAGGGCTGTGCTCAGCTCCGTCCCTCCCATCCTCCTAACAGATGGCCACTCCGGCACAACTAATCCCTTTATTGTGTGACTTTCTGGGTGGAAATCACAAAGTCTATCTGTCAGTTACACCCAGTCATGTGACCAGGCAAGGCTAAGGCACAAAAGGCTGAGGGCAGAAAAACGGCAGCTTTCTAAAAGTGGCATTTTTAAAAATTTTAAAATTGTGATAAAAAAACCCACACCACTAAATAGGGCTTTTCACCTAAAATCCAAAGACACCAAACATGAACTGGTTATCTCTTCCCACTTGGAAATTACACTTATAAAATGTAATAAGGCAAATCCAATGTTATCCCATGGGAGAGATAGGCCTTGCAGTAACGAAAAGTGAATTTAAGAGTTTTTCACTACCAGGACATATAAAACTTAAAATTACATGTCCTACTTTTTCAATACACTGCACCCTGCCCTCTAGGCTGTCCAGGGCCTGCTGTAGGGGTGACTTATATATATATTAAAGAGGAAGGTCTGGGTCTGGCAAAAGAGTTATTTGCCAGGTCGAATGGTAATTAACTACTGCACACACACAGGCTGCAATGGCAGGCCTGAGAAATGTTTAAAGGGCTACTGAAGCATGTGGCACAATCAGTGGTGCAGGCCCAGTAGTAGCATTTCGTTTACAGGCTCTGGGCATATGTAGTACCATTTTACTAGGGACTTACAGTTAATTAAATAGGCCAATTGGGGATAGGCCAATTCTACCATGATTTAAGGAGAGAGCACAAGCACTTTCGCACTGGTTAGCGGTGGTAAAGTGCACAGAGTCCTACAGTCAGCAAAAACAAATTCAGCAAAAAGTGGAGGGTAAAGGCAAAATATTTTTGGGGTTGACCCTGCAGAGAAGGCCAGGTTTAACACACCTAATTTAGATGGGCGGAATGACAGGTCAGTTTTCACTGCCCCTTACAGCCAGGAAAATACTGGCAGTAAGGGACAGTGAAATCTTCAAAAGGCTCCTCTCACCCTGGGAGATGACTTACATGGCGAGGGGACCATTGTATGTTTTATTTTCAAAAACATTTTTGAAAACAGAAAAATGCATTTACGGGAACCACCGTAATGGTCCCTTCCAGTGCTTTACAAGTAATTAAGTCTGTCGCCCTGGTGGAACAACGGGTCAACTGCCCAAATATATATCAGGCCCTTAATCACATTTTTAGATTTTAAAATTTACCTGTGTTGCAAAACTGAACGCTGTAACCGAGCAGGGTTTCACAAGGCTTCATACCTTTACTTTGAGTTCTCACTCAACCACTTTTCTGTACAACAAAAACATCCTGTCAGGATGTATCTGGTTTTCTTGCCAGCTGTGGGTGCGCCTTCCCTGGAAAAGGATCAATACCCTGCGCCCATCCCCTGAAGGTGAAAAAAAACTGAGGGCCTGATTAGGAGTTTGGCAGTCTTGCAGCGACCTGCCACGCCAGCGTCCTGCTGTGAGAGCATCAAACCCGTAGTCAGACCACCCACCGGATTATGAGTTTAATCCTTGCGGCCAGTCCTGTTGCAGCGGTCCCACGGCGGTGCCTTTCTAAGGCTCAAAGGAGAGCCATAGAAAGGCAGCGCTGAGGAGAGCCATAGCAGTTCCTGCACAGGGAGAAATGCATCATGTCATGCATTTCTTCCTGTGCAGGAACTGGGGTGCAAATATGTAGGGGGGCACAACATGTGTTCCACTGCATGCACTCCCTGCACAGAGGCGACTTGAATTGCCTCACCACCACCGTTTCCATGGCGTGCTCACCAGCACATTGTGTCCTCTGACCGCTGCGTCACCGCAGCAGGATCCATGATCCCAGGCGGTCCTGTGGTGCTCTGACCGCCAAACTCGAAATACGGCGGTCGGATCACCGGTGCAGCGGTGGCCACACCACCACCACCACGGGTTCGGTGGTCTAATGGACTGCTGAACTCGTAATTAGGCCCTGAGTCCCGTTTTCTTCCACGGCTGGGAAAGTTCCTCCTGGTCATGCCTACTGCAAAGCACAGGAACAGAATGTGGAGGGCTGCTGCTGTTTGTGTTCTGTTGCATTTAGTGTTATTTTCTTAGACCAAAATGCATTCATGGGTGCATTTTGAACTAAGAAAATAGCACTAAATGCTGGGTTTCACACCTTGTGTAATCTCAAATAATTTTGCTGTTATTTCAAGTAATTTACGGAAATTACATCCACAGCTAGTAATCATAAGGTCCCTATCCAGCCAGGGTTCCTGCGGGGTCCAGCCCTTATTGGTCAGCTGGGCCTTCTTGAGTCAGAAATCCTTCTGCTTTTCATGTTCCTGTTTCAGGTAACTGCAGGCCAACCTGGATCTGTAGTTCCAGTCCCTGGGTGCCAGAAGAAGTTCTTGAGCCATAGTCATCCAGTTCTTTCTTCCAGGTGTCCGAGAAATGTTTGCGAAGGTGGCAGTCTAATCCAATGCAATAGCCAAAGATTGTCAATTTCACTACACAAAATCCTAACTACTCTCTCACAAACTTCCCATGTCCTTTTCCTGCATTTCTTCTCTTGGTTTACTGCAAACCGTTTCAGCATCCCTAAAGCAAGATGGCTTCTGCTATCTTCCATCCAGTCGAGTTCTGGTCCTTCCCTCAGCCACTCCCCTATAGAGATGAGATGTCCTCCTTTTGTTCAGAACTGCTTTTTGCCCCCTCCCCGCCGGGGTTGGAGCTTGAAAGGTTAGTGTGGCCCTGGTGGATGGTAGCAGTCCTGTTAGCCCCATTTCGCAACTCCCAGCCAACACCATTAGTCCATTTCTAAATAAGTCAATTAGATGAAACCCATGCACAGTACATTCTTTATAGGTAAAGCACATGTCCTGTGCAACTGTTTAGCATTGAATAGACAGGGAAAAACTGCCAGAATCACGACAAAAATAATGTACTTTGTTACATTATGTGTTAAGGACCATCACCCAACCAATAACAACTCATAATAAAAGGACCTGCCAATGACTGAAGGTGGCTGATCAAATGCTCAATCTGTCTGTGTACTGTGTGTGTATATAGTGTGTAGCAGTTTATTGGTAACATGAAGATACCGACAAGTACAGCATTTTGCAGACAAGACCTGAAAAGTATGTGTGCGTGCCTCAACAATGCTGCAGCAGAGTTTCTATCATGTAAAGTATAATATAAGCAATTTAGGGCCTGGTTTAGATGTCAGAGGATGGGTTACTCCATCACAGTGGTGACGGATATCCCGTCCGCCGAAATATAAATCCAATAGGGTATAATGGGATTTATATTTTGGAGGACGGGATATCCGTCACCGTTGTGATGGTGTAACCCGTGTGCTGAGATCTAAATCAGGGCCTTAGTTAAGTGCCCATTGCCTAAAATAAGTAAACTCTGGCAAACAAATTGAAAACTAGATGCCACAATCGTATGCTAGGCTGTGCAATTACCCTTTCTAACTTAGAGCAATTACAAACTCTAGATATATAAGAGCACCCGGAGTGTGCTAACCACACCTTTTACTAAGTTAAGAGGCCAATATGGTACTGCTGACTCCCTTTCTAAGACATCAGGGCCCAGATTTACTATGATTTGGGGTCTGGATTGCATCACTTTTGTGGTTTTGTGGCAAAGCCCTGACGCCAAATCATTTTTGACATTTACTAGGTCAAGCAGGGCCATTTTGCATGGCTTTTTGTGGTTTAGTAAATACAAAGTAACACATTAGCGCATTGCACTGCCTTGCGTTATTTTGTGTCCGGTGTGCGTGAATGCGTGGCGTTCCCATGCATCCACCCTTGTTTTTGATGCAAATCCAGATATACAAAGACTTGCAAACACGGGTTTGCACCAAAATGGTGCACCTACCTGACAGAGGCCTAACGAGGAGAAATATCTTTATTTCTCCTCATGACTTTCTCTTTCCATGTGTGCTTCAGAATGCCTCTTTGGATTGTTTTTGTGAAGGAAGGTGTCCCTTCTTAGACAAAAATAACCCTGGCACCCTTGCACTACAGTGCGAGGGTTTCTGTGTTGGCTCTGGGCAGCACAGAGTGCGCCAGAGCAATGCAAGCGCAGACATGCTCCATATCTTTGAAAATATGGAGTATTTCTGCGCTCTCCCTTCCACAGAAGGCAGCGCAGTAAGGCTCTCGTTCCGAGTAATACCAGGCCTGGCATCAGGACCCCAAATACTGGTCATTAGCAGTGTGTGGCACAGAATGGGTAGGCCTGAAATTGCCAGGTTGTTTACCACATGTTGTTCTCAGATTTCAGACCCTTTTTCTCTCACATTTTCCACCTGCATGCAGGGTGAGATATCAACAGAAAACCTGCAGAATTACCACTCAGCACAACTCTGAAGAAAGCCATATATGTTGTACACAGGAACATGATACCAACCACTGCCTAGGGTCATGACCTCGAATGTGGCTTCTGGTCCCAGCTTCTACCCTTTTTTTTTTTTTTTGCAGTATTATATAGTGCGAACTGGACCCGAAGGTATTGGAGTGCTTTAAATGAGCACCAGTTACGTTACACAAGGACACATTCGTTTTTGGTAGGCACAGGGAGACTAACTGGCACATGCATCAACCGAAATACTGGTCGCAAACGGGCAGATTCTCAGAATCTGCCCCTTTGCGACCAGTATTTTTGCATTTGGGATGCATCATCCCAAATGCAGAAATCGCAATTTAAGGAATCGCAAGATTGCTATTCCTTAAATTGCAATTGCATTTAAGGAATCACAAATTGAGATTCCTTAAATGCAATGCATTAAAGTTAAAAAATGTGCGATTTCGCTAATAGGGAGCAAATTACCATGAAGTTAAACTGCATGGTAATTTGCAAAAACTTTGAAAAATGCACTAAAGTTCATTTTTCAAACTTCCATTTTACACACACACATGCCCTTGGGGCATGTGTGTGTGCAAGATGTACTCATATGCAGATTTCAGGGGTGCAACAGGGTGTCCTTTTGACACCCTGGCACCCTTGAAATAGCTCCCGCTATTAGCCATTCTTTAATAGCGAATCGCTAATAGTGAATGTCTTCCCATTCATTCCTATGGGCCTCATGGCCCATAGGAATGAATGGGTAGGTATTCCTTAATTGCGACTCGCAATTTGCGAGTAGCAATTAAGGAATGTTTAGGAATCGCTATTTATTGAGCGATTTCTACATGCATAGGCAATTGCGATTCCTTAATAGCGATTCCTTATTAATAGCCATTAAGGAATCGCAATTGCCTAGCTTGATGCATGTGCCCCTACGTGATTTGCCCAGAATCACCGGATGTTGAGCCGACGCCGAGGCTCGAACCTTTTCCAGCTCTAAAGTCGGCAGCTCTGGCCGTAAGGCCACAACCTCTCCCCTTGGCCAAAACTCTTCCATCCTGCCAAGGCGCTTTCTCTCCCTGTCCCACACTAAGGGGGATATTATCAAGAAGAGGCGATAATTATCGCTAACCGAAGTTAGCGCGCCTTTTCTTATCGCCGTCTACCGCGGGAAACTATTGCCATGTTAGCGACATATTACCAACACGTCGATAACAGGCGATAGTTTCAGGGATCAGCGGATAAAAATGCCGTTAGCAATACCGCGATGGCGATATAAATTCTAGCGTTAGCGGGCGAAATCTAGCGATAAGCCCATCAGCGATAAAAAAATGCACGCTAGGCAGCCCAACATGAGTAATCTTACCCCAATTGTTAAAAATAGCCTATCAGTCCACCTCCCATAGAAAAGATGCCCAAAAAAAAACTGCAATGCAGATTGGAGCAGCCAGGACCAAGTGCAACACACATCAAAAACCCCCTCAAGCCACACAACATCCAGGATGACCAGGATGAGAGCCTGGATGCGCCGTTGGACCTGCGTCTGGAACCTGGATGCCTCGCTGGACCTGCGTCTGGAACCTGGATGCCTCGCTGGACCTGCGTCTGGAACCTGGATGCCTCGCTGGACCTGTGTCTGGAGCCTGGATGCCTCGCTGGACCTGCGTCTGGAGCCTGGATGCCTCGCTGGACCTACATCTGGGGTCCTGGATGCCTCGCTGGACCTGCGTCTGGAGCCTGGATGCCTCGCTGGACCTGCGTCTGGATGCCTCGCTGGACCTGCGTCTGGAACATGGATGCCTCGCTGGACCTGCGTCTGGAGCCTGGAGTGGGATGTGGAGGATCTGTGGAGTCGATAATCCGTGGTGGGAGACATCGATGCGCGACGATCGCCTGTACCTGGTGGTGAAGTCTGGCAGGTCGCATGGAGCCACGTTGCTGACCTATGTGAGAAGACCGCCTTGCGCCCCTTGGAGCAGGTAATGGTAGAGGCGCTCCTGCGCACCAACGTAGTGAGGTCCGCATCGGATAATACAATCCACCACTACACCGGGGTGCATTTAGGGGATTATAAACGGTGGGTGCCATCTCCCTGCATCACAGGCCGGATGATGTTTGGATGGCCGTACTCTGTGGAGGGTGAGGCCCCTGTGCTACGCCGAACTTGTGTGGTGTGAGCGCTGCAACTACACGCCTAAGGGAGCCCTGCTGCATCAACTGCACCGGGAGGTACACCAGCGGACTAGGCGTCGACTGCTGTACCCAGCCTAGTGAAATCACACCTGGCTCAGGCTCCTGCTGGCTGAGTCACAGATTTGGAGAGAGTGCAGTGGATTGCGCCACAGTGCCAATGTCCATCAATCAATCAATCAATCAGGGGTTTATAGAGCGGCAACTCACCCGTGAGGGTCACAAGGCGCTGGGGAGGGGGTGGGTGCAGCTCCAGATCATCTCTAGAGCCAGGTCTTGAGGCCCTTCCTGAAGGTGTGCAGGGTGGGGGAGCGTCTGATGTTGACTAGGAGCGCATTTCAGGTCTTAGCTGCAAGGTAGGAGAAGCCCCTTACGTCTGCTCTGGTACTGCCAATGCGTGGGGTGTCTGCCAGAGCCAGGTCGGCGGAGCGGAGGTTCCTTTTGGGGACGTGGAAGGAGACTCTTTCGTTGAGGTATTTGGGTCCGATGTTGTGGAGGGATTTCGAGGCGTGGGTGAGTAGCTTGAGTGTTACTCCCTGCTCGATGGGGAGCCAGTGTAGGTCTCGTAGGTGCTGGGTCATACGCTCGTGTCGTGGTGTCCTGAGGACGAGTCTGGCTGCGGTGTTCTGGATGGTTTGGAGCTTGTGTAGCAGGGTTTTTTTTATTCCTGTGTAGAGGGCATTACCGTAGTCCAGTCTGCTGGTAATGAGTGCGTGGGTGACAGTCTTTCTGCATTCTGGGGGGATCCATTTGCAGGTCTTGCAGAGGATGCGGAGGGAGTTGAAGCAGGTGGATGCGACGGCGTTGCTCTGGCGGGTCAAGGTGAGGAAGGAGTCTAGAATGATGCCGAGGTTCCGGGCGTGGTCCGTTGGGGTGGGTGGGTCTCCAAGCGCAGGGGGCCACCAGGAGCTGTCCCATGCAGTGGGGGAGGGTCTGAGGACGAGGACCTCAGTCTTCTCCGAGTTCAGTTTTAGGCAGCTGTCGTTCATCCATGCTGCGACGTCTTTCATTCCTTCTTGGAAGCTGAGTCTGGTCTATTTTGGGTTCTTTGTGAAAGAGAGGATGAGCTGGGTGTCGTTGGCATAAGATACTATGCTGAGCCCATGCTGTCTGACGATGGTGGCGAGGGGGGCCATGTAGATGTTGAAGAGCGTGGGGCTGAGCCAGGATCCTTGGGGTACTCCACAGTTGATCTCTGTATGTTCGGAGAGGAAGGGTGGGAGGCTGACCCTTTGGGCTCTGCCGGAGAGAAAGGAGTGGATCCAGTCGAGGCAGGTTCCTCGTATACCAGCGTCGTGGAGTCTGGCTGCGAGAGTGTGGTGTGAGACGGTGTTGAAGGCTGCGGAGAGGTCTAGTAGGATGAGGGCCACAGTGTGGCTCTGGTCGAGTAGCATGCAGATGTAATGGGTGGCAGCGAGGAGGGCGGTCTCGGTGCTGTGGTTGCTGCGAAATCCAGACTGGGAGGAGTCGAGGATGGCGTTCTCTTCGATGAAGGTGGTCAGCTGGGCGTTGAGGAATCTCTCGGTGACTTTGGCTGCGAAGGGAAGGAGAGAGATGGGCCGGCAGTGTTTCAGGGCCGTCGGGACGGACGAGTGTTTCTTGAGGAGAGGCTTGACCTCTGCCCGCTTCCAGTCGTCGGTGAAGATGCCGGATTCGAGGGAGTCATTGATGGTCCGGCCTAGTTCGGGTGCTATGGCGTTGGTGGCTCTGTGATAGATGTGCGGCGGGCAGGGGTCCGTGGAGGCTCCTGAGTGGGTGTTTTTCATAGTCGTGGAGGTGTCTCCGGTAGTTGCGGTTTTCCAGCTGGTGATGGTCGGTGGTTGTCGGTGGTGGGTGTAGACCGGAGTCTGTTCGCTGAAGTTGTTGTAGAGGGCCCTGATTTTTATGTGGAAGTAGGAGCTGAGCTTGTTGCAGAGGTCCTGGGAAGGTGTGACGTCTGTTGCTTTGCTGGGTGGTTTGGTGACCTGCTGTATGATGTTGAAGAGTTCCTTGGCGTCACTAGCGTTGGTGTGGATTCTGTTCTTGGTGAATGTCTGCTTGGTGGCTCTTATGCGCTGGTGGTATTCATTCATGGCATGCCTGTAGTTGTTCTGGTCTTTGGTGGTTTTCCTGTTCCGCCATAGTTCCTCGAGGCGTCTGCAGGAGTGCCTGGCCTCTTGGAGTATGGTGGTGAACCATGCGGGCTTCACGGGGTGTTGTTTGACGGGGTGGCGGAGGGGTGCGAGCTTGTCAGCGCAGCTGTAGATCCAGCGGTGTAATTCTTTGGCTGCAGAGTTGGCGTCGGTCGTGGCGGAGAGGTGGTCGTGGAGGAGGGTGGTGTTGAGGTGTTTCTCAGTGATCTTGCTCCAGTTCCTTTGAGGTGGCCGCGCAGAGACGGCATTAATTAGGGGAGGGAGGCACAGCTGTGAGGTGGGAGCGTGAATCGGTGGGGGGAGGGGCCGCGGGGGCATCAGCGGCTGGTGGGGAAGCGGGAACAAACGGGCAGAGAGGGTAGAACGGCACAATAACAAACTAAGGCACAATAAGCGAAATGAGAATAAATAGCACAAAAGTATACAAGCACAATGATGAAAGGCAGTCAGAGAGACAACGGGGCAAACACAAGAAGGGCGCAACCTAGCCAGGAGCCGAGGCTCGAACCCCTACCTGTACTGAGTCCAGGCTAGGGCAGATGCACAGCAGCCGGAGCTACGGAGGGAGAGAGCCCATCCCTGGCCGTGGTCAGAGGTCCTGTCCAGGTAAGGAGAAGGTGGGACGCGTAGCGCAGGAGTGTCAGGGGGCGAGTCGATCAGGCCTATCACATGTAGATGACGCACCCCCAGTGTCGGCTCATCCGCTATGGTGGATGAGCGTTGCCCCACTGCCTTCAAGCAGTGCAGAAGAGGGACAATCATCACATGATGATAACTTATTGATGTTATCATGCTATGTATCCTTAGGGGTGGGAGGGTGTAGGGACTGCTCCAAGCACGGAGCAGGCCATGGGCGGAGTGGCATGCCCACTCAAGTGCGCAATGACTGTTTGATCGGCCCACTCAGGCCGCCCAAAGCAGTCATGCGCACTTCCGTAGCTCGCAATGCAGGCTGCATCACAGCCTGCATGGAGAACATGCCCACCCCTCCAGCCTCTGGCTGCATGCCTTGTCCCGTTGCCAATTACCAATCCCACTGCCGCATCGCAGCGTTGTGATTAACTCAGGGGAGGGAGCCTGGCTGCTGACTTCCTGTTCCTGGAAGCAGACGCAGGACAGCAGGAGCTACGAAGACACGGGGCCCAGCTTCGAGGTAAGACTTCCCTCATTGAAATATTTACAACACCCGCTCACACACACATCCCCGCGTCCACGCCCCATCCAGTATTCTTTCCTGCGTTTACCACCTCACCGCTGTCCAGCCCCCCCAGCACTTCTCAATGGCGTCCGCTGTGCGCCCATGCACAGCGGGCATACCACTCATGTGCCAAAGGCACTTACGTAGTTACAACGCATGCCATAACAGCGCATTACAGTCCAATGCATACTAATACTCGGCACATTGAAATAGTAGGGTAGGTGTTGCATAGCGGATACATAGATGTCACTATTCCCACTTCAGGGAGTGCAACCCTAAACTAACCTTAATACCCCAAACCCAAACGTGAACCCTGAAATCCATTTTTGTGCCCCTAAAACACACCCAAAAATAAAAGTTGACCCAACTGCACACCCCAATTTTCATTTTTCACCCCAAAACACACCCCATTTTTCATATTTTACCCCAAAACACACCCCATTTTTCATATTTTACCCCAAAACACACCCCAATTTTCATATTTTACATACATAACCCATAGCCACCCGAAAAACTTTAAATTACCCCATTACTGACCTCACAATGTGTTGTAATCAAATGCGATGTTAAGGCACCTGCGTTGTCGGAGTTGCGTTGTTAACGATGTACTGCCTGCATTGTAATGGTCGTCTCCCGTGCCAAAGGCAACACATGGACTACGCCGTTTGCGTCGTCTGCCCCTGGACCACTCTCAGCACCAAGGAGCATTCCTCTTGGACACTCCACCACTACGACGCCAGCACCCTCCTCGCCATCAACCCTGGACGCCACCTCGCCTGCAAGGACCAACCTCTGCTCCGTACCGGACATCACCTTCGCCATCACTGACGGCTGCAGTATCACCCGCAAGGAGCAACCCGAACGTCAAGGAGGAGGCATTGCCATCACCTACAGAAGCACACTCCGACTGACCACGCACTCTAATGACCCAAGGGTGACCATGGACCACGTCAACTCCCAGATCCGGACCAAGACCAAGAACATCCTCTGCGGCACCGTCATGTGCAGGCCCCACGGGCCATGGCCCCCATTGTCCAATACAATTGTAGACCTCATTGCACCCCAGGGTCTCCCATCCACCGACGACATCCTACTCGGTGAACTCAAGTTCCACCTGGACAACCCAAGTGACCAGGACACCACCCCCTCCTGGGGAAGGTCCCCTACATCAGACACAAGCAGCAAGTCACCGCAACAAGCCACATAGCAGGACACATTGTCGAGCACGTCACCTCCGCCAGTGGGAACTTCAACTACAGCCACAACACCGGACTCTACTGGAACGACCATCATTGTTAACATCACGTCTTCACCTTGCCCACCGGACGCCACCGCCATCATCGCACCCCCTCACAGCTGGATCAAGGCCACCGACGGACGTCTCATCAACTCCCTCCGTGCCAACACTCCACCAATGCTTCCAAACGATGACACCGCAGCGCGCAACCACCACGGATGGATCTCCAACATCGCCAACATTCGGGCACCCTTCATGAACGGCACTGTGTCAGTACCTTCCGCCTGCCTGATGGCAGGCGTGAGGGTGAGGCAGTGCCACAGGGATAGGCTGGCCCCATGCATTGCTGGAGTTGCGTCATGGTTGTGACACAACTGCAGCAATGCATGACTTTAGCGAAGACAGACACGTCAGGATTCCTAACGTATCTGTCATTACTTGCGTCATGGAGCGCTGTCCAGTGAATACAGCGCATCCATGCTGTTACAGGAAGGGCATAGTGAGAAGTGTTGCAACGCTGTCTTGTCGCAGCGCAGCAACACTTTTCATGACTGGGGCTCTGGAATGCGCACTATCTTATTGATTGTGTGCATTCCTGCACTGTAGTTTTGTCGCAGGGCAGTGCTGCAACATTGCTTGCAGCACTGTCCTGCACCAAAACCTGCAGTAATGAGGCCCCACGTGTTATCTCCATTTTTAAGACCAGCTTTTTTCAGGTCTTAAGTTCCTGCAGCTAACGGGCCTTAGCGACAGTTTTTTTATCGCTTCGCGGGTCCGGCACATCCTTGGTAATAGAGCGAAGTGTGGTTAGCGTGCGTTTTTCCACAGGAACGGCTACCTTGCATGTCATTAGCGATAAATATCGCTGGCATGCTTGGTGATCTGAAATCCGGCCGCTATCGCCGGAAAGTTGTCGCTAAGCGACAGCTTGGTAATAGGCCGATATGTTTATCGCCACGTTAGCGGCAGGAAACTGCCGCTAACGCAGCGATAAAGCCCTTGATAATATGCCCCTAAACCTCTTCCGGAAGTGAGCTCTCACTGAAACAGATTCCATTGTACATTCAGGTTTATGTATTAAATGGAGCATCCTTTTGACCTTGGAAGCACTTAGAAGGGATGGAGTTTGCGGTGTTGTGTCGGTTATATCTCCTTCTCACCTGTTCCTGTGTTCGTCCATTGATAATGAACTCAATCCCCACAAGCTTTATTCACAATACGTCCCTCGGTTCATCAATTAAGAGTAGCAGGAACACTTTCAGCAGAGTTTCAATAGTTATCGCTCAGGGTTTTGAATACTGGCTCAAATTCCTTTCAGTTTTTTATTAAATAGGCTTTGCTGGCACATGCCCCCAAGTGCTAAAATATGCTAATAAACAACAATAAAAAATACATTTAGCTGAAACCTTCATTTAAGCCTTTAAACAGCATAGGGAATGCTGAAAACAACCCTCCAACCTTATCTAAGGTTCGACCTTCCAACCCTGTCTATAATTATGGACTGGTTCTGCCCAATCTAAAATGTGTGCTGGTCAAAGCTCAAGGAAGTGACGCATGAGACAGTCACTACGAAATACAGATGAAAGCAAACTTGGACCTTTATGGACTTCACAAATATTTACAAACTCTTACACAAGGCATTGACGTCTAGGCATTGCAGTCCACTCTTCTACAAACAAGCAACCGAGGACCCTGGCCTCGCTTCTGCCCTTCCCCCACAAGCACACGTGTAGGATCGCGCTCTAGCTTTCCTAGGTCACGTGTGGCCGGGAATGCTGGGAGTGCGGGGGCGGAGATTAGGAGCTGCCGGGGACGCAGAGGTTGTTGGTCCCGGCGCTCTCGATGAGAGAATAAACGCGTTCCTGAGAACTGGTTGTCTGCCTCTTCATTTACCCCAAGTGCAACACTACAACACGTGCCTAGTGAATATTGTTACGTTGCACTTTTTGTGCAGCGCTTTCCCTTACCTCAAGGAGCATTGTGGTTGAGTGGTCTTCTGCAAAAGGCCGGTATCGCACTCAATGGAGTAATAGTGGATTACTGGTGGCTGAATGGTAGTGGCTGGGCAGCAGAGAGTGAGAGAGCATGAGGAATCATGGGCAGTGAGAGCTGCAGAGGGCTGGAGAAAATGGGAGAGGGCAACCGATGAGGACCCAAGAGTGACAGTGAGAGGGCCCAGGGTCTGACATAGACTTTGAAATCATTATACACTGTTTGAGAGAGGCCAGTGAGAGCCCCTGAGGGGCAGGTGACTATCTCTCCCTAACCCCAATGTAAGTCATAATTACTGTTGATACAAAATCAATACCAAGGACTTATTTTACTTATATGTCATTGTTGTTCTAATTCCAACCAATATTCATTCTAGCCTTGCAGAAATTCAAGACTGATGCTCCTAACCTCCACCGTCCTGATGATGACCCGATGAATAGTGATGTTGAAACACCGTCGACACATTGGGCAACTGGATCAGGATAACATCTTAGCAATATTAGGCATGTTGGACACATGCATTTATCTTGTACCATAATTCTTGCCTTACATTGGTATTTTGCATTTTTGTATATATACAATAGTCTAGTATTTTACTAATAGTGTGTGAGCACCTTGAACCAGATTTACTATGATTTCACACCACTCAATGGAGCAAATGAAGTTGCCGCGCTGAGTAGCGTGAAAGGGAGAGAGCAGAACTGCACCATATTTACAAAGATATTTTGTAGTTCAGCTCTCTCCTTGGGCTGGTGCACTTTGAGCTGCCTAGTGCCAGCATTGGCACCCTTGAGCCATGGTACAAGGGTATCTGCATTAAGGTCTGTATAGATTTTGTGCTTAAAAACTATTCTCTTAGGCTTACATCTCTTTGTATATATGTTGCAGAATGAGGAGAAATAAAGATATTTCTCCTTGTTATTCTGGGCTAAGGTAGGCACACCATTTTTGGGTAAATCGATGTTCACAAGTCTTTGTAAATATGGGTTTGCATTAAAATACATAGGTGGGTGCACAGGAACGCCAATGCTCCACCAATGTAACGCCTACCTGACGCAAGGTAGTGCAAGGTAGGGCTACGCGATGCCTTGTGTTACTTTGTAAATCCCAAAATAGATTTTGTGCCTGTTCTGTGCCAAAAAAGTAACACGACCCGATGAAAACTCCAAGTAAATTTGGGCCCTGATCTCTAAATACCATTTTGTATAAACAAGTTTGAAATATCGAGAGCCATTATAGCTATTTATTTTCTTCATAATGTCCTCTGCATGACACTACGGTCTCAGAGTACATAAATCGTTCATAGTGTGCCTGTAAAAACCTTATGTACCAGAATTCATTTAAGTTCATATAACCTTGCCACCAGTTATATATAGCCCTAGTTTCCTGATTAATTAATGGACAACCTCTGATCACATATGCCTGCATCCAATTAATTCATTTGACTGCATTGGACAATCCTTTCCGATTGGTCCCCCAAGTAATACTTTCGTTCCTGTACAACAAATTGGACCCTGTACACAAAGCTATTTGTTAATGTACATTTGACTTGCACAAGCAAATAACCTTGTTTTGCGATTGTAAAACTGCTTTTCTGTATTTACAAAACTTAGGGCTTCATTCCGATGTCCGTGGGTCTGACACCGACAAGCCGTCGGTGGCCATCCCACCGTCATCTATGCCATCGGTCCGACCGCCGGATTATGATTTCTGAGGTCGGAGCGAGTTAGGCAGGGGAAAAGACCGCCGCCTCCGACAAGCTCAAGGAGCCCATCGAGACGGTGGTCGGATTCCTAATCCCTACAATGGCACCACTGTAGGGATTAGAATATACCTTTTTGATTGCCTTTCCATGGCTGTCCCACCCACAGGAACAGGCAGCCCGGAAAGGGACTTTGGGAGCCCCTAGAATGGCCCCCGTCCCCTGTGGGCCTCTGCTATGGGCCAAGGGGGGGCACATGTGGTGCCCCCAGACATCCAGGCACCATAAGATGCCTGGTACACGGGGCATGATGTTTGAAACATGCCCTTTCCTATTGTGGCTTGTCCTGTGGCACTTTTCCAGGCCGTAGCACAAGCAGCAATAGAAAAGGACATGTTTATGACCGCCTGAATGGGGGTCGCATCAGAATATGTTGGGAGGAACCGCCGAATACAAGTCGGGCGGTTACCATCCCGCAACGTTGATGCTTGTCCGACTGCCAGCGTAATAAGGCCCTAAGTTTTGGACTAGTAAAGGAATTTACTTGCACAAAGAAACTGCAGTAACCTGTGTTGTATTTATCTGGTTACTTACTCCCTAGCTGCTCAGCCAGTGTCAATGTGATGCATGGAATGTTGGTGTGAGAGTTTTGAATGGAATGTTTGGGTGCCTGGATGCTTGAGTGTGTCAGTTGGAATAAGGGCTGAGCAGCAGGCAGACTGCTCCTGGTGGGGCTGTATCTCTACTACCTATCTACATGTAACTGGTCTCAATAAATCTACCTGAAACTACATCCTGGCTGTGGACTCGTTACCACAGATTTTTGGCGACAATTCTTGAAACAAAACTATGCGTGTTTTAAAAAGGTCTTACTGAATCAAGAAATCTTCAAAGGAAAGCTACAGAAACTAAGAAGAAACCTCCAGTCTGAAGTACAAGGCATGCCAGCCCCCCCAGTGTCTCTTACAACAGACAGCCCCAGCCTGTGCGTACTTCATTGGCTACAAGGACTGGGTCCTGCTTCTGTAATTGTTTGTGTGATCCTGAGCTCTTCACCAGTGGCTTGCACTTCGGACAGCCCCAGCTTGTTTGTACTTTATTGATTTAACAATTGGAATTCCTGCTTCCATGACAGCTTGTGTGATCTTCAGCACTCCACCAGTCTCAGCCTACAGCCCCTGCCTGAACATGTTTTATTGATCTGTTAATAGTGACTTTGACTCAAGTGGTGGACAACCAGCCAACTGGATGGAACTGGGTATGGGAGCTGCTATTTATAAACGTCATCTGTGGTGGTAGCCATTGTAGTGTTGCGATGCATGAATAGACGACACCGACACGGTTCTGTGGTGGGAGCTTTATTCTTCATACGTCTTACTTCTTTCTTAACCCGGCTCCTTTCTGCCTCCCTGACTCCTCCTGTTCCGCCTCCCATTCTCCTCCCACCTCTAGACCTCCTGTGCTGGTCCTAGTGCCCAGCACGTCGTACAACATTACATCTTCCCCCTTCTTAAACAACTTGAAACACCTCCAATGTGTCCGTGCATATCAGAGTAAACAATAATAGAAAACAACATAGTTACAGTTCTTCAATGAGGCGAACGGGTCTTCGATGAATTCGCTGCGGCCGGTGAGCTGCCTCCTGAGTTGCCTGCTCCCCTTCATCAGGAGAAGTGGAAGGCCGATGATCACTTACTAACTCAGGTGCGTCCCCTTTTGACGCACTGCTAGGTGCAGTCAACGCTTCTCTGACATTGGGCGTGCATTTCTGAAAATGCGTCACATTCCTTGTGATCCTCTTGTCCTCTGACGCGGCTGTGATCATGGTCCCTTTTTGTTTTGTCACCAACAGTGGGCATGCATGATATCGACAGTCTGCTTTTCTCTGTTGTTCTTGCCGCACCAGTACCCAGTCTCCCTCCTGGATGGATGGCTGTGCAGCTTTTCTCCGTCTGTCTGCGTATTCCTTCATCTTCTCCTTTTTCAGTCTGTCTCTTGCTACTAATTCTTCGTGATCAGAGTCTTGATGAATACCACTAGCTATGTCTTCCCAAAGATGGTTATCAGGGCCTGGTGGTCCGTGATAAGCGTGAAGTGTTTTCCGTAGATAAAGATGTGAAAATGTTCGCAGACCCAGACTACCGCCAAGCTTTCCTTTTCGGGCTGAGAGTACGCTCTCTCTGTGTCCGTGAGACTCCGACTGGCATATGCTACGATGTACCGTTGATCACCCTCCCTGTCATATTGAGCTAATATAGCTCCAAGTCCCACGGGGCTCGCATCCACGGTGATTTCAGTTTTTCGTCGAGGATTGAAATTAGCAAGGTTGTTGGCAGATTCAACAGAAGCTTTGATCGCATGGAAAGCTTGATCACATCTCATGGTCCATTGGAATGGGTGGCCTTGTTTGGTCAGCTTTCTCAGAGGGTAACTGATAGTGGCATAATCCTTGATATAGCGTGCACAGTAGCTTGCCATGCCTAGAAACGAACGCACATCCCCAGCGTCTCGCGGCCTAGGGGTATCGTTCAAAGCTGCGATCTTTTCAGGATCAGGTCCCATGCCGGCACCTGAGAAAATGCGTCCAAAGAATTTTAATGTGGATTTGTGGAATTCGCATTTGTCTTTATTTAATGTGAGGTTGGCATCCAACAGAGCATGACAAACTCGGTCCAGCGCCGTGTCGTGTTCTTGCATTGTTGCTCCATATACGAGGATGTCAACACTGTAGTTTAAGGTGTTGGGAATGTGATGGATTACTTTCCTGATGGCCTCTTGAAAAATCTCAGCGGCAGATGAGACCCCAAAGCTGAGCCTTTTGTATCTGAACAGGCCTTGGTGAGTCGAGAATGTGGTGATATATCTCGATTTTTCGTGGAGTTCCAGCTGGTGATAGCCCTTGTTGAGGTCTAGTTTGGAGAATATTAGCGCCCCATTGAGTGACGCAATCATGTCGCTGATGTGAGGTCCCGGGTGTCTCTCTCTTTCAATGGCGATGTTGGGTGCTCTCATATCCACACAGAGACGCACTTTGCCGGCGAGCCCTTTTTTAGTACTACGACCACTGGAGAGACCCAAGGAGTGGGTCCTGATGTTCTCTCAATGATGTCAGCCCGGAGAAGATCCTGCAGTTCCTCCTCTACGGACTGTTGAAGGTGAAATGGAATTTCCCTGTGATGTTGTGCTATGGGGTTCACACATTCATTTATATGCAATCGAACTTGACAATGAGCCATCTTTCCGAGTCCGGTGAATAGTTTTGGAAACTTGTGAACTATGTCAGGTTCAGCATCAACTCTATACAATATTTCTACTAGTCGAAGTCGTTCCGCCGTGGGCAAGCTAAGAAGACAATCTGCTTCAGGACCGTCAATGACATGAATACGGGCTGAAATAGTCCTGTCCTTGTATGTGAGATTAGTCTGAAATTGTCCTAGACAAGGAAGAGGTTCCTTTGACATCCATGTGTATACCCCCACGGCAGATTTATGCAGGTGTGATTGCGGATTCATTTTGTTGTATTCTGCAACTGAAATATAGTTGAGCAAATGATTTGTATTGAAGTGTCTAAACAGAGGAAGTCTCACACTGCCTGTCACCTGGTGCAGATGCAGTAATGTTGACGCTATCAGCACTTATGGTAGGGTGCAGGCTCAGCAGCAAGGAGCCTAGGAATGTAGCAGTCCCAACAGCCACTTGACGTATAATTACCACCACTAGCATTAATGGTGATCAAGTATAGGTAGCAGGAAAAACGTGTGGTCCACTCCTCACGTTGATATTAGTCTATAATGTTATTGAAATACATATTGAAGCTCATTTGCAGTGTTTGAGGTGATTCCCAGCACTTGCCTGACTTCAAAATGGCCGCCGGGCAATCCTCGCAGGGGATTGGCTGAGGCGCCTGGCCTCAAGATGGCCGCCGGTGAAATCTCGCTCCTCGCGAGAGTACAGGCCAGAATCAGACGGTGTCAGCAGCGTGGGAACAGACAGGCACTGGTACCTTCGGGTATGAAGAAAAGCAGCCACCGGGTCCAGGACGAGACCCCACACGCCTCCAATGATGCTTGCAGGCATCAGCAGCAGCACGGGCACTCGCAGCCCGGATCCTGCGTGACCGGGGTGAGCTCCCGGGTCGCGACTAGGAGAGTGCACGGCAGGAGGCACACGCGACCGGGGTGGGCTCCCAGGTCACGGCACAGCCCCACAGCTCCGAGGCAGCGGAGCAGACGGCAGACACAGCAGGGGCACAACGCGACCGGGGTGAGCTCCCGGTTCGCGGCACAGCAGCTCCGAGGCAGCGGAGCGCTCGACGGGACACTCCTGCACCAGGTAAGGCAGCCAAGGTCCACGACCACCTTCGTCGCCAGTTGTAGTGTCGCGATGCATGAATAGACGACACCGACACGGTTCTGTGTTGGGAGCTTTATTCTTCATACGTCTTACTTCTTTCTTAACCCGGCTCCTTTCTGCCTCCCTGACTCCTCCTGTTCCGCCTCCCATTCTCCTCCCACCTCTAGACCTCCTGTGCTGGTCCTAGTGCCCAGCATGTCGTACAACATTACAGCCATCACTTTGTGATTTACTTTCAATGCGTGTGCACTGGATTGAGATTTCTCAGCACACTGTGCCATTACTCTTCCGTGCGACAGCAGTACCCTTCTCTGGTATGTCTATAATTGTTCTTTCACTGCTGGTGCTTTGTCACAGTGTTTGTACCACGAGAGAGAGGCTTCTTTTGCGTTGGGAACATTATTGTGCAGTCTACTTTTCCACTTTGTACTGCTGACTGGGATTTGCCATGTTCCGAGTGCTGCTGTGGATGTTTGGAGGTGACCCATGTTGTTTTCACATCGTTTTTTAATCTGGCAGCCCCCTGTGAGAATTGGCAGTTTAACCGCAGCGGTGCGGTTTGAAATAGAGGTGCGTGTCGTTTTCAGCGCGCGCTCTTACCTTCACGAGGTTTCTCTGTGTCTTCATCCACGTCTTGGCTGCTACGCAGTTTCCTTAGCTGCCAATGGACGCTCTCCTGCTCGGACATACCGAGAGCCATCCGGCACTGCGTCCAGTACGTGCCGCCATCTTTTGTGTTACGCGCTGACAAATTCTCAGTTGCTCGTCAAGCCGCGTCATCCAGGAGTGCATTGTTTTTCTTTTCTGGGAAAGGCAACGACCGTTATGGAAAAATTGCTTCTGTGCATATTATTTCCAAGAAGTCTTCTACTTCGCGTGTCTGCCTGTTTTCGGTGGCACGCCTACCCTGCCTTTGTGACAAGTGTTTACTGCTCCTTTGTATGTCATCTTTGTTCGGAGAGGAGTAGCACCACGATACTACAGCTGTGACTTGTGGGGCTTACTACAGGCTCACAGTGTTGTGTGTCTACATTTTCACGGATGGTCAACTATAAGCACCACGGGTATCAAGGATGGATGCCTATGCAAGCTGGACATGTCGGATTTTCACGGTGTTCTGCTGTTTGTCACTGTATTCCAGACGTAAGGAACTATGTTGTAACTTAACAGTGGCTGTTCACCTATTTTTTTTAGTTTTTTTTAAAACTGGTCTGTTGCCAGCAGTTTTGGCAAGTAACTAAGTCTATCGCCTGTAATGTCTATTAAGTTCTTATGACTTCATTTTTTTTGCCAACAGCTTTTCACATTCCACATTGGTTTTGTATTTACATTTGATTGTTGTATGGCCTTCTTTTTTTTTAAAGCGGTGACATTTGAGCACTTCCTTTTTCTCAGTGTGTTGGATCAGGCTCTTGCCTGTCTTCAGCATTTCACATTGAGGTTCTTATGGGTTTGTCACAACATACAGTTATTGATAGTTCCATGGTTCTTCTAGCACATAAGTTGTGTTGTCTGTTTTGTTGTTATACTGACAGTTTTTACACACTATCAACCTCTTCACTGGGGTGTCTGATGGTGTCAAATGGGTATTAGTCCCATTTTTGTTCTTTGTGTCTCCACAATGTCAACATCTGCACAAGAGTCTCTAATGGGTTTAAGTCCCATCTACGTTGTTCTAATGGGTACAAGTCCCATGTTTCTGTAGTGGGTTTTAGTCCCATCTACCTCGTTCTAATGGGTACAAGTCCCATATTTTGTAGTGGGTGTTAGTCCCATCTACTTCGTTCTAATGGGTACAAGTCCCATGTTTTGTAGTGGGTGTTAGTCCCATCTACCTCGTTCTAATGGGTACAAGTCCCATGTTTTGTAGTGGGTGTTAGTCCCATCTACCTCGTTCTAGTGGGTATAAGTCCCATGTTTTTGGAGTGGGTGTTAGTCCCATCTACGTCGTTCTAATGGGTACAAGTCCCATGTGTTTTATTGTTCTGTGCACTTTTATAACCTACATTTAGAGGTTCTAATGGGTATGAGTCCCATGTGTATCATTGTATGTGCGTACTTTGTGCACACTCGTTGGTTGTCTGCTCCTAGGCCTGATTAGCTGTATGGTTAGCAGTCAACATTTCTTTCCCCTTAACCATTTTTTTTTGTTCATGTTTGGTGTAGATGTTCCATGTTTCTGGTTCATTTATTCACCTGTATGTTGGGGAAAGTCAGTTCGGGTGTCCGTCACCCATTTCTAATGTTTTCTTTAAAAAATTATAGGAGGATGATGGGTGGGTAATATATATTTTATGTATATTTATCTTTGCATCTCCTCTACATTGTTTATTTTTATTGCATGTACTTTTTGTACATCTCATGTATATTTTCTCTGTATTCTCTTTCCTTTCTCTTGTACTTCAGTCTTAACCTGTTATTTCATTTTCTCTTTCTATTGTACTTACTGTTGTATACCTCCATTGTATTCTCTTCTCTGTTCACGCCTAATTTTCTTTGGTTTCTTTGCTATGATCCTTTCACGCTTTGGGTCCACTTTCTTCTCGCTTTTTCTCTACTTTTCCATTTTTCTTTTTCTTGGGGTTCCCTTTGTTTGAACCTTCCTCTTCTTGGTGGTTGCTATTTTTGTTTTGTAGAAGAAGGGAAGGTATGTAGTAACCTGTGTTGTATTTATCTGGTTACTTACTCCCTAGCTGCTCAGCCAGTGTGAATGTGATGCATGGAATGTTGGTGTGAGAGTCTTGAATGGAATGTTTGGGTGCCTGTATGCTTGAGTGTGTCAGTTGGAGTATGGGCTGAGCAGCAGGCAGACTGCTCCTGGTGGGGCTGTATCTCTACTACCTATCTACATGTAACTGGTCTCAATAAATCTACCTGAAACTACATCCTGGCTGTGGACTTCGTTACCACAGAAACTCATATGAGTAGAACGCTGGGTGTGGGTAAGCAAGGGCTAGGATGCCCTGTGAGGTTGGGCTATCGAGCAGCAATACCCATTTCCTGTTATTACAATTAGAACTAGATGGATAAAGGTTATACACAGTGAAGAGGCAGAAACACATCCTCATTTGCCTGACCAACTTAAGAGGAGCTGCTCAAAAAATGACTTGTTCATGATTCAAGAAACTAGTGTCTGAGAACACTGCGTGAAGGCATAGTAATCTGTAAACCAGTAGAACACTAGCCATCTGTTATCACCCTTACAACATTTTCTGTATCATTTTGGCATACATACACCTGTAGTTTTATTTACATTTAGAACTGTCTTTTATTTACTATTTTGAGTTGGATTTACTGTGATTAATCCAATTTAATACATTAGGTTCTTATAGAGTGTCTTTTCCTTGTAAAAGATGTTACTTGCTGTAGCAACATCTGGCTTCAATAACTGAATATTTTTGGATCTATTAAAAATGATAATATTCATTTTCCCTTTATAGCAAGTTATACTTGTGCTAGTCTAATATGGCTTTACTGCATTATCACCTGAATGATATATATCGAATACTTTCTAAAATCTTAAGTAACATGTTATTTCAACCTGATTAAATGTATGTTCTTAAAACGAATGCTTATATGCATGTCCCAAAATAAATGTACATTTATTAATTGATGTATTATAAACCATGATGTAAAAACATCTTGTTTTGTTTTATTTCTGAGAAAATAAAACATTCTTAAAGATGAGAAGGATTCTATCAACCATGCTTCAAGGACACCACGATTAATTTTGAAAGACCAATTGCCTCATAAAATGAAGAACACTTATTCAAGTTTGAATGGGCACAAGATATCATATGTTTTAATAGGCCTACCAATAGTGGATAAGGCTAGAGTTTCATGGTCAATGAATGTCTAATGGATAATTGTTTGTTCTTGCTTATATGGATTTTTAGTGGTTCCTTACCATCAGCAGCTGAGGTAAAGCCTAGATGAGATAGTGTATGAGCTTTGATTGGCTTGAACACTGGTCGGCATTTAATTATAAAATCATCCTCACTAAGAAACAATCGCCAACGCATCTGCGGTAAAGCTTTTGTAGAGCACAAAAATTGCAGATTTTCACGGTCTGTGTATATCAAGGCGATGTTCGTTGCGTCCTTAAGGTAATGTTTCCAATCTTGGAATGATAATTTTATCGCTAAGAGCTCCCTCTTTGCGATGGTGTAGTTCAGTTCTGTGAGAAGGGAACGAGTCCATGTGGCCCATCTCAGCTTCTCACTGCTAAAGCACCCCTCCAACAGCAACATGCAAAGCATCTGCTTCGACAAAAAAAGGATGTGAGGCATATTGAGTACTGGAGTGGGAGTAAATCGTTCCTTGAGGATTCCAAAGGCATTCTTGGCCTCTTCCTTCATTAAAGAGCCTGTATGCTCCCTATCTGCATGGTCTCAATGGCATCCTTTACAGTCGGTCTCTTTCTTGTCTAGTTTCATCATTACTAACTTGGTATCCGCACTGTGGCGTTTGCCCTTTCTTTCTCTTAGATCGTGATCTGGTTTGACTACCAGGTCTATAAACTCAGAACAGTCTTCAAGGGGTTCCACAATTTGAGCTAGAATATCTTTGAGGTCATTCCTTAAGCCCCCATAAAAGAGTGAGTTCTTCTTTTTCTCACGCCAGTTGGTGTCTGTCACCAGCCAATTAAAGGTAGTTGTGTAAGCCAAAAGATCTTTACTTCCTTTTGGTAAACTCAAGAGCTCATTATCGCTGGCCTGAATTAATACAACCGTTGCACCGAGCTTTTGCATGGTTTCTTTAATTTTAAATAAAGGGTCGTTATTCTCTACCAATGGAATAGACTAGGTTCCCCCCAAAATGGGAAATCGCAAACGTCACTTTGCTTGCAACATTGAGGAAGGTTTTTGGTCTACATAAAAACTGCAGCTGACGTTGGTTCATACAAATACTGAATTTGGTGTTAGCTCCAAAAAATCACCCAGGGCAGCTAAGGGAACAGGCGTAAGGATAGTCTCACTGACATTCAGGGGTTGAGAACTCCTGGTGGTGGGAAACATGAAAGGTTTATTAATAGAATCCCCAAAACCTATGGAGTTTTATAAGATGGGATGTTTCCTTGGGAATTGCTCCTGCATCTCTTGAACAAGGATTAACCCCTTGACCGCGATCGGAATTCCGCTCGTGTGCTGGACATTCCGATCGCGGGTGCGGTCGTGACGAGCTCAGCTCGTCATGCGCACAGCGCTACCGCGCAGCATGACGAGCTGAGCTCGTCACGCGCATCGAAGGGGTTAATACAAGGTCCATACTTCTCACACTCCGTTATTAATTCAATGTTATCTTGCTCTAAGGCATGGACCGCGTTTCGAATATCAGTGAGAGCCTGTGCCATGTCCCACGTCCTGCAGTGCTTGCGCCAGATCATAGGTATCTATTTGATCTGAGGGTTCCATGTCACTCAGGCACCAATAATATTGTGGTTTCGCTTTCTGTTGCACCTGCCACTCCCCTGAATAACAGATCTTCTGGAGGGGTGACAGAATTCCACCTCACCACCTCTAGAACAGCTCTTAACACATGTTTCCTCAACCAAGTGTTCGCACTTGCTCCCGAAGAGAATGGGGGTTGGGATGAGAGATAGATAGAATGCTCACAGCCTCGTGCCTCGATTCTTAGGATCGCCTGAGCATCTGTTACTCAGACTGTAAGGGACTCAGTCCCAAGTCTCATTGAAACACCTTTGTGTTGTGAGTCATTCTATAACTCATAAAAAGGGATTTTATAGCAGCATTATATTAAGTATCTTTAGTAAACTCAACAGCATACCTAAGCATTAATCCATAGGCGTGTAAATCTCACCTATAAATGTTATAATGTGCCCATATTTAGCCCTCTCCCAATTCTGTCCAACATCAAACATTATTCTCTTTAAGTGTTCTTAGATACTGATATGCAGTCTCTCAATTTCTAATGATTTATTTTCGGGCACTAAAGTTGTTAACTTCACAGATGGAGCCGGTCAAGGTATCTGTAAAGTCTTTTTAAAAACATACCAAGATATTGCTAATCTGCATAAAAATGCGTTAGGGACGTTCCTGCACTAACCTTGCTTGTTTTCTTCTGCTCAGCAGGACAGGTTCAAATTATGGTTTATCCTGATCCAACCCTGTATGTTCTTTCTTTCAGGCTGTTTCTACGAAGGCATCCTCGTGCCAGTTTTTCAGGGGATGAGGAGTAGGAAGCAGAGACTTCGCTCAGATAAATTCTGGGGTTCATACTTGGTTCTCTTGAATGGTGGCAGGACACGGCGAGCAGAACACCAGGCTGACCGGTAGTCAGAACCAAGCAAAGGGCTCGTGGCTGGGGCATGGAATTTATACCCTGAGGCCAGGGGTTGATTTGTAAAAATAGTACGCTCTTGTCAGCTTGCACCAGCCCATTTCTCCTGTTAGTGCCGCCTAAAACAGAACCAACTACTAACCATGAAAGTGGGGAGAGGATATGACGTAATGGCCAGAGCTGCTGACTTCAGAGCTGGGGAACCAGGTTTGAGTCTCGGCGTCAGCTCAACATCCTGTGATTCTGGGCAAATCACTTAATCTCCCTGTGCCTATCATAAATGAATGTCTTAACTGGTACTCACGGCTCACGAAAAGCCCCAGTGTAGATGATTAAGTGCCGGTGCTGAGCACTGGAAACCACCGGCTCAAATTCAGCACTTCCTGAGGAATGTGTTGGGTTAATAAGTTTCCCATGTAAGTTGACTTCAGTTGTTTTGGAATTGCAGTTTATGCTAATGGGCATGGTGTGCTGAATGCCTAGTGCTCAAAACAAGTTGGAACGTTTAATATATTCACTTGTATGTTGTTTTAGGAGTACAGTGTGAGCATTTACGTTCAACTCCATATGGAGTCTAGTTAGCAGTTTGGGGAAGAGAGTGTAGTGTCCATCTGTATGTTGTTGTGTAAATACATGCTGGTTTTGCGTGTCCAACTGTCATGGATGTGGGGAGAGCAGTATTCCGTGGCGAGACATTCAAGTGTGCTAGTGTGAACTGGGAGAAAAGCAGGACTCTTTCTCTACAGGTGGTTTGTGAGGAGTGCCCTGTGATATGCACATTTAAGGAGGAGTGTTGCCCTGTCGTAAGAAGTTGCATGGGGGAGTACTGCATTGTTTGCCAATTTGGGGAAGAGTAGTACCCTCTCACATCACCAAAGTCATAGAGATGGTGAAAAATCCAAACGTTGACAAACAACTAGTGTAGCAAACAAGCCTTATCCATTCATCAGTAGAGTGGTCAGCGGTGTTATGTAAACAACATTCTAAAACTTCTAAATTCCATATTTGTAAAGTGCTGGGGGCCATCAGGGAGATTAAGTGAGCTATTGCCCAGAGTCACATGATGCTGAGCTTAGCTGCTGCCGGCGATCAAACCGCGAGACAAGCACTCTGGAGTCAGCCGCCCTGGCCGCTGCTCCACACCTCTCCCTCTCTCTCCTATGTAGCTAGCTGGCATGCATTTTGGAGCACACTTTCACAAATATTTTAAAAAGCATGTTGTGGTAGGTAGACCACTGTCATTTACAGACAGCACATTTATAATCAAAATGGCCACTAAATTTGCACAGACATGCAGTTTTGGTCTTAAAACTATATAGAGCACAAAGGGCAATGTGTGTAAATCGGGTTTCAGTGAATATTTATCATTTGCACAGTCATAAGTGCCTTGATTTGTTTTGATCCTATAAAAATGTTTATTTCCATCCCACTTCAGAATTACAAAAGAAGGGATTCATTTATACTCTCTTAACTGCTGATATATTTTGAAATATTTGTACAGTCCATTTACAGGTATTTATATTTTGTGCTGTTTGGAAAAAATGGCTCTGTCTTTGAAAGCCCAGCAAATTTGACAAGAGAAGGCAAAATGTAAAGGCATCTTTGTTGCTGATTCACCTTTTGAATGGCATAGGTATATCTGGAAGCGCTGCAGTACCCTCCCCAACTCTACTTCCAGCACCTATGGATGGATCCCTGACTAAACCTTCCTGCTGTAGTTGCAGCCTAAGGCCTTAACCTGAAATGAAGAAGTTATGTCCTACCAGAGTAGGTCTGGACTCTTCTATAATGACCCTGGGCCAGATGAATGACCATTTCATTTTGCGACTCACAAATTGTGATTTTTAGTGACTCACAATTAGAGAGTCACAAAATGAAATGTACTAATGTGTCTTAGACACATTTTACAATTCCCAATGGGGTCGCACATGGCCTACCTCATTAATATTCATGAGGTAGGTTGCAATTTGCGACCCAATGGGAATGGCCTGTAATCACAGGGATGGCGGCCTCCTGGGGTCAGCAGACCACAATGTCTGTGATTGCTTTCTAAATAAAGCCATTTTTTTTCTGAAATGCAGTCCGTTTTCCTTAAAGTTTCCTTTTAATTTTTTATTAGTAGGCAGTGCTCCCTGGGACAACTGCCTGCTCTTAAAAAATGTTGGTGCCCACATTCACAAAGGGGAAGGGATTCTTTGGGGACCCCTTCCCATTTGCACATGGGCTACCACCTCTTTCGCGGAGACGGTAAAATATGAATGTTTTGCAACCGCATTCTAGTCGTGAACATTCATACATGCCACTGCGACTCAGTAATAGGAAGGGACGTCCTTGAAACGCCCCTTCCTAATAGCGACTCGCAAACCCTATTTTGCAAGTCAGTAATAGGTTACTGACTCACAAAAGAAAGTTAGTACATTGCAAAAGCCATTTTAGCAGGTCACAAATGGCCCGATTTAACAGAATACTAGCCCTGTATTCGGAGTTGCAACCCTGAACCTCAAAATACAACTCCTGCGACTTTAAAAGTTGACCATTGGGCTTTTTATGTTGGCTAGTTTCAGAAGTTGCTTTTCGCCTGTCTCTTGCTGAATATTATTATGCTGCATCTTCGAGTTTTCAATAAAGGTTTGAAAGGTTCCCTCCTTGCAGAGTGAATGTCTGATTGCATATTGTGACCAAGTCTGACATACCTCACAATCAAGATGGTGTGAGGGCCCTGTGTGCATACTCTTGTGGTCCCCATTAGGGGGCAGCACCACATGTTGCCAAGGGTCAGTCAGTTAATCAATAATTTTTGCTAGCAACAGAAGGGTGCCTTCAGGGTCATGCAGCGTGCAGGTTCATGCAGCGCTCCTAGTATCTGCCTGCTGGAAGTAGGAGCCAGTGTTGAGACAGCCTTATGGGGCACGTTTCTTTAAAGGATGGTGCTTCTAGTACACACTGGGCTGCTGCTCCTGATTGACACTACCTGGTGATTGTGCTACAAGTACAGGTTAAGGTCTATCACTGGGAGCAGAGTTGGACAAATGAGTCTAATGTGCCCTACGCCTACCCAGGGCCATAGGAGGTTGGTCCTTAGAATGGTGTGGTCCTCCACAACCCTGATAGATGTAAGTGGACTTGATACAAGGAGCATCATAGTGCAACACAGATTAAAAAGAGAAGAAAATAGGGCAAAATTTAGTGATCAACACACGGGTTCAACAACACTAGCCTGGGAAGTTACGTTTATTTGCCTCGGGTAGGTGCTGTCTCATTAGGGCCCTGAGGCAGGCAGGTTAAAGGTGTACTTATTCCCAGGTCAGGAATACTGGAAGTCACATTGGATGGAGATGGGTGATGACAGATATCCAAAAAGTGGACCATCAGAACCCTGCTGCTTCTAATAGCGATGAAGAAGAGAGGACTCTTTTAATGATGTTGATGGAGCTAGGAGAAGGCTGAGTGAAACATTAAATAGGTATTCAGAAGATAGACTTTAGTCCCACTACAAACAAGACCCTGGTGAAAGCCCACTGGAGCCCACTGGAGCATGGTTTGGATGCACACTTAAACAGAATAGAAATGCATACCAAAATTGCCGTCACAGATGCATGTGCGTCCTCCCTAGCCATCATTGAATGCAACTAATATTTGAGCAAACCAATTCAAATAAGGCAATGGTGCATGTGTGTGCATCCACAGGGGCCATGTTTGTATGGATTTGTTAAAATAATACAAACACATTTCCCAGTACCTGATGCACATGTGTGCACGTTCACACTCGCAGTTGGCCATCTTGAAATGGGTAAAAAAACAATTTTAAGATGGATGCCCACCAATAGCTCAGCAGACCAAAAAAAATAAAAAAATATTTTAAAAAGCTGTTGAGGTGTGGGGGGAGGGGATCTCAAGTGCGGGAAATGGGCCGCAGCGAATGAGCAGGGGTAACATTTAGAGGGACGGGACTCTGGGTGCAACGGATGATCTGGGAGGAGGGGCAAAAGAAGGAACAGCAGGACGAGGCAGAGAGGGAGGTGTGAACTAAGCAAAACGGAGAGGCAGGAGGTCGGGGCAAAATGAATGGGGACGCAGCACACTAGATGAGCGTAAGAAAACACATAAACAAGAAAAGAAAAGGCCTTTTCCTGAATGCATGCCACATCAGCAGTGGAAGGGTATAAGTCAACCAATCAAAACACTTTGGGGCATATTCACAAGGATTTACAGCTGCCATAGCGTCATTTTTTTGACGTTACAGCGGCTTTTTTTATCACCATATTCACAAATTACCGCAAAGCCCCTTTACTGACATTTTCACACAGTTAGCGACAATTTTTGACAGCGCCACTTCGGTTAGCATGACCTACCGAAAATAAGATGTAAGGTAGGCATTCCAGCAGTAAAACTCCTGCAAAACACAAACTCGATATTTACAATGATTTTTTTGTACGTCGCTTAATAGAAAAACTGCCACTAAGTCCCATTAGCGGCAGTTTCTTACCGCTAAGAATTACCTGGTCTTAAAAATTATGCTAACTTGCATAAAATTAGAACTCCCCCAATTCTTCCTTCGTAAATTCAACTACGCCATCAATCTTCTGCTATTGCAGCTAGGAGCACCAAGGAGACCACCATCACCACCAACACCACAGAGGCGCCAGAGGAGGGATCGGATCTACAGCCAGAGCATCACCCTCATTCACCTCCGGCAAGAGGAGGTCATAGACCATTACATGCTTAAGAGGGGGTCCATTGTCCACCTCCTGAACTAGATAACGCCAAGGCTGCAGTCCACATCCCAGTGCTGCACCAACATCCCTCCACAGACCAAGCTATTCCCTGTCCTGCACATACTGGCGTCAGGAACTTTCCAACCTACCACCGCCAGAGAGGAGTTTGGACATGAAACTTGTTGATAGAATGTTCTTTCTATACACTTTGAGGGCATGATAACAGTTAAACAATGTTGAGGTCTACTTGATTTGCCACACAATGTATGTCAGACATTGAGTCCTTCACACATGTTCTGACATCTCACTACCTATGAAGGTCACAGAGCCTGCAGACGCCAATGTTTCAATTTTACTCTGTATTTGATATAGTGGCTACACAGATTAGCCATTGTTGACACCTGTCCTGTTTCATGGTGACAGACAACACACATCTGGCAATTGAAGATGCATTTATTTACATGTGCAAAACAGACTTGTTCACACTGGTCCAGTTCATTTGACAACAACCCCAAAATAATATATAGCCAGTGGATGTCCAGACAGAGTCCTTGTGGGGAACATGTCAAGACTCCCGCATGTCGTGCCCCCGCTGCCCCATTGTACTGTGCCCGTATTTCTGTTGATTTTTCTCCCCGTTTTTCCTTCTTTGCCCCCGCTGCCATTGTACTGTGCCCATATTTCTGTTGTTTTTCTCCCCGTTTTTCCTTCTGTGCCCCCGCTGCCTCTCGCCATTCCCGCCACTGCGCCCCCTGCGGCCCCGCCCCCCTGACTGCCCATTCGCTGCCCCTTCCTCCCGCCTCCCAGCTGCTCCTCCCTCCCACCTCCCCATAAATGGCGGCCGCTGCGCGGTGAGGTGAGCGACCCTTGACCTTGCCAGGTAGGTCGCTCCCCCACCACACAGCTCCACCTGTGTTGTCCGCCCGCTGCTGCTGCTGGTAAGATCGCCCCTCCGCTTGTGGCCTCGGTGCCCGTATTTCTTTGCTTCTGTCTCCCCTTTTTCCCTTCTGTGCCCCTCGCTGCCCCATTGTACTGTGCCCGTATTCCTGTCTCTTTTCCCTCCTTTTTCCCTTCTGTGCCCCTCGCTGCCCCATTGTACTGTGCCCGTATTTCTGTTGATTTTTCTCCCCGTTTTTCCTTCTGTGCCCCCGCTGCCTCTCGCCATTCCCGCTGCTGCGCCCCCTGCGGCCCCGCACCCCTGACTGCCCATTCGCTGCCCCTGCCTCCCGCCTCCCAGCTGCTCCTCCCTCCCACCTCCCCATAAATGGCACCCGTCCGCGACTGGACCGCGCCCAGCGCCAGAACCCCTGGACCGCGCGCCCCCCGCCCCAGCCACGAGGACCGACGCCGATACGATGCCACCACACTCCACGCTCTCAACCCCGGACGGACGCACAACTGCTTCAAGGCCGCCCCGAATCGCACCCGTGGTCCCTTCACCTGCCGGAACTGCAGCTACACCAGCCTCAGAGCCACCGAGGCGCCCGCCAAGAAGGACCTCAACCACCTCCGGTGCATCCTGCTGAACACCCGCTCCGCCCGCAAACACGCCGGCGAGCTCTGGGACCTGCTCGACACATCATCACCAGACGTCGCCTTCCTGACAGAGACCTGGATGAACGACTCCTCCGCCCCCGACATCGCCATAGCCATCCCAGATGGCTATAAGATCACCCGCAGAGACCGCGTCAACGCAGTAGGAGGAGGAATCGCCATCGTCCACAAGAACACCATCAGGGTCTCGACCAGCACCGACGACACTCTCAGCACCGCCGAACACATGCACTTTCAGATCCACACGGACCCCAACACCACCCTTAGAGGCACCCTTGTCTACAGACCCCCTGGGCCCCGACCACAGTTCAGCGACTCCATCGCCGACTTCATCAGCACGCACGCCCTGACCTCTACCGACTACATCCTCCTCGGAGACCTGAACTTTCACCTGGAGAACAACAACGACAGCAACTCCACCACCCTGATCGACAGCCTCGCCAACCTCGGCCTGAGCCAGCTCGTCACAACACCGACCCACTCCGCTGGCCACACGCTTGACCCCATCTTCTCCTCAAGCTCCCACGTCTCCTTCAGCCACACCACGGAACTCCTCTGGACCGACCACCACTGCATCCATTTCACCTTCCAGAAACCCACCACACACCACCGCACCCAACAGATCCCACGCCGCTGCTGGAGCAAAGTCACCGAAGACCAACTCCGGGCAACCCTCGCTCTCAGCCCTCCCTCCGACCCATCCAACACCGACGATGCTGCCTGCAACCTCAGACGATGGATGGACGACTGTGCCAACACCCTCGCCCCGCTGAAAAAGCTCACCTACAGCGACACCACCAAAAGAGCCAGCTGGTTCACCTCGGAACTCCTAGCTTCCAAGCGCACCTGCCGGAAACTAGAGAAGAAATGGCACAGCGATAAGACACCGGACAGCCACACAGCCCACAAAGACGCCATCCGTAACCATCACCACCTCATCTGGTCCGCCAAGAGAATCTCCTTCAAAGACCGCCTCGACAACAACGCACACAACAGCAAGGAGCTTTTCAACATCGTGAAGGAACTCTCCAATCCCAGCTCCAACACCAACGACATCCCGCCGTCGCAACCCCTGTGCGATTCCCTCGCCACCTTCTTTCACCGCAAGATCACCGACATCCACGACAGCTTCGACACCCAGACAACCCCAACTAAGATCGACCCGCCACACACCATCGACCACGACCCCCTGCCAGCCTGGGCCAGCGTGAACATCGAGGACACCATCAAGACCATGAGCACAATACACTCCGGCTCCCCGTCAGACCCTTTCCCGCACCACATCTTCAACAAAGCCAGCAGCTCCATCGCACCCCACCTGTGCAACATCATCAACCTCTCCTTCGAGACCGCGACCTTCCCAGAGAGCTGGAAACACGCAGAGATCAACGCCCTACTCAAAAAACCCAAGGCGGACCCGAGAGACCACAAGAACTTCCGGCCCATCTCTCTGCTCCCGTTCCCAGCCAAGGTCATCGAGAAGATCGTCAACAAACAGCTAACCCGATACCTCGAAGAAAACAGCATCCTGGACCCATCCCAATCAGGGTTCCGCAGCAACCACAGCACTGAGACTGCCCTCATCGCCGCCACCGACGACATCAGGATCCTGCTGGACAATGGTGAGACCGCAGCCCTCATCCTGTTGGACCTCTCCGCCGCCTTCGACACTGTCTGCCACCGCACTCTACGCGCACGCCTCCACGACGCAGGGATCCGAGACAAGGCCCTGGAATGGACCACCTCCTTCCTCGACGGCAGAACCCAGAGAGTCCGCCTCCCACCCTTCCGATCCGAAGCCTCCGAGATCATCTGCGGCGTACCCCAGGGATCGTCCCTCAGCCCAACACTGTTCAACATCTACATGGCCCCGCTCGCACGCATCGCCAGACAACACGACCTCAACATTATCTCCTACGCCGACGACACTCAACTGATCCTCTCCCTCACCAAGGACCCCCTCGCCGCCAAAGCCAAACTCCATGAAGGAATGAAGGCCGTCGCCGATTGGATGAAGATCAGCCGACTAAAGCTGAACACGGACAAAACGGAGGTCCTCATCCTCGGCTCCAACACCTCAGCCTGGGACGACTCCTGGTGGCCAACGACGCTGGGAGCAGCCCCGACACCCACCGACCACGCACGCAACCTGGGAGTCATTCTCGACTCAACGCTCTCCATGACCAAGCAAGTCAACGCAGTCTCCTCCTCCTGCTTCAACACCCTCCGCATGCTTCGCAAGATCTACAGGTGGATCCCGACAGACACAAGAAGAACAGTCACCCAGGCCCTCGTCAGTAGCAGACTGGACTATGGGAACGCCCTCTACGCGGGAGCCCCGGCCAAGCTCATCAAGCGACTGCAATGCATACAAAACGCCTCCGCACGACTGATCCTCGACGTACCACGCCACAGCCTCATCACCCCCCACTTGAGGAACCTGCACTGGCTCCCCGTCGACAGGAGGATCACCTTCAAACTCCTCACCCACGCACACAAGGCACTCCACAAAACTGGCCCAGCCTACCTCAACAGACGGCTCTTCTTCTACGTCCCCAACCGCCAGCTCCGCTCCGCCGACCTCTCCCTCGCCACCGTCCCCCGCATTCGAAGAACAACCACCGGCGGCAGATCCTTCTCACACCTCGCCGCCAAGACCTGGAACACCCTTCCACTAAGCCTACGAAAGACCCAAGACCTGCTGACCTTCAGGAGGCTACTCAAGACCTGGCTGTTCGACCAGTAGCAGCATCCCCCCCCCTCCTTCCCTCTCCCCAGCGCCTTGAGACCCTCGCGGGTAAGTAGTGCGCTCTACAAATTCTGTGATTGATTGATTGATTGATTAATTGAAGACTCATGTAGAGGAATTGAAACATATCAGTCAGGAGGATGATTACAGTGTCATTGGGGAAGATTGGGCACATTGGCAGTCCACAAATGTGCAAGGTGAACATGGCAAAGTCAAGAGGAGGACAGTGATAAATGATGTTCCCAGGCATAATGGTAAGCACAGGGCTAAGCAGAAACTGGACATTTGATACAGATGAATGCTACCGCAGGCTTCTCCTTTGGAAAGATGTACTGTCCACATCTTCCTCCTCTGATGTGTGTGGTGTCTCCCCTGAGGGTGGTTGGTACATGCAGCATGGTTGGTACATGCGGCAGGCGAGGGAGACACAGACACATCAGGGGCAGAAGATGTGGATGCCATAGCTGCAGCAACATTCATCTGTGGCAACACATGAGGCATCATTGCAGCGAGGAGGATCTGCTGGTTTCGCAACACAGCTGCAACATCGCGGTGTTAGGCAGCCATGTGGGAGTCCTGCTTCCGCTCCATGGTCTCCAAGATTTTTCGGATTGCCTGCAGCTCAGTAACCACCTTGCTGGTGCCACTTTGGCAGGGCAGTTGTTGGTGCCTCTGCCTCATGACACCAGACATCTCAGCCAGGGACTGCTGGAGGCCACAGAGCAGAGAGTAGGTGCCTCTGATGGTAACTGATGTGTCCCTAATAGGACTGAGGCACCCACAGACCCCCTCTACTGTGGCTGCCAGGGTATCCAACCCCGCCCGCACCTGATCTGCCATCTCCAGCTGGACTCCTACCGCAAGCCATTGGAAGGTGACCTGTGGGTCCTCAGAGTCCAGGGGTGGGTGTGACTGTGGTAGTAGATGGTGCCTTTTGGATATTTGCCGGGCATGTGGAGATGCCACAACGCTGCTGACCCTCCCCGGGCCCTGAGATGGTGTTCCTATGGAGTCCAAGAGCTCTTGGAGGTTGTTGTGGTCGATGGTTGGAAGGTTTTCTTCCTCATCAACATCATCAGTGATGTCAGGGACAGTGTGTTGACTAGGAGGTAAGGTTTCATCCTCTGCAATGGAAAGGGCAAATACTATTGTTGCTGTCTGTTACATGTTGACATTGTGTTAAGCATTTGGAAATCAAAGTGCATGACACTTTCCATTCTCCTATGTTACATGGCACACCTTTTACACAAAGCTGTGTATGGCAGTTTACACTGTCCATGAATGTTATGAGTTCAGGATTTTGACACTAGTCTTGTGTGCCAACACTAAGGGGCATATTTACAAGCCCCTATCGCCACAGGAACGTCACTTTTTCTGAGATCCTCTGGCGATTGAGGCTTTGCCTTCTTTCAATGCGGCGTTAAGCCACATAACGTGCCTTACCGCCGCCTTGTTAATAAGGCCCCCTTTCACGCTACACTTAGGGGTCGATTCCGATCTCGCTAGGAAAGCTCTCCGTCTGACTCGGATCCGGAGTGCTCTCCGACCGACTCGTGCTCCGGGGCTCCGAGCGCACGAGTACAATGCGAACAAGCGCTGACCGACACGGGTCGCTCGGAGCCCCATTGAAGTCAATGGGAGCCTGTTGTACGACGCGTACACAGGCTCCCATTGACGAAAGAGGTACGTTGCGCACAAGGGCGCCCCCTGTAGTGGGGACGCGTCTATGCAACCCGCACCGTACAGGCATGTGTAGGGGGGACCCTTGGGTCCCCCCTGTGATCGACTCGTAAAGCTACGGGTGAAGGGGGGTCCGGCGCGGACCCCCGAAGTCCGCTTCCCAAAGCATTTACATGTCGGAGGCTCCGACTCGATCCGGCTGTCCGAATCGTGCATCGTACTGGCTCGGTCGGAAATCGCCTCCATTGCACGGCACGGATTGCTTACGGTCGAGTCGTACGGAGCGGTTCGGAGCCGGAAACGATTCAGTCAGCGATTTCGCGTATCTCGCATCGTACTTGCTCGTCCGTACGGCTGTACGCGTCTGTCGGGAAACACGCATACGGCTCATGCTTTTTCCGGCCAGTTCACTTTCGGAGCCCTTCCGAGCGGGATCGGAATCGACCCCTTAGCGTGAAAGGGGTGGACAATGGGTATTGCGGTGGACCTTCCGCTGCAACACCCATTGATTTAGCCACTTCCCCCTATTTACAAGGGTGGCGTAAATAGGAGTCCGTGCCAAAATTAAGACCAGGGAAAACCTGGTCTTCACATGGCAAAACAAGGAGAGATGCTTTAATTATCAGCGTTTTTGCCGTTTCTATGTGTGTTCATTTGTCGTTGTTAGTACACATGAAGATCTTACTTACAAGGGCTTTGCGCCACTGGTATGCCACTTTCAATAAGGGAGAAAGTGATATACAGGCAGCCAAAGGGCTTGTGAATATATGCCCCAGAGTGCCTATGTGGCTACTATTTCACCCTAAACACAGTGTGGGATAGCGCTGAGGCAAAGGTGTCTGGACTGCACAACATGGCATATTTCCCCCCTTGTTATTACTTACCCTGTTGTTGATGTAGTTGGTCATAATCAGCACTGTCCAGTCCCTCTACTCCAACCACCGACTCCTCACAGATGACTGCAGACACCTGTTCCTCCAAGGCATCGAGCTCCTCCTGGGATGCTGGACTCTCACCTTCGGTCTGCAGTGCTGCCTGTTGATTGCTGGGCAGTTTCTGCTTAGTCTTGTGCTTGGCATCATGCCAGCGCTTTTTGCAGTCTGTCACTGTCCTCTTGACTTCTACAACAGAGTTCACCTTGTTGTCTATGGACTGCCATATAGCATTTTTGGTCCCCAATGACACCTTGGAGCTGACGAAGAGCTGGAGTTGTTGCTCCGTCACCTGCTCAATTAGGATCTCAATCTCCTCCTGCCTGAATCTGCATTCCCTCTTCCTCTTCCCCATGGACCCTGGCTGGTCATCTGGCTGTTGGGGGTTATGGGGTTGTTCTCCTGTGCTGAACTTGATCCTGGCTGCTCATTCTGCATTCAGGTTTGTTTTTTTCTTTGTTTTTTTGTTAGCATCGTATTTGTGAGCTTTTTTGCCACTAATTGGCCAGTCAGCACTTTTTTCACGCTAACGTGTATTTTGTTTACGCCTTGACGCTAGAGTTAACATAATTTTTCCTGGCCGCTAGCTGATCCTAATGCCACGTAATGACATATTGTAAATACGTCGCAAACATTTGGCTATCGGCAGCGGTAAAACAATTGTCACTAAGCAGCGTGAAAACTGCTTAGCAACAATATGCCCCTTTGAGACCTAATGTTCCTGGGCAGCACAAACAGAAGGACACGGAGGTAAGCCTTTAAATCAAGAGGAAAGTTCAGAGATAGACAACAAAGCCATCCAATCATGAGGAAGGGGCTGACCTAAAGCACACTCTATGTATATTAAAAACCATGAGTAGTTCGTTGGGGGGGTCAAAGATCACATTATCTCCCTTCTTGTGATGTTATGAGTAGGTCAACGTGTACGTGCGGTGACTTCCTTTAGGTATGGATGGACCTCACCTAATTCAGACAGTTGTTCCGTCTTTCTAGCGCGTGCTTGGAAACCTGTTTGGAACAAGTGCACTTTACAAAAAATCACAAATTCCAGTCGGTTAAGTGATGCATCAGTGGCTAGTCATTCGGGTGAAGAGAAAATATTGTAGTACAAAAAAGCATATTGGACCTTTTTCCTCTCGTTAGGCGAGTGACTTTGCATCAGCTGTTAGCGAAAGATATGCTAATTGCATTACATTTCAGAACAAGGTAAAGGGGGCTGCAGTTGTTATGTTCCTCGTTCAAGAACTCTTCGGTCACGTCGAGCGTATTCATTATATTGGCGCCTCAGAAAGCCAGCGATAAAGCTCTAGAGATACAAGAAATACAACCAAAAATAGAAGCGCACCTTTTGTTCACATCGCATATTTTTTTCACACGTGTGAGGTTAAAAGGGATCTCGCTTGATCGAGTCCAGGAAACACAGCCGGTCCTTAAAAGGGATGAAAGGGAGCATGAAATGTGGCCCCTTTCTTCGTTGTCAAATTGCAGCGTTTCTGCTGCCTGTAGCGTACAATCGAACTCAGAACATTAAAAAATAAAATTATGATGTGGAGGCCTTGAAGAAATCACCAAGAGGTGGCGCGTCCCTCGAATCCACGCGATGCGCGAGGCACTGACAAGAGATAACTTGCAGGTCAGGCTGTGCACATTTCTTGCTGTTGTTGTTCCTGCTTGTTTTTTGCCCACGCATGGAATTGTGCATGCATGAACCCAGAGAGCGTGAACACGAAGGGCTTAACCCCTTCGGTGCGCGGCCGATTTTGCCCTGTGCGGGGCGTTTCATTGAGTGGGCGGGTTCATGACGAGCTCAGCTCGTCATGCGCACACGAGCACCGCGCAGCATGACGAGCTCAGCTCGTCATGAGCATAGAAGGGGTTAATCAATTTAGACTGCGGCTGCAGAACCAACAAGTTCTTTCTCTTGTAAAAGCGAGGCAAAACATGACCGTCCTTTTAATTAAGGCTCCCAGTTTTCCGTTTTTACTGATTTTTGCAGGTAAATACAGGGGCATATTAGCAAGGAATAGCGATATTTATCGCTAACCGCGCTTAGCGCGACTTTGGTTAACGCCGCCTATCGCTGGAAAATATCTCTGAGATAACACCCTATTAGTAAGGTTTATCTCCATAGCGATATTATTTCCAGCGATAGCGGTAAAATGTGAGAATATCGCTGGAAAAGCAGCGATATTCTCGCATTATCGCTGAGGAGGATTCAGCATTAGAATCCACCTCCTATACCTTAAACAGGTAAGTCATCCTCACTAGCAGGAGATAAAATATAGCGATAAACGCGCTTAGCGCGAATTATTTTATCGCTTCGCCTGCCTTGCTAATAGGGGGTAGTGGGATTAGCGACTGTTTTCAGTCGCTTTTAGTAGGGAACGCCTTCCTTGCATGTCATTAGCGATAATTATCGCTGACATGCAAGGCGATGGTTAACGCGGCCTCTAACGCCTGAAAGCTGTCGCTAACGCCTGTTAGCGACAGCTTGCTAATAGGGCGATAAAATTATTGCCGCTTTAGCGGCAAAAAGTGCCGCTAAAGTGGCGATAAAGCCCTTGATAATATGCCCGACAGTTTTTAAAACCAGAAGCATACAGAAACTTGTGCTTCGACTCTCCAAGGTGTCCTTCATGAATTTCAGGTCTACAGCTTCACAGATGGACAGCATGGGAAGCTAAAAAACACAGGTTGAGATTTCCTTAAATATAGGCATATGTTAATATGTATTAGTGTATAATGCTAATATTTACCGATGGGTGTAGTGCTTTGCTACACTTGGCTGCTTAATTTGCTAAAACGCTACAGGCATCAAAGTATGTGTGCATGCTTATCAGTTAAAAAAAAATCGAAATATACCATTTTACAACTCCATTTATTCTCAATACACAAAATAAATATGGATAAATACTGATGGAAATGTTAAAAAAAACACCATAAAACCAGGAGCCCTACATTTAATACGAGGAAGTGAAGTAAGTGGAGGAATTCTCAAAACCAGCCCAAAGGAAAAAAAACCAGAAGCAATGCAATTGGATTTTTGATATATATATATATATATATATATATATATATATATATATATATATATATATATATATATATATATTATCTACTGGCGGTCGCCAGTAGATAGTTATAGTTAGGACCTATTTTCCATAGGAAATTCACAACATTCTATTTCCAATAACTTTGGCGCCGGTCGACGAATCTTCGCGAAATTTTCAAAACTTATGGCCCGCTCCGGTCCGCTCCTATCCTGAAAGTCTCGGGGTGATTCGTCAAGTGGGGGCCGAGAAAAAAGGGGGGTCCTAAAACGTGTTTTCCCCATGCAATTTTCCATAGGAAACTTTAGACACGGCTACAGCCCGAACTGCTGAACGGAATTACACCAAATTTGCCAAAGAGGTAGTTCTTGGTTCAGAAAGAACCCTTTTTGTTAAATGGTATAAATCTGTTCAGTAGTTCCTGAGAAAATCAAAAGTAAAATCACATATATATCTGGGCGGAGCCTAACCACACATGTCATTGTGAGATCTGATTGGCTGTCAGCACTTCATCCTGGAATTGCTGGCAGCCATCTTGGGACCAATATACATGATAGTACCCCATTGAAATGCATTGTAGTGAATCAAAGATTTTGAGGGTTACCAAAAGGAGAACTATAAAGGATGATAACAGACTTTAGTTACATTAGAATTCATTTGTTGATGGTACCATACTAATTTCAGGAATTGTGGTGTGTTCTAAGGTGATTTTACCCTGTGAAAAACCTTCTGCTGGGATATCATGAATCATGTTTGAGAGAAAACTATTTTTACATGCTTGTCCCATAGAGTTTTGGAAGGTGCTCCAGAAGCTAAAATGAGAGCATATTTTCTGTAAATTCACATTATCTTTCTCAGTCATGTGAGAATGAAGTCTGACATTCTCAGTAAAACATGTACATCCAACAAGGGCAGAGACTGTCAGTTGATTCCTTTGTGTTCTACTGCAGCTTCCCAGAGTGTTCTAAAGAACAACTAGAGTGCTAACAGCCTTACTTATGACAAAATTATGGCACACCTGAAGCCATCTTGATTGGAATAAACTGGTAACTCTTAAAACATTTAATTTAAAGAGGAACAAAATGAGGGGGTTCATTTTGTCATAGAAATTATGGTTAGTGCTGTAGAAAGAAAAATTAGGACATGTTTTAAGTGAGATCTCAACTATCTTCCTGTTATATTTCAACAGGAGCAGCCTGCCAATTGATTCCTTTGTGTTCTACTGCAGCTTCCCAGAGTGTTCCAAAGAACAACTAGAGCGCTAACAGCCTTACTTATGACAAAAGTATGGCACACCTGAAGCCATCTTGATTGGAATAAACTGGTAGCACTTAAAACATTTAATTTAAAAAGGAACAACATGATGGGGTTAATTTTGTCATAGAAATTATGGTTAGTGCTGTAGAAAGAAAAATTAGGACATGTTTCAAGTGTAATCTCAAATATCTTCCTGTTATATTTCAACAGGAGCAGCCTGTCAGTTGATGCCTTTGTGTTCTACTGCAGCTTCCCAGAGTGTTCTAAAGAACAACTAGAGTGCTAACAGCCTTACTTATGACAAAATTATGGCACACCTGAAGCCATCTTGATTGGAATAAACTGGTAACTCTTAAAACATTTAATTTAAAAAGGAACAAAATGAGGGGGTTCATTTTGTCATAGAAATTATGGTTAGTGCTGTAGAAAGAAAAATTAGGACATGTTTTAAGTGAGATCTCAACTATCTTCCTGTTATATTTCAACAGGAGCAGCCTGCCAGTTGATTCCTTTGTGTTCTACTGCAGCTTCCCAGAGTGTTCCAAAGAACAACTAGAGCGCTAACAGCCTTACTTATGACAAAAGTATGGCACACCTGAAGCCATCTTGATTGGAATAAACTGGTAACACTTAAAACATTTAATTTAAGAAGGAACAAAATGATGGGGTTCAATTTGTCATAGAAATTATGGTTAGTGCTGTAGAAAGAAAAATTAGGACATGTTTCAAGTGTAATCTCAAATATCTTCCTGTTAAATTTCAACAGGAGCAGCCTGTCAGTTGATGCCTTTGTGTTCTACTGCAGCTTCCCAGCGTGTTCTAAAGAACAACTAGAGAGCTAACAGTCTTACTTATGACAAAATTATGGCACACCTGAAGCCATCTTGATTGGAATAAACTAGTAACACTTAAAACATTTTATTTAAAAAGGAACAAAATGAGGGGGTTCATTTTGCCATAGAAATGAACAACATTCCCAGCACGACCCCCTACACTACACAAGCACCACTGCACTACCCTAAACCCTAAAACACTACCCCCAGCACGACCCCCTTCACTACCTAAACACAACTGCACTACCCTAAACCCTAAAACACTACCTCCAGCACGACCCCCTACACTACACAAACACCACTGCACTAACATAAACCCTAAAACACTACCCCCAGCACGACCCCCTACACTACCCAAACACCACTGCACTACCCTAAACCATAAAACACTACCACCAGCATGACCCCCTACACTACCCAAACACCACTCCCATACCCTAAACCCTAAAACACTACCCCCAGCATGAACCCCTACACTACCCAAACACCACTGCACTACCCTAAACCCTAAAACACTACCCCCAGCACTACACCCTACACTACACAAACACCACTGCACTACCCTAAACCCTAAAACACTACCCCAGCACTACCCCCTACACTACCCAAACACCACTGCACTAACATAAACCCTAAAACACTACCCCCAGCACAACCCCCTACACTACACAAACACCACTGCACTACCCTAAACCCTAAAACACTACCCCCAGCACGACTCCCTACACTACCCAAACACCACTGCACTACCCTAAACCCTAAATCTACCCCCAGCACGACCCCCTACACTACCCAAACACCACTGCACTACCCTAAACCATAAAACACTACCCCCAGCATGACCCCCTACACTACACAAACACCACTGCACTACCCTAAACCACTACCACCAGCATGACCCCCTACACTACCCAAACACCACTGCATGACCCTAAACCCTAAAACACGACCCCCTACACTACACAAACACCACTGCACTACCCTAAACCCTAAAACACTAGAACCCAGCATGACCCCCTACAGTACACCAACACCACTGCACTACCCTAAACCCTAAAACACTACCCCCTACACTACACAAACACCACTGCACTACGCTAAACCCTAAAAGACTACCCCCAGCATGACCCCCTACACTACACAAACACCACTGCACTACCGTAAACCCAAAACACTACCCCAGCACTAGCCCCTATACTACCCAAACACCACTGCACTACCCTAAACCCTAAAACACTACCCCCAGCACTACTCCCTACACTACACAAACACCACTGGACTACCCTAAACCCTAAAACACTACCCCCAGCATGACTCCCTACACTACCCAAACACCACTGCACTACACTAAACCCTAAATCTACCCCAGCATGACCTCCCACACTACACAAACACCACTGCACTACCCTAACCCCTAAAACACTACCCCCAGCACGACCCCTACACTACCCAAACACCACTGCACTACCCTAAACCCTAAACCACAAACCCCAGCATGACCCCCTACACTACCCAAACACCACTGCACTACCCTATACCCTAAAACACGACCCCTACACTACACAAACACGACTGCACTACCCTAAACCCTAAAACACTACCCACAGCATGACCCCCTACACTACACAAACACCACTGCACTACCCTAAACCCTAAAACACTACCCCCTACAGTACACAAACACCACTGCACTAACCTAAACCCTAAAACACTACCCCCAGCATGACCCCCTACACTACACAAACACCACTGCACTACCCTAAACCCTAAAACACTACCCCAGCACTAACCCCTACACTACACAAACACCACTGCACTACCCTAAACCCTAAAACACTACCCCAGCACTACCCCCTACACTACCCAAACACCACTGCACTAACATAAACCCTAAAACACTACCCCAGCACAACCCCTACACTACACAAACACCACTGCACTACCCTAAACCCCCTACACTATACAAACACCACTGCACTACTCTAAACCCTAAAACACTACCCCCAGCACGACCCCCTCACAACACAAATACCACTGCACTACCCTAAACCCTAAATCTACCCCCAGCACGACCCCCTACACTACCCAAACACCACTGCCATACCCAAACCCTAAAACACTACCCCCAGCATGAACCCCTACACTACCCAAACACCACTGCACTACCCTAAACCCTAAAACACTACCCCCAGCACTAACCCCTACACTACACAAAGACCACTGCACTACCCTAAACCCTAAAACACTACCCCAGCACTACCCCCTACACTACCCAAACACCACTGCACTAACATAAACCCTAAAACACTACCCCAGCACAACCCCCTACACTACCCAAACACCACTGCACTACCCTAAACCCTAAATCTACCCCCAGCACGACCCCCTACACTACCCAAACAGCACTGCACTACCCTAAACCATAAAACACTACCACCAGCATGACCCCCTACACTACTCAAACACCACTGCACTACCCTAAACCCTAAACCACTACCCCAGCACGACCCCCTACACTACCCATACACCACTGCACGTCCCTAAACCCTAAAACACGACCCCCTACACTACACAAAGACCACTGCACTACCCTAAACCCTAAAACACTAGAACCCAGCACGACCCCCTACAATACACCAACACCACTGCACTACCCTAAACCCTAAAACACTACCCCCTACACTACACAAACACCACTGCACTACCCTAAACCACTACCACCAGCATGACCCCCTACACTACCCACACACCACTGCACGACCCTAAACCCTAAAACATGACCCCCTACACTACACAAACACCACTGCACTACCCTAAACCCTAAAACACTAGAACCCAGCATGACCCCCTACAGTACACTAACACCACTGCACTACCCTAAACCCTAAAACACTACCCCCTACACTACACAAACACCATTGCACTACCCTAAACCCTAAACGACTACCCCCAACACAACCCCCTACACTACAGAAACACCACTGCACTACCGTAAACCCAAAACACTACCCCAGCACTACCCCCTATACTACCCAAACACCACTGCACTACCCTAAACCCTAAAACACTACCCCCAGCACGACTCCCTACACTACACAAACACCACTGGACTACCCTAAAACACTACCCCCAGCATGACTCCCTACACTACCCAAACACCACTGCACTACACTAAACGCTAAACTACCCCAGCATGACCTCTCACACTACACAAACACCACTGCACTACCCTAACCCCTAAAACACTACCCCCAGCACGACCCCCTACACTACCCAAACACCACTGCACTACCCTAAACCCTAAACCACTAACCCCAGCATGACCCCTACACTACCCAAACACCACTGCACTACCCTATACCCTAAAACACAACCCCCTACACTACACAAACACGACTGCACTACCCTAAACCCTAAAACACTACCCACAGCATGACCCCCTACACTACACAAACACCACTGCACTACCCTAAACCCTAAAACACTAGAACCCAGCACGACCCCCTACAGTACACCAACACCACTGCACTACCCTAAACCCTAAAACACTACCCCCTACACTACACAAACACCACTGCACTACCCTAAACCCTAAAAGACTACCCCCAGCACGACCCCCTACACTACACAAACACCACTGCACTACCGTAAACCCAAAACACTACCCCAGCACTACCCCCTATACTACCCAAACACCACTGCACTACCCTAAACCCTAAAACACTACCCCCAGCACTACCCCCTATACTACCCAAACACCACTGCACTACCCTATACCCTAAAACACGACCCCCTACACTACACAAACACGACTTCACTACCCTAAACCCTAAAACACTACCCACAGCATGACCCCCTACACTACACAAACAACACTGCACTACCCTAAACCCTAAAACACTACCCCCTACAGTACACAAACACCACTGCACTAACCTAAACCCTAAAACACTACCCCCAGCATGACCCCCTACACTACCCAAACACCACTGCACTACCCTATACCCTAAAACACGACCCCCTACACTACACAAACATGACTTCACTACCCTAAACCCTAAAACACTACCCACAGCATGACCCCCTACACTACACAAACACCACTGCACTACCCTAAACCCTAAAACACTACCCCATACAGTACACAAACACCACTGCACTAACCTAAACCCTAAAACACTACCCCCAGCATGACCCCCTACACTACACAAACACCACTGCACTACTCTAAACCCTAAAACACTACCCCCAGCACGACCCCCTCACAACACAAACACCACTGCACTACCCTAAACCCTAAATCTACCCCCAGCACGACCCCCTACACTACCCAAACACCACTGCCATACCCAAACCCTAAAACACTACCCCCAGCATGAACCCCTACACTACCCAAACACCACTGCACTACCCTAAACCCTAAAACACTACCCCCAGCACTAACCCCTACACTACACAAACACCACTGCACTACCCTAAACCCTAAAACACTACCCCAGCACTACCCCCTACACTACCCAAACACCACTGCACTAACATAAACCCTAAAACACTACCCCAGCACAACCCCCTACACTACACAAACACCACTGCACTACCCTAAACCCTAAAACATTACCCCCAGCACGACTCCCTACACTACCCAAACACCACTGCACTACCCTAAACCCTAAATCTACCCCCAGCACGACCCCCTACACTACCCAAACACCACTGCACTACCCTAAACCATAAAACACTACCACCAGCATGACCCCCTACACTACTCAAACACCACTGCACTACCCTAAACCACTACCCCAGCACGACCCCCTACACTACCCATACACCACTGCACGACCCTAAACCCTAAAACACGACCCCCTACACTACACAAAGACCACTGCACTACCCTAAACCCTAAACACTAGAACCCAGCACGACCCCCTACAGTACACCAACACCACTGCACTACCCTAAACCCTAAAACACTACCCCCTACACTACACAAACACCACTGCACTACCCTAAACCCTAAAAGACTACCCCCAGCACGACCCCCTACACTACACAAACACCACTGCACTACCGTAAACCCAAAACACTACCCCAGCACTACCCCCTATACTACCCAAACACCACTGTACTACCCTAAACCCTAAAACACTACCCCCAGCATGACCCCCTACACTACACAAACACCAGTGCACTACCCTAAACCACTACCACCAGCATGACCCCCTACACTACCCACACACCACTGCACGACCCTAAACCCTAAAACATGACCCCCTACACTACAAAAACACCACTGCACTACCCTAAACCCTAAAACACTAGAACCCAGCACGACCCCCTACAGTACACTAACACCACTGCACTACCCTAAACCCTAAAACACTACCCCCTACACTACACAAACACCATTGCACTACCCTAAACCCTAAACGACTACCCCCAACACAACCCCCTACACTACACAAACACCACTGCACTACCGTAAACCCAAAACACTACCCCAGCACTACCCCCTATACTACCCAAACACCACTGCACTACCCTAAACCCTAAAACACTACCCCCAGCACGACTCCCTACACTACACAAACACCACTGGACTACCCTAAAACACTACCCCCAGCATGACTCCCTACACTACCCAAACACCACTGCACTACACTAAACGCTAAATCTACCCCAGCATGACCTCTCACACTACACAAACACCACTGCACTACCCTAACCCCTAAAACACTACCCCCAGCATGACCCCCTACACTACCCAAACACCACTGCACTACCCTAAACCCTAAACCACTAACCCCAGCATGACCCCTACACTTCCCAAACACCACTGCACTACCCTATAACCTAAAACACGACCCCTACACTACACAAACACGACTGCACTACCCTAAACCCTAAAACACTACCCACAGCATGACCCCCTACACTACACAAACACCACTGCACTACCCTAAACCCTAAAACACTACCCCCTACAGTACACAAACACCACTGCACTACCCTGAACCCTAAAACACTACCCCCAGCATGACCCCCTACACTACACAAACACCACTGCACTACCCTAAACCCCCTACACTATACAAACACCACTGCACTACTCTAAACCCTAAAACACTACCCCCAGCACGACCCCCTCACAACACAAACACCACTGCACTACCCTAAACCCTAAATCTACCCCCAGCACGACCCCCTACACTACCCAAACACCACTGCCATACCCTAAACCCTAAAACACTACCCCCAGCATGAACCCCTACACTACCCAAACACCACTGCACTACCCTAAACCCTAAAACACTACCCCCAGCACTAACCCCTACACTACACAAACACCACTGCACTACCCTAAATCCTAAAACACTACCCCAGGACTACCCCCTACACTACCCAAACACCACTGCACTAACATAAACCCTAAAACACTACCCCAGCACAACCCCCTACACTACACAAACACCACTGCACTACCCTAAACCCTAAAACATTACCCCCAGCACGACTCCCTACACTACCCAAACACCACTGCACTACCCTAAACCCTAAATCTACCCCCAGCACGACCCCCTACACTACCCAAACACCACTGCACTACCCTAAACCATAAAACACTACCACCAGCATGACCCCCTACACTACTCAAACACCACTGCACTACCCTAAACCCTAAACCACTACCCCAGCACGACCCCCTACACTACACAAACACCACTGGACTTCCCTAAACCCTAAAACACTACCCCCAGCATGACTCCCTACACTACCCAAACACCACTGCACTACACTAAACCCTAAATCTACCCCAGCATGACCTCCCACACTACACAAACACCACTGCACTACCCTAACCCCTAAAACACTACCCCCAGCACGACCCCCTACACTACCCAAACACCACTGCACTACCCTAAACCCTAAACCACTAACCCCAGCATGACCCCTACACTACCCAAACACCACTGCACTACCCTATACCCTAAAACACGACCCCTACACTACACAAACACGACTGCACTACCCTAAACCCTAAAACACTACCCACAGCATGACCCCCTACACTACACAAACACCACTGCACTACCCTAAACCCTAAAACACTACCCCCTACAGTACACAAACACCACTGCACTAACCTAAACCCTAAAACACTACCCCCAGCATGACCCCCTACACTACACAAACACCACTGCACTACCCTAAACCCCCTACACTATACAAACACCACTGCACTACTCTAAACCCTAAAACACTACCCCCAGCACGACCCCCTCACAACACAAACACCACTGCACTACCCTAAACCCTAAATCTACCCCCAGCACGACCCCCTACACTTCCCAAACACCACTGCCATACCCAAACCCTAAAACACTACCCCCAGCATGAACCCCTACACTACCCAAACACCACTGCACTACCCTAAACCCTAAAACACTACCCCCAGCACTAACCCCTACACTACACAAACACCACTGCACTACCCTAAACCCTAAAACACTACCCCAGCACTACCCCCTACACTACCCAAACACCACTGCACTAACATAAACCCTAAAACACTACCCCAGCACAACCCCCTACACTACACAAACACCACTGCACTACCCTAAACCCTAAAACATTACCCCCAGCACGACTCCCTACACTACCCAAACACCACTGCACTACCCTAAACCCTAAATCTACCCCCAGCACGACCCCCTACACTACCCAAACACCACTGCACTACCCTAAACCATAAAACACTACCACCAGCATGACCCCCTACACTACTCAAACACCACTGCACTACCCTAAACCCTAAACCACTACCCCAGCACGACCCCCTACACTACCCATACACCACTGCACGACCCTAAACCCTAAAACACGACCCCCTACACTACACAAATACCACTGCACTACCCTAAACCCTAAAAAACTAGAACCCAGCACGACCCCCTACAGTACACCAACACCACTGCACTACCCTAAACCCTAAAACACTACCCCCTACACTACACAAACACCACTGCACTACCCTAAACCCTAAAAGACTAACCCCAGCACGACCCCCTACACTACACAAACACCACTGCACTACCGTAAACCCAAAACACTACCCCAGCACTACCCCCTATACTACCCAAACACCACTGCACTACCCTAAACCCTAAAACACTACCCCCAGCATGACCCCCTACACTACACAAACACCAGTGCACTACCCTAAACCACTACCACCAGCATGACCCCCTACACTACCCACACACCACTGCACGACCCTAAACCCTAAAACATGACCCCCTACACTACACAAACACCACTGCACTACCCTAAACCCTAAAACACTAGAACCCAGCACGACCCCCTACAGTACACTAACACCACTGCACTACCCTAAACCCTAAAACACTACCCCCTACACTACACAAACACCATTGCACTACCCTAAACCCTAAACGACTACCCCCAACACAACCCCCTATACTACACAAACACCACTGCACTACCGTAAACCCAAAACACTACCCCAGCACTACCCCCTATACTACCCAAACACCACTGCACTACCCTAAACCCTAAAACACTACCCCCAGCACGACTCCCTACACTACACAAACACCACTGGACTACCCTAAAACACTACCCCCAGCATGACTCCCTACACTACCCAAACACCACTGAACTACACTAAACGCTAAATCTACCCCAGCATGACCTCTCACACTACACAAACACCACTGCACTACCCTAACCCCTAAAACACTACCCCCAGCACGACCCCCTACACTACCCAAACACCACTGCACTACCCTAAACCCTAAACCACTAACCCCAGCATGACCCCTACACTACCCAAACACCACTGCACTACCCTATACCCTAAAACACGACCCCCTACACTACACAAACACGACTGCACTACTCTAAACCCTAAAACACTACCCACAGCATGACCCCCTACACTACACAAACACCACTGCACTACCCTAAACCCTAAAACACTACCCCTACAGTACACAAACACCACTGCACTACCCTAAACCCTAAAACACTACCCCCAGCATGACCCCCTACACTACACAAACACCACTGCACTACCCTAAACCCCCTACACTACACAAACACCACTGCACTACTCTAAACCCTAAAACACTACCCCCAGCACGACCCCCTCACAACACAAACACCACTGCACTACCCTAAACCCTAAATCTACCCCCAGCACGACCCCCTACACTACCCAAACACCACTGCCATACCCTAAACCCTAAAACACTACCCCCAGCATGAACCCCTACACTACCCAAACACCACTGCACTACCCTAAACCCTAAAACACTACCCCCAGCACTAACCCCTACACTACACAAACACCACTGCACTACCCTAAATCCTAAAACACTACCCCAGCACTACCCCTACACTACCCAAACACCACTGCACTAACATAAACCCTAAAACACTACCCCAGCACAACCCCTACACTACACAAACACCACTGCACTACCCTAAACCCTAAAACACTACCCCCAGCACGACTCCCTACACTACCCAAACACCACTGCACTACCCTAAACCCTAAATCTACCCCCAGCACGACCCCCTACACTACCCAAACACCACTGCACTACCCCAAACCATAAAACACTACCCCCAGCATGACCCCCTACACTACACAAACACCACTGCAATACCCTAAACCCTAAAACACTACCACCAGCATGACCCCCACACTACTTAAACACCACTGCACTACCCTAAACCCTAAAACACTACCCCAGCACGACCCCCTACACTACCCATACACCACTGCACTACCCTAAACCCTAAAACACTACCCCCAGCACAACCCCCTACACTACTGCACTACCCTAAACCCTAAAACACTACCCTCAGCACGACCCCCTACTCTACCCAAACACCACTGCACTACCCTAAACCCTAAAACACTAACCCCAGCACGACCCCCTACACCACCCAAACACCACTGCACTACCCTAAACCCTAGAAAAAAAACCCCACCCCATGCCCAATCCCCCTTACCTCTCACTCATCGTGGTTCCTCTCTCCTCGTCGTTCCTGCTTCACGTCATCTCTGAGGGGCGGTGCACGTCGTTGTGAGTAAACGGAACAGCCTCTGTTTCCTTACAACGACGTGGATCATCTACATGTTTTTAGAACGCATGGTCATTTACCATACATACCTTTACAACAAAATTCGTTGTATAGGCATGCATGGTAAATGACCATGCGTTCTAAAAAAATGCGTAGTAATGACTTTGCGATGTACAACGCATGCGTGGTAATGCATGCGTTGCAATGGTATCGCAAAGTAAAAAAGTTGTTGTAACGGCTGCTTACCGATCGAAGCTGGCCCCTGTTCTTCAGTGAGACGTTTATTTGATTAATTAGGAGGAAGGAATGTGGTTTTTGTACCGAAAAGTGCATTCCCGGCTGTTGTATTGTGAAAGTGTCCGCGTGGCCTGGTTTCACTTCCGGTGAGAGAGTGAAAGAGTCTGTTTGAATCTAAAGGAGTTCTGTTGTTGGACGGGGCCGGCGCGAAACGTCATCAGAAAACATAGCTAATGGAAAGCGTCCTCCCTGAAGTGTGGAGCAGTGCCATGAGAGGTCAACGAGTGTGCGTCCCACCGCAGTATGACCGTACCGCGTGACCCATGTGCCGCCTCCAGGGTACGGGAGGCAGAAGCGGCATCGCAGGTCCTCTTGAAGACCGTTGTAGAACTAATTCTACATTTTGGTACTAGGGCATTTTAACTTCGTTGTTCCTGCCAGATACAAAGAGAAGATCCTGTGTTATTCAGTGCCCTTGTTACCTTTTTTGTGGGTTGTGGTGCTTGTCACTTCGCTGCCCCGCCGGTGCACACGACTGGGCACCCCACCTTGTGTGCCATCTGCAGGGCCTCTGCCCTCTGATCACTGGTTTTGGTTTCTGGAGTGGCAACATAAACAGTTGCTCCCAAAGGACTAGCCTGAACACTTAGGTGAATATCCCCTACACCAGCATTCCACGGAAATTCTTTCCTAGCTCTCCCACGTCAACGAGGACGTCATAATAGCACGGCTCCGCTCGCGACACCGTATGATGTCATCGGAGCCATAAGAGGACCTCGTCGGCGTGCTGACGTCAGTTCCACCCATTTTTTCCGTGCCACCGAGGCAAACAGGCGGACCGAGACATTTGCACATGTATACATAGTATAATAAATATATATATATTCACTGAAAAAACCATAGGTTTCAGGCACATTATAGTTAGAAATTAGCATTTAAAAAACCTTAGAAATTCACTGAAAAAACCATAGGTTTCAGGCACGTTATAGTTAGAAATTAGCATTTAAAAAACCTTAGAAATTCACTGAAAAAACCATAGGTTTCAGGGGCGTTATAGTTAGTTGGACATTTCACTCGTACAAAACCATAGAAATTCCCCCGTTATAGTTAGTTCAGCTAACTATAACTCGCGCGCCCGCAATGCACTGCTGATGACGTGACATATGACATCACTCATGACATGGTCAGTGACATTACTCATGACATCACTGATGACATCTCAAATGACATCACTGATGACATCACTGATGACATCATCCTTGTGATAGAGTGGCAGACCTCCTCTCACCCTAATATAACCTTTGATACACACACTCAAAAATACAAACTGACATTTTCAAAACAATGGACATACCAATACCAGTTACAACACACCTATTCAGTAATTCCAAGATCTACACACACATCCACTCATTCACCAACAGTCCCTATACAGTCACTCATACATGTAATCACTCATCATATGTACTCATACACCTATACATCCTGTTACACACCGCCACTCATCCTTAGAGTTACTCACACACATAGTCACACATGCAAACAAAGTATCAAACATCCATTTACTTGCATATACAGTTATACACACACTACCACACTTACTTCTTCAGAAACTTACACATACTTACTCTCTTAAACAATCACTTATAGAAATACCTACTTATTTGTACAGGAACTCTTCCAATCTCTCACTCTCACATATACTCACTTATATACACCAATACTCACATATACTAGTTTAAAACATATGTAGTTACTCATAAAGACACTATTGAGACAGTCATTCACTCACTAACACACCCATACACACACTCATCCACCTATACAGTCCTGCACACATGCTGTCTTCAACACATACAAACAGTGAGTCACTCATTCATGCATCTATGCACTAAGTAATACCCCCCACCGAACCATACAGACACTCAGACACTCATACTGATACTCAAAAAACCAACTAATAACCCATATAGACACTCATGTAGCTACTCACCAACCCATGCAGCCACTTATACACAAAGTGAGAGACTGATATAGATATTTTCATATTTAAACATTACTCACTAACCCATGCATTCACTAAGATACACTTAATCAGTCAGTTATACAATCAATTTTACAAAAAAAATCATCCATTTAGGCACTTATATACCCATTTATTCTTCCATCGACCTTGAAATATACATATATAAAACATATTTAATTTTCAGAAAAACACACATTCACTGGATGATGTCATCAGTGATGTCATCAGTGATGTCATTTGAGATGTCATCAGTGATGTCATGAGTGATGTCACTGACCATGTCATGAGTGATGTAATATGTGACGTCATCAGCAGTGCATTGCGGATGCGCGCGAGTTATAGTTAGCTGAACTAACTATAACGGGGGAATTTCTATGGTTTTGTACGAGTGAAATGTCCAACTAACTATAACGCCCCTGAAACCTATGGTTTTTTCAGTGAATATATATATATACATGATGTGTGACCAATGCAGCAATGTTGAAATGCGTTACAGTGGATTAATAAAACGCAGAAAAATCCACACAAGCCGTATCCCTTGGTGTCCGATTGCTATCCGGGGAAGTGGAGCTGGTGTAGATATATATATAGACAAACTTGGTCTTCTCTTCAGACCAGGGCCCGGACCAGATTGGGCCCCAAGAACCACTCTGTAACGAAGCATTGTTCGCCACTACTCGCCAATCATCACGCTTGCCCTGACGAAGTTCAACAATTGAACGAAACGCGTAGGCTGATGCTTTGCATGGACTGTTTGAAATAAAGACGTATATTTTTGCAACGAAGACACTGATCAAGCTTCTTTATTGACATTATAATCACATGGTAGTGCACCGCTCCAGTGTTCTCAAAGTGCGGAAGTAATTTATTGTTAAATAATTAATAGTGGGTTGTTAATTAATATTAATTAATTAATTGGTAATTAATTATGGTAATTGTGTAATTTTTTTAGGTGCAGGTTGTGGGGTTTATAGGGGTAAAGGGTGGGAAGCAATTTATTTTTAATTAATTAATAATTAGTTGTTATCCAATATTAACTAATTAATTGAAAGTTAAATATGGAAATTGTGTAATTTTAGGTGCAGGTTGTGGCGTTTATAGGGGTAAAGGGTGGGAAGTAATTTATTTTAGATTAATTAATAATTTGTTGATAATTAATATTAATTCATTTAATGGAAATTAAATATGGAAATTGTGTACTTAATTTTAGGTGCAGGTTTTGGAATTTATAGGGGTAAAGGGTGTGAAGTAATTTATTTTTAATTAATAGTTAGTTGTTAATTAACATTTATGAATTAATTGAAAATTAAATATGAAAATTGTGTAATTAATGTTAGGTGCAGGTTGTGGAGTTTAAAGGGGTAAAGGGAGAGAAGTAATTTATGTTTAATTATTAATTAGTTGTTAATTAATATTAATTAATTAATTGAAAATTAAATATGGAAATTGTAAGTAAAAAAAATGTAAGTCCGTTTTTATATAGCGCAGCTACTCACCCTTACGGGTCTCAAGGCGCTGGGGGCCGGAGTGGAAATTAAGTGAGCTATTGCCCAGAGTCACATGGTGCTGAGCTGAGCTGCCGCCGGGGCCGGGGATCGAACTCCGAAGTCCGAAGTCAGCTGCCCTGGCCGCTGCACCACACCTCTCCACTATTGTGTAAATAATTTTATGTGTGGGTTGTGGGTGGGAAGTAATTTATGTTTAATTAATGAATAATTCGTTGATCATTAATATTAATTAATTATTTGATAATTAATTAGGGTAATTGTTTACTTTTTTGTGTTGGTTTTGGTTTTATAGGGGTAAAGGGTGGGAAGTAAATTAATTTTACTTACTTTATAATTAGTTGATAAATACCATTAGTTTATTTTAATTGAAAATACATTTTAATTGTGTAATTAATTTTTTTACAGTTTAATTTTAGCTATGGGTTGTGGGGATTATAGGGGTAAAGGGTGGGAAGTTAATTAATTTTTATGTGTTTTAATTTGTTTTTTAATTAATAATATTTCTTTAATTGATAATTAATTATATTAATTATGGAAGTACATTTTCTTTAAATTTAGATGTGGGATGTGAATTGTGTGGTGTTATAGGGTAGAAAATAAAAAAGCTACACTTATGTAATAACGAATGTTTTTGTTTCTAAATAATTTCTATTTAAAAATATTTATTTGTTTGATTTTTTTTATTATAATTTATTTAATATAATATTTGTAGGTATTTGTCATATGTATTTAACATTATAATGTTTTTATTGTTTTTAATTTTTAATATTAAATATATTTGTAACATATTTATATACTTTTTTTATTTATTTCGTTTTTTTAAATATTTTTTTTTGTTATTGATATTTTGCTTTTTTTTAATTTAGAACTGACTGGAGTGGGAATACTAATTTTTACCCCTCTGCAATCCAACACTTTCCCTAATGTTGCACTGACTGGATTGGGAATAGTACATTTCATCCCTCCACTATCCAACACTTTCCCTTCTGTTGCACTTACTGGAGTGGGAACAGTAATTTTACCCCTCCGTTATCCAACACTTTCCCTACTGTTGCACTGACTGGAGTGGGAAATGTAAGTTTGATGATTTTTAAATAGTTTAATGTTTTAATTTATAATAGAATGTTTTTTAAATAGATTTTATGTTATTTTTCTATATATATATATATATATGTGTATTTGTTAAATTTTCATATAATTTTAAAATTATAAAATAAATTAATAGTTTATTAATTGTTTTAAAGTAAATATATATATACTAATTATTATATATGTGTTTTAACTTTTTTAATTAAGTTTATTTGTTATATTTGTTAACATGTATATCAAATCTATTTTATTAATTTTATTAATTTTATTATTTAATATATTTAATATTTATTATTTTATTTTATATATATATAAAAATGATATTTTGTACAACTATATTCTTGACATCGATACTTTTTTTCCGATATTTTTGTACTTACCATTATAAATATAGGATGTTGATATTTTTGACATTGGTATTTAAAACTCGATATTGTGGTATGGGAAATTTAGGTGTCGATATTCTGTCAGTGAACCCTCAAAATACTAGGCTTAGTAGCAGTGCTCAGTTTGAGTCGGTAGTTGCAGGTGGAGCCCACTGGCGCTTATTTTCAGGGTCCCACACAAATTTTTCCTCATCAGAATTTTTTACAGAACAAGAGTGAGAAAAACACAAAAGGGAGACAGAAGGAAGAGAAAGATGGCAAAATTGTGACAAAGGAAGCAATGAAAGATGACAAATGATCTGCAGTAGTGAGATATAAGGGCTGGGAGTGCCCGCTGGTGGATGAAGCAAAAGACACACAATTGATGGACGGAATGCAGAACAAATCAAAACATTCACCCCCAGTCAAGAGATCTGGGTTAAACCCATCATTCTTTTGCTCACCATGCCACCCCAGTTTAGACCTGGCCATATGCAAATCAGTCTTGACCCTGTGCCTCATGGGAACAGTCCAGCCCGAACTGCCAAGCCAGGTCCTCCCTGGACCGGAAACAAGCATCCTAGGACGGGTTTCGGGGTTTCACCCCTCTTCGGCCAGGATAGCTTGATTCCAGTCCATCATCCCCTTTGGTATCGCTTTGTTCGCCCTAAGTTGGCAGGGTATGCCCAGACGTGGGTCCCTTGCTCACTTTGCCATTGGATTCAAGCTAGCCTGGCTGATGACGGCTGAATAGCCAGAAACCGGTCCCAGGATGCTTGTTTCCGGTCCAGGGAAGACATGGCTTGGCAGTTCGGGCTGGACTGTTCCCATGAGGCACAGGGTCAGACTGATTTGCATATGGCCATGTCTGAACTGGGGTGGTGGAGTGAGCTAAAGAATGATGATGGATTAAACCCAGATCAGTTGACTGGGGGTGAGTGTTTGATTTGCTCAAGCGCTCCGTCCATCATCTCCTTTGGTATCGCTTTGTTCGCCCTAAGTTGGCAGGGTATGCCCAGACGTTGGTCCCTTGCTCACTTTGCCACTGGATTCAAGATAGCCTGGCTGATGACGGCTGAATAGCCAGAAACCGGTCCCAGGATGCTTGTTTCCGGTCCAGGGAAGACATGGCTTGGCAGTTCGGGCTGGACTGTTCCCATGAGGCACAGGGTCAGACTGATTTGCATATGGCCATGTCTGAACTGGGGTGGTGGAGTGAGCTAAAGAATGATGATGGATTAAACCCAGATCAGTTGACTGGGGGTGAGTGTTTGATTTGCTCAAGCGCTCCGTCCATCATCCCCTTTGGTATCGCTGGTGGATGAAAGCAGCACACGGTAGAATCATGTTTAGGCATTCTTGGTATTCGGCTCTCACAACATTTGAAGTTGGTACAGGCTCCTGAGCAAGACTTTGGGCACCAGCATTCATTATTTGACAAATTAAGGACTGCCTAGTAGGTTACCACTCATTACATTGCGGTGCATAAACTGGTAAGTCTCAGATTAAATTCCCAGAATACCATTTCTTCTATCGGAGTTCATTGTGTGCAATAAGTTGGTCATATTGCGGCCTGTAAGTGCACTGCCACATACTTGTGCTACACTAAATACAAATCCAATACTTACAGTTACCATGGCACACTGAGCAGTTCCCATATATGTAGCATATTTAGCCTCATCCGTGCAGGAATGCACCAGGCTGTTATTGACGAGCTGGCAAAGAAAGTTGTCAAATAGGGAGATACCAGCATCGATGTGCAGAGGTCTAGCTAGAATACAGATGCAAAGTTATTTGTTTAGAAAGATTGGTCCAATTCCATGTAGAGATGAAAGAATCAAAGGCAAGGGAGAGGTCAAGGAAAGGTGTTCTTGTTCTCCAAATGAATCCTCTGCAGCGTTCAAATCATCCCGTTTAGAAGTCACTTCTGCTTTTGTGCCACAGCCATACCAAAATCTGTTTTGGTAATCTGAGAGAAGGTTACTTTTTTATAGATATTTGTCTTGAAGCCGATCTTTCAGTCTTTTTGCCTAGAAACAATTGGTTATCGACCAGAAGTTAGAAGGAGCCCTTGTTTGAAGAGTACTTTGTTTTAGGGAGTTCATATGGAAACAGGCATTAAGCTAAGCAGTTGTTGATATTTCTGTCTGGATTGGTTGCAGAGCTATTACTGAGGATATTCTTGCATATATGAGCAGGACATGGGTCTGCTGGAGATCATGCTGGCCTACAAGCTTTTGCAGCCTTGATGAAGTCTTGTGTGGTCACGGGGCTAAAGGTGAATACTGTGGTTGTTTTCATGATTTGTTTTCTAGTAATTTGCACAGCACTGATGGAACTGTGATTGAGTAATGGGGAGGGAAGCAGTGGGTCTAAAATTGTTTGGAGGGTTGGAAGGAATGCAGGTGTGCCAGGCATACATCAAGGGCAAGTGGTGAGGCCTTTGACTGTGCTACCAACGCATGAGAAGGCCCTATGGTACTGCCACTTCAGGTAGTGGTTGGAGGACACTTTTTCCTGTAAATTATTCTAGTAGGTCTGTTTTTGTGACCTTGAGGCCCATCATCAGCTCTCCCTGTTCAGATCGCCTGTCTCATATGAAAGTCTTTTGACCACAGTCTACTCTTCAGACTGCAGGTCAGCTTTCCAGGACATAAGGAAGGTTACTCTGAAGCCAGGCAGGCATCAGGTCTCATTGGGTTCCTGGCTCCAATCAGGTTTTCCTGCTGCCTACTCCTGGTAAAAGAACAAATTATAGACAGAATGCTTAACAATGTCAAACATTCCCCCCCAGTACATAGATCTGGACCTAAATCCATTGTTTTTTTGCTCACCGCGCCATTTCAGTTTGACCCAGCCATATGCAAACCAGTCTTGACTCTGATCCCCATGGGAATAGTCCAACTCGAACTGCCAGGCCAGGTCTTCCCTGGACCGGAAACAAGCATCCTATCACCAGTTTCGGAGCATCACCCCTCATCAGGCAGGCTAGCTTGACTCCAGTGGCATGGGGAGCAGGGGACCCACATCTGGGCACACCCGTCCCAGTTAGGGCGACAAATGCAGAAAGAACAAATGAAGGACAGAATGCTGAACAATGTCAAAGATTCACCCCCAGTACAGAGATCTGGGCCTAATTCCATTGTTTTTTTTTCTCACCATGCCATTCCAATTTGGACCCAGTCATATGCAAATCACTCTTGACCCAGCTCCCCATGGGAGCAGTCCAGCCTGAATGCCAGGCCAGGTCCTCCCTGGACTGGAAACAACTGGGGGGGAATGTTTGATTTTTTCAGCATTCTGTCCATCATTTGCTCTTTGTGCTTTTGTCACCCTAAGTGGGAAGGGTTCATCCAGACATGGGTCCCATGCTCACTGTGCCACTAGATTCAAGCTAGCCTGGCTGATATGGGGTGATATGCTGAAACCCGTCCGAGGATGATTGTTTCCGGTCCAGAGAGGCCCTGGCCTGGCAGTTTGGGCTGGACTGTTTACATGGAGAGCAGGGTCAAGACTGATTTGCATCTGGCTGGGTCCAAATGGGGGTGGCGCAGTGAGCAAAAAAACAATGGATTAAAACCAGATCTATGACTAGGGGTGAATGTTTGATTTGTTCAGCATTCCATCCATCATTTTTCATTTTGCTTTTGTCACCTACTCCTGGGTCGTTCTTCAGAAGAGAAGAAAATTTAACATCCATGTTGTTCACCATTAAAAGGTTGAGCAGTGGCTATTCCTGCAGGTGTGTGCTACAGATATGGGCAATTATTGGAAAGAATACATATTTAGTTCAATGATTTCACACTGAGACACAAATATGCATCAGTTTAGTATCCATCCAGTTACACATTTAATCGAGTTTACTGAGCATGTGAGTGAACCAACCATAAAAGAGCCCACATTAATTTAGGAAAATATAATGTTGCATGACCTTGCTCTACTAGAAAGGATACACATTCCGACAGGACAACGTTCATTGTGCATTTCCTAGCTTGTTGTAGTCAGTCATCCACCTACTAAAATTTCAGTGAGTCACAGGCACAATATGTGCCGACAGGAACAGTGCAAGATTATTGGCAATAAATGAAAACAATGTGATTTTGAATATAACAGATTGTTATAAAACCACTGCAATGCTTCTGGATAATAACCAATACTCTGCAAACACTGACATAAGTCTATGTAACCGTGTGGTAAAGTTAAGATACTTGTATAGTGTTGTGATGTGCTTATTTTAAAGCACCTTGGTTAATGGATGTGTTTCAGAACTTCTGAGATGCAGTTTTGCTTTTAGGTCTAGCTGCACATCGCAGCAGTTACTTGACCATATGTGTTCAACAGAGAGAGAGGTTTAACCCCTTAGGTGCCCATGATGACACGGTTCCGTCATGAGCACCCGTGTTCATGTGCTAATGATGGAACCATTCTGTCATGTGACCACTAGCACGAAATCCCTTGCTTGTAAACAGCAGAGGGATTTCCTTTTTTTTTCCCCGCCTCGCTAGGTGGGGAAGAGCTTCCCCAACCTCTCAAGGCATTTTTTTATTTTCAATGTAATGACTATCGCACTCATGGCGCGCTGACATCATTATATTGAAAGTGAAACTGAAACTTTGTTTCAGTTTTACTGTTTCGGTGCTCTTGGGACTATCTCCGCCCCCTGAGCACTGAAACACATGGGAGATATATCATTGGAAAGGGGAGAATCTCCTCTTTCCAATGGTACCCCTCCCTAGTGGATCCCTGCTTGGGGATAGCCACAGGATGGCAATCCCCAATTAGGGATCCACCCACTAGACACCAGGGAGGGGGGAGCGGCCCCTTCGGAAGGGCCTATGCTCCCCTCATTCCAAATGGGCGCATTGAGTCTTTTGGGGAAAAAATGTAATATGTCCACGTTGCGTTTTGGGCCATTTCTTGTCAGGGGCACTAAGCTTACCCACACAAGTGAGGTACCATTTTTGTCGGGAGACTTGGGGGAATGCTGGGTGGCTGGAAGTTTGTGGCTCACCGCAGATTCCAGAACTTTCCATCACAGAAATGTTAGGATTTGTGTGTTTTTTTTAAAAGATTGAGGTTTGCAAGTAATTCTGGATAACAGAACCTAGTAAGAGCCACACAAGTCACCCCTTACTGGATTCCCCTTGGTAACTAGTTTTCAAAAATGTATAGGTTTGCCAGGTTTCCCTAGGTTCCGCCTGAGCGAGGGTCCAAAATTCACAGCTAGGCATATTGCAAAAAAGGGTCAGTTTTCCCTGGGAAAATGTGATGTGTCCACGTTGCGTTTTGAGACGTTTCCCTTCGCAGACACTAGGCCTACCCACACAAGTGAGGTACCATGTTTATCGGGAGACTTTGGGGAATGCTGGGTGTGTGGAAGTTTGTGGATCCAGCTGAGATTCTAGAACTTTCCATCACAGAAATGTGAGGAAAGTGTGTTTCTTGACAAAGTTTGAGGTTTGCAAGGGATTCTGGGTCACACAATTCGCCCCATCATGGATTCCACTCAATGTCTAGTTTTCAAACATGTATAGGTTGGCCAGGTTTCCTTAGTTGCCGGTAGAGCTACGGTCCAAAATTCACAACTAGGCACATTACGAAAAAAGGGTCTGTTTTCATTGGAAAAATGTGATGTGTCCACGTTGCATTTTGGGCCGTTTCCTGTTGCGTGTACTAAGCCTACCCACACAAGTGAGGTACCATTTTTATTGAGAGACTTTGGGAAATGCTCGGTGGCTGGAAATTTGTGGCTTCCTGCAGATTCTAGAACTTTCCATCCCAGAAATGTGAGGAAAATATGTTTTTTTTACAAAGTTTGAGGTTTGCAAGGGATTCTTGGTAACAGAACCGAGTGAGAGCCACACAAGTCACCCCATCCTGGATTCCCCTGGATATCTAGTTTAAAAAAATGTATAGTTTTGGTAGGTTTCCCTAGGTGCCGGCTGAGCTGGGGTTCAAAATATACAGCTGGCCACATTGCAAAAAAGGGTCAGTTTTCACTGGAAAAATTTGATGTGTCCACGTTGCGTGTTGGGCCGTTTCCTGCCGCAGGCACTAGGTCTACCCACACAAGTAAGGTACCATTTTTATCAGGAGACTTAGGGGAGCACAGAATAGTAGAACAAGTGTTATTACCCATTTACTTTCTTTGCATTTATGCCTTTCAAATGTAAGACAATATGTAAAAAAGAAGTCATTTTGAAAAATGTCCTCTAATTCACATGACTGTATGGGTTCCCACAATTTTGGAGATGTGCAAATAACCACTGCTTCTAAACTCTATATTTTGCTTCCATTTTGGAGATATAAAGGTTTCCTTGGTACCTATTTTTCACTCATTATATTTTACCAAATGAATTGCTATATACCCGGTACACAATGAAAAACCATTGCAAGATGCAGCTCAGTTATTGGCTCTGGGTACCTCGGGTTCTTGGTGAACCTACAAGTCCTATATATCCCCGTAACCAGAAGGGTCCGACGGACTTAACGGTATATTGTTTTAAAAAAATCTGCTATACTTAGAAGAAGTTACAGGTGAAAATGTTGGCACAAATGGCTGTTTTTTCCAACTCAATTTCAATCTTGTTTTATTTCAATTGTTAGTTTCTATAGTAAAACCTTGAAGGATCTACACAAATGACCTCTTGTTGAATTTAGAATTTTGTCTACTTTTCAGAAATGTATAGTTTTCCAGGATCCATTATTAGTTTTATACCCATTTCTACCACTAACTTGAAAGAGGTTGAAAGCACTAAAAATACGGAAAAATAGGCTATGCCCCAGTAAACTGTCAAAACTGTGTAGAAAATGTTGGTTTTCTAACAAAAGTTTGCTTGTTCATGAAAGCTGGGAAGATTGTGATTTGAGAACCACAACCCCTTTGTTGACACCTTTTGCAGGGAAAAAAGCAGACGCTTTCTTCTGCAGCACTTTTTTCCCATTTTTCCTGAAATACAAAACAAAAATTAGCTGTATTTTGGTGAATTTCTTGGTCCGCTCCATGGGAATCCACAAACCCTTGGTACCTTTAGAATCCTCAAGACGTGGGAAGAAAAGGATGCAAATTTGGCGTGAAAACCTTATGTGGACAAAAAGTTACAGGGGCCTAAGCACAAACTCCCCCAAATAGCTCAAAAAAGGCTTAGCACGGGGGGAGGTAGTCCAAGCAGCGAAGGGGTTAAGAAGCACACCTAAGAGAGTGGTTTTGTCTTCGTCCACATGTTTGTTACCTTGAGTACAATATTTGATTGGGCAGAGGGTGTGTGCTGCAATTGGGAAACAGTGCTTGTCGGGAAACATCCATTACAACGCAGTCATTACAACGCACTACCTTTACAACGCAGCTGTTACAACGCAACAACCTTTACATCGCATGCCATTACAACGCAGCCATTACAACACATGTCACTACAACGCATGTCATTACAACGCATGTCACTACAATGCATGCCATTACAACACATTATAAGGTAAGTAATGGGGATTTTTTAAGTTTTAGGGTGGGTATGGGTTTTGGGGTACATGGGAACAGTAATTTTTACCCCTACACTATCCAACACTTACCCTACTGTTGCACTCACTGGAGTGGGAATAGTATTTTTTACCCCTACACTATCCAACACTTACCCTACTGTTGCCCTAAAAGAATTTTCCGTTGTAATGGTATGCATTGTAATGGAATACGTTGTAAGTGTAGTTTCTAAAAATGCGTTGTGATGGCACGCGTTGTAAAATCTTGCGTTGTAATGGATGCTGTGATGTAAAAACCACGTTGTAAGAGCATGCGTTGTAAATGTTTATGTTGTTATGTCATGCATTCATGCTTGTCCTACTCCTGCTGGCTTCTGAGGGAAGTTCAGTCACTGCCACTCTCTCTCCCATTAGTGAAACTGCTTTCATTGTGTTAGAAAAGCTTGCCCTGTAGCTTCTGTATAGCTGACTTGCGTTTTAGTGAAGCTTAATAAAACATACTCTCAATAAACTATTAAAAAATAATAACATGTGGCCTTGCCAATCTTTGCTACAAGCATGAAGTGAGTGAAAAGTGCACTTCCTTAAAATAGCTGTTGCAGTTCTTATATTTGGTTTCACATGTGGATCAAGCAGTTACAGTAATAGAAATGAACTAATCACTTTCTAACATGTAATATCACAGCAGCCATTTGATCTTATGAAATGTTTGCCTTTTTCGGCAAATATGGATTTTATCCATAAACACTTTGCATTTTGGGATCTTCAGACCCATCTTACAATGTAAAAAAAAAGAATACATGTCCTGGAGTGAAGCATTGTGGTAAATGGAAAGCCAGGTCTGGCTGAAGGTGTCACATGTTCGTCTCCAGCACCATACCCCAAGGCCTCAGCTCTACCTCCTCGCACCATGCCACATCCTCAGTCCACTCTCACCTCAGACCACTCTCCCCTCTTGCACTGGCCCCATTGTTACAGATCGAATTAAGCAGGCACTTAGTACTACAGAAAGAGCAGGTATTCTGTGGGCGCCTTTGTAGAAATATGTGTATATTCACGAGAGCTGTGTAATTTGTATATGTGCAGCGTAAGATATGTGCTCATGTAAGTGCTGGGTAATGGTGAATACTGTGAGTGAGTGCAGTGTGAGTGGTACGAGTGTAGGGGGAAAAATGTGCCGATGTGAGTGTAGGGTAAGCTGCATGAATGCAATTTGAGAGGAGGGTCCATGTGAGTGTTGGGCGAGAGGAGTGCATGCAGAGTGAAAGGATTGAGCACAGGGTAGTGTGAGCTGTGTAAATGCAGGTGAATGGTGTGCCTCAGTGCGAGTGCAGGGGGAGTGGCAAGAGTGAAGAGTGAGCTATGAGAGTGACTGGTGAGTACAAGGTAAGAGGAGTTAGTGCAGGGTGAGTGATGTGTCCCTGTGTGTTCCGGTAGATTCTTGTGCTTGTGTGCAGGCAGGGTGAACATTGTGTCTGCGTGAGTGCAGGCTGAGAGGTGTGTCCATGTGAGTGCAGGGCGAGAGGAGGGAGTGCAGGGTGAGTGATGTGCCAGTGTGAGAGTATGGTGAGAGGAGTGACAATAGGATGAGTGATGTCACCATATGAGTTTGGGTGCGGGTGAAAGAGCAGAGTGGGAGGAATTAATGTGTGGTGAGTGATGTGCTTGTTTGAGTGAGATTGCAGGGTGAGCAGTGAGAGTGACAGGTGAGTGAGCTGTCACATGAGTGCAGGGTGAGCATAGTACTCATGTGCTTGCAGGGTGAACAGTGTGAGTGCATGGTGAGCTGTGTGAGTGCTGTGTGGTCTCTGTGAGTACAGGGTAAGCGATGTGCTCATGTGAGTGCAGGGTAAGTGGAGGGGGAATGGCATGAGTTGATGGTGAGTGGCGTAAGTGCAGTGTGGTCGCTGTAATTGCAGGGTGAGTGGTGTGCTAGTGTGAGCGCAGGATAAGTGGAGGAGCACAGTATGAGTTCATGGCGAGTAATGTGAGTGCAGGGGGGGTCGCTGTGAGTTCAGGGTGAGCGGTGTACTCGTGTGAGCACAGGGTAAAAGGAGAGTGAACGGTGTGAGTGCAGGGTAACAGTGTGAGTGCATGGTGAGCAGTGTGAGTGCAGTGTGATTGCTGTGAGTGCAGGGTGATTGTGAAAGTTTAGGATGAGTGGTGAGAATGAGGACTGAGTTGTCTGAATGCAAGATGTATTCCCAGACACTTGGAATAGCTCAGCATGTTATTGACAGTTGGTGAGTAGGGTTTCAGATATAAGTTAGACTATTGCTATAATGGGATCAATCAGCAATGGAGGGTGGAAGAAAAAAATAATTTGCTTATCCTGCAACAAACTTTCAGTTTCGTGATTAGGGTTGCCAGCTGACCGGATTTCTACCAGTACCACCGGTCGTTACAAAAATAGGCAAAATCATATAAACCCGGGATTTTTAGCCGTTATCTGTGCATACTTCAAACAGCAAATAGAAATAGAAAACACTTTGAAATGTGTTCTAGGGCTGCAATAATAATCCATGACTAATAATTAAAGTAAACAAAGACAGAAAAGTTACATGTTATAAATGAATATAGATGATTTTGTTTACAGTCCTATTTAGGCCTTTGCAGACTCTTAAAACAACACCAAATGACTGGTATTTTTCTCTTGGAAAGGTTGCAACCCTACTCCAGATATGCCAGGTCATGAAATGCATTCTCCCACTGTGGCAGTAAAAGTAAAATACAAATGTAAGGATTAGGCAGAGTGGGGGCCCAGGGGGGTGCCTGAACCTTGTTAAACAGTTCACAAAGGATTGTGAATGGTCTTTTAAAAACCTGTGAAATACTCGGATGAGGCTGAGATAAGATGCCAGACCCTACCCAGCCAAGCCCACAGCCGCGGAAGAACTGTGTATGTGTCCTGGAGGCCACAGCAGCCCGGGCTGAGACACACAGAGGGGTGGCTGAAGCCCTTTGAGCCCTATGGGCGTTGCGCGCCTGGGTACAGGGAAGACGTAAGAAGACAACATCCCTTCACTATTTTAAAAGGCTGGGCCCAGGGCCGGCGCTAGGCATGGGCAGTGTGGGCAGCTGCCCAGGGCCTCGCGCTCAGCTGAAAGACAGGGGGCCCCGCTTCTGTGTGAAAGGCCACACTTTCACAGTTAGCCCACCTGCTCCTACGAGGCCCCCTGCCCCACACTATCACAATACACATCTTGAGTCAGGGCGTCGTCGTGGCATTCCTGGGGGTGCAGGGGTGGGGGAGGTACAAACAGAGTGGGGAAGGCACAGCAGCCAGGCCAGCAATTATGGCTCACAGTGTCAGGGGAGGGGCAGCACCTCTGTTAAGTACCGGCCATTCCCTTTCTGCATTTTGTTGCTAGGTGACAGAAGGCCCCTTTGTTTCCAAGACCAGCCGGACACAGGTAAGGCGAGGTGGGTGAGGGGAGGAGGGAGCAGCCAGATCAACTGGCTTTTAACTTTTGCATCACCCATTTTTTTTATGGGAATGTGTATTTAAAATGTATGTAGTACTGCCTGTGCTAGGGCAGTGTTTTACAAAATGCCTCGTTACTGCTTCGAAGGCCCAGGGGAGGGGGCCCCTTTCCCTGGGCCTCTAAGCACTAGAGCAAGCTGCAAGGTCCAGGTGTGGGGGCCCCTTCCTGGGCCTTGTAGCCAGTACTCCCTCTTTCCTTTATTTGTTCCCCTGTGAAATTAATCCAAAATATAAAAACGCTTTTGCTGGAAAGGTCGTCTTTTTTCTGACATTTTTCACTTCCAAAGTGCAGCCTTGGGATGGAGAGAAATAAAAAGTTCAAAATGTAAAAAATAACTAAAGCAAGACAGAGTGGGTCGAAAAGGGGCCAGATTAATTTTATTCACACCCAAAACACATTAGTGCCACTTTACAGAGTTTGCCAGTGAAGCGCTACTTTTTTGTTTTCCGCGGGTGGGGAAGTGCACCATTCCTGGATGTACTGCAATACCTGCTTGATGGGCGGATTCGAAAACAAAATGCATACCGCGGCTCTGTATTCACGAATGTGGTCTTTTTAAACCATACTGCTTACGTTTTGTAAGGAGATAAGCAATGGACATTGAAACTGGTCCTTTCCGGCCCTGTAGTCATGGCCTTAACTTTTCATGCAAAAGCACTCATTGATTTCTGAATAATAAGTGCAAAAGCGTCAAGGTAACCATGTTGTTCCTGCTTACATTTCACATGCTTTTACTTAATCTTGCATTCCTTATGAGTGTTTGCTTTTTCCAGGATGTTGTCACTTTTTTTTTTAGGCAGCATATTGCTCTTGTCTAGTGCATAATTTGAATTGAGTCGCCTCCAGGTGTTTATAGCGGGGTGCAATTGGGTTGTAGTTGAAGGCAGTGCGAGTTTCTCTCAGTGGGGCAGTATGGTGTTCAGTGGGGGAGAGGATGTGGCACTATGGTCAGAGCTGCCGAATTTGGAACTGGGGAACCAGGTTCAGCCGTCATGACCAGTCCACCAGACCACTCTCCTGAGAGAGCACATTTCCATGCTAGATCTTAGAAGGCCCGAAAGACCTTAGAAGAATGGTGTCTGAGCACCAGCAGGTGGACCATAGCGGTGGCAAGTGTGGGTTAACCTTGAAGGCCTGTCCACTACAACCCCTATTGAAGCTCACCTCGAGTCTTTTGGGCAGGCCTACGAAGCAGCACACCCTAGAGCAACAGTGACTCTGTCATTGAGGTCACAGGACCCTTGAGCAGGAGGCTCTAGGGTGGTGCGACCGGTGAGATCGCACTGAGCGCTGACTTCGGGTGGGGGCGTCATGTTTGCAAGTATATTATGTTTCTAAAAGCACTTGCTGCCTCCTTCCTGGCCTCCAGCAATTTTCGGCAACAATAAAAATGTCATGATAACTCCGGTGATTAATGTTCTTCCTAGAGAGAGATGGAGTTTTGTCAAGTGGAAGTTTTGACTTGTGGAAAGGTAGCACAGAGGGTTAATGTGCCTGCTGCAAAGAACATGTACCATGGAGATCACTAAGTCCACATAATGTAAATAGGCCAGTGGGTTACTGCTTTTGTCAGAGAGATTCTATTGTTACTTGCAGTTTATAAGTCAAAATCCTAACATAGAACAATGAGCTATTAACTGTCATCTAAGAGCTGCATGCAAACTGCAAGGTATAAATTACAGCATTATGGTTTTTTCCCAGCTTTTGATTATCCTAATGTTGCAAAAAGGGTTCATTTGGACAGAAATCAATTCTGGTTATTAAAGAGAACCCCCAACCATGGTATTACGTTCTAAACTCAGAGTTTGTGTTTCTCCAGATCAATCACTATTAAACTATACTACCTACTAGTATGATTGTCATGTGACTCCTAGTCCTTTGCCTTATGTAACATTACCTCTTGTGATTTACACACGTATGATTGATTGTCTCTGTTTAATGTGTGATATAAAGTTCTCTGACACCCTACACTGGTATCAGTGGCGCTGTAAATCAAATTAAATGCATCTGAGCGAGAATGTGGTTATGGAGACTTGAGGAGCACTGTTAAAGGGTGGTAGTGAGGGAATCCGTGGCAGAGCGAGTCATTGGGGGCACCAACATTGTCGCACAGGGCCCCACCAGCGCTAAAGGCGGCCACTTCTACTTCCTACAGTTCTAACACCAAATCAAAACGTTGAATTGAAAACCCCTTGAATCTGAAGCATACCTTCAAGTCAATGTATGATTTAGCAGTGGTCTCGGTGGTTCTAAGTCTTTTTTATTTATGTACAATCTTTATTTGTTTGCAATGGTGTCTTGTAATTTTGTACTATGTGTTGTGTTTTTGCACTTAACATAATTCTGGCGAGTAAAGAGCCCACACACAAAAAAGATTGTCCTACGTCTCTTAGCATGTGCGTGTGGGATACTGGTGAGAGGATTTACGTTACAACAAATTACGAAGTATTAATGTCATCCTAAGGTAGCACAATAATGGCACAGAAAGATAAGGGAGCCTTTTGAAATTTGCAATTATATCCATGGTGTGAGGGGTTTTCTCTTGTGTCATTTTATATTTTGAATGATCCGCCCCTCATTACCTCAACAGGATCTCCCCCCTTTATGAGGCAGAGCTGGAAATTGTATCATGCACTCATCTGGAAACAATCAGTTAACGAGGAGTAAATAATATACATCTTTTTGAGACCTGCACCTAGCTTTTCCATCCAATGTGACAAATGTAATCCATTTAATACAGTTTTAAAATATATGGACTTATTTCACTTGTATATTCATCTTTTTGTCCATGTTACTGATATCCACGTTAGGTCTCTTCAGTGACGCCAAATAAGATCAATAGTCCTGCGATGTCACTTTCTGTGATGTCACTTCTTGTGATGTTACCAAGGGCGGCTCCTCCACTAGGGCGGAGGAGCGTCACCCACTGCTTGCTCGCAGTGCGAGAAGCAGAAGCACAAAATGCTAAAACTACCATTTTATGTTTCTGCTTCTCGCACTGCGAAAAGCAGAAGTGTTTGGTTGGGGGCGGGCGGGTCTGCTTTCGGGCAGGGGAGGAGTGCCTTGCCCACTGCTAAGGGCGCTGACTGTTTGGTCGGCCCTCCGGGGCCAACCAAACCAGTCATGCACACTCTGGCCTTTCTCCATGTAGGCTGCAATGCAGCCTACATGGAGAAAATGGCCTCCCCATAGGCGCCTGGCTGGTCGGCGTCCCGACCAATCACAATGCTGCCATTGCAGCGTTGTGATTGGCTTAGGGGAGGGGAGGGAGGCTGCCTGCTTCCTGTTCCTGCCAGAGGCAGGAGAGCAGGTCAGGAGCAGAGACCGGGAAGGTAAGTTTATTTTATTTTTAAATGAACCCCCTACCCCCCGCGCGAGACCCTCCACCCGCGAGTCATGCCGGCCGCGACTGGATGTTACATGCAAATTAGAGGGGCCTCACATCTTCCCTTTCGCCCGGGGCCCCAGAAGTTCTAGGACCGGCCCTGGCTGGGCCATATCCTTTAGCGCCAAGGAGGCTGGGAAGATATGCACTTTATGTTGAGCCCAGCAGTGACCTCACCTCTTAAATGTCTGCAAAGGGATATAACCGCAATGTAATCAGAATTCATGTATTCCGACCTCAATGAATGAATTAATGTCTGTTCGGTTGAGGGATTCTCTTCTGTGCTTTGACTAAGCTGAAAAATATACTTGCACGAACTAAAGTATTACTGTATATTGGTAATTAATGCATTCGTTTTCTCGATTTTCTACATTGGTGAATACAGAAAACATTAAACTTGCATATGCTGGAACAGAGACCCACTCATAATAAAGTCAGGAGTAGGCTAAGCCTTTGATGGCATTTCTGAAGGAAATTGGGTTTCCGATTGAGGGGGTGCAGACCCTTCTCAAGCAAAAACCACAAACCCTAGCAGGGTGAACCACAAAAAGTAATTAAGTTAAACTGTGCTTAACCCACTGGTAGCTTGGCACAAAAGAAGTCAGGATTTAATAACTAAGAGACAATGGGGCCGATTCCGATCTCGGTCGGAGGCGCACCCAATACCATTCGGTCGGGAAAAAAGCCATGCGAAAGCCTGTTTCCCGACCGATCCGTACAGTACACCGAACGAGCAAGTACGATGCGCACAACAGCAAAAAATCCGGCCGAGCCGTACTCACCCAAACCAGGTCCTGTTCTCCGACCGAGGCGAATCCGGAAACGCCGAATCGAGTCGCACGGAAGGAAAAATGCAGCCCCGTCCGGCCGGACAAGTACGATGCGCTTTCCGTACACTCCGAACCCGTCGCTACGCACGGCACGTCAAAGCATCCGGGAGAGGCGCACATAAGCTCCGATTCGCGCCACAACACGATCCACGGCTCCGAGACGAACACGGCACCGACGAGGACGACGCGAAGCGACGAGGACGAGGCGAAGCGACGAGGACGACGCCAAGCAACGAGAAGGACGAACGACACGAACCAACCATGAATCCCTTCGTCCCGATCATACCAATATTCTACATTTACTACCGGAACAGGCACGAACGCGTACGGCGCAGAAGGTAAGCCAGACACCAACCACAAAACACATACAACACGTACACGACACATCACACACATACACGGGGATGCTGAATATACTTACACCAGCAACAGCAGCACCATAGGGGCGGGATGCCCATCACCAATGCCACATATGCACACAGGGGCCTGAATGCGCACCACCACCCCTACCCAGGGGGGCAGGATGCCTACCACTACTACCACCCTTAGCCAGGGGGGCTGGATGCCTACCACTACTAGCACCCTCACCCAGGGGGGCTGGATGCCTACCACCACTACCACCCTCACCCAGGGGGGCCGGATGCCTACCACTACTACCACCCTCACCCAGGGGGGCTGGATGCCTACCACTACTACCACCCTCACCCAGGGGGGCTGGATGCCTACCACTACTACCACCCTTAGCCAGGGGGGCTGGATGCCTACCACTACTACCACCCTTAGCCAGGGGGCTGGATGCCTACCACTACTACCACCCTTAGCCAGGGGGGCTGGATGCCTACCACTACTAGCACCCTCACCCAGGGGGGCTGGATGCCTACCACCACTACCACCCTCACCCAGGGGGGCAGGATGCCTACCACTACTACCACCCTCACCCAGGGAGGCTGGATGCCTACCACTACTACCACCCACACCCAGGGGGGCTGGATGCCTACCACTACTACCACCCTCACCCAGGGGGGCTGGATGCCTACCACTACTACCACCCTCACCCAGGGGGCTGGATGCCTACCACTACTACCACCCTTAGCCAGGGGGCTGGATGCCTACCACTACTACCACCCTTAGCCAGGGGGGCTGGATGCCTACCACTACTACCACCCTCACCCAGGGGGGCTGGATGCCTACCACTACTACCACCCTCACCCAGGGGGGCTGGATGCCTACCACTACTACCACCCTTAGCCAGGGGGGCTGGATGCCTACCACTACTACCACCCTTAGCCAGGGGGGCTGGATGCCTACCACTACTACCACCCTCACCCAGGGGGGCTGGATGCCTACCACCACTACCACCCTCACCCAGGGGGGCAGGATGCCTACCACTACTACCACCCTTAGCCAGGGGGGCTGGATGCCTACCACTACTACCACCCTTAGCCAGGGGGGCTGGATGCCTACCACTACTACCACCCTTAGCCAGGGGGGCTGGATGCCTACCACTACTAGCACCCTCACCCAGGGGGGCTGGATGCCTACCACCACTACCACCCTCACCCAGGGGGGCAGGATGCCTACCACTACTACCACCCTCACCCAGGGGGGCTGGATGCCTACCACTACTACCACCCTCACCCAGGGGGGCTGGATGCCTACCACTACTACCACCCTTAGCCAGGGGGGCTGGATGCCTACCACTACTACCACCCTCACCCAGGGGGCTGGATGCCTACCACGACTACCACCCTCACCCAGGGGGCTGGATGCCTACCACTACTACCACCCCCACTCATAGGATGGACAATGCATGACACAACCAGCACACCACAACCTAGGGAATGCAAGATAAAGACATCCCCCCACCACCATGACAAGCGTGTGTAGGCTGTGTCAAATGCCTACAACACCGAACATGACTTTGAACATGACTTTGAACACATATATGTGTGTGGCACCCACAATGCAAGCAGCCCATGACCATTGTGGCAATGGGGCCTAAACCCCCATCATCACAGTGACCAAAAGGCAAGTGTGGGGTCCATAGCTGAAGCACATTTTGACCATTGTGGCAATGGGGTCTAAACCCCCATCATCACAGTGACCAAAAGGCAAGTGTGGGGTCCATAGCTGAAGCACATTTTGACCATTGTGGCAATGGGGTCTAAACCCCCATCATCACAGTGACCAAAAGGCAAGTGTGGGGTCCATAGCTGAAGCACATTTTGACCATTGTGGCAATGGGGTCTAAACCCCCATCATCACAGTGACCAAAAGGCAAGTGTGGGGTCCATAGCTGAAGCACATTTTGACCATTGTGGCAATGGGGTCTAAACCCCCATCATCACAGTGACCAAAAGGCAAGTGTGGGGTCCATAGCTGAAGCACATTTTGACCATTGTGGCAATGGGGTCTAAACCCCCATCATCACAGTGACCAAAAGGGAAGTGTGGGGTCCATAGCTGAAGCACATTTTGACCATTGTGGCAATGGGGTCTAAACCCCCATCATCACAGTGACCAAAAGGGAAGTGTGGGGTCCATAGCTGAAGCACATTTTGACCATTGTGGCAATGGGGTCTACACCCCCATCATCACAGTGACCAAAAGGTAAGTGTTGACAAAGAAAGAGCTGCAACTGCCAAACTGCATGGATCATTCCTGGTCACAGAACCAAAAACTCATCTGTGGCAAAGTAGTGTATGTGTCCCATTGCAACATAAATTGGGTGAGCCAAATACTGCAGTGCAAATGAGACATTCCTTTGGCCATGTGCAGACAAACAACACCCATGGGGGCTGACACCGTCAACATTCATCAATGACACAATGACAGAAGTGACCATCAGAATGCAGAACCACATATTTGCACCAATGGGCACACAAATGCAGATATCCTGTGGAGACAGCAGATGTGAGGTGAACAGATACCATACCATGGCAGCAATGGGACACACAAACCATGATCACTGTGCTGACCGATGACCTAGGAGTCCCAGGGACAGCAGGGGAAACACACCAAACAACATACAGCCAATGGCACACCCAAGATATGCCAATGCAGTGGTGCAGATGCACAAACACAAACAGGCAGACCAACACTGTCATCATACACAGGAGGGGGGGGGTGCCAGTGTCCCCAGGTAACCACACAACACATGAGGAGAGCTGAATACCAATCATACAGATGTGCATACACTGCCACACTAAGGTAACTCATGGATCCAAATCCCCTATGTGGGCAAGCAGGCATTGTCAGATGAGAGGGAGCACAAAACACACATGTCACACAGGCACGTAGGAACAACAACTGACACAGCAAGACACAGACACACCACAGCACCACCCCCAGGGCCCCCACAATGTGGTGACCCTTGGCTGCATAAAAATCCCACTCTGATGACAAAGCTGAATGTGGTTCACACTGTGAACCACAGTCATGTGTCCTGAGCAACAAACTACCATCACACCGACACAAGCACAAATCAATCAGCATGGCCAGTAAGCCAAGGCCAACATGGAGGCAGGGGTCTAGCTGGGCAACAACTCCCATCTGCACACACTCAAGACCACACCCCTCGACCTCCAACAATGTGCAGCAGTGAAGTACACATGCACTGGTGACATTGCACATGCACCCATGACTATTCCAGGGTGGTGGGTGGGAACCAAGGTGCAGAAACACATCACACATGGCCACTCAACAAGACTCCTGAATGTCTGACACACTGCACACTACGCTGTACATGGACATGACGGCGATACCACACCAACCAATGGGATCCCAGCCACAGTCACACACCAATGAAGAAGCCAAGGTCACCCACAAAGAACACACATAGACAACAACCAACATCACAGCCCGGACCCTGAGGAGTGCCAGCAGTCACACACACAACGTGTCACAATAACTTAAAGATAACACGAACTGAAAATCACATGACAGGGGCAAACAACAAGTGCCAAGGGGAAACCTGACTGTGACCCATCTGCGTCTGCACACAAACTCAGCCCTGACAGCAAACACACCTATGGGTGACACCCTGATGACCAGTAATGTGCCATGCACCCACATCACAGAGAACACAGGGAGAAGACTTTGGGGGAACATAGCTCAAGTCAGCAAGCATCACAAACAGGTACAACACTAGGGATCACAGCATGCGCAGATAAATGGAAGTGAACACACAGACATGCACATACAACACACACCTTGGGCGCAGGCAATGTCACACGTGTACACACTGCCATGAGGGGACTCCACTCCTGTGTGAGGAAAGCTGTGCCATATGTTGCCTCAGTAGGGCCCCATCATGTCAGCTGAGCACTTGGTCACACAATCAACAATTAGCACCAAATGAGGGCTCCCGTCACATCAGCCTGGTCATGGATGTGCCAACGGAATCATCAGCACAGATCCAACACACTTGTATAGCAATGTTGCACTGACTACACGGATGAGTCCTTCCCCATTGATGCCCAAACCTGCATGTCCAGTGGAGATGGCAACACGGTCAGGGAAGTAGACAAATCCAACAATGGCAGGCACAACAGATGTGCAGGGGTGGAAGCCACAGATATGAAATTGCTAATGTAAGTAGGAAATCCCATTGCCAAATACTGAACACATGACACCCTCAGATGCTGCTATGGATGACATGGATACACCACATGATAGGACACATTCCCCCTGGACCACATGGGTTCCTGCACAGTAACACTTCATAATCATGAGACCAGATATCACCATCACTGCAGCAAGGGCATGGTTAGCAGCACCAACAACATGTACATCTGAAGCATGAGCACTAGAGAAAAGAAAGTTGCTTTATTCAGCATATGTGTTGAATGAAAACGACGTCCAGAAAAAAAGAGCAAAGGCCAATGGCCAGTCCATTGTCAAAGTTCAAACAGGGTGACACTGGCAGATGTCACCCTACGCATGCCTGCACAAAACCAGGGACAATCCACTAGGAGGGGCAACCGGGGGGCAGGCCAGGCACCGCAGGGACAGGATCAGGGCTCACCAGGGGGAGTCAGGGAAGGGGTGGTGGGTGCTGGAGAGCCACTGACAACTGCAGTGGAGGTGTCTGACATGGTGTGTGCCGGCACAACTGGGGGCATGACTCAGATGTCGTGGGTGCCGGCACAACTGCAGTGGACCCTGCAGATGGAGTGGACAGGTCCGCCACTGCAGTGCCCAAGTCAGACAGGGCGGTAGTGGACTCCACTGCAGTGCCTACCTCCAGGGGAGGAGAATGGGGAACAGGCAAGGTGGGTTGGACAGAGGGGGAGGACACCCTCACCACATCAGTGGCACAGACAAGCGCAGCGGGGGTGTGGTGCTGGGAGAGCAAGTGGCAGGGGGAGAAGGCCTGATCCTCTTGGGGATGGTATATCTGTGGGTGGGGGAACCTGGGGCAGGGTGTGGTGGGGGCACCTGTGCAGTGGGGGCCTGAGGGATGGAGGACGGAGACCTTGTGCCTGAGCTGCAGGGCGGTGGCGGGGTCTTGCTCTTAGGACTCCATGGGGGAGGGTGGGGGCCTCAGTCCGTCTGCGCCTGGGGGAGGGTGTCCGGGGGCGAGGGGCACTCTGCTCTGTGTGGGTGGGCTTCCTCTTCCCCCGGGATGCTGGAGCAGCTTCATCGGTGGGGAAGAGGCCGAGGTCACAGAGGAAGAGCTGCTGTGACTTTGGGGTTGCAGGTGAGGCAAGGGAGGGTGCTTTGGAGGGAGAGGGAACTGAGGACTGCGCAGTGCATGTGGATGCGTGTGTGTGTTCCAGGGCCCCATCCCCTGTGAGTCTGGCTTCAGTCCCCTGAATGTGCGTGCGTGTGCGTTTTGTCATTGGCGTGTGTGTCAGTGTGCTGGATGTGTGTGTGCTGGTGTGTGCCTGTGCCGGTGTGTGTGTGCTTGGGATGGGTAAGGTGCTGGGGAGTGTGGATGGAGCAGAGGCAGGAGGGGTGAGGGACCGTTTGAGGAGGGACACTGCTGCCGTCAGGGAGGAGTCCATGGACCTATTGCCCCTCTGTAGGTCAGACATGCCCGATGAGATGCCCTCCATGAACGACACCAGCTGAGTCAACAGCGCGGTGTGCGCATGGAGGACACTCAGCATGGCTGTCTGGCCTACATGGAGCTGGCGAAGGAGGTACACAGACTCCTCACTCAGGGCAGCAGGGGACACAGGGGCAGGGGCTGCGGTGCCTGGCCCAAAGGAGACACGCTCCCGGACATGGGAGCCTCCACGGACCTGGGGAATGGGAGCCGATGGGAGGGCGGTGGTGGTGCTGGTGGTGGCGGGGACAGCAACACTAGCTGGGGTGTGGTGGCTGCTGACACCCGCCTCCACAAGGGAGTCATCCTCCGAGTTGCTCTGGTCCTCAGCTGAGGTGGATGCTGCTGAGGACTCCTCGGTGTGGCTCCCCTCGCCCTCCGTGCCACTGGGTCCCTCCGACCACTCCTCGGCTGCTGACCCAGTCTGGCTCTCTGGCTCCTCCTGGTCCGTGGAGCTGTCCCCTTCCGTGGCCGTGGATGTATCTGCAAACAATGGGGAAACAGACAGACATCAGTCACCTGCACAAAACGCACACACCACTGTGAGCACAGCACATCACAGAGCAAGCCCTGGCATCATTAGTTGTACATTGCTAAAAGTGCCCTAACTGAACAGGAGAAGCCAATTGTCAGTCTGATGCCAAGCATGGCACTCACATCCCACATGGCCTTGCACCCATCTGTCTGGTGTCTGTTGGATTGCAACCCCCCAGTGTGGACACATGCACCAAGTACACAGTAGTTGGACAGTGCAGAGGACACGGTGTGGCATGTGGACATGCACACATCACAGCTCTTGCCACTGAGTCAGTACAGGTTTCCGGATGAAAGGGATGCCCAGAGTCAAATAGGAAATGCATGTGATGCATACCAGCGACAGACACCATGATGCACCCATGTCCTGATAGCCAGCGCCACTATGGTGTGCATGTAGCACATGTCACTCCCCTGCAGGCTCACCAATCAGTAGACACATGCCATGGCGGAGGCATGACTGCAAAGTCATACATCACTGTCTCAGTGATGTATGACTTTGCAGCCAGACAACAACACTCTGCACTGTGTCACAATAGTAGGTCATGGGGAATGCAAGTCCTGGAGCTGCACAAGTGCACATGTACATCCCCCCACAACACATCCTCTCAACCCTCATCTGTCCAGGTCATACCTATTGGACATATGGGAGACCTGTGACACTACCCTCTGAACCTGAGCCCCTCACACTCTGCTGTGAATGGGGAACAGCTGCCTGAACTTCACATTCACATGCCCCAGTCTGCATGGGCAGCTGATCAGACACCTATGTGACACACAAGTATCGTCTCCTATGGTCACATCTCCAGTGGCATGCTGAGCCCCTACCAAGAAACTCCACAGCAGTCCTGGCGACTAATCCACAGCACACTGACACAGAGGCAGACACCTGAGGGGTCAAATCACTGCGCACAATGTGTCAGCTGATACACGGGAGTGGGAGTACAGAGTGTATTGTATGGCCTGGAGTAGGCATGACTGTCCAGCCCCACATGAATGAGGGATGAGCCCTGGACTGTAGGCAGCTGGCTAAGTATGTGTGACACACGTCATATACATACTCCTGGGGCCCAAACATTGTTCCCACCCGCAGCATGGGTGTGTGCCAGATACCCCAGCCACATGTGGTGGATCAGCTCAGCAATTGGACCACAGATCACAGTAACACGCTGAATACATGTCAGAATACAGGCATTGTGTAAGCAATGGACCCACCCATGATGCCCACCACAGAGTCAGGGAAACAGATGCTGTCTCCCACCTTGAGTCAAGCAAACTGCAAGGACACAGTCCTAAGTGACAGAATTCCCTGCATGTAAGGGCCACACCTGGGTATCAGATGATGAGTGGGCAGTGCACAATAGAGGGACATGGCTCCTGGACAACATGACTGCTGTACTGTGGCAGTTTAACCAGGCCCGAGGAGGGCACATAGCATGTTAGACAGAGTTCACAGTGCAGTCTTTGACTCACCCCCTCCTTGCTGCTCTCTGGCCTTCAGCTGCCCATCCAGGTCTGGAAAGACCACCGCCAGGATCCTGAGCATGTGGGGGTCAGGGTCCGTGTTCCGCCCCTCCTGCGAGGAGGCGACAGCTTCAGCTGGACCCGTGCAATCCTCCGGGTCCAGCCCCGAAGGTCCTGCCACCTCTTTTGGCAGTTGCGGATCCGGCGCTTGTAGACCCCCACGGACCGGACAGCCCGGACGATGTCCTTCCAGATCTCCTGCTTCCGATGGGCAGAAGCCTGTCAGGATGACAAAGTGATAAGGCCATTACTACACATGCAACATATCCGTGCATGACACAGTTGCATATACATGTCGCAATCACAGGGGCACATGGTGTACACAGGCAGTGCACGGCTGCCCATGGACAGTTTTCCAGAAGTCACTACATGGTATCATTGCATGGGGAGTAAAACCCTGTTCAGAAGCACTGTCACTGCACCATACCTGTCCAGTGCAAGTCACTACACACTATGGGGGGTGACAACTACTCAGTGAGCCTGCTAGCCAGTGGCGTGCAGACTCTCAGCCTTGCTAGTCAGACAAAATGCACATTCAGAAAGGCAGTGCACAGGACACTCACCTGCTCCCCTGGTGTCCCATACAGCTTGCTGTACTGTGGAAGTAGGCTGTCCAGCAGGGCCTGGTTCTCTTCAAGGCTGAAGGCTGGGGCTCTCTCCACAGTACGTGCCATTGCAGGGTCCAGAGGGGCAGAGACAGCAGCAGTGCAGTGGCAGATGTCGTCTTGGAGCATGTAGTGCAGGCAAGTGGGCTCTCAGGGGAACAGCCAGCAATATATATGTGCTGGAGAGGCAGATACTGTCCCTTGTGTCCAAAGTGATAGGTCCAAGTCGTTTGCATCTTCTGAATCTGGCCAATCCATGGAATAGCAGCACCAAAACACGCCCACAGCATCCTTCAAATCTTCAACTTCATGACATACATGATTTTGCAACATTGTTGTGGGTGACCAACTGATTTTCCAGCAACCGACTCGTTCGAAATTCGAAAACGCGTCCGTTGCCAGGCAAGCCCATTGTCAATGGGTGCGCACCGATCGGTCCATTGCAGTTCAACGCGCACAGGGGTACAACGCGTACCCGCACACATTGAAAGCAATGGGCCGGCCGGAGGCACCGATCGGTCCATTGCAGTTCAACGCGCACAGGGGTACAACGCGTACCCGCACACATTGAAAGCAATGGGCCGGCCGGAGGCACCGATCGGTCCATTGCAGTTCAACGCGCACAGGGGTACAACGCTGCACCCGCACACATTGAAAGCAATGGGCCGGCCGGAGGCACCGATCGGTCCATTGCAGTTCAACGCGCACAGGGGTACAACGCGTGCCCGCACACATTGAAAGCAATGGGCAGGCCGGAGGCACCGATCGGTCCATTGCAGTTCAACGCGCACAGGGGTACAACGCGTACCCGCACACATTGAAAGCAATGGGCCGGCCGGAGGCACCGATCGGTCCATTGCAGTTCAACGCGCACAGGGGTACAACGCGTACCCGCACACATTGAAAGCAATGGGCCGGCCGGAGGCACCGATCGGTCCATTGCAGTTCAACGCGCACAGGGGTACAACGCGTACCCCCACACATTGAAAGCAATGGGCCGGCCGGAGGCACCGATCGGTCCATTGCAGTACAACGCATCACTGTACATGTGACTGGCATATGTCAGCATGCCTGTCTCAGATGGACATATGCCAGCCACAGATAGCTCCCAGGGAGTGAGGGGCACACCTACATCACGACAGCCTGTCCAAACCTTATCATAAGGCATGTAAGGCTGCATTTCCTATTGTGTGTATGTTGGTGTACATGTTGTCCTGTGGGTGTCACCTGTGGGCAGCCACCCCCAGGCTGTGCACGTGTTCATGGGGACAGGATCCTGGGTGTTACGTGTACGTGACCACTGTGATGTGCAACTGTTCATATCTGTGCATGTGCCATGGTCACATTTCACAGTGGTGTTTGTGTATGTCATGTCACATACCCCGTGAGTCCCATGTGGGACGGTATGTTTGAGCCAGGGTGTCCCAGTGGCACAATAGTGATGGACCTCCACAGTCTTTGTGCATGTAGTGTTTACAATGTCTCTGATTTCATGTGCACAATGGGAGACAGTCTCCACATCCACGTTGTGTGTGCATGGACTCTGATGTTGTGCGTGTGTGTCACAGACGTCCATGTCTGTCCTGCCGTGGCAAGTGGGGCCACTACCTGTGGGGGTCATGTTTGTTTTGCTGTGGTGTACACATGATACTCCATGTGATGCCAGTGTCCATGTGGCATTACAGGGTCCCTGGGAATGTACCTGTCGTTGAGCTGTGGTGCCTGGGGCACATCTGTCCTCACATGTCACTGTGGGGGGTGATTGTGACACGGCAGCAGGAGATGGGAACTGTGACACGGCATCATGATATCCAATGGGCCAACCTGGGACAAATTGATGCCACCTGTAGGACCGTGTTGACAGATGTTGGCCATGTATGTACCATACATGTCCTTCCGGTACTGCACACTTCATGTAGTTGTGCCTCATAATGATGTATGTTGGGATCTTGAGTGTGTTCAATGCCGCATATGTGGGGTGACTGACAATCTTGCTTACTTCTCCTCTGCACTGCAGGGCTCCTGCTGTCCATCAGCCATTCCCAGACCTGGCAACGATGGTGGAACGGGACAGCATCCGACGGTACCGCTTCACCAGGCAGCTGATTGAGGATTTGGCAGTGCAGTTGTCCCCACATTTGCAGCCTGGCCGGCCGTATCCTACAGCGCTGACCCCCAAGGTGAAGGTGATGGCAGCCCTACACTTCTTTGCCACCGGTACCTTCCAACATACTGTGGCGACTGCTGGTGGGATGTCACAGACCATGTTCAGCCGTGTGCTCCGCGATGTTTTGGCGGCAATGTTGCTCTTCCTGAACCGGTACATCTATTTCCCTAGACTGCGACAACTCACTGACGTGAAGAGTGACTTTTATGCCCTGGGGAGGATGCCGCATGTAATTGGCTCCATTGATGGGACACATGTGGCTTTGGTACCACCACAGGCCCAGGAGCAGGCCTACAGGAACCGCAAGCACTACCACTCGGTCAATGCACTGGTGGTGTGTCTTGCAGACATGACCATCACACACGTGTGTGCCCGTTTCCCTGGTTCAGCACACGATGCCTTTGTGATGAGGAGTAGTCGCATCCCCAGGATGATGGCACAGATGCAGAACCAGCGTGCCTGGCTTGTCGGTGTGTACTGACTTTGTGCCATTGTGTGTGATCTGATCTGTAGTATTCCGCCCACTTTTCCAAGTCAGCTAATGTGCACTTGTCTGTCCGTAGGTGACTCGGGATACCCCAACATGCCGTGGTTGCTGACACCCCTCAGGAACCCTGTGACACCTGCCCAGATGCGCTACAATGAGGCACATGGTCGGACCAGGAGAGTGATTGAGCGGACCTTTGGTCTCCTGAAGAGCCGCTTCCGCTGCCTGGACAAGACCGGAGGGTCCCTCCCATATGCCCCTGCGAAAGTGTGCAAGATTATCATCGTCTGCTGCATGCTCCACAACCTGGCAGTGCGGAAGGAGTTGCCTCTCATCCAGGATGACAATGACCAACATCCGCCACCTGTGGAGGATCCTGGCCTGGACCACGATGCCAGTGACGATGATGATGATGATGATGGTGATGGTGATGTCCGCACACAGCTCATCACCAACTTCTTTAGCTGAATGTGAGTATCCTGAGGTGTCATGTCAATGATGTGAGTTGGCATGATGTGTGGGTGGTGCTCTGGTGCTGTTGGAGTGTGTCCATGGGCTACTTGACTGGATGTGTGTTGCGATGTGTGGTGACAGGTGGGCTGTACTCCCCAACAGTGTTGACATGCTAACTTGGTTCTGGGTGGGTATCTTGTAACATGTATTGTGCATGAGTTTTGCTGTTCTGTCCTGTACTCCATTGCTTTTGACTGTGTGTCATTTCTGTCCTTCACAGGGTACTTTCAGATTCGTTTGGTCAAC